>CM018692.1:91811339-93011339 GCA_009363875.1 Mikania micrantha
CCACATGTCAATTTATTAGGCTATTATTGCCACATGTCATTTTTTAACCTTTACAATCTTTCTCTCTCATATTCAATAATAATATAATTATATTCTTTAATTAATTTAGTAAAAAAATTTTAAATCTAATGGCTAATGACTTTATATACATTTTTTCATATATAAATAGTTCTAACAAATAAAAAATGAAATCTTTTTTTATTAAAAAGCACACTTAAACAAAGTTTACAAAATATGAAAATTTCTAAAAATGATTTTTTTTAAAAAGAAATTATTTTAAATGGTAGTTTCAGAAAAAATAAAGTTCTGTAAAAATAAGTTTTCTTAAAAAACAAGTTATTTAAAATAAATTTTCTTACAAAGTATATAAAATTTCAGTTTTCAACCCGTGTAATACACGGGATTAGGATTTTACTAGATATATATATGATATATATATCCAAGTAAAAAGTCAATTCCATATATCTTCTTTTTAAAAGATATTTCTCTTCCAAATAAACTAGTCAATTACATATTTCTCTATCTTTAAAGAAAAAAATATTATTATTAATTAACTGAGATACGGTATGGTATTATCTAACGTTTTTTTTTGTACTTGCAAAGTAATAATAATATTAAAAATATTTTTTTTAAATATTTAAATAAATTTAATTATTATATTTTCTAGCTATGTAAATACATACATTTTTTATTCTATAATTTATTTAATACATATTAATTCATAAGTTTGTTTAGTTATATTATGACCATAGTTAAAATATCAAAAAGATAATAATAAAAAAGTACAAAAATGACCAATTCTTTCACATGTAAGGGTCATGAAGACAAATGATCAATTTTGTCCATATCATAAATACCAAACAACCTCACAAAAAGTTGAATCACTTTTCTCGATTATTGGCTTTATTTAGACAAAACATAATAAACCAAATTTGGTTATCTCTGTATATTAAAATGATTGACGTTAATTTGATCCCACCAATAAAAGAAAGAATATATAGGATATTTCTTTTTATTATTTCTAAACGTATAATAAAATACAATTTTGTAGTCACTTGTTATTATTTGACGTTAAAAATAGATGTAATAGTTAAAGATTGTTATTAAATAAGAAGAAATGGTGTTAAAAAAATGAAGTAGTAAAAGACATAAAAATTATTAAATTTTGTTATATATGTTGTTATGGAATGTATAAATATAACCTATAGAAATATATTTGAAGTCGATTTTTTTATCTTAAAGAAGAGGACATATATTCGAAACAAATGACAAAATTGTTATTAAGTGATTTTAAGGTTAAGGTTTAGACCATAAGAAACAACATATTGCATAAATGTGTATACTATGTTTATGCATATCATATCGTGAAAAAATTCATACCCTCAATACCTAATTTTGTGGTTGATCGAACCCTATAAACTTTGTATTTTTACATGTATGTATACGATTTGATCTCGGTTGACCTTAGAAATTTTTTCATGACCCCATGATAATTTGACGACCCTGATGAAGTATAATTTAAAATCAGTTTTTAAACTAAAACTAACACCCAAATAACACAATATGCAATACCTGTGATGAAAGCTAATTAGCAGTTAACGATTCAACTCAATACCCAATCACTAAAAACCCACTTAAAAAAATAAGAAGACTTAATTTGTATATTGAGCGACTGAATTTGATTATAGAATTGACGTTCGATTCCCTCCTAAAATAGATTGGAATAGTAACATATCAGTCTACATTGCTATTATTCACATCACACAACCATAGTTTATATATTGAGTGTTCATGACAACTTTAAAAGCTGAGACATGTTAGTATGATAAGAATTTTAGATGATTTAGGTGTAATTTTTTATATTTAGGTAATACGAAACAATTTTTCATAAGAAAAATTAAAACCTTCACCTTATTGAATCTTGAATTTGTTGATTTGAATAATATTCTATTGACTCTTGTCTAAAAAAATAGCTTTATCATATCATTATAATCAATAAGATGATGATTTAAGTCACTTTTATTATTTATTTTTGATTTAATTTATTTTTATCATTTTTTTTGTGAAATCCGACCGACCTGATTAGAACCTGTTCAAAAAACATGAAATAGTTAACGATATATATTTGCCTACAAAAAAAAATTCAGACCTCCATATTAAATTTTTTTGGGTTCACTGCACTCACGGCCCCTGATGATTGAAACCAAGAGTTAAGTTATATATATGATATTTTTTTTATCTTAAAAACTATTTATATCATTGTGATTATATTTATCATGTTTGTAAAAGTCGCTAGGTGCTAGTCAGGCGGAGGGTCTCACTTAGGGATTAATCGGGATAATCGGCGGTAGGGCGGATTGGAAAATATTGAAATTTTATATGTATTTTTACAAATATATATTATATAAACACACAATATCAATAATTCAATATAACACTTCAAATAATTTAAAAAATAAACTTAAACATACTAAGTCAAGCACTTTAAAGTTCAAACTTAAACACAGAGCTTAAAGTTTAGAGATGAATGTCGATGTTAAGTGGTTGTATTCGATGTTTAATATGTTAGATTCGATGTTTTAGAGACATGTTAAGTATTTTTGGTTGAAAAATGTCCCAAATAATCATAGATCTAGTCATTTTTATCCGAAAAAAGTAAAAATAAAAAATTAAAAAAAATAAAACTAACTAGGCTGATTAGGCTGACTAGGCCCCGCCTAGGCCGCCTAGCACCGCTTAACGACTAGGCACCGCCTAGGGCTAAATCGACACAATTGGAGACCGCCTATCGCTAAGCGGCCGTCTAGGCCGATTTTTACAACACTGATATTATCTGGTCTCCAACAAGTTTCTATTTGTCACTGTTGACGTTTAAATGCATATTTTGTAGAGAAAAAATGGCTAAGTTCAAATTTAAATTTATGGAAATCAGATTTTAAAAATTAAATATTATAAAACGTTAATACATGATATTCAGGTTATTAATTTAAATAAAAAATAAGGAAATATAATAAAACGTGGTATGGCGTGATATCTGTTTTTAGTAATCATGTGATCGTAGCCTACTACGGTTATGTTATTAGTGGTATCTTTATCCTCATAATCAGTAAATAAATTTGTCCTTATCGTCATCGTTACCATACCAAAAAGTAATTAAAAGAAAACAACACTAGTCACTTACGTGACGAAATCAAAAATCAGAAAAAAAATATATAATTGAAATAATTTAGCTAACGAAGAGAAAATGATTATTCATTTACGTTTTATCTAATTAAGTTTTATGATTCAATTCTTGTTATATATTTCTTTACACATAATTTATGCAAGAAGATATATATATGAATGTGATCAAATACTAACTCACACTTAGAGCAATAACTCATTAACTCTCTTTACCCAATCAGAAATAAACACATCGATTTTTCTTTTATTATTTGATAAGGGTACATTAGTAATTTGTTTTATGTACTAACTTACTCCCTCTTTTTTTATACATCCATAACTTTTTATACTATAATATTTTTTTATAAAAATTGCACCATTTTACTCGTCTTATTTTTCTATTTAATTCCGTTATAGTCATGACTAGGTTTTTTTATTTTTTTTTCGGATGTTCGTATTTACACCAATGTAACAAGTATAAAAATAACAAATTATTTGTAACGAGTTGTAACGAATTTGGGTTTACATTGTTGTAGAAAAATAGGGTTTACGTTTAAAGAGTGTAAACGAGCCAAGCCGATTCCGAGCTAGTTAATTACGTTATATTCTTGACTTGGTTTTTTTATTTTTTCGTATGCTCCAAAATTCGTTATATCTACAAGATTGTAAATACATGTTAATATTATAAAAAATTATATCTACAAGATTGTAAATACATTTTAATACTATAAAAAAAATTATATCTACAAGATTGTAAATAAATTTTAATACTATAAAAAAAATAATATAACATTTTGTTGATAAAAACCAAAATTCGTTATGTATACAAGATTTTAATACGTTTTAATACTTTAAAAAAATTATATCTACAAGATTGTAAATATATTTTTAATACTTTAAAAAAATATTATAACATTTTGTTAATAAAAACAAAATTCGTTATATTTACAAGATTGTAAATACATTTTAATACTTTAAAAAAAATACTATAACATTTTGTTGATAAAACCAAAATTTGTTATATCTACTAAATTGTAATACGTTTTAATACTTTAAAAAAAATACTATAACATTTTGTTGATAAAAACCAAAATTCGATATATCTACAAGATTGTAAATACATTTTCATACTTTAAAAATTATATTACAAGATTGTAAATACATTTTAGTACTTTAAAAACCAAAATTCGTTACAAAAGCAAGAATATAACGTAACTAACGAGCATCCCGAAAAAATAAAAAACTAGTCAAGAATATAATGTAATTAACGAGCTCAAGATCGGCTTGGCTCGTTTACACTCTTAAACTTAACCCCTATTTATTATACAATAATGTAAACCCAAATTCGTTACAACTCGTTACAAATAATTTGTTAGTTTTATACTTGTTACATTGGTGTAAATACGAACATCCGAAAAAAATAAAAAAAAAGCATAGTCAAGAGTATAACGGAATTAAAGAGAAAAAAGACGAGAGTAAAATGGTGCAATTTTTATAAAAAAATATTATAGTGTAAAAAAGTTATGGATGTATAAAAAAAGATTGGGTAAAATATTTAATATAGCAAATTACATTAATACTATTATTCCCTTTTCTTTCAAATCAATTACATTATTATATTATATTTAATATCAACCATTAGATAATCATCTTGTAATTTGATCATTAAATATGGTAAGGTTAATGGGTTTTATGTTAAGGTTAACAATAGATCACTTCCCTATATATATAACACATATTACGAGACCTTTTGCTTTTCTCACATGTTAAATCAACGCTATCTATTAACATAAAAATCCTAGTCGATTTTCACAAAGTAATATTTAATTATAAAATATGTATAAAAAAACACGGTTGATACGATTTTATATAAACAAAAATTTTCAAAGATAATATTTAAACACTTATTTGTATCATTGTCTATATTCTTTGATAAATAAAAGTATATGCATCACTATCATTTGTTTACTATTATTGTTGTAAAAATCCTGTTAATTCACCTAAAACATAATACAAGTATATTTAATGTACAACCCCCCCCCTCCCTCCCTCCCTCCCCACATATGGAAAATTCTCAAAATAGCTATTTGACCTAGTTTTTTCTTTAAAATGTCTATTTGACTTTCAAATATCCATCCTATTACAAGCGTTGGCGCCTGTGAGTGTGTAGACGTCCGCCTATATAGGCAACCCAAACAAAGCTTTGTGTCCTATACAGACGCCAACACCCGTATAATGTGCGGCAAGCTTTGTGTGATTGGCTATGTAGGCAGACGCCTGTATACTTATAGGAACCGGAGCCCGTAAAAGATATGGACATTTTGATGCATGAAAAAGTCAAATTGATGTTATGAAAGAAAACCTTATCAAATGGACATTTTTGTAATTTTTCCAAATATATACACACATTCACATGTAGGAAATTAAATAAAAACAATAATTTTCTAAATATATAAGAGCACTTATATTTTTCCTGAATAAAATCATGTCTTAGTTTTGATTGTGATAATGATGTTGCAAGTATGAAGTATGTTATGAAAGGCGTTTAGGGGCACAATAGAAATAGAAAAGTCAAATTAGATAAAATTTTTAAATGCCCTCATATTGCCACTGTGTCGAATACTTCACCAAAACATGACTAAGATTTTGTTAGACTCTAGAAACAAGTGTTGTTATCACATCATTCTTAATATTGTTGTTTTAGTATAAACTATAGAACATAACAAGTATTGTGAAAGTATATATATATATATAGGGGATTAATAAAATGAAAACCTTATTTAGTGAGAAAATCATGAAAACTCATGTAAAACGAACGCATTTTTTTTATAATTTTTTTTACAGGTTTGTAACATTATTTGGAACATTTTTATAAAAAAAAAAATCAAAAAAGCGTCGAAAGAATATTTTTTAAACAAATATTTTATAAGTTTTTTTACGTTGTAAAACATACGTAATACTGAGTCACATCTGACGTAAACGCTGAACGTTTTTACGTATGTTTTACAAATTTTCTTTTTTTAGTTGTGTTACGTATGTTTTACACAGCAGTTTGCTGGGTTTTCACAATAAAAAATGGTTTTCAAATTATCCATACCCTATATATATATATATATATATATATATATATATATATATATATATATATTATCATCGTAAACCAAAATCACCAAATTCAAAACTAAAAAGATTAACTTAAAAAAGAAGAATAGCAACAGGATAATTGAGTTAAACAAAGACCTTTGTGACATGTGTCTACGTCGAGTTTCTGAATTTTATGGTTAGTCATTGAAATAGCAGCAGTTGCGATATGTTTTATTATATGTTTTATTAATGTGTCCTGATTTTCTTTACTTTGCTTCTGATAAATTGTCTAGTCGGTAACTTCAGGTTTTTTTCATCTAACTTGTTGTTTGCCCCAGAAAATGCATCATCATAGAAAAGCTATATTTTTTTTTGAACGGCAGTTTAAACTAACCCAGCGTGCTATCTTCAGTTTCCTAGTGAGTGATAGCCAAGATCGTATTACTCCAATCTCCGATGTGGGTCATTGTGCCCCCCAGATGCGCGGGAATCAGATTGAATCCGTAAACCCTCGCCCTCCATTAAGTCCGAACCTGGGATAAAGCCCAGATTCGTTCCATCACCTGAATATCCATTAAATGCTCCCAGAGAGGATCGAACCACTGACCTTCCATTTGAAAGGCAGGAGCTTTTACCACTTGAGCTACATTTACTGGATCATAGAAAAGCTATATACTTTCTATAGAAAAAGGATTCATTTTTCATCCTAACCAATGTTGTCATTTTGGTTATTTTTTTTTTAATTTAAAGATGATAAAGTGTAGCTTAAATGACGTAATCTACAACAATTTATTTGATAAAAGGATGAAATTACTGCCGATCTGTAATTTTATATAAAACTTAATAACGTTTTCTGTCGCTTTGTTTTATATAATTTTCTATTTGAAAGCTTGATAATTGAAAAAGGGTTGTGTTAAATTAACACCCCATTTTTAAAAAATACATCATTAAGACGGCCTGTACTGCCCAATACGGCCCGTCTCAGTCCTCGGTCAAACATTCTCCTGACAACCTATAACAATGATTACGAGCAAGACGGGCCGTACTGGTCAGTACAGCCCGTGTCATTCATCATACAGACATTCCATGAAACATAGGACAATGATTTGAAGCAAAACGGCCCGTACTGACCAGTATAGCCCGCCTTGCTTTTTCAACACTGACACTACTGACATAAAAAGACATTGATTTGACTCAATATGGGTCGTACAGACCAATAAAGGCCGTCTTGAACAAATTTAAAATTTCTATATAAGCTCCAATCGTTTCAAACGAACGTATACGTTTTCGAAGATATCTCACAATAATTCAAATTTGTAACGATGTCGTTATGGGATGAGAGTTTTTTCAACGATTACGTGCCAGATTTGAATGAACAGCCTCTTGTTGAGTATTCATACGGCACGATAGATCTGAATGCTGAACCTAACGCTGATGTCGGTTTTGATAGTCAAGCATCGTATGCGCAACAAAACGATTATGGGTTCGTGCATTCTGACAGTAAACAAAGTAACCCGAATGAGACTTATGAAGAAAAGCCGGCCGATTCAAACATTAACTGGGAAACAAAAGAGGTAACTGAAACGAAACATAAATGTTTATGATTGTATATAATGATTATTATTTATTGTATTTATTATTATTTTTATATGTCAAGAATTTATGTCCGAATAAGCGCTGGTAGGATGGGTGAAAAGTAGAGTGCTAGACAATGGTTACATTTTAGTCAAAATAAGAACGAAGAAATCAAAGACGACATGCATTGTAATCAAAGTCTGGCTCATGTGTGACCGTGGTAGCGAGCAGAATAGCATCGCAATCTTTAGATGGTCAGGCAGCAACAAAATCGGTTACCCGTTTCAGCTGATAGGGTTATACAACAAATTTCGTGAATCCTGTAAATTACAGGTGATAAACAACAATCACAATCACGAACCTGCTCAGAAAATGAAAAATAAAAAGAAATTCGGTGATATTACGATGCAGGTTTGGAAAACCTGCTTCATAGTCAGGGTTACGTTTACTATACCCGGAAGGATCCTGAAACAAACGTTGTGGAAGACATTTTCTTCTGTCATCCAAAATCGTATACTGGTGGCGTGCATTTCCGCACGTACTGATGATGGACGCGACGTATAAAATGAACCAGTACAGACTTCCATTTATTCAAATTGTTGGCGTGACTTCCACACACAAGACGTTTAGTATTGCTCACGCGTTCGTAAACAAAGAGCATGAGCAAAACTACGTCTCGGTTTTGGAAATGGTTAAGAGTATGTTGAATAAATGAATGGAGCCACGTGTTATCATAACAGATAGAGACCTTGCTGTTATGAGTGTGTGCCGTAAGGTATTTCCAGAAGCAGCAAAATATCTCTGCAGATGACACATAGACGAAAATATTGTGAAACATTGCAAGGCAAACTTTTCAGATGCAGACTGTAAGAAATTCAAAGGTCGCTGGGCGAATTTGTGTAACTTTCCGACAGCAGAGTTATACGACTATAAATAAAACCGTCTGTACGAAAAACTTATTAAAGACAACAAAAAAAGTAAGGATCATATTCCATCATTATTATCATCATATCATCATTGGTTTTTGTTTCATTTCAAGGGTTCTGGAGTATCTGACAAACACATGTTTAAACAGTTACAGAGATATATTTGTAACAGCATGGACCAATAGAACACACAACTTTGGTCAATGTACAACAAACCGGGTGAAAAGTCAGCACTCAAACCTAAAAAGATACCTCAGATCAACAAATAGCACACTTGCCTCGCTTGTTGGTTTCGTAAATGAAATCGTGCAATCACAAGAGGTAAAATGAATCATGATTTTGAAACAAGCTTGATTAAAAGTATGGGTCATCATAAACTACCAATATTTGATAACCTTCGAGGAAAGGTGAGGAAAGGTGTTCCATAAAGCTCTTGATTTGTTGGTCGAGGAAAAAGATAAGAGTCATGCGTGACTCAAATATGACGTTTGGCCATCAGCTTTGGACGAGTTGTCGGTTGTTGTGCGCTTGTTATATATCAAAATACTTAAACAGATGTTCGTAATATTAAATGTAAATATTACATGTTTCACACGTAGTTACTGGTATATTATTTTTAATTATAATTATGCAGATACGAAGAAGATACCGCTTTCTGAGATAGACATATCTTAGACAAAACTGAACACAACTAACCCCACACTATTAGAAGAAGAAGAAATTGATGTTATAGGACAAATGAGTGTGGTTACAGAAGAAATAAATTGCAAACCTCCTGAGATGAAAAAGAGTCTAATAAAGAAGGTCATGTCGCAGGTATTTCCAAATAAAAGCGAAAAAAAGATGCTTTTAGTTCAAAAAGATACACGTGGTCATCCAACTTTAAAGGCACAGAAACAAAGGAGCAAGACGTTGTTAAAGATATTTAGCGTCCCAAGAAAGTACATTTGAACCTTCAAGTCATAGTTCGTTTACAGCTGTGATCGAGAAGAGTTAGAAACTCATATTTCGGCGCAGTCGTTCCACATCGGTATCAAAAGGAATGCCACCATCGGACTCGCAAAGTCAAAGTGAATTCCATTTTCCACGTAACATGAAGCCAGAAGGACTAAACAATGTTTATCGCATCGGTCGTCACATCCTTCCTATATTTCAACCTTACGTGATAAACATACAAGATGTCAAGCCAGATTATAACTGTGGTTTTCGTTCTGTAGCCGTGGGTTTAGGATTCGATGAGAATCAATGGGCATTTATTCGACAACAACTCTTTCATGAATCGGATTTCAATGCATATTTGTACAAATATGTGTTTAACTCCTACAACCCAGGATCTTATGATGTACTACGCAACTCAATAAATTGACAACAGATTGCACCTGCTCCTAGCGAACATTGGATGTTTATGCCTCACGCAGGCTTAGTAATTTCTTAAAGATTTGGTGTAATCGTTCACCTTTTTAGCAATCGAGGTGCTCAAACCATTTTCCTTTTGTGGACATCTGCTAATGGTTTAATGCGACATAACGGCGTATCAGTAGTTCATCTTGGCATCCATTTCATTAATGTTACATTACAAAGGAAATTATCCAATGCCAATGGTAAATCCCATATGGAAACATTACCAAAATGATGCCGCGTCCGACTGGGAGTTCATATATCTTGACAGGCTGCAAGAATATCGAAGATTTATAGATGCAAATAAGTTAGTCGATTACATAGATGCGTAAATGTAAAAACAACAAATTCTTTGATCAAATGTAATAAAAATGAATTATTTGAGTTAAAAAAATTCAAAATTTGAACAGTACGGCCAGTACTATTCTAGATTAAATTTGAATTTGAATTTTCAGTTTCATTTTCATTTTTTTTCACGCACAAAGACGGCCTGGTTTTGTTTGAGACGGCCAACAGAAGTACGAGCCGTCTTGACCTGTACGGCCCGTATTGGACAGCTTCTTTTTAAACGTTTACTCAGTTTCGTTTTTTAGCTATTACTTATTAATATGGAGCCTGAGATTGCACACCACGACGATTCCGGAGACCTCGATCCCGAGGCGTTAGAGCTTGCGCAGCACGAGCGGATGCAGTTCGCACCTGGTACGACGACAGCGATTAGGTGTCGTCGTATTTTTCGCATGAGCGTGATGACGACACGTTGCATTGACCGGGGAGTGCTTGCAGATGCCAGTCAGGTAGATCGGGCTTGGGTGATCCTAACCGAGGACACTCCGTGGACTCGTTTATTCGATACAGCCGATCTGCCCACATACTGGCTGATTACCATTGAGTTTTTGTCGACCTTTTGTTACAGAGCTCATAAGGCTACAGTTCCGGAGCAGGAGGACGAGGAGATTCCTCCTGACATTGACTTCTCTCTTTGTGGATAGCACATGGAGATGTCGATCGAGCGGTTCACCGTGCTTTTTGGTCTACACTACGAGCGGGAGACCGTGACGGACGTATTCACCCAGGTGTTGACTCAGGGTGATGACGGAGTGATGAGGGCTTGTTGGTCGCAGATTTCTGACACGTCGTTCACCAGCCATCGATTACGCACGTCAACTATCAGAGATCGTCTGATTAGATACATCCACCGGTGCATAGTGACGACGATCTCAGGTCGCAGACAGAGCCAGGAGTGGGTGACGACGACAGATTTATTCTATCTTCACTCACTGATGACTGGCAGGCCGTGCAACCTTGCACGGTGTTTTGCCTTGTACTACGCCTCCTTCTACCACAGACAGGAGCGCGAGACACTGTGGGGAGCCGCCTTTGTCACCCACCTCGCACACAGCAGATGCATGTTTCATTTGCTTTAGGATCTGCCGTCTAGCGAGCCTCGTAAACTCGACCGCCGGACGCTCCTGAACATGAAACTTACAGCTGATATCCCTTGTCTGGGATTGCGGTTTATTGGATCCGACGGCTGCCCGTGGCAGCCAGCCCAGCTCGCCGTCATGCCGCAGCAGCAGCGGTCTGAGGTCCAGTCGCCCCCATACAAGGACCCACCGCCGCAGCATCCACCACAAGCCTACTGTGCGGTGTGCCTGACCGAGCCACTCGAGGCGTTGTTGCACCGTGTTGCGGCCCAGTGCGACAAGATTTTTCCAGACGATGCCGCATGGTAGATACACGTCAAGCGACGGCTCGATCGGCTCGATGATATGGTGTCACACCCCCAAATTCCAACTAACGGAATCATACCGTTTGGGACGTGACAAACCATGATCCAATCTGTCACACCCCAAATTCCAACTAACGGAATCATACCGTTTGGGACGTGACAAACCAGGATCTCAGATCATTAGACATAAAGAAGACCTCTATATGCTTTTCAAACATAACTTTGGTCTTAATTGAAAAATTCAGAGTTTAAAACATTGCGGAAGCGTTTGTAAAAAGTAAAACAATCCCATGTTTGCAAAATGTAAATTACAACGATAAAGTCTCAAATGTTCAAATTCAAATCAACTGTAATGTAAAATATGCATGAGACTCGATCTCCTAGTCCATGCTCATCTGTTCTTGTACCTTAGTGTCCTGAGAAAACATGTAAATCAAGTCAACACAAAGGTTGGTGCATACACAGGTTTAGGTGTTCACAAATGTTTGAAACAACTGTTTGAAATGAAATGTTTGTAGATAACATAATCACACATGCATAGTCATGATAGCTAGTCATTTGTACTATTTACATAAGAGGTCGACACCAAAGCTGACTGTTAGAATGTTGATTGCCTTTCCACTATTGTCTAGCACAAACAATAGTAATGTGAATTGGCTAGTCAAACACTTGTGTAGACCTACAATCTACCAAGTGAGGTTTGTCAAACCTAATAGATCTATTTCCAACTACAACGTTTTGCACTACGGCAAACTAAGCGGTTCGATATGTAAGGACTTGTAATGCTATGTTCGCACTTAATGTAAACAGCTAACTCATGCAAGTGATATGTATCTAAAATGTTTGTTGCACATGTTTTCTCCCTCAAAACAGTTAAAATAAGAAAAGGGGCCATGTACGCACCTTTGATAGCAAACAGAATGATCAACACACGTGCAATCGCGTTGATAATCCTCTACGAAGAATCTGTGTTTAATAATAACGTTGTGTTATTCGGGATGTCGTTTAATGTGTGTAATCACATACGTGTCAACACACGTATGTTAGATTGTGTGGAACGTACATACGAAAGCATGCACGGATTTTATTTCGTTTGTTTAAATCATATACACGTATACGATTAAATTTACACGCGCGTAAAATACACGCGATTAAAGTTTTGAGTTAAAATATAAATTTTATTGTTTCATGACGTTCGGAATTCCATTTCGGTTCCAACGCCTTTTGAACGGATTAAATCAGAGTTAGAACGAGTGAGATATGATTAAAATATCAAAATAGTTTTAATTTCACAAAAACGGTGGAGTCTGGGATCAAACCCACGACCCTCCCTTCACAACACATGCGTCTTACCAGTTCAGCCCGCTTGGGTATCGTGACATTCATCCCAATTTAATAGTTTTAAGCTTAAGCCAACAGGTTCCCTTTTGTTCATCATAACCGAACCTACTGAGCCCAAATTTGCCCCGATTTCGATCACAATTGAGGCTGAAACCTTAGGGCTTTGTTTCTACAGGTTCAAACGACTATGTAGGTGATTTTAATTTGAAAACAAATAACCATAGCTTGATTAATCGGGTGTTCTCATGTTCGAACTCAAGTTTGTTTAATCCCAATTCAAATCAATCGAATTGATGATCAACATGTTCTGGATTCATAGGGTTTTCATTATGCAAGCTATTTCGAAACCTACAATCAGATTTAATTTAATTTTCATGACCATTTGCATAAAAAAAACCTAAAACTTTTTTATCCATGAACCCTAACATCCAAATTCGTAAAATTCATTGTGATTTGATCAAACCAAATTAGGGTTTTTATTAATCGAGTCTTTCAGAAACTAGTGATGTCATTTGATTCGATTTTTAAGTTCGTTTATTAAGAAACCCCCAAATTCGTTTATGTAACATCAGTGCCGGAACCGGCACCGGAACAGTGATCGCTACAGTAAAACGAACAGTAATCAGGTACGAACTATATGTGTTTCATTGTTTATAATATTCATATCATGTTTCATAATTATTTCATGTCATCAACGAACAAATTTAGAATCAGTTCTGAAAACAAATTCAGAACAAGGGTTCGTAAGTCAGATAATTATCTGACGACACAGAACCATCATGTGATTATGTGGTAGGATTTTATTATGTATCAACGTATGTGAGGCTTTATAGAACAAAATAACAACGGATGTCGTTACATGAATGCTAAACTGACGGACTATTCATATAGGTGACGATCTGTACGGATAAATCTGAAAGTTTAACGTTCTGAACGATGTCCAATAATTAAAACCATATTGAAAGGTGTAGTTATCGTCGTATTTGATGGGTGACGATTCGAACAAATACGCGCGATGACTGCGCGATTCGATTTAAACTGTAAGTTAATTATTTCTGAAAATTTAAAATAAATAAAAGATATTAGTTAATTTATTAGGAATCACAACCTAAAAAATTTTATGAATTCTATTTTAAAACTGGAATGTTTCATTTCGAAAACGACGAGAAAACCGACATTTTACGTAAAACAACGCGAAACCGAACGAACCCGAACGAACCCGGGTATTCCTAACCCATTTATTGTGGCTTTTATGTCCACAACCACCACCACCTACCAGCCTTACTCCCCATTTTCGTTCCCCACTCTCTCTCTACTCTCTCTCTAGAATCCATAGCAAGAACCTCATCATTTCTTCACGAAATCGTGTGATTTTGGTGTCTAAACGACCCCCATCACTTGTAGATCACGAAAGTACAACGGATCTAAGGTTTTATCCAGCCAAATCGAGGTAAAGATCATGTTTTAGTTGCGGTTTTAGGGTTTTGAAACCCTCATGGCCGCCTACCCTCTCTAGATAATTTCAAGCTTTAAAACCTTAGGGGAACACCACCACAACCACTTAGGAACTTGTTGTGCACCTTAGGTTAGCCAATATATCGAAGAACCAAGGCTGTTCTTGCTGTGCCTCGAACGGCCGAATGGCCATCATCTTCAGCTCGCCGAATGAGTGAGACATCCCTCGCCGAATGGCCACTAGCGAATGACCCTGCTCCCTTTCGCCGAATGAACAGCTATTCGATCGAATGCTCTCTTTCGGCCTAGCCCTTCATTCGGCCAAACACTCATTCGGAGAAGGATCAGTCGCCCAATCACATTCGACCGGACCTCATTCGCGAGTCAACCATTCGGTCAGCTCATCATTCGACTGGGAAGCCACATTCGGCTTAACTCATTCGATCGGGTACCCCTTTCGGTCAAACCCTATTCGACGAAGTGGATTCGAGACGTTATTACAGTTAAGGGTTGGGTTAAGACCCTCGATCATGATCCACGAACCCCGGATGCATGGCAACACCTACGTGAACTCTACGCATGTGTGTGTGTGCATGGTGTACGCATGCATGATGCGGGTGCATGAAAGTTGACCGTAGGTGTATGTGTGCATGGGAACCATAGTAAAGTTAACACTAATAGGGACTGAGGGAAAATGAGGCCATCATGGGTTGAGTGTGTGTATATGAGTGTGCATGGGTGTATACATGGGATCAACATTAGGGTTTCATTTATGGAATCAAGGGTTTAAGTTTCTTTGAAGGACTATGAGGTTAATTCATGGAGGATGATCAATGATACAAATTTTTTTTTCAATAATATAACGAGCAAAGGTGTCAACTAATGAAAGTTTTACATAAAGTCGTGCATTATCAAAATCCAAGATGATCAAACTTTATTTTGGGAATCAAAGACAATAGATCTAAGGATATGGTGTTGATTTAACCATTAACACCTAATACTTAGACATTTCATGAGGATGTATAATTACCGTAGGTAGTTCAGTTGAACTACCTAGGAGGGATTATACATCTAAACGATCAAGGAATCAAGAACGATCAAGATCTTGTAAGGGGCCAAGGTTAATCATTCAAGATTAACCAAAGCCCATCATGATAACCATACTTTTCCTAAATTAATAATGTCCTTGAAAAGAGAAATTGATTTATAAATCTCACGAAATTAAATAAAAGGTTTAATTACATTGAAATAAATTTAAAAACATGTTATGATTAATCATGGGACAGGGTTACTAATGGGTAATAAGTTAGACTACGTTAGAGAAGATCTTAGAAGCACACTAGTAATTTAGGACACTTAGTTGCACATCGATACTAAAGCCTTAGTTACAACGTCTATTATAAACACTTATCGTATTCGAATCTCTTAAATCAACTCAGGTGCTAAAGATACATAAGCAACCATCAAAGAGCGCGCATTATCTTTTGTGATTCAGTTACACATCAACACAGGTGAGTTCATTGCCCCTTTTCTAAACATTTTTGTTTTAAAACGCGGGGCTGAGAAGCATGCGTAAACTCTTTTAATTAAATTGTTTACTTAAGTGCTTTTAAATTGTATATGTTTATCATGTATAACTGTTTATTTTAGACTTTGTCTAGGTAAACTGTTTATTGAATTTAAAACAAGTTATCTATTCCTCATGAGTAAATAACTTTGTGAGTTAAAGAACTAATTTCAAAGAACTAAAGATCTATTTTCAAAGAACTAAAGATCTATTTTCAAAGAACTAACGATCTAATTTCAAAGAACTATTTCAAGAGGGTGCTGTCAAAGAATTAACGATCTAACGAACTGTTTACAAAGAACTATTTTGAGGAAAATCTGGGAAATATTCAAAGATAGCATGTGAACGGTCAATAACGGTCAAGAACGGTCAATAAAATCCTATTACTCGAAAGATTTCCTAGCTAGACTGATCGAGTATAGGTCGCATGCTTGATGATATTTACAGATTTCCTTTACTACTAAGTACCTGATTGCTATACTAGTCTACTCGAGTATGACTAAGGTCCAATCATTAGGACTTAGATTTTATTAAATGTTTATTTATTTATTTAATTAAGCATTTAATTCACTGTTTGTACAATTGTTGTGGTTGATCATATTTGTGTGATGAACTCAAGGAATCAATAGAGATTTCAAAGTGTTCTATTTACAGGAACAAAGAACTGAAGAACAATGGGTTATTGGTAGGGGTAAAACGCTTAATCATCACTAACAACAATGTCCTATGTGGATTAGTATGTGGTGGGACAGCGTCTGGGCGGGTTGTAGGCTCGACTCAGGGGTATGCCCTATATATAAGCATACCGATCTGGATGATACATGTGATGTTAATGAGATTAAGGTTGTTACCCAAGGGTTTAACAAATGTTTTGAGTGAACATTAGAACTATAGTGGAATGGAAGTGTATGGTAGGTAAAAATGCTTAATTATCATTAACACCAGTGTCATATGCGTATTAGTATGTGGTGGGACGGCGTCTGGGCGGGTTGTAGGCTCGACTCAGGGGTATGCCCTATATATAAGCATACCGATGTGGATATTACATGTGGTGTTAATGAGGTTAGGGTCTTTACCGAAGAAGGTTTCAAATCATTTTCAATTACTAAACTATATGAACTCACCAACCATGTGTTGACTTGGTCTTTTTGCATGACTTCTCAGGTGACGAACAGGTCAATTAAGAAGCTTATGCTTTTGGACTAGGACTTCAGATAGAAGACTTAGCATTTTTGGACCTGAATATTTTTGGAACATCATTATACAATTATTTTGTATATCTTGTATAGTTACAAGACAGAAACTTTATGATCTTTATGGTAGATTTACATTGTTAAATTATAAACGATACTGATGTAATTTAACTTTGTAATTCTATTCTATTTAGCATTTTCTCATTTATATCATATGCAATGTAAACAATCTGATCATCATGATTATCACTCACGATAACGCTCCCCGGAACCTTCCGCCCGACGGGGAATCCGATCCAACCCCGACGGCTCGGGGTGTGACAGATTGGTATCAGAGCCATGGTTATAGAGAAATATAGGTCACGTATTTAAACGGTTTGGCCTAGATTATAACCTAGGGACCCTGCATGTAGAGAACACAGGATTTAAGACTTTACTTGCATACTGTCTTCTGTATTCGATCATTGCACTAACCAATAACTTTATTGGTTATGATCAGAATGCCGCCGAGAAGACAAACTCCATCATTACCACCACATGGTTTGGCTCCACACTCTTCGACACCATCACCATCTGATTCACCACCGCCACCTCCTCCACCGCCTCCTCCTCCTCCTCCTCCTCCGCTGCTAACCCAATCATCTGGCCCGAGCACAACACCAATGCTGGATCCTGCCACTATCGCATTGGTGACCTTTCTGAGTAGTCAGATGACCAGTCAGATGAAGGAAGCGCTACCGAAAATGTTCAGCCGTTTCCGTAATGAGATCAACAATACTGGAAACTCATCAGGAGAAGCCAGTGGGAACACTGGTGGTACTTCAAACCACTCCTACAAGTCCTTTATGGGATGTAAGCCACCTAGTTTTAGTGGGTCTGAAGGAGCCGTTGGATTAATCCAATGGATAGAAAAGATTGAAGCCACTCTGGACCTTTGTAGTTGTCCAGAGCATCACAAGGTTCGCTACTCTGCTGGAACATTCAACAAGCGAGCCTTGACTTGGTGGAATGGCCAAGTTAATGCAAGAGGAAGAGACGAAGCTATGGCGATGCCATGGGAGGATTTCAAGACCCTACTGAGGACAGAGTTTTGCCCCAAGAACGAGCTACAAAGATTGGAAGTGGAATTGTCTAACCATGTGATGAAAGGGGCAGACCACATGGGATATACTACTCGTTACCACGAGTTGGTTGCTTTGGTGCCGGATATGGTACCGACTTTGGAGAAGCGGATTGACAGGTATGTATTTGGGTTACCCATCTGCATACAAGGATTAGTGGTTTCTGCAAATCCTGTCACATTGGAGTCTGCGGTGAGTTTATCTGGGAAACTCACGGATATGATGGAAGCCTCAGGAGTTTTAAAGAAAGAGGCTGACTCCGGCAAGAATACAGCAGAGCCGTCAAAGAAACCTCATCATCATCAGAAGAAGAAACAAAAGGTCATCAAGAACTACACGATGGCCACACCTCTCCAACAAATAACTGCTGCACCACAGAACCCCAACAAAAGACCCTACACTGGTACATATCCTTTATGTGCCAAGTGTCAATACCATCATGCTGCGAACACTCCTTGCAAGCAATGCACTGGGTGTGGAAGAATGGGCCATTGGGTTCAATATTGCCGGATGACACCAAATCAAGCAGTCAACAACGCTGCTTTAGCTCTCCCTCCACCAGTTAATCAGAACAAAGGTGGATGCTATAACTGTGGCGAACAGGGCCACTTTGTGAAGAACTGGCCAAAGAAGACACAACAAGCAGTTCAAGCACCCCGTGGAAGAGCTTTTGTCATAGGAGCTCCAGCTGCACGCCAAGACCCAAACGTGGTCACTGGTACATTTCTCTTACATGACTTTTATGCATCTGTTCTATTTGATACTGGTGCGGATCAGAGTTTTATCTTTGCCGATTTTGCATGCAACTAGATTCTATAGAGGAACAGTTAGACTCCCCTTACCTCATTGAAGTAGCTAACGGAAAACAAATCACAGTTAGTACAGTATACAGGATTTGCCCGTTGACACTTAATGGTCATACATTTGCCATCGATTTGATACCGATGGAATTGGGTAGTTTTGATATCATTGTTGGAATGGATTGGATTTCCTCTAACCGAGTGGAAGTCATCTGTTCTGAAAAGCTGCTTCGAGTACCATTGCCAGATGATCGAGTATTGGAAGTCAAAGGGGATCAAGCAAAACGAAGTGTCAAAATTATTTCTAGCATAAAGACACGCAAGTGTTTACAGAAGCAGTGTATAGCTTTCCTAGCTCACGTAGTGGAAAAGGAGAAAGACAAGAAAAAGATAGAAGATGTACCGGTAGTGAAAGAGTATCCGGAAGTATTCCCTGAAGATCTACCAGGTTTGCCACCTGCGCGATCGGTAGAGTTCCGAATTGACTTAGTTCCTGGAGCAACTCCTGTTGCTAAATCTCCTTATAGGTTGGCACCTTTAGAGATGCAGGAATTGTCAAACCAGTTACAGGAACTACTTGACAAGGGATTCATCAGACCAAGCTACTCACCTTGGGGAGCTCCGATCTTGTTCGTGAAGAAGAAAGACGGATCGTTTCGGATGTGCATCGATTATCGGGAGCTGAACAAGTTAACTATCAAGAATCGGTATCCATTGCCGAGGATTGATGACTTGTTTGATCAGTTACAAGGAGCACAATACTTCTCGAAGATCGATCTACGGTCCAGGTATCATCAGCTTAGAGTTCAAGACGAAGACATACCGAAGACGGCATTCCGAACCAGATACGAGCATTACGAATTCATGGTGATGCCTTTCGGATTGACAAATGCACCAGCGGTTTTCATGGACCTCATGAACCGAGTGTGCAAGCCGTATTTAGATCAGTTTGCCATTGTCTTTATCGATGACATTCTGATTTATTTGAAGAGTAAAGTTGAACACGAGGAACACCTCAGGAAAATCTTGGAGCTGTTGAAAGAGCAGAAACTTTATGCCAAATTCTCTAAGTGTGAATTCTGGCTAACGGAAGTTCAATTTTTGGGTCATGTAGTCAACAGCGAGGGAATACACGTAGATCCCGCCAAGATTGAGGCAATAAAGAACTGGGACACTCCGAAGACACCGACGGAGATACGGTCTTTTCTGGGATTGGCAGGTTATTATAGAAGGTTTATCTCAAACTTTTCTAAGATAGCTTTGCCTCTCACTAAATTAACTCAGAAAAGTGAACCGTTTGTCTGGGAGCAACAACAAGAAGATGCTTTTCAGACTTTGAAACAGAAGTTGTGTGATGCTCCAATTCTATCTCTCCCAGAAGGATGTGATGACTTTGTTGTTTACTGTGATGCCTCCCATCAGGGACTCGGTTGTGTACTGATGCAACGGGATAAAGTCATTGCTTATGCATCAAGACAGTTAAAAGTTCATGAGAAGAACTACACTACTCAAGATATTGAACTAGGAGCTGTAATCTTCGCATTGAAGATTTGGAGACATTACTTATATGGCACCAAGTGTACCATATTCACTGATCACAAGAGTCTGCAACACATATTTGATCAGAAGGAACTCAACATGCGACAACGCCGTTGGGTTGAACTTCTGAATGATTACGATTGCGTGATCAAGTACCATCCGGGAAAGGCGAACGTTGTAGCTGATGCCTTGAGCCGGAAGGAACGGGTCAAACCATTGCGCGTCAAAGCAATGGGAATGACAGTGCAGACGAGCTTACGAGACAAGATCATTCAATCACAACAAGAATCAGTTGATCGAGGAAACTTGAAGAAAGAACTTGACTGTGGAGCAGAGAAACACCTAGAGACTAAGTCTGATGGAATGATCTACTACCAAGATCGTATATGGATCCCGGCGGTAGACGAATTGAGAAGACTTATCTTCGATGAAGCACACAAGACTAAATACTCTGTTATCCCGTTCTGATAAGATGTACCAAGACTTGCGTGGATTTTATTGGTGGCCGGGAATGAAGAAAGACATAGCCGAGTATGTCGGTCGATGTCTAACGTGTGCGAAGGTAAAGGTGGAACACCAGAGACCGTCTGGTCTATTGGAACAGCCTGAGATTCCGCTCTCGAAGTAGGAACAAATAGCTATGGATTTCATTACCAAGCTACCCCGCACTTCTAGTGGTCATGATAGGATCTGGGTTATCATCGACCGTTTGACGAAATCTGCCCATTTCTTGCCAATGCGTGAGACCTTCACGATGGATAAACTGGCGAGACTGTATATCAAGGAGATAGTGGTACGCCACGGGGTGCCATTGTCTATTATTTTGGACAGAGATAGCAGATTCACATCAAGGTTCTGCCAATCACTACAGAAATCTCTAGGGACACAGTTAAATCTGAGTACAGCTTACCATCCACAAACGGACGGTCAAAGTGAACGTACTATTCAAACCTTAGAAGATATGTTAAGAACCTGTATTTTGGATTTCGGTGGGAATTGGGATTCTCACTTGCCACTGATCGAATTCTCCTACAACAATAGTTACCACAGCAGTATCGGTTGTGCACCTTTTGAGGCTCTTTATGGTCGAAAATGTCGGTCACCGATCTGTTCGACTGAAGTAGGAGACAATCGAATAACTGGGCCAGAACTTATTCAGGAAACCTCTGACAAGATTACCCAGATTCAACAAAGACTACAAGCTACAAGAAGCAGACAGAAAAGATATGCCGACAAACGGCGCAAGCCGTTGGAATTCCAAGTGGGAGATCGTGTTATGTTGAAGGTTTCCCCTTGGAAAGGTGTAGTACGCTTTGTTAAGAAAGGTAAATTAGCACCACGATACGTGGGACCGTTCGAAATCATCGAACGTATTGGTCCTGTGGCGTATAGGTTGAGACTACCAGATGAACTCAGTGGTGTGCATGACGTGTTTCATGTCTCAAATTTAAAGAAATGCCTTGCTGACGAATCGCTCGTCATTCCAATCGAAGAAATTCAAGTAGACGAACAGTTACACTTCATTGAAGAACCTTTAGAGATTATGGATCGCAAAGTTAAATAACTGAGGCGAATCTGTATTCCGATTGTGAAGGTTCGATGGAATTCAAGGCGCGGACCCGAGTTCACTTGGGAACGTGAAGATCACATGAAGTTAAAGTATCCCCAACTGTTTGAAGAGGAAGCTGTGCCCGATAACAACTCTTAAATTTCGGGCCGAAATTTCTCTAACAAGGGGAGACTGTAACATCAGTGCCGGAACTGGCACCGGAACAGTGATCGCTACAGTAAAACGAACAGTAATCAGGTACGAACTATATGTGTTTCATTGTTTATAATATTCATATCATGTTTCATAATTATTTCATGTCATCAACGAACAAATTCAGAATCAGTTCTGAAAACAAAGTTCAGAACAAGGATTCGTAAGTCAGATAATTATCTGACGACACAGAACCATCATGTGATTATGTGGTAGGATTTTATTATGTATCAACGTATGTGAGGCTTTACAGAACAAAATAACAACGGATGTCGTTACATGAATGCTAAACTGACGGATTATTCGTATAGGTGACGATCTGTACGGATAAATATGAAAGTTTAACGTTCTGAACGATGTCCAATAATTAGAAAACCATATTGAAAGGTGTAGTTATCGTCGTATTTGATCGGGTGACGATTCGAACAAATACGCGCGATGACTGCGCGATTCGATTTAAACTGTAAGTTAATTATTTCTGAAAATTTAAAATAAATAAAAGATATTAGTTAGTTTATTAGGAATCACAACCTAAAATAATTTTATGAATTCTATTTTAAAACTGGAATGTTTCATTTCGAAAACGAAGAGAAAACCGACATTTTACGTAAAACCACGCGAAACCGAACGAACCCGAACGAACCTGGGTATTCCTAACCCATTTATTGTGGCTTTTATGTCCACAACCACCACCACCTACCAGCCTTACTCCCCATTTTCGTTCCCCACTATCTCTCTCTACTCTCTCTCTAGAATCCATAGCAAGAACTTCATCATTTCTTCACGAAATCGTGTGATTTTGGTGTCTAAACGACCCCCGTCACTTGTAGATCACGAAAGTACAACGGATCTAAGGTTTTATCCAGCCAAATCGAGGTAAAGATCATGTTTTAGTTGCGGTTTTAGGGTTTTGAAACCCTCATGGCCGCCTACCCTCTCTAGATGATTTCAAGCTTTAAAACCTTAGGGGAACACCACCACAACCACTTAGGAACTTGTTGTGCACCTTAGGTTAGCCAATAGATAGAAGAACCAAGGCTGTTCTTGCTGTGCCTCGAACGGCCGAATGGCCATCATCTTCAGCTCGCCGAATGAGTGAGAGATCCCTCGCCAAATGGCCACTAGCGAATGACCCTGCTCCCTTTCGCCGAATGAACAGCTATTCGATCGAATGCTCTCTTTCGGCCTAGCCCTTCATTCGGCCAAACACTCATTCGGAGAAGGATCAGTCGCCCAATCACATTCGACCGGACCTCATTCGCGAGTCAACCATTCGGTCAGCTCATCATTCGACCGGGAAGCCACATTCGGCTTAACTCATTCGATCGGGTACCCCTTTCGATCAAACCCTATTCGACGAAGTGGATTCGAGACGTTATTACAGTTAAGGGTTGGGTTAAGACCCTCGATCATGATCCACGAACCCCGGATGCATGGCAACACCTAGTTATAAACACTTATCGTATTCAAATCTCTTAAATCAACTCAGGTGCTAAAGATACATAAGCAACCATCAAAGAGCGCGCATTATCTTTTGTGATTCAGTTACACATCAACACAGGTGAGTTCATTGCCCCTTTTCTAAACATTTTTGTTTTAAAACGCGGGGCTGAGAAGCATGCGTAAACTGTTTTAATTAAATTGTTTACTTAAGTGTTTTTAAATTGTATATGTTTATCATGTATAACTGTTTATTTTAGACCTTGTCTAAGTAAACTGTTTATTGAATTTAAAACAAGTTATTTATTCCTCATGAGTAAATAACTTTGTGAGTTAAAGAACTAATTTCAAAGAACTATTTTCAAAGAACTAAAGATCTATTTTCAAAGAACTAACGATCTAATTTCAAAGAACTATTTCAAGAGGGTGCTGTCAAAGAATTAACGATCTAACGAACTATTTACAAAGAACTATTTTGAGGAAAATCTGGGATATATTCAAAGATAGCATGTGAACGGTCAATAACGGTCAAGAACGGTCAATAAAATCCTATTACTCGAAAGAT
This sequence comes from Mikania micrantha, assembly GCA_009363875.1. Classification (NCBI taxonomy): domain Eukaryota; kingdom Viridiplantae; phylum Streptophyta; class Magnoliopsida; order Asterales; family Asteraceae; genus Mikania; species Mikania micrantha. The sequence continues at coordinate 91,836,000 of CM018692.1, forward strand.
GTCCTAGCTAGACTGATCGAGTATAGGTCGCATGCTTGATGATATTTACAGATTTCCTTTACTACTAAGTACCTGATTGCTATACTAGTCTACTCGAGTATGACCAAGGTCCAATCATTAGGACTTAGATTTTATTAAATGTTTATTTATTTATTTAATTAAGCATTTAATTCACTGTTTGTACAATTGTTGTGGTTGATCATATTTGTGTGATTAACTCAAGGAATCAATAGAGATTTCAAAGTGTTGTATTTACAGGAACAAAGAACTGAAGAACAATGGGTTATTGGTAGGGGTAAAACGCTTAATCATCACTAACAACAATGTCCTATGTGGATTAGTATGTGGTGGGACGGCGTCTGGGCGGGTTGTAGGCTCGACTCAGGGGTATGCCCTATATATAAGCATACCGATCTGGATGATACATGTGATGTTAATGAGATTAAGGTTGTTACCCGAGGGTTTAACAAATGTTTTGAGTGAACATTAGAACTATAGTGGAATGGAAGTGTATGGTAGGTAAAAATGCTTAATTATCATTAACACCAGTGTCATATGCGTATTAGTATGTGGTGGGACGGCGTCTGGGCGGGTTGTAGGCTCGACTCAGGGATATGCCCTATATATAAGCATACCGATATGGATATTACATGTGGTGTTAATGAGGTTAGGGTCTTTACCGAAGAAGGTTTTTAAATCATTTTCAATTACTAAACTATATGAACTCACCAACCATGTGTTGACTTGGTCTTTTTGCATGACTTCTCAGGTGACGAACAAGTCAATTAAGAAGCTTATGCTTTTGGACTAGGACTTAAGATAGAAGACTTAGCATTTTTGGACCTGCGTATTTTTGGAACATCATTATACAATTATTTTGTATATCTTGTATAGTTACAAGATAGAAACTTTATGATGTTTATGGTAGATTTACATTGTTAAATTATAAACGATACTGATGTAATTTAACTTTGTAATTCTATTCTATTTAGCATTTTCTCATTTATATCATGTGCAATGTAAACATTTTGATCATCATGATTATCATTCACGATATCGCGCCCCGGGAACTTTCTGCCCGACGGGGAATCCGATCCAACCCCGCCGGCTCGGGGTGTGACAGTTTATATCAAGAACCCTAAATCTTGAAATCATCAAATTCGATATTTTTTGATACAATTGACTTAGGGATTTCATTACACACATGATTTCGAAATTCTCTGTGTAATTTAATTTGGTTTTTAAACATGTTTACATCAAAATCCCCAAAACGTTTTTCGCTGAAAACCCTAGAATTCGAAATCCTTGTATTAGTTATTGTTTGATCGAATTAACATATGACTTTCATGAAGAAGATGTTTCCGAAACTACCTGTATAGTTTAATTAGATTTTGAAACTCGTTTAAACAAAAACCCCCAATTCGTTCTTCGTGATGAACCCTAGAATTAGAGTTCATACAATTCGGTGTTTGAACATGAAATTAGCATATGCTTTTGCTTAATCCGCCATTTTAGGTTGTTTAGGAACGAATACTTACTTGTTTTGATATCAAATTGAAGGAGATCGATTTGAGACTTGAATTTCGGCCGGCTCTAAGTCGTGTTCTTCAATCCAGATTTCTTGAGACTGAATTGATGAGTGTAATAGTCTCTGAAGATGCCGACTAAGTTTTAGGAGTCTTCAATTGTGAGTATTTTGATCGAATTGTATGGGTTGTAGTGATACAAGTGACGGTTTCGAATTTTAGGTCATAATTTAAGTTTAATACATCGATCCATGTTCTAATAATGCATGATTGTTGTTAGTAATCATCAATGTGATGATTAGTGAGGTTTAATTCGGTTACAACTCGGATTAAATGCGAATTTCAAAATTCCATTTGATTTTCAAGACGAATTTTGACTTTAAAAGTCAAAATTTAGCATTTCTTTTAATTGCAAGTTTAGTCTTTATGATATGAGTATTTTTAAATTAATTTTGTTCAATTTGGATTATTTTAGTTTGATTTTGTGTGATTTCGTATCACTTCTGTTAGTTTTTGATTAACGGAGTTAATCTGGAAAAGCCGGATTGTCACATATGGTCCAGTAGATGGTCGCGTCAGAGCATGCGCGACGGGACGGGTCCACTGTTCCCGGAGCCACGCGTCTACACAGACGACGGATCCTCCGTTGAACCATCCGGAGGTTAGTAGTTTAGTTTGTGTTTTTGCATTTTGTTTCCTTGTATGTAAAACTCATGTTGTGTATATATGTATGCTTCTTTCTTTCTATTTGTATTGTTTTTGGTTGTGTTGTTTTATATAATAATTACACGACAAACTTATAACGTTTAAATTAAATTAACATAAACAAAGTAATTATAAAATAAAATATTTAGTTAAAACGATTTCGTAAATAATTAATATCGTTTAAAATGATAACGTAACAAAATTATGACGTTTAATTAACATAATAGACGTATATCGTTCAAAAATTCACGTAACAAACGTATATCGTTAAAAATTATTTAAATACGTAAATCAAGTTTAAGTAAAATAAATAATTTCAAAACGTCTCGTACTGAACTGTATAGGCATTATCAAGTGACTCAACACTGGTTGACACCAAAAAATGGCTTGTAAAAATAAGTCAAGTCTGTACGGGCCGTACTGCTCTGTAAGAATTTTTCAATAAATCCAAGACATTCCTCTGGAATGTTTGTCTGTACCCTATAAAAGTGTGGTGTTAAAATATAAAAGTGTAACACCACACTTTTATAGTACGGCCCGTACTGAACAGTACGGCCCGTATCAGACCGCTGGAGTGTTAAAATATAAAAGTGTGGTGTTAAAACTGGTACAAGAAAACGAGTTGAATAATATAATTAGTTTAAGAATTAAGTCAATGTTAAAATAATCATCTGATAAAACAATATTAAATGAATTTTTAGTGCTTTGAACGAACACGTATCTGTCTACACTATTTTTTTTTATTAAATTAAAATTTTCAGGGTTTGAAAAAGAATCTCCTGAAAAAAAAAGCTTTTCCTGTAACGGCGGCTACAACCAAAATGGCGTATGGAACCCTTCATTGCCTTCCATACTTAAGAGGCCGTTTGGTAACGTCTGAATCATTAAGTACTGAATGATTAAGATGTCTGAATCAGACCGCTGGAGTGTTAAAATATAAAAGTGTGGTGTTAAAACTGGTACAAGAAAACGAGTTGAATAATATAATTAGTTTAAGAATTAAGTCAATGTTAAAATAATCATCTGATAAAACAATATTAAATGAATTTTTAGTGCTTTGAACGAACACCTATCTGTCTACACTATTTTTTTTATTAAATTAAAATTTTTAGGGTTTGAAAAAGAATCTCCTGAAAAAAAAAAAGCTTTTCCTGTAACGGCGGCTACAACCAAAATGGCGTATGGAACCCTTCATTGCCTTCCATACTTAAGGGCCGTTTGGTAACGTCTGAATCATTAAGTACTGAATGATTAAGATGTCTGAATTGTTAAGAGGATCTGAACCATTAAGTGCTGAATCGATTAAGACTGTTTGGTTCCACGTCTGAATGCAAAAAAAAACCCCTAAATATCACGATCGTCACTTCCTTTTTGAACGGCATATCACGATCGTCATCACCTCCGATTCTTTAATCAAAAGGGGTTGACCTTAGCCCGAGTTCCATCGTCGTCGCCGCCTCTCCTCCGACTCAGACGGCCTCCACCACCGTCATCACAATCGCCATCGACGTCAGGTAAACTTTGTCGCAGTTGTGGAGCCGAACGATTCACGCTTCGGTGGTTGTGAACAAGGTCCGAACGATTCACCTTTCGATGTTCGATGTCGTGGTCTTCTTCGCCGATGTTCGAAGGTAAGCAACCCTCCATCGCAGACGGTGGAGGCTGGTTCAGTCGCTCCTTCAAACAAGCGGCGGTGGTGGAGGGCGGCGCGGTGGTGGTGGAGCGGAGGTGGTGGAGGGCGGTGGTGGAGCGACGGTGGCTGAGCAACTGTGATGGAGGCCGAATGATTCAGTGTCTCCTTCGGTCACTCCTTCAGTCGAATCCTTCACAGATTTTTCCATTCAGACTCCTCTCCATGTCTGAATGATTCAGAGACTGGTTCAGAGGTTGGTTCAGATTCAGACGTGTTTTTTTAATGAAATAAACGATCTGAATACCCATGCAGACCCAAACAAACAGCCCCTTAGAAGATAATGTAAAACTTTTTTTTTGTATATTTACCCATCACGTATGTTTTTTTAACAAGACCCACATGATAGAGGTAAGATTTACCCCATGCGAATGTACATGAACCTCGTATAATAGGTAAATGCTTGTCCCTTATTGGTATCGAACACGTGATAAACCTCAAACTGATCTTTCACGTAGTGTCCTTTAAACTTGCTACCAGATGTATTCAAATCATGACCTCTATTATGAAAGGTGATATACCTAACCGCTGGGCTAAGTTTAGGACTAATGCAAAACTTTTTGTTTTCTTGATTTATGCTTAATAAACTAATCTTGTATAAATTAACCATTAATAAAAATATAAATAAAATCAGTTTAAAAATAACTTTTTTACCTTAACTTTGATAGAATTATAAAAAAATGACAAAAAAAACTTTTGATGTCGAGGAACTATAACAAAGGACACCTATATTTCAATATTACTAAATAAACAATCTTTTAAGTTACTATTGTCATGTGCGATCTTTTTAAACTATTATTGTCATGTGTTACTGTTATTTTCTCAATCAATTCTATCACATATAAAACGGTAATTAAGATTATACTCTCAAATTTATTAAATAACATATCAAATATTTTTCAAAGATAGTTTCCTGAAAATTTAAGGATATGACTTGTTTTGTAATCATATTATTACAAAATTAAATAAAATCATTATTATTTAATAGAAAAGAGAAAAAAATTTAAAAAAGTGTTTTACAAATCTTACTATACTAATAAACAAAAATGTTTTTTGCCACATGTCATGTTTTTACACCCCAATTGCCACATGTCAACTTTTTATCAAATTCATTTAACTATCTCCTATTAAATAATCATAATACTAATAATTAATAATATTATTTATCTTTTAATTAGAAAACATATAAGAAAATTTTATAAAATGTAAAAAATAATAATATTAATTTTTTTAAAATAACAAATATTTTATTTTCAGAAAATCAAAGTTATATAGAAAGATTTTTTATTTAAAAATGAATTTTTTTGTAAAAAATAAAATAAACTATAAACCTGTGTTTAAAACAATAAGTTTTTTTTATAAACCGATGACGTTTTTTAAATTTATTTAAAAACCAAAGTAAAAAAATGATTGAGAAAGTTACACTTTTGGTACTTGTATTGAACGTTATATATATAAATTGAGTCGTTCAAATTAAATAATTAAATAAATCATATTTTTTTTACTAATTTGATTTATAAAAGTCAGTCTTTGATATAATACAAATTGAAGCTTTATTATCAGTTTGTTCAAAGATAATAATTGTTACAAATCAAAGATATCATATATCATTTGTATAGTTATCAAAGTTTTTAATTGTTTTTTTATTACTTAAAGTATTCATTAATATGTAAATTAATCATTTCTCTTAAAATATTGTTTGATAATTTTTTAAATTTTCATTAATAACTATTTAATATTTTATATTAAATCCGTGTAATACACGGGATATTACTCTAGTATTTAATAGGAGAGAGACATGAAAAATCAATTTTTTAATGGTCTATAAAGCTTACATGTGTCATTTGAAAACATTTATTTATTATATTACATATACTATAATGATAGACATAAATTATAAATCTAATGAGTAATGCAATTATATAATTTTTTTCATATTAAAAAACAGTTTTAATAAATTAAAAATCAAATCGTTTTATCAAAAAATACACTTGAAAAGATTTGCAAAATATAATATGTTTCTAAAAATCAAAATTTTAAGATTAGAATTGTTTTTGAAATGTACTTTTAGAAAAAAAATGTAAAAAAAAGTTTTCTTAAAAAACATTTTTTTAAAACAAGTTTTCTTAGAAAGTATATAACATTTAAGTTTTCACCTATGTAACATACGATAGTTAACCTAGTTTATAATATACTAGTTTAAAACCCATGTATCACATCAGTTTAATAAATTTTACATGTTGTAAACAACAATTTTTTTATAAAGATTTGTATGTTTGATATTATTAATTAATACTACTAATAAATGATTTCAAAATAATGTCACATGGTATTCTCACGGTTACTTTCTAATTTAAATGATAATCAAATAAAAATATTCTTTTATTTATAAAATCGTATTTAAGAAATGTTTACTTAAACTTTTTTTCTTGTTAATTTAGAATAGTGTTAAATCCTATTAATTTTATTTTTCTTTAATAAAATACAACGATGTGTTTTGTTTAATATCAAGTTGTAACAAAGTTTGTTATTTTTCAAATATTAATTCTATTAACAATTTATTACAAACTTATCAATTTTTAAAATTTTGAAATTCACAATATAAGCATAAACACAACAACAAATTTCTTAATTTCAAACAAAAAATGTTGTACGAAAAAATTTCTAAAGATTTAAATTGTAATTATACTTTATTTTATATTGTTTTATGCAATAATATTCTTTTAATTATGTACTTAAATTTATTAAGACATCATAAAATTAAATAATTTTTATTTTTAAATATGTGAAGTACATGGGTCTATAACCTAGTTGATAAAATAATAACTAAAGAATGTTTGAAAAATAACAAATTACAAACAAGGATTAAGAATTATAAAGTTTTATTTTTAAGGTATTATATAATTAAAATTTTCTTTTGATTTATTATAAGTTTTAATTAATTTTTATGATAAGAAGATCTATATATTTTATATTAATTATTTAAAATTATTTACTGTTAATATTTTATATAGAAGTTAATTTTTATTTAATATAAGAGAGAGACGGGAAGAAAATTTGTAAAGTTGATGAGAAGATGACATGTGTCTTATGCAGCTATTCTTTTATTAGAATAAGGATACATATACATATACATATACATATACATATACATATACATATATATATACACACATACTAGCCTAGAATCCCGTGTATTACACGAGTTGAATAATAAAAAATTAATTTTTTAATATTAAATAATAATTATGAAATTGTATTTAAGATAAGATATAATTGAATTTCTTATTGATTATTAAATTTTAATAAATTAGTAAATTATTGAAATAAGAAAAAAGTTATATTTATTAATATTTAATTATATAGTTTAATTATTAAAAAAATAATATTATTTATTAGGAGAGAGAGGCGGGAAAAATATATTCAGATTTAACCAGAACACGACACATATCTCCTAAAAATACTCTTTTATTAGAGTAGAAAGATATATATATATATATATATATATATATATATATATATATATGTGTGTGTGTGTGTGTGTGTGTGTACGTACGTACGTATAAATTTAGTTACAAACGCGTGCATTAGATGAATCATTTTTACATTAGTTATGGAAAATAAAAATTATCATTTATATCCATATTAATTTAAGAGCATAAAAAAACTTATTTCTACTTCAATTATAAAGTAAAAAGACTTATAACTATAAACAATTATTTTTAATTCTTAACTAACATTACTTCTCAATTAAACACATATGTATTTGTTTGTTTGTTTGTGTATAAGATAGTATCCTATAATAACTTAATATTGAGAGTTGATTCTTAAACTTATTTCTAACCATGTATTTTAAGTACTGAAAAAAATGTGGTTTATATTGATTCATATTAAAGTTGATTTTTGTTTTTCTAAACTATTAAAAAATCAATTTAATGTAGGTATATTTTAGAAATTAAAATAGGTGATTAGAAATCAATTTAAAGGTTCACTATCTAAAGTTGGGTTATCATGTTAACAATGTGTATTTATGCATGCATGTATTTGAATTGGAAGTTATAATAACTCATTTTATATTGCTACTCCAATATAACTCAACAAGATCAATTTGAATTGTTGTTTTTTTTAATAATATTATTATTATATGTGTACCATAATTTATTCATTTATGCGTATGCATAAATTCACATGCGTAAAGAATTAAATATAAAAAATATAAATCTTTTTATTAAATTTACAAAAAGTTAATAAATTATAAAAAAGATTACAATTATATCAAATCTTAAATTATCATTTTACAATTTTTAAATATATATTATATCTCATTTAATCAATTCTCATGACATTCAACGTACAAATCTTGATATAAATTATATTTAATAGGTTGGATTCTTTAACCCATTTTAAATGATATAAAATATTTTATTAAATATATCTCATATTAAATAATAATTATATATTAAATAGCTTTTTATACATATTTAAATTAAAAAAAATTAACAGAATAAATTTTTTATTAAAATTTAAAAAACATACTTTTTTTAAACATATTATTTTAATATAAAATTTTCATTTTTTTTTTAAAAAATACTATGTTTAAAGAAACAAATTTAAAAAATTTGTATTTAAATAAATAATATAATTTTTGTATTGCTTAAAGTATTAAATTATATGAAATTTTAATGATAACTTATATTTAAATATCGGCTCATGTTGTCTATATTTTCCTTGATGTATATTTGTTATATTTTATTCAAAGTAACATTCGAAGTATTAACTAGTATCTTAATGAATCGTATCTTTTATAACATTACTTATAATCAAAATTTAAATTTTATTGATTAGTTATATTTTTGTAATTACATCAAGTGGGACCAGAAAAAAAACGTTGATTTTTTAAAAAATGCCTGTAAATTAGATGTATGTAACTATTTTTTATAGATATATAACATAATTTTTTATTAACTAATAATATTTTAAACTGCCATTAAGCAAGACAGAAGTAGAAAAATATTAAATCTTAGTTATTCACATTTTATTACCTTAAATTTTAAAGGATTTATCAATATCATTAAACTAGTTGTCCTAAAGGGATATCTTTTCTATCTTGTTATCAACACGTTAAAGATTCAAATTATGGATCGTACAAAAGGTGATTATTTATTTTAGGAAATTTATATTTGTTACAAAATACTTCTAAATTTTAATTAAATAGTTAGTATAAAGATTTTTCTTATTACTTTTTATTACGGACTTTGGTTACCTCGTAATGATATCAATATCTTATAATAGTAAAAACTATTTATCATTATCTCATTTTATTTAATAATTTTTTTTCTTACAATTAGTTTCCTTAAACGACTTTAACAATTAAAGATATTCTCATAGTTAAAGTGGATATATTTTTTTTTCTCGTAATGATTAAGTGTTTAAATCCAATAAATAAACATATGAGTATAGATTTATGAGCAAGAATGTATCGATGTTTTTGTTTGCCATTATAAAATAGTTTAAGATGCTCTATGTGATTTGAAAAAATATTTGTTTTTTTTTATTGTGAGACTCTTTATTACTATACCCCAACCCCCCACACAAGTGAATCTCAATCCTCAACTATTTTGTTTACCAAAGAGGCATTGTCTCTATAATACTCCAAGATTCTTCTAAATGAGAGGTATTGGGTTCAAATCTCTCCCGCAGCGAAAAAAGGGGTCTGTGGGAGGTCAGGGGGTTTTCCCAGTGGGGTTTCCTCCTGGGTTGTTGTGCTAGCTCATGGGAGGTCCAGGTAACTAGACCTTGGTGACATGGCCTGAAAACAGCGGGCTCACACGATTGAGACCTTCGCCGTTCAAAGAAAAAACTAATAACTTTTGTTTAAAATAACCAATGTTTTAAAACCAAGTGTTGGAAGAGAGACTGATTCCCATGACTTTTAAATCACCTACATTTAAAACAGTTAAAAAGGTTAAAAGAAATTGGACTCAAAATTAATTGATTCGTTTATGAAGAAGCTTTTTTTTTTTAACGCCCAACTAATTAACTGTCTACGCGGCCCCCAATGGCTAAAGGATGCCCAAGCTGGCCACTAGTCTAGACGGACAGAGCCTCTAGCACACCAGCCACCAATTCTCGGGAAAAACCAGACCTAAGCACCGGCTCAAACGCACAACGATGAGCCTGAGTCAAGACATACTTGGCTAATGATTTGCTCATTTGTTAACTTATTGGTTCGCTAAATGGTTGTTTGTTTGGTTCGTTCAAATTAGAGTTCCAATTATAACTTTTATAAAGTACAAGTCAAAATTATACCATACTACATAACTTAACATTTTACATAAATTATAATTTTATAAGTCAAAATTATATATAAATCTTAATCTAAACTATTATTGAAGTATTCAAATATATTATAGTGATATAGTCATTTGATATGTCTTATGAAAAAAAAATTAAAAATATATAGAAGACAATCATAGTTTATAAGCTATTTTTCTCGTGTAATATAGTTGAATGAGTTAACAAAACAAATGTATAATAATTTTTTGCAATTACATATGTGGACACATAAAAATTATCAAAAACAAAAATCTTAAAGATTAAAAATCAGGCTTAATTATGAGCCAACTCGACTATCTCCTTATTAAATGAGTTGGTGCGACACAACTTTTTAGCCTCGTAAGCTAAACAAATCGTCTCAACAAATTAAGATAACAAATATAAAATTACTTTTATAATTATATGAACATGTTTAAAAAATAACAAAATCAATATTTTTAATTTAAAATCTTGCTCATAAGCCACTTGACTTGTTTTCAAACGAACCAAGTATGAGCACAACTTTTTATCCTCTTAAAACCTAATTCAAATTGGGTTGATTATATTACAAAGAAGCTGAGCCAAAACTCCACCTCAACTCGGTTTTTTAACATCACAAGGTAGTTATTATTTAGCAAAATTTTGTAAGAAAGATTTGAGTTATTACAGTTGTATTTACCTTCTTTATTTATATATATAACTAGGTTAGTATCCCGTGTATTACACGCGTTGAATAAAAATTAATAAGTATTCAATAATATAAATTTAAAAATTTTAAATGATTTTTTGATTTAAAATATGGTCATCATTACATAGAAAATAAAATAATAGGATTGTATTATAAAAAAAAATCTTTTTTCAAAGTTTGGTTTTTAAACATTTAATTTTAAAAAGGTTGTTTTTAAAAAATGTCATTTTTTTTACAAAATTTTAGGATGTTATATCTATTATTACATAAGTTGATAAAGAAAAAAAAAAATAGTTAACAATAATGACTTATAAATTAAAAGATTTTATGAGTTATAAATCATTGGAAAATTTTCGTATTTTATAATAATTTGATTTTTTAAAAATTTTCTTTTAAACATTAAAATATTTTATATTACATTAAGAAATCTTTTTTAATTATAGGGTCAATTACATATACTTCATGCTAAAATCATTTATTATATATTTCCACTTTCTATACAAAATATATTACATATTTATCTATTTAATTAAAATGCAAATTATGTGTTTCCTATTTTACCCTCAATAAACTAACTAAAAACAACTTACATACTTTTCCTTACTAAGAGTCAATTTTGAAACATGTGGATATTGTAATTTTATTTTAACATTGAGGATATATGTAATTTTGATGTTTAATAAAGGGATATATGATATTATCCCTTAATTATAAAATGTATGTTTCACATAATTAGTATTTAATACTATTATGCTTAATATTTGTTTTAATATTAAGAACTTTCTTTGATTAAAAAATGTATAAAAAATATATAATTATATAATTATTATTTACTAAAATTGTTTATTTATTAGGAGAGAAAAGCAAGTGTGAAAATACTCTAAACTTTTGAAAAGTGTCAATTGTTTTGATTTATTAATATTTATTAAGTATAATAATAAATTTATATATATAAAAAACAAATTACACTAAGAAAGTGTCATTTTTTGTATTTTTTTAGACTGAAACACCAAATCAAAGACAAGTAAATTAGGCATTAGAAGTTGTACATTTAAGTCCCACCATGTATCCAGCTAACTTCGTAATCATATCACCGCAAAAGCAACGTTTTCCTCAGCTCGTATAAATCCACTCACCCTCTTCCCTCTGCAACAACACCACCACCACTCTCATCTTCATCCTCTCACTCCAAATCCAAAACCACCATTTTTAACATGCTATCAAGAGCCAACAGTGTCATCTGGATGGAAGATGAAACACAGAATCAAACTAACAACCAACAAAATCATGAAATCAACACCATTTCGACATTCAAATCAATGCTTGAAGTTGAAGATGAAGATGAACACAACAACAATTGGTTCTTGCAACCACAGAACAACTTGTTGTTGCAGACTGTTGATTGTTCATCGACTTGCACACCTGATTCTGGGTTTCAGAACATTGATTCCAATCAAGTTCAGTTCTTTTTGACTCCACCAAAACCCACGATTTCTTCCTTTAATTCGTTGAATGAAACCTTTGATCTTGGCTGTGGAAATGGGTACTCGAACCCTGTTCTACCAGGGTTTTGTGATTTAGGGTCACAATCGCAAATTGGGGGTTCGAATTTGGGCTCAGATCCTCAGTTTTCTAGTAACCATTTGCTTCAATTGGCTGGAAATGGGTTCGGGTCGCCCCCGTTTCCGTTTTCCGACAATGGGTTCGCCGGAAATTCCTTGATTTTAAACCGGTCGAAATTGCTCAAACCCTTGGATAACTTTGCTTCCACCGGAGCTCCACCGACTTTATTTCAAAAACGAGCTGCTTTGAGAAGAAGTTTGAGTGACGTCAACGCCGGCGACGGTGCAGATGAGATGAATGAGAAGAAGAGGAAGATCAGCGGTGGAAATTGGGATGATGTTGATAATCTCAGTCTGGATGGCTCCGGTTTGAATTATGACTCCGATGAGTTCACCGTCAACACCACCGGTAATTTTGAAGAAAATGGAGTCAAGATTAGTGGTGGCAATTGCTCTATTTCTAACAGTACAGTCACCGGCGCCGGTGGGGGTAACCAGAAAGGGAAGAAGAAAGGGGTTCCGGCGAAGAATTTAATGGCCGAAAGACGCCGGAGAAAGAAGCTAAATGACCGGCTTTACATGCTCCGGTCTGTTGTACCCAAAATCAGCAAGGTGAGAATCAACCATATTTTTTCTAAAAAAAATAAAAGTTAAAACCATTTAAAATGCTAAATCACACATCTTTTTAATTCTACATTTAAAAGTAAATTTAAATCTAACACAACTTTTGTTCATTGTGGGACATAACATACAAACTTACACCACAATTCACACCACAAATTACGTTTTGTATTACAAGACTTAAACCTTCGTATATTCGTATTTCATAACGTTGGTTCTATTTCTTAACCAACACCTTTAATACTTAAACGCGTGGGAGATGCACATTTTACATCCATCTTTTGGTACCAAGAATCACTCACACGTACTTTAATTCTACTTCCAAATCAGCACTTTTTGTTTATTGTTTTTGTTTTTATTATATTTTTGTTACAAGACTTGAATCCTCGACCACTTTACGTGGGTACCGCTTAGCCGTAGGGTTTTGGCATCAAGAATCATTTGATTTTAACTTCTAGTGTTTAAACTTGAATCTTGATGTGGATTCATCAATGTATGAACAAACCAATTGTTGATCACAAGTTTCATGAAACATAATTAACGGAATGTTGTTGATTTCAGATGGACAGAGCTTCAATCCTTGGAGACGCGATCGAGTATCTTAAAGAGCTTCTTCAAAAGATCAATGACCTTAACCATGAACTTGAAGCAACCCCATCAAGCTCTTCACTGACACCCACTGCCGCCACCACCATGGCGGCCGCAGGTTTCTACCCACTAACCCCAACTCCACCAGCCTCCCTTCGCGGATCAAAGAAGAACTTTGCCCCACCACAATCGCTAGCCCAACCGGCCAGCCGGCTAGAGTAATACCCATGTTACAACATGATCTAATCACATTATTGAATTATGAATTGTTAACAAAATATAATTTTTTCAAGTGGGTTGGATTTAGGTTGAAGTGAGGCAGAGAGAAGGAAGAGCAGTGAACATCCATATGTTCTGCAGCAGGAGGCCTGGTTTGCTTCTCTCAACCATGAGAGCTCTTGATAATCTTGGTCTAGACATTCAACAAGCTGTTATAAGTTGCTTCAACGGCTTTGCGCTTGATGTTTTCCGGGCCGAGGTTGCAATTTACACCATCTTTAGATGTTTTTGATTCATTTTGATGATTGTTTTTGGTTCAATTTTATGGGTTTGATAGTTGGTTTTTTGGATTTGTAGCAATGCAAAGAAGGGCAAGATGTTCACCCTGATCAGGTTAAAGCAGTGCTGCTGGAGTCTGCAGGGTACCATGGTGTAGCTTGAGCGCCTGCCCCGATCGAATGGTCAATTTGTTTGGGTTGAGTTTCAGAAGGAAGCAGTAGCTTTTGATATGAATGTAGTTTTGGTGTTTGGTTTAGAAGGTATTGGAAGGAGCTGAATATGTGAAATGTTTGAGGTGTCTTTGAATTTTGGTTTTTAGGTGGTGATTGTTATTTAAATGAATCATATTTTCTTCATGTGTTTTTTTTTTTTTTTTAAAAAAATGAAAGACAAAATAAAGAAGAAGCTCAAAAAAACTACAAGTGTTGCAAAAGATAGACTGTTTGTTATCAAGTAAATCCATGTCACTTGTATTTTTATAAATGTTCAATGGCGGATCTATGTGTGTGGGTTAACGGGAACACACCGTAAGATATTGTCAAGAGAAATGGTAGTTATTGACGGTTAAATACGCAGATTAAGTTAATTCATGTCATATAAATTAAATAAACTATGTTTCCTGAACTCTACAAGGGACTTTGCCCCTTAGCTCCTATATGTTGTCAGACCCATTAACTCTCATATATGCGTAAATCTTTTCCAAAGAGACCAAAAACTGATTTCAAATTCGAACTAATCTAAACGAGTATAAAAGCCTAATCAAATCAACCAAAATACTCCTTTGTTCATTTCGAAAGAATTTGTACAACCAAATCGCACTCAAAAGCTTTTTGGGATTAAAAATCGGGACCTCCAAAGGCATCGCCCGTTGCTACTGAACATCTAATCGAAACCCATCCATTTGTAAACAAAGGTTAGTGCTATATAAATCATTACATTTGTTTTTGCGAGGGTAACAAAAGCCCTATGTTTAATTTGATCATCGAGTTCACAATTGCTCGAATTCAAATACAAAGTGATCTAGGGTTTCGGGGTTTTGAAACCTGGGTTGGGGGTTGGGAGGGGGGGGGGGTCCACGGGTTATGTTAAGCTTATTACGGTTGGATCCACCTTATGTTCAAGACTCTAGTCCTAGAGCTTATGATTTCATCCTATTGGTCATGGTTTTGATTCTTGTCCAGCCAGGTTAAACCGGTTTTGGACCTTATTTTTTTTATTTTTTGATTTGAAAATCATTTTTAATTTCTAATTTCGCATAAAATATTTTAAATAAAAATATTATTATTTTGATAAAAAATTATCTACACTCTTAATAAATTTTTTATAACATATAAATTGTTTTAAAAAGAATTTTAAAAAATGTTCTTATACATTTTATAAAAATATATATTAACATTTCATATATAATATCCAAATAAGTTTTAATCATTATGATTAATTGTTTTACAACTTATTGAAAACATATTATAAGTAATATACAAGTATTTTTATAATCATTACAAATGAATTTAAAACTATTTAAAGACTATTTGTGATGCATTTATATTTTAGAAAATTTTCATCATTATATATTTCTTTTAAAAGAGAATTATTTTGATAAATTCTTTTAAATGATTATTATATATATATATTAAAAATCAAAGTTTTACTCTGAGTGAAAATATTGTTCATTTCGTACGCTTTTCTTTGCGTTAGGTACACTCCCCTGCTTCCTCTTGCTTTCTCTTTTATAGAGTTTCTGCCAACCCTTTCTTTTACCTTCTTCTAGGTCCTACATACGACATCCGTTTTCTTCTTCCTCCTCCGGTGTCATCTGCTTCATCGACTATCATCGGTTTTCTTGGCTGCTGAAGATTTCAGGTATGCTTTCCTTGACACTTGATTCATCCTACTAAATGAGATTAGGATTTCGTTTGATTCTTAGGGTTTCAAAACATGTGTAAAAACCGTCGCCAACCCCATGATTTGCGGTCCCTTCCTCGACCTGTGGCTTCTTCGGTAGAACTTCATACTTGTTCGAAAAACCCTAGAACTCCATACCTGTGGTTTGTTCGCTAATTTCACTACTTGTGGCATGCACTTTCTTGGAAAATCATATTTTCTACAAAGCCAAATTTATGACTTCTGACAAATTACCATAAACCATCCAACCAAAGCTAATCACGAGTGGTGATTTAAAGCAAAATATAACTATGT
This sequence comes from Mikania micrantha, assembly GCA_009363875.1. Classification (NCBI taxonomy): domain Eukaryota; kingdom Viridiplantae; phylum Streptophyta; class Magnoliopsida; order Asterales; family Asteraceae; genus Mikania; species Mikania micrantha. Next base: position 91,852,389 of record CM018692.1, read on the forward strand.
ATCGATGCTAACCTTTGTTGTAATTTGTACCTTTTAATTTAGTTATGTATGTATTACAGGTTTACTTATGTATGGATAACAGGTGTGATCAGATTATTGTCTATAAAATCAACTACCTGCCTTTGTGTTCATAAAATTCTTGGTTGAATGATACGTATGGATGAATCAAAGAAATTCACATTGTTGTGTTAATTTGGTTTTTTTTACAGCTTACCATCTAAATTCTCTTCATTTTCATAGATTTTTTTTGTCTGCTATAATTGTTCCTATTAAGAACTTGCTTTAGGTTCCTTTCTTCGTGTAGGTCCCTTAACTCAGCAAAGCATACCATCAGGTGTGATACCACTTTAGTGCTCCTAGGATATGGTTGCGACATTAGATATCTATGTAATGAAACATAGTTGCAGGTTGCATTTATATGGATATATACAACCAGTATTTACCCTAATGTTAAAGTAACTCTTCTTTTGTACATTCAAAAAGATAATGCATTCATATTTCCGGTCTTAAATTATTTGTTTTGTCTGCTATGTTTGTCCCTCTCAAAAGCTTCTTTTTTTGGCTATTGGAGTTTACATATTCATATAGTTTGTTAATGATTTATATAGTTTGTTAATCAAGGGTTACTCAAAGATATACATTCATCAATATTCTTGCAATTCTGACTTTGACTTGAATTTTAAACTAATTGCAACTCAAACCTATCTTAAACTTGACAACAAGCTCATATAGGTTAATATGTTATGTCAACATGAGAAATTTAAAATTTATAAACATCACTATTATTTTATGTGAATATTCAACAAATAAACCAAGATGAATTTTGAAACTTAAACAATTCACATATGATATTACATATACATTTGTTCAACTACTTTTGAAGTAAGTGTTTAAAACATATATGTAACGACTCATTTTGGGAAAATATTCAAAAATGAACATAATTGGTGTATAATTATGTTTTATTTTAATTGATGGGTGTTCTCTAGGTTTTGATTATCCTAAATATTATTTGGAAGGTGTTTTATTAATATTTGTTAATTATAATCAATTAGTGTGTGTCAACTAACTTAATTAAATTTGAAATAATCTAGTTAGACTGACTAGAACTTGAGGGGCTGAATCTATCAATAGCATAAACTTAAATAAAAAGGGGGTTAAATTAACTTCGGGGTGGTCAAAATGGTCAACAAGCCATTTCTCTTGTAGGTGTCGATGTGCAGAGGGTGAGACCAAGAAGGAAACTCAGAAATTTCAAAGATTGATCAAATTGGTAATCTATTTGTGGTCTGATCTTAAATGCAAGCATAAATTGGAGTTCTCCTTGCATCATACTACATTTAGGTATAAAATTTTGTGGGTTTTTGATGGGATTTTCGTGGGTCTCCCATGAGATGTGGGTAGGATGGTTAAAATATGAAATTGGGAGTTTATATGGTGTTAGTTGTTAGTGATCTTTTTATATATATAACATCTAAAACACATTTTTGATCATTCTATGATATTTTTGATATCATGGTGTTGATTGGGTGTTGTAAGGTTCATGAGGGATATATCAACTTGGAGGTTAAATTAAGTGGGTGAATCTGAATTAGATGTTAATGTGATAATTGTTTTTGATGAAACATAGTAATGTGAATCAAAATGACTTGTATCAAGATATGGTGTTTGATGAGGGTTCATAATGGTGATATTCATAGGTTGATAAAGTACGCATAGATGACGTTTGATGAAATGCCAAGTAAGCTATTTAACTTATAAATTAGTTTAAAGTTAATGGTGATATGAAATATGTGTGTGTATAAAATCAAGGGTGAATTGGTATGTTTAAGGGTCAATTGGAAGTAAATTAGATTCAAAATGGTGACAATGGGGTGAATGGGTGTATTTTGACTAGCTGAAGTCAACATTTTGTTAAACCTATAAGTTGTGATATAGGAAGCTTTAGTGAAGGTGTTAGTGGAACAAAAAGGTCCAGAAAAGAGATAGTAGTGGTGGACAACTCATCAGGGGAAGGTAAGTCACCCAAATCTTCTACTTAATATGTGTAATGGTGTTATGCATATAGTAGTGGTGGACAACTCATCAGGGCAAGGTTGTTCTACCGAACTAATGGTGACTTAAATGTGGTGTTTTCAAGTGAACGGAAGGGGTGAAGGTGTACGTGATTAGATAACTAAAGGGATTGGGTCGAATGAAAAATTTTGGTTGAAAACCAAATAATTTTTGTAAACGTTTGTAAAGAATGTGCTAGTTGGTTGTAGCTAACACTTGTAAATTGTTTTTGATGATGGGTTGGGTTATGTTTGGTGTTTAAACTTTATGTTTAATTTTGAAAAATCTAGGACCTAATTTGAATTGTCGTTTTAAAACATGTGTCATGCGTGTGTGGGTTTTGGGGCTTACAATATAAAACTCATCAATTATTTATAATGGACCATTTTATTTTAAACATGTTTCAGGTAGAAATGTGAATTAAGACTAAGAGCTTTGGACTTAGTTTATTAGGTTTAAACATTGATTGATGTTATAGATTAGGATTTGAACTTTTTTTTTATTATGTATTGAATGTTGGAATGTTTTGGAATTTAAAATTTAAATTTAATGAAATGTTTGAATTATGTACATTTGAACACCATGTGCTTTGACAATCCACACTTCGTGGCGCCTCGATGATTTCACCATCGGTCGGAGTGTTACATTATAAGACACAACATGTCAAACCGATCTGAAAATTTTCATGGTGAAACCCTCCTACAATGAAAAAGGGCTCTGTGGGGGTCAAGGGGTTTTCCTGTGATGTTTCCTCATGGGGTGGATGTAGGGGCTCATGGGTGGTCTAGGTAAATAAACTTTGAAGACATGGCCTGGAAACAGTGGGGTTACACGATTGAAACATTCTCCGTTTAAAAAAATCTAATTGAAGCGTTTGAATGTAGCGAATGCTAGCTTTTAAACATAGTCATTAATTTGTAGTGTAGTAACCTACAAAAGATTCTATGATTTAAAACATTAAAACACATGATCGAAGTGGAAGTGGTTTTTTCTATGCATTAAACTATTAAAGCTTGAGTGATATTTTTCCCAAATGGGCGTAGTTCAAAAAATATTTACCCAATAATTGTAGTTGAAAACTTATTTACTAGAATGAGTGATTTTTTTTTATCTTTTTCTTTTTATATTAGTTAAAAAGTAATTATAATATAAAAAGTAATTAGATTAAGGAAAATACTAATTTTGGTAACTAAGTTTTCAACTACACATATTTAGTAAATATTTTTTTAACTACGCTCTTATGGAAAAAAACTTCTCTATCCAATACCTATTATGAGAAGGATATAGTAAAAACTCATTTAAATATTCTTTTAATGTAAATATGCTAATATAAAAAATATATATACAAGTATCTTATCTAATCTTACTATCTTTATAAACAAAAATATAGTTTACCACTTGTCACAATTTTAGACTAATAGTGTTACTTGGGCTACTTTTTATCATCGTATTAAATTCTCACTCATAACTCTCATATTCAAAAATTATAATATTGATGATATTATTAACCTTTTTAATACTAAAAATTTTATAATCAATTAAAAATAATATTTTATTATAAAAACACTTTAAAAAAATTTAAGATTTGATTTTTTTCTAATAATTAGTATTTTTTAGAAATAAATAATTTTTATATCAGTATATATTTGAATTTTTTTTCAAAAAAACATATATTCTAAAAAAAATAAAATAGACTATAATACATAGATTTTAAAGAATAGTTTATTATAACCAAATGACATTTTGTAGTATTAAATTTTTAAAAATTAATTTCTTTCAAAAATAAAATTTTTGATCATTGTTTTATTACTTAAAGTACTTATTAATACATATTTTAAACATGTTATGTTAAAATGTTAATTTATAATTTATAATTTTTATTACTAAGTATTTAATATTTTATTTTAATTCGTGTCGCACAAGTGGTATAATCTAGTTTGTTATATATATATGGGTTATTGGATTTAAATACTCCCAACTTTGACCTATTGGCCGGCAATACTCTCAACTGAGGAAATGTTTACTGTTACTCCAAACTTTCAAAACATTTTCCATTGGCACTCCAAATCAGGTGCCACGTCATCAAAAAAATGTTGTTTTGGAGTGCCAATGGAAAATGTTTTGAAAGTTGGGAGTATCAGTAAACATTTCCTCAGTTGGGAGTATTGTCGGCCAAGAGGTCAAAGTTGGAAGTATTTAAATCCAATAACCCTATATATATATATATACTAGATTATTAACTCATATATTATACGGATTTGATATAAAATATTAAATAATCAGTAATAAAAATTTAAAAATTGCAAAAGGATATTTTAAGATACAATAATTAATTTACATATTAATGATTACTTTAACTAATAAAACAATAATTAAAAACTTTAATAACTATACAAACGATATATAATCTTTTGATTTTTAACAGTTATATATTTAAACTAACTAATAATAAAATTCATTATGTGTTCTATCAAAAGCTAACTTTTATAAATAAATAAGGTACAATATAATTTATGTAATTTTTAAAATTTAAACGATTGAAATAAAAAATAGCGTTAAACATAAGGACAAAAAGCGTAACTTTGTCTATGACTTTTTTAGTTTGTTTTTTTTAAATAAATTAAAAAATGGCATTGGATTATAAATATCTTATTGTTTAAAACTCTCGGTTATAGTTTGTTTTATTTTTTATAGAAAAATTGTTTCTTATATAACTTTGATATTATAAAAATAATTTTTTTCTTATTTCAAAAAAAATTAATATTAAAAAAGTTCATATCTTATAACTTTTTTTAAATGTTTTTGAAATAAAAAGAGAAATAATATTATTAGTTAGTAGTATTATAATTATTTAGTTAGAAAGAGAGTATAAGTATATAATAGGAGAGAATTAAATGAATTTAATAGAAAATCGACATTTAGCATTAGACCATGGAGTATGCCCCTTGGTCCCAACCACTCCACGTATGCACCACGTAGACACCTACTCTACCATTTGTGGTGGAAATACCCCTTGGTTAGTGATGATGTCATTTTTTTAAAAATTAGAATAACTAGATATAATTAATCATAAATTAAAAAATTACATAAAATTATAAATAAACATTACAAATTAATAAAAAAATAGCTAATTATCTCAATATTTATTTCGAATTTTTCCTTCTTCCGCTCGGCAATTTCACGGTCGATGCCGGTTAAGTGGTCGGTGTTGGTGAATAGAAGTTGTAGCTCTACCAACCGTTGACGTTCCCGTTTTAATTCGTTAAAGTCACCGATTCGTTGAGATAAGTTTTCCATTCCTTGGGTACAATCCGGGATCGGTTGAGATGAAGAGCCCCATCTCGCCTTTGCTCGGTCGGCCTTTGCGTGATCTCTCCCAATCGGACGGGTCAAATCCTCTAACTCGTCGTCTTCTTCTTCATCGAGCTCGTTGAGATTTATTTCAACTCGAGCATCCGACGAGCCGGGGCTATCGGTAGACGATGCTTTTGATCACTTTGAGGTCGAGGGTTGAACAGTCGGGATTCTAACCCAATTAGGACATTTCCTCATAATCTCCCAACTCCGTTTAAGTGTGAAGGAGGTGTTGAACTCTTGTCTAAATTGATCGACCGCTTCACTCTCGATCATTGCGTCGCTTTGGCTGCTTCAGCGAGTTTGCCATTTTTGGGAATAATTCCCGTTAAACCTTTTAACCTTTCGGTTAATGTCCCGCCATTCGCTAGAGATCATATCGTTTGTACGATACTTCCCACGACCCCTAGCTTGGAAAAAAATGGCTTCGGACTTTATTCCAGAAGTCCGGTCCTTTTTAGTTACGACCTATAAACAATATATAAATAAAAAAATATTAACACTTTCAAACAAATAAATTAACAATATTTAAAATAATAAAACAAAAGTAATTACCAACAATTGGGTCTTCCGACACATCGACCCAAGCTTTTGAAAGTGCAAACTCCTTCTCTGGTGTCCATTTTTCGGGACGGGTTGGAGCTACCACAACAGGTATGGTATCCCCAACTTGTTTTTTTTGTTTAAATCTTTGTGTTGGTTGAGTGCTTGGACCGGCATAGGTAGAGGGTTGAGTCTCGATACAACTTCATACTGAGATAGTTGAGCAAACCTGTGTGTTTGTTGACTCGAACCATATTCAGCAAAGGTGTAAAACACTTGTTGTGGACTCAATTCAAAATGCGGGCGATAACAATTTGAATCAAAAAAAGGATTTATCGGAGAACGGTTGAAGAACCAATTCGGAGGTGGGGTGTTCGGGTTTCGGTTAGTTGGGGTGCTGGGGTTGTAGTATTGGTTTGATGTTTGGTTGGGATCCATTGAAAAGTTTTTTTTTATAGAAAATAGAAGTATTTTTTTGAGTGTGAGGATTTTTATTTGTTGAATGAATGGTTTATATAGGAATTTTTATTTTTTATTTTTTTTATTTTTAAGTGGAAATAGTCGTTTGAAACCAAAGAGCCGTTGGCAACGGTCGAAAATGGGGAAAATAAAGGAAGGGAGAAGCGTGGCTGTGGCCACGCCCGAGCCACCAACGCCCTAGGGGGAGGTGTTCCACCGGGTGTTAACGCCCACCCACGCCCCGCCCAAGGGTAAACCGCATCGTCTTAGAGTTTTAATATTATGACAAGTGTCAAAATTAATTTTCTTTTATTAGTATAGTAAGATATTAGCCTATTGACCCGTGTATGACACGGGGTTGTATAAAAAAAGTTTTCCAATTGAAACATTAGAAAATTAAAATATGCAAATGAAGATAATATTTAAGAATTATAAAAAAAAGACAATTAAAATTTACAAATTTGTAAACACTTCCTTGTACACAACATTTGTCATTTTGTTTGTAAGTTGTCCGTCTTTATCTAGAATCAATAACTTCAGCCCATCTTTGCTTTTAACCCTGGACAACGCAATGTATAATTAACCATGAGTGAAAACTGGATCTTTCAGCAACAAACCACTTTTGATAGCAATTGACCTTGACTTTTATTTATTGTCATTGCGAAGCATACAACAATCAAAAACTGTCTTCTTTGAAATTTAAATGGTATCTTTTTGTCAGAAGGTGTCAATGGAATTCTTGTAATAAAAGCTTGAGTTCCGATGTTCCTTCCAGATATTATTTCTGCTTCTATAACACGATCTCCAAGTGAAACGATTTGTAGTCTTGTTCCATTGCATAAACCATTTCTTTGATCAATATTCCTTAACAGCATAACTGGAACACCAACTTTAAGTTGTAATTTATGATTCGGCAAACCAGATAATTTAAGTCCATTCAAGACATCCGGTGAGTACAAATTATGATCAAAGTTTGCATGCAGATACTCTAACTCGCAATTGTTGTCTGAAGTTAAATATTCTTTTTTAGCACCAGGAAACATTGATAACATCTGATCATTTATTTTTTGTACAACTTCATTGGTTGGTGCAAGAATTGCTTGTTCTTGAAAATATGTTAGATGTGTGTAGTTTTGAGCAATTGAAGGATATATAAAGTCAATAAGATCAAAAAGAGGATCCGATGAGTTAGAAATTACAAGAACAGCTGTATGTCAATAAGTACATCAGCATCATTACACCCACCAACATTTCCTTCTCCAACATCCACAACCATTTAGCAAATAACTTTGTTCTTTCAACGTCAGATGATCCATTTCCCATGGTCAGCCTCATGTTTTTCGTTAGTTTAAGACCTTTACATTGACTCCACAAGTAGGAAGAACTTAACGATGCATTTACAATATCTTGTCTACTTCCGTTTTGAACCACCGGAAGAATTTGCCTAAAATCCCCACCAAAAACAATAACTTTGCCTCCAAATAGGAGTTCCGAATTGCTATCACCAGAAGCATTTAATATATCCTTTAAGGTTCTATCTAAGGCTTCAAATCCATGTTTATGAACCATTGGTGCCTCATCCCAAATAATTAAAGTGGTTTGCTTTAATAAATATGCATCATGAGTGTTTGGCTTGATACTACAAATTGAATCCTCATTCAAATTTAAGGGAATATGAAATCTAGAATGTGCCATTCTACCACCGGTTAGTAACAATGATGCAATCCCACTTGAAGCAACATTCAGAACAATTTCATCTTTTGATCTTAAAGTCGATTATAAGGTCTTCCATATAAAATTTTTACTAGTTCCACCATAACCGTAGACAAAAAAACACACCTCCTTTGTTTTCTGTAACTGTAGTCATGATATTGTTAAAAACATATCGTATTTCATCAGTTAACGAAAGAAAAATACTATCAAACTCAGTCTTTAGGGAAGTCTTATCATAAGAAAGCTCCTCATTGATCAAACGATTATTTGAAGAAGATATTGAATGAATGTCTGGGGCATTGTTGGGAAGTTGTGCAGTGTGGAACTGTTACGTTGTAAAACTTTTTCAATTTCCAACAACGTAAGATTTTTAACTTGATCATCACTATGTAATAAAGCTGTAAAATTGTGAAATAATCATACATATTAAAAATTTATAATATAAGATTATAGTCAGTGTAAAAACAAATTATTTATAAAAGTTGATTTCGTAATAATGTAAATGTTGTATATTTTAGTATTTTTAGTCGATATTATTAACATATAAATATTACTATTAAATATAGCACATCTAATCAAATAATAATATTAATAACAATATTATGCCTGGAGCATTCAAAATAACTTGTTGTTTGAAAAGAATGATGTTAGACAGGTATTCCCATGTTTGTTGCCATACATGATTTGGTCTAGACATACAAGTAGACGTCAACAACATTGCAAATAACGTCCGAATATAATGGCCTGATCCAACAACACTTGCTTCTTTAATAGCTTCTATATATTCATTGTCATCATCGAGAAGCCCAAGAGCATAACATGCATCTTTAAAAGTGTAATGCCCATGTCCATCCACTGTTCGAATGTCATCGAATGATCTTGGACCTTTAACCATATTTAAAAGAATTCTTAAATAATAGGCTTCACCCATAGAAGGAGAAGTAGAGTGGATTCTACCAATCGAGTTTTCCATACGTACTGAGTAGGGAATTCGACATAAGTCAGCTTTCGTGCATTTTCGTCAACCTGGTTACACTTCATCCAAGATAAAAACATTGATGAAGAAATAGAAGGTTTCTTCAAAATATTTTCAATATCATTGTCTGCACCATAAACGACTTGTTGTTGTCCAGGAAGATGAGAAGGAAGTCGAACAACAGAAGGAATCATGTAATGAATATCGTATCCAAATATACGCCCTTAAGCTTCACAAGCAGATAGATATCTACAATCATAATATTACTTGATTTCGTCAATTGATTCATCATGAATTTGTTCATTTTGATTTTTGCTAACATAAATGGTAGCTCTATCAGGTCCTTTGTTGACGTATTTAAACAAATACTTGATAGACGAAGCTTGGTTACACCACTCAATGCTAATGCGGGCCTGGTATATTTTCAAAAGAGTTTTGTTGTACGGAACAACACTTCGGTTATCTAACTTAACTACAGACTTTTCAACAAAAATTCCAGAATCTCTGCTTCTGTAAAATGGATAACCGTTGGAATCAGTTGATGATCTATCAGAAAATTTCTTTGGGAATTTTTTTGAACACTTCTTATCAATCATGCATGGGCAATTCATATTATGAGCACCACATGGACCATGCATCATGAATTCTTTGACAAGAGAATATAACTCTGGATCTTCATCCTTATCAGAAATTTCTGCTGAAATAATCGGATCAACGTGTTCAACTGAAGACAAATTATGTTCAGCTTGCATAAAAACACATACATGTGCATGAGGCAATCCACGTTTCTGAAATTTCTACAGTGTAAACAACTAAAAGGACATTGGAAAAAGAACGTATTAGTCAATATAAAAATGAAATATACTATTTTGATAACTGATTGTTTCCAAGATTTAATTATAGGTTATTTGTGTACATATGAAAAGTTACTTAATGTCATAACAACGTAAACTTAGAGGTTGGTCATCCAAAAATTATGCTAAAGTTAACAAATACGAACATGCAAGTTTATTGTCAATGCAAGTGTTAAGGTTTATGCCTTTGTATGTTAGTTTAAAAAAAAGATTAAAATAAATTTTTTATATGATATATTAAATAAAATTTAAGATATAATTATTACTAATAAAAACAATTGAATTTAAAAATTTCTTGTAATATACCTGCTTGAACTTTGCCAAGTAAATGATATCCTTTATGTCCTTGATAAATGAATCAAGCTTTTGTTTTGAGTAATCTGCATAAGATGTCTGGTCTATCTTTTGGATTCAACATTGTATCTTTTAGAAATCTTTTTACTTCAAGCCATTTTGGGTTGCATGTAATGGTAAGAAAAAAATATGGATATCCATACCATTTGCAAAGAGACATGGCTTTTAAGTAATTTTGAATCATGTACCGTGTACCACCGGTAAAAGAAGAAGGTAATATAATCTTTTGTCCAATGGAAGATATGTCAACATTTTCTTGATTTTGAGCCTTACGTAAGTTATCGTAAGACTCACATGTGAGAATTTTTTGTTGATTGCGTATGAAATAGAGCCTTTCACTTTCAATCATTGTGTACGCATCAACCAAAATTTGTTGGAAAAGCCTTCGCGAGTTTAAAACTAATGAGAACTTTTGCACTCTATCTTGGACTCTGAAAGATAAAAACTCCCGCATTGTACATTTTGGTCTCTTTCTCTTTTGTGTAGAAATAACATCTCTATGAGGAATGTCAATCCGATAGCCATCTTCACCATATGGAAACAACAATGGATCCTGAAGTGCAAGATAAGAAGGATGTAATTCACTTATATGTTTTAGTGCTCCGGATCGAGTTTGAACAACAATATCTCTACTTTCAATACAATCTCCAATATCTCCTATAGTTAAAGCAGCAACTTCAGAAGCAGTTGGTAGGTTGTATGTCCTTCCATTCTTTTGTCTTTTTGCAATAAGGCGTAGCTTTAGGTCTAAATGCTCATTTTCCTTGAAAGAATGTCTTACCATTCTGTAGCATTTAACCAATTCATTATTTGAATCAAGCATATCCTTCAATAACGGAATAATTTGAACATCTATCAAATCCTCATTTGATGTAGATCCATCCTTTGGTTCACTGTAAATATTTACAAGTTTCAACCAGTTAGTATATACTTTATATTTATATACATATATTAAAAAATTAATTAAATATGTAAAAACTTACCGAGATACATTTTGCCTATTTAAGATCTCATTCTCGGTATCATATATGTATAATTGTGAGAACCTTGGCTTTGCTCCATTTTCAGGTAGAAGACTTCCAATACTATGATAATTTTGGCCACTTAGTCTGAAAATGAATAGAGCTTTACCTTTATTAATGGATAAATCAATTTTTCCACCCATTGACGTAAACGAAAACATCGAATTATACCGTCGGATGTTCTTCAAGAAATACTTGCTTCTAGAATCCAAAGAAAGATATAGATTTTTAAAATTTGGCTCCAGGTCCTTTAGATCGGGAAGTTGAACCTTGCCATGACCGCAACAAATTGAATAAGTGTTTTTGACTTGACTTCTGTTTCCTCTTATGCCTTCATCTTTCCATACCTTTGCATCACATTTTTCACACACAAAAGTTTGGTCACCGTGATCCAAATAATCTGTAGCAAAACATAATAAATTATTATAAATCTATGATGAAAGATGGTAAGGTCATATATTAAAAAAATTTCTTTTGTTTGAAATATTATTTACCTTTAGAGATGCCTAAATCTATGTTTATAATGGTTGGTCCAACATTAGTTTCTTCTTCTGATGTCAATTCTGTCATAGGAATTGGGGGTGTATCTCCAATTTTTCCTTTTAAGTTAAGATTTGATGGCGACAAATTGGACAATTCAGATGCAGAAGTTTTTAGTTTTCTACAATCCAAATAATGTTTTCTAACTTTTCGTCTGTCTCGAGAGTCACTGAAAAAGGAATATTATAACTTTTTGGAATGTAATTTATGAAATTTATATAAGATGAAACAATAAAATGTGTAAGCCAAAAACATTACCATTTGTGATGTTAGATAAAGGATATCTAATGTTTGTGTTCCAGTTAGTAGACACATATTTTGCATATTCACTAACAGCTGCAGATTGAGGGTTATTCGATGATGTGAAATAGTTACGCAAATGGGAGCAGATGCTATAAAATCAGAATAATTATCAATTAAAAAAAGACACTTATTAAGTTATAACGCTAAATTGTTAAGAAAAACTCCTAACATTTATATTAAATATTTTCTACACATCATTTTAAAAAAATAACTTACATTTGTAACAATGTATCGTACTTAGATTGAGTGTTGAAGGTGTTTGTTCAACATTTGATGAGGAAGATTTTGCAGTTGATCTTCTGCTATCCATATATAATTTTCTTAATCTTCTTCTTTCTTTAGCTTGATTAAAACCCATTTTATTATTTGAACCTAGAAAACATAGATAGTAACAAAATTGAAATAAGAATTATACTATAAAAAACTACTTATGGTATAGGCTTATCGAAAAATGAAGACGTTTTCGAAATTACTTACCGAAAGTAATGTTAGAAAATGGATTTCTATTGTTTGTGTTGGAAGGATTGCATGCAAAAGTTGTATATTGATACGAGAAAGATGTATTTGTAATGATATTTTGTGAACAAAATCCAACATATCCAAGATCATATGAAGATGTAAAGTTAGTTTTGCAATTTGCACCAACATCTAACAAATGCCAAAGGAAAACGCAAGAATAAGCAAATTAAATACTTTTATTTAAAAAATAAAAAAATTAATCAAATTATCAATTATATGTACATATTATTTTACAAAGTATGCATGCGTTAATAAAAAATGGTACTTACATCTTAAATTCTGTTGCACAGTTGGATTGATTGTACAAAATGTTTCTTTGGCATTTGATAAGGAAGAGTTTTCATTTGAATTTCTAGTATTGCAACAATTTTTTCACACTTTTCGCCTTTTTGTATGCTCACTAGAATCCATTATATCTTCTATGTATGAAAAAAATTAACAGAATAAGAATAAAAATAAGAAAGAATTTCGTATATTTTCTAAAAGCTACAAAATTACGTATCTTTTGTCCAATTGAAGATATGTTTAACATTTGGTAGTTTTTGAATTTCATGTAACTTTTCATAACATCCACAACTGAAAAAAAATTTACATATAAAATGTACCATATAAATTTAAAATTAACTTAAATGGTTATAATTTAAAATTTTAATAAACGAAATTTTATTTTTGAAAATGTAAATAACAACAGTCAATACAAGTGACCCATACTCGAAAATATGATAGAAACTAATTGCGTAATGTATAAAACATGCAGATACACATTAGTTAATTTTGGTGATATTTCAAAATGAATAAAACATCCGGATACACATTAGTTATAATTTTTTTATTAATATGATAATCGAAATGATAGGATGCAATCGAAATTAAGTATCTTTAACAAAATAATTTTTAGGAGTATTGTATATTATGGATTAAAAAGTTGTTGTTTGACAATATATGTTATTTTTCGATTTCAGAAATGTTATATGTAATCTCTTTTAAGATAATTATATGTTTAAAAATATAATTGTTAAAGTAAATAATTTGTAAATATAAATCGCCTCTTATGAACTTAAATGCGTAAGTAATTTAAAAAAAATGGTACAAACTATGTTTGTCATGCAAGAAAGAATTAATGAAAAAAAATGGGAATCCAAAAATAGAGAAGAATTATATGGGAATTTATGTTTATTATGTATGGTTTATTAAGTGTGTGATTGCCACAATTTTTCATATAAATTAAAAAGGCAGTGGTTATTTGGACACCACCTGCAGATCAGTTAACACCATCTGACTCTATACGAGCCGTATAAGGCTATACGGGCCGTATAGGTGTCAGAGTGTGTCAGAATATGTCAGTCAGATGTCTGGCGGCTGAAAATCACATACGAGTAGTATTGGCCTATACGATTCGTATGAAAACCTGAAAATTTACAACTTTTGTTTTTCGCTCGATATACGTACCTGTTTAACTTATTTGTAACATTGTAATTGTCTAAGTGTTTTAAATGGTTAAAAGATATCTTTTAACGTAATTATGTTTAATCGGTAAGTTGTAAGGGCCATAACGTAATTATGTTATAAAATCGTACTTTGTTTAAAATCCGGTATACGTACGTGTTTAACATTAATTTACTTATATTATATCGTCTAATTGTTTAATCTTTAAGTTATAAGTAATATATATTTATAATATCGTCTAATCGTACTTTGTTTTGAAATCCGGTATTCGTAAACGCGGCACATACGTGTTTAAATAATTTATAACATCGTCTAATTGTTCGAATGGAAAGCGTAACCATTTTTAATCGTTTTGTTGTAAAATAATAAGTATTTTAACGTGATTATTTAATTATATTGTCTATTTGTTTTGTTTGACAAATATTTTAACATCATGAGGTTTAAATTTAAATAACAATTTTGTTAACATAGGTAGTTATGATTTTCGTAATTTTATTGTTATAACAGGTTTATATAGTCGCTTTTATCAAAGAGATATACATGTGATATCATTTAAATGTTTTGTTTGAAAATTATTTTAACGTAATCGTGTTTAAACGTTTATTTTAAAACAATAGTTATTAGAACGTAAATAAATTTGACCGGTTTTAAGAAAAATTGTTAACTATCTATTTTTCATTTCACAGACACACACATTTTTTAATTATATAATAAAAGATAAAACAAACAATCACACCATACACAAACAATCACACCGTCGGGATGCCACGAGGGATGTGTAGATTGTTCAAAAGCTCGCGGGCATCTAAATCAAATCATCATATATCATTCAATCAACCAAAATAATTACACAAATATCATGTCTATTATGAATTAGTTACATCAAACACAAAAGAGATTTAGCTATCTAACTAAATTCTATTCGCCAGAAATTCAGTTATTTAGCTAAGTACAAGATCCTATATGATGATGTCCAAAAGTGTGAGTTCATCTTCCTCAACCTACTTAGCTTCATTACCTGAAACATGTAAAAATCAAGTGTCAACTACAAAGTAGTTGGTGAGTAATCATAAGTTTTATATTTAAAACATTTTACAAAGAGTTTTGAAGAGTTTATATTTTCTTGATAACATCCGTATGAGCATCTGTGAGATCATTCAACACAATATTCAAATACACAATCCCAACATATAATTCAAACACATAATCACCTATATTAATAAATCATAGATAATCAATCATATGTCCAATCAACCAATCACAATCCATCAATATTCTCAATTAATATAAGTGACCATACATGTATCATTGTATATGACCGAGGTCAATGACAACGACACACGGAGTTGTGGAAACATCCACGTGACAATACATGCAATCATTGAGGAAGACCAAAGTCAACCACAACGATTACACGGAGTGTGGAAACATCCACGTGACAATACATGCAATTATTGAGGAAGACCAAGGTCAACCAAAATGATTGCACGTAGTGTGGAAACATCCACGTGACAATACATGCAGTCGTCGCGAATGACACAAAGTCATTAGTAACAACTCATGGAATATGACAATCCATAACTATGGATCTCATACAAGCAAATAAGTGTCATCCCTGTGTTATCAAGTCAATATGTAAAATTGGTATACATGTTTCACCCCTGAGTTTAAAAACAAAATAGTTTAAAAGAAAGGGAGGTTATGAAAACTCACTTGAGTCCGTAGAATCAGTGTTTTCGTAGGATGCGCGCTCGCGTAAATGAAATCAAAACACTCAACAACATGTAATTAACGTGTGTTTCATATTCATAAGTCTTTGTGTTTCATCTCGATCAAGTGACCATGAGTATTTACTTTAATTTTTTAAGTGTTTCATTCACTTAATTTATTTCATTGAAGTCAAATCGATTATTCAACATTCTGTAGAAATTTATCTTTAGAATGTAACTTATATTTGATAGTTTCGAATCATTCTATAACGGTATTTAGTTTTGATGAATTATATGTGTCCTCATAGGTATGTACACTCCGAGGTAATGAGCTAAGTCGTATACGTATCAGTACATACACATAGGATCCATTACATTCCTCATTATAAACTATATTTATATGCATTCAAAGATATTAATCCTTGTCACGACTATACCAATACCCACCTTTGCATGCACTTCAAATCAAATTGTCATGATAGGTTTAAATTAACAATTTTAAATCTAAGTTTAAGAAATTGAATTTAATGGGATCCTTATAATTTATTCATCATGTAAGGTCTCAAGATTTAAAACTTATATTTATTAGAAAAATGACAATTAACATTTCCCATGCATGCATAAGTAGGTATATATATATATTTAGATGATCTTAAACCTCGGCTTAACCTAAGTCTTAGTTTTAGAGGTTCCTAGGTTTTTCTAACCATCGACCAGCGAACCTTAGGCCAAGGTACAACCTAGGTTCGGCAAGATCATCCAAGTTTCGCAGCCCTTAGAGGTTCGGCCAGAAAGAGGGTAGGGTTCGGCTGAAAAGGAACGAGCATGGGATAGGTTCGCTGCCCAGTTAGTTCCTGGTTCGTGACATTCGGGTTCGTAGCATACTAGGGTACGTAGCTTCCTACGTTTAAGGTTCGTGAAACTCCAAACATAGGTTCGTAGATCTTAAGGGTTCGGCCACTTGTGGTCCTTAGGTTCGTCTGGGTTGACAAAGTAGCATCTAGGTTCGTTTAACCTGGGAGGGTTCGTCCCATCCAGATGGTTCGCTGCTCTCAGCTCTAGCCCATTGAAGGTTCGTTCACCTGTCAGAAGGAAGGTTCGGCCACCTCCAAAGGTTCGGCCGACCTGCATCTGGAGCTGTTCATCATCATCTTCGGATCCTATCAGCCATTGCAGCCTGATACACTCATGGATTCTAGTCTATACACGCACGACTCAATGTTCTATCTTGTTAAAAATCGTTTTCTAAGTACAAAACACAACCGGTTGATGTTTAATGTAAGAAATCGAAAAGAAAATCAATATTTACCTCGAATGAACCGATCAAACGTGAGTTTTTCTTGTACTTCCTTGTTCTCCTTGATCTTGTGGTCGTTTAGGGCCAAGAATCACGTGATTCCGTCAAGAAATGAGCGTGTAATCGTAGAGAGAAGTTAGGTGTTATGTGGGTGACGAATTTGCTAAGTAGAGAGAGAGTAGAAGCTTGAGGAATGAAGAAGATAAAGTCTTTCATCCCTTTTATACATCGTTTTGACACCGCGTGATCGGTCTCGTTTATCTCGCGTAAAGTGTAATAACCTACTCGGTTTAACTTGAAAGAAAAAAATATATTTAAAACATAATTTGTTTAAATAATTCCATTTTATTTCGAATAACAAAATGATTTCTAATTAATATTGTTTTCATAAGACAGTTTTCGTTTTATTTTCGCTAAATAATTTATTTAATTAAAATGTTTTGTTCAGATTTGTTTTACGTCGTGATTCCTAATAAATATTATTGGTTTTTATTTATTAATTTAATATCGTCAATATTATTTAATTATCTCGTCGAAACACGTTACTTACGTACGTATTCGTAAAGGTCGTCACCTTTTCGAATCCAACGCTCGTATCGTATTTCGATTCGATTTACGATTTATGGAGTATCGTTTCAGAATATTATTCTTAATAATTATATTCGTATGAATCGTCACCCACGCGAATACATTATTAAGTTAATATTTCTGAATTAATATTCGCGTTTAAATTATGATCGTAACCTCACCATCGCGTATTTATTTCCAATATCATTTTCATTATTTAATTATCTTTAATATTATAAATCCCAATCCAAAACCCACTAAACCATATCACTGACACATCCGTGATAGACCGAAATACGCATATGTATAGGGCATATGTAGGGGTCAGTCGCAACTGCCCCAGCCACCGTCCCACCGCTATTTCGATAAATCATGACCGTGTGTCCTTGACTATGTTTAGCAATCAAACAACAACCAACTCAGACTCCTTTCCATTTCCAAACCAATAATCCCATATCTGTGAATTCACCAGCGATAAACTCTCTGGTTCTGTTTAGTTGGGTTACAACTAAACTCCCCATGGTTTACGCATATAATAATATTTTTTAAATATGTATACCAATAACAGTGATAATCATAAAATAATGCATCCTATAATTCAGTGTCATTAATAATTATTACATCAGGTCGTAACAGTACAATCGTACGGATGTACGGACGACCGGAAATACAGTGATGTTACACACAACATACATACGAAATAAAAATACATACATCCGAATAATAAGTAGTGTCCATACATCAAAATACATAAAAAAACATAAAATACATCAAAAATAACTAAGCATCACCACCATGATCCGCAGGATCATGGTCATGTCCCGGTCCTGAATAGACAGGAACATCAATGCCATCAGAAGCAGCCATACTCTCCATCATCCACCGCATCATCCATTCCAAGTGATCAACGCGTCCAGAAATAACAATACTAAAAAGTGTTAATAAAAATAATACTAATAATAATTATAATAATAATAATAATAATAATAATAATAATAATAATAATAATAATAATAATAATAATACTAATACTAATAATAATAAATAATAATAATAATAAGTGTTAATAATAATAATGTCACACCCAGACCGACGGCGGAATACGTCGGGGCACGAGCTCGACTGTTCATTAGCTCATGGTGTTATTTTATAGGTTTCAATAGTTAATGCAACAATATTAAAGATTTAACAAACATTAACTCATATTAAATCAAACATTCATTACATTGTTTACAAAACCGAAATACAATAATTGAATAAGTCTACATTGTTTAAATTTAAAACTAGGTCTACTAGCATAAACCTATCCTATGTCTTCGCCATTGCATCCATTAACCTGTTACATATGCAAAATGAAGATTTTGTCAACTGTTTGCATAGTTGGTGAGTAACCCATACAGTTTATATAGTATACATAGAAAACTGATGTAATTCAATTAGACTATAAAGTTTAAATTCTAGCATGCATATCCTACTAGTTTGCAATTAAGTTTATAGAATATCTCGTCTCCAAAATCGTATCAATACTTAGCTAAAAGCTTAGTATATCTACAAGTCTGCTATAGTTTATATCGTCTCCAAACTCGCTCCAATACAAAGCACAAAGCTAAGTATTTTCACAAGTCTGCCCACGATTGTACTTTTCGCCCTTTTAGCACATTTGACCTAAGTCAAAGCGAAGGTGGTATCTAACACACCTTAGGCTACTCGGTATCGAGTAACATAGAGTAACATAGAGTAACATAGAATAACACAAAATCACAAAGCAAGTAGTATCACATAGCAAAGAATCAAACCAAATATACTAAAGGCATTGCATCTATAGAATTTGAATTTAGAATAACTTGGATTTTGAATACTGGAATATGTAATGTAACACCGTTGTATTTCAGGCTATTACATTATACTGTTTGTACAGTTAAGACCTGATATGTTAATTGTGATTATTATGGATTACTGAATATTATCATTATTGGTATACATATTGAGAACACATTATTATAAGCATAAACCATGGGGAGTTTAGTTGAAGTACAACTAAACAGAACCAGAGTGTTTACGAAAGTTGTATTAACTTGATATGGACTGATGACTGGGAATGGTAGTGGTATAGGATTCTATAGCCAAAGATAGGCAATGATATAATCATGGTCTATCGAAGAGGTGGTGGGACGTTGGCTGAGGCGGTTGCGACTGACCTCTACATATGCCCTATACATAAGCCATCTTCGGTTTATCATGATTATATCGGTGTTGAGGCTTTGGCGAGGAGAATCTGGGGTTTTGGATTGGGAAATTATAATATTCAAGATAATAAAATAATGAAGGCCTTATTGGAAACAATTACGCGATGGTAAGGTTACGATCACAACTTAAACGCGAATATTACTTCAAAAATATTAACTTAATAATGTATTCACGTGGGTGACGATTCACACGAATATAATTATTAGGAATAATATCCTGAAACGATATTCCATAAATCGTAAATCGAATCGAAATACGATACGAGTGTTGGATTCGTAAAGGTCTTTACGAATACGTACGTAAGTAATGCGTTTCGACGAGATAACAGAATAATATGTAACGATATTAAATTAATAAATGGAAATTTAAAACGTTTATTAGGAATCCCAACCTAAGATGGATCTGAATAAATAGTTTTATTAAATAATTAATTTAACGAAAGAAAACGGAGGCATTGTATATAAACTATTTTATTTAAAGAAATCATTTTATTTAAAACGAAACATAATTATTTAAACTTTTTATGTTTAAATATATATTTACGAGTAAAACCGAGCATTTAACGGGGTTAACGCGAAATAAACGAAACCGGGCACGCGGGGATGATACGCGGTATAAGGAAAGATGAATTTCTTCATCTTCTTCATTTTCACACTTACACTCTCTCTCTAAACACCCCAACCCGTCACCTCTCTCTCTACCTTCTCTCTAGATTTTCTTCATTTCTCAACGGTTTCGCGTGATTTTGGTGCCAAAACGTTCGTGTGATCGAGGAGAACAAGAATCTACAAAGAAATCCAACATTTAGCAGCTAATTAGAGGTAGATCTTGAGTTTTTCTTTTGTTTCTCACTCTAAGCAACAACCAGTTTACATTATTATGTTTTAGATAAATTCTATACTTGGAAAAACCTAAAACAAACTAGCGTTGGTATGGGAAAGCCACGGTTTAGCCTATAACATGCAGTAGTTCGAAGATGATGAGGATGAGGCACAACTCGAACGTGGAGGATAGATACAGGTCGGCGAACCTCCCTTTAGCCGAACCCTCCTATACCGCGAACCCTAATGCCACGAACCTGTTGCATGGGCCGAACCCTTCGCCATGCGAACCTCCCATATAGACGAACCAGACTTGGAAGAACTCTAGCTGATTGGAGGGATTGCTGGGCCGAACCTTCCCTTTTTTAGTGAACCATGGAGTAGCCGACCTCACCTTTCCGGCAAACCTGAACCACGAACCCTAGGGACCCAACCTTGGACAAACTTGCATGTGGTCAGCAAACCAAGGAGGCGAACCTGGGTGCTTGACGAACCATCTAGTGGCTGAACCTGAGAGTATAGCTGAACCAGGGATCAAGCGAACCTAAGGGTTCGTTGGGTTGGAATTGTCCCGAACCATAGCTTGAACTAAGTCTAAGTTTTCCTGAACCTGGACCAAGGCTGGGCTAAGGGCAGCGAACCTAGGGCCGGAGCTAGGGTTGTCTAACCAAATCTTTACGAGCTAAGGGAGGGGCTACATTCAACACATATACTTATGATAAACGAAATAACATGGGGTGTAAGACAACCATGCATGCACGAGCCATCCGAGTTACTATATTTTTATATAAGAACATGTTTTAATTTAAGGATTTTTGTAACTTAAATGGTTTATGAAAATAAGTTAAGTTGATTTCTTAAACCTAATTGCGATTTAACAGCTTTAAATGTTAGCAACTCAAGTAATCATGCATGCATGCGTATATACGAGAGTGTACATAAGTGTGTAAGTCTATCACCTTTACAACTTATACCCCTTGCTATAGTATTTATAAATCATCATATGATGGATAATTAAAACTACCGAGTTTAAGTCACAATTGTATTATGATCATTTATAAAATCTTAGGTGTTACAACTTAACTTAGATTAAATAGACTAAGTTAAAGAAATACTTATAAGTTTAAATTAAACCTATGTGGACACTCAATAGTAATAAAGCGCATATACTCATGAACATGAAACGTACAAAAAATTACAGGTTGATTGGGTTGTTTTGATTTATCTTACGCGAGCGCGCATTTTACAAGGTCACCGAATCTAAAGCATTCAGGTGAGTTCTCATAACCTCCTTTTTAAACTATTTTGTTTTCAAACTCGGAGGTGAAGCATGTATGCCAGTTTTATATGTATTTTGATAACACATGGTTGACACCTAGTTTATCATTATGATATTCATACTATTGGATTATCTCTATTCCATGAGTCGTTGTTGTTGACTTCGGTCATCCGCAATGATTGCATGTATTGTCACTTGGATTATCACAGTTCCATGAGTCGTTGCTGTTGACTTCGGTCATCCGCAATGATTGCATGTATTGTCACGTGGATTGCCACAACTCCATGGGTCCTTGTCTATGACTTCGGTCAATCACAATGATTTCATGTATTGTCACTTATATTATTGGAAGTTATTGATGATTGAGATTGGTTGAATATATATGTGATTGATTCTCTATGATTATTTGAAATATGTGAATGTGTGTTTGTGATAGTGTGTTTGGGTTATGTGTTGGATTATCTCGCAGGTGCACATGTGGATTTTCGCGGAAAACTATAAACTTTTATAAATTTTTTTGTAAACATTTTAAACATAAAACTTATGATTACTCACCAACTACTTCGTAGTTGACACTTGATTTTCTACATGTTTCAGGGAACGAGGAGAAGTAGGTAGGGCAGGATAGCTCTACATCTTTTGGACATCATCACTTAGGTTCTTGGACTTAGCTAAAATAACTGAAATTCTAAAGACTAGAGTTTAGTTAGTTTAGCTAAATATTTTGTGTAATTGATGTAACTATCTCATGATGAACATGATTTTTGATGTAATTAATTTTGTTAATTAATTGATATATGATGATTTAATTAGATGCCCACGAGCTTATGAACAATCTACACATCCCTCGTGGCATCCCGACGTTTCCGCCATCGGTCGGGGTGTTACAGATTGGTATAAGAGCCTGGGTTATAGGGAATTAGGTTACTAGAAATGGTTGACCTAGTATATAACCGTAGGATACCCTAGTATGAAACTATTTCATACACTAGTTATTATATTCAATATTTCATGCTTATATGTTTACTACATGTTAATTGAACTCCTGCTATATATCTGAATTGCATATGTTAATTGCTGATTTCATGATTGATTGTGCCCTAATGAGTCGATAAGGACATGCTCTTGGTGTATTGTAAAGGTGGTGGGACGTTGGTTGAGGCGGTTGCGACTGACCTTTACTTATGCCCTATATACACCATTTACAGTACATCAGGTGGATGTCAGTATTGAGGAATAAGGGAGCTACCCGTTGGGAAATTATTTGCTTATGAGGTTAACTATTTAGGAATTCATGTGCTTAGGAAATTAATTGTTTGATCTTTGATCACCGGACAAGGACACACTCGTGGTATACTACAAAGGTGGTGGGATGTTGGCTGGGGCAGTTGCGACTGACCCCTACATATTCCCTATACATATACCATTTGTAGTATATTGAGGGTCTGTCAGTGTCAGGAACTTAGAACTTACTAGGAATTTTTGGATATGGTTGATGAGAATTGTTGATTGATGGAATGTTGGTTGAACTTGAATTGGATTGACTTATTGGATGATCTCATATTATGAACACATATACTCACTTATGACATATTGGATAGTCATATTTGATTGACACACTTATTGGACACATGGGGTGAATAGGATGAATAAATAATACGAACACTTAGTGAAGAACTGAATATTAAGCGTTGAGATGGACAATTGGTGATAATATGAACGCATAGTGATAATACTAACACTTAGTGATGGTATGAACACTTGATGAGAATGAATTATAGGGAGTATATGAACACTTAGTGACAATAAGAGCACTCAGTGATGATATGAACACTCATTAATGATATGGATATTGAGAATTAGTATGGACTTTGAGTGAACTTAGACACTAGGAGAACTTTAATGTCAGGTGAACTTAGACATTTGGTGAACTTAGAAATAGGCGAACCTACATGTCAGGTGAACTTAGACATTAGGCGAACCTAGTTGTCCAAGGGAACTTGAGACCACTTCACACAAAATTATCCTACCTAGGATAAGCGTTGTGAAGTGAGATAATTGGAAGATACATAGTACACCCTAAATTCTAACAAGGGAATAATCGTGGTGTAATGCAACGGTGGTGGGACGTTGGATGATGCGACTGCGGTCAAGTCTAAGTATGCCCTATATATAAGCTTGTTGCATTGCATTGGGAGGTTGTCAGTGTTAGTTTAGGGAGGAAAATGTTTGAAATTTAGGAATAGCTAGTTAATATTAGATATGACCAATTAGGATGCTTTAGTATAATATTAGGAAGTTACTACTTTACTATGAGTTTGATAACAAGTAGGAGAAAAATATAGTTCTCATATGTAATTCTAACTGTTGAAATGAACTCATTTGACCGTAGTTTTGTATGACTTACGTTGTAAACGGTTGTAACATGTTTCTAACATTCTCAGAAACATGCCACCGCGTCGTCACAACGAAGATGATACAAACACCAATAATGGGGATGCTAACAATAGTAATGCCAACACTGGCATGCAAGAGTTAGCAAACCTCATTACTGGATTGGTGAATCAACTGACTCAAGCCAATCAGACTCTCAATCAGAACAGAGGTGGTGCAAACCCACCGGTTTGCACATTCAAACACTTCAACTCCTGTAATCTACAAAATTTTACGGGTTCTAAGACAACCACTGGTCTGCTGCAGTGGTTTGAGAGTATGGAAAACACTTTCATCAACAGTGACTGCCCCGAGAATTTGAAAGTTCGTTATGCCACTAGTGTTTTCCAAAAGAGAGCACTAACTTGGTGGAATGGGGAGAAGCAAACTAGGGGAGTAGATGCTGCTCTAGCACTGACATGGACTGAGGTCAAGAACTTGATGACCACTGAATTTTGTCCTCGTAGTGAGATGAGGAAACTGGAAATTGAGTTATGGGAACTCAAACAGGATAGCGGGGAGAATGTAATTTACAATACTCGCTTCCATAAGTATTGTCTACTGGTACCTCATCTAGTGACACCACTTGAGAGAGCAATAGAGAAGTACATATGCGGTCTACCAATGCAGATTCAAGACATGGTCTATGGTAGCAACCCTAAAACACTGGAGGCTGCAATCCACTTATCTGCAACATTGACTGATAACCATGTGAAGGCTGGAACACTCACACGAAAGGGGTCTAAAAAGGTGGATACAAAGTCAACTACAAAGGAGGCTTCAACTGAAGTCAAGACTGAACAAGACAGCTTTTCGAAAAGCAGCAACAAGAAACGAAAGGCTAGGAACTTTGTTGTTACTACTCCTGCTGCAAAGTCTGCGCAGCAATCATCAAACAACTCAACTGCCAGAAATTATGTTGGGGATACTCCTCAATGTAACACCTGCAGATATCATCACGCACCAAATTTGCCATGTCGCTTCTGCAACAACTGCGGAAAGTTTGGTCATTTTGCAAATGTCTGTCGGAGTGCACCGCAAGCACAAAGGATGCAACCTGCTCCGCTTGCACTGCCAGCTCCACACGCACAACCTATTCCTGCTGTACCCGTTCGCCAGGAACCTGTACAGGCAAGAGCCTGTTACGAGTGTGGTGAAGTGGGTCATTTCAGAAACCAGTGCCCGAGACTGATGGGAAACGATCAAAGGGTGGCAAGAGGCAGAGCGTTTCAACTGAATGCTCCAGCAGCTCAAGCCAACTAGGATGTGGTTAACGGTACATTTCTGATTAACAACTCTTATGCATCTGTTCTATTTGAATCTGGTGCTGATAGGAGTTTTGTTTCACATGATTTTGAGTATATGCTTGGAATGACACATACTAAGATAGACAAGCCGTTTAACATAGAGGTGGCTGACGGAAACACTATTGATATTGACACTGTTATTATTGGGTGTACTGTGAACTTAAATGATCACGTCTTCCTAATTGATCTTATACCTATGCAACTTGGTAGCTTTGATGTAATCATAGGCATGGATTGGTTAGCCACCCACAAAGCGGAAATTGTCTGTCATGAAAAATATATTTGTATTCCCTTACCTTCGGGTGAAACTTTAAGAGTTTTTGGGGAAACTTCTAGTAAAGGTCTTAAGCTGATGTCATGCACTAAAGCACACAAGTACCTTAGGAAGAAATGTATAGCATTTTTAGCACATGTGGTGGAGAAAAAGGAGAAAGGAAATAGCATTGAAGACGTTCCTGTGATAAGAGATTTTCCTGAAGTATTTCCAGACGACTTGCCGGGTCTTCCACCAGAACGTCAAGTAGAATTTTGGATTGACTTAGTACCTGGTGCGAACCCAGTCGCCAAAGCTCCTTATAGACTGGCACCTTCGGAGTTACAAGAATTGGCGAGCCAACTACAAGAACTAACTGATAAGGAATTCATTCGCCCGAGCCATTCGCCATGGGGTGCACCGGTCTTGTTTGTCAAGAAGAAAGACGGGTCATTCCGAATGTGCATCGATTACCGTGAGTTGAACAAGCTGACCATAAAGAATCGATATCCTCTTCCGCGCATCGATGATCTTTTCGATCTACTTCAAGGCTCGGCATGGTTCTCGAAGATCAATCTTAGGTCTGGGTATCATAAGCTTTGTGTACATGATGATGACATTCCCAAGACTGCTTTCAGAACAAGATATGGCCATTAAGAATTTCTGGTAATGCCCTTCGGCCTTACCAATGCACCAACGGTTTTCATGGACCTCATGAATCGTGTTTGCAGGCCATACTTGGATAAGTTTGTGATCGTATTCATTGATGATATTTTGATATACTCCAAGAGCAAAGATTAACACGAGCAACATCTTAAGTTGATTTTGGACATTCTAAGAAAAGAACAACTGTACGCCAAATTCTCCAATTATGAATTCTGGCTTAAAGACGTTCAATTCTTGGAACACATAGTCAATGAAAAGGGTGTTCACGTGGATCCTGCGAAGATTGATGCGGTGAAGAATTGGAGTACACCGAAGAGACCAACGGAGATTCGATCATTTTCTTGGACTTGCAGGTTACTATCGGCTTTTTATTCCGAACTTCTCCAGAATTTCTGTCCCTCTCACTTCTTTAACTCAAAAGGATAGGCCTTATGAGTGGGGACCAAAGCAAGAAGAGGCATTTCAGACCCTGAAGCAGAAATTTTGTGATGCTCCTGTCTCGACACTGCCTGAGGGAAACGATGATTTTGTGGTTTACTGTGATGCATCCAACCTAGGTCTCGGTTGTGTTCTCATGCAGCGGGGAAAAGTTGTGGCCTATGCATCAAGACAACTGAAAATTCATGAGAAGAACTACACTACACATGACTTGGAACTTGGTGCAATCGTGTTTGCTTTGAAGATATGGAGACATTATCTTTATGGCACGAAGTGTGTAGTCTTTACTGATCATAAAAGTTTGCAACATATACTTAATCAGAAAGAGCTTAACATGAGACAACGAAGGTGGGTTGAACTATTGAATGATTATGAATGTGAAATTCGCTACCACCCTGGTAAATCGAATGTAGTAGCAAATGCGCTTAGTCGCAAGAGTCATGTTCAAATCCATAGTGTCCAAGTGCACAATAATCTTCGTAATGATGTTCTCATAGCCCAACAACACTCATTGGCTCAGGATAGCCCAAAAGATGAGATGTCTTGCGGGACCGAGTTACTATTGGAAACTAAGGATGATGGTTTGATGTATTATTTGAATCGGATGTGGTTACCGAATAGGGATGATCTTAGGATGATGATTTTGGATGACGCTCATAAGTCACGTTACTCAATCCATCCGGGAGCTGACAAGATGTATCAAGACCTTAGAGTCTTATACTGGTGGCCTGGAATGAAGAAGTATATTGCTGAGTATGTATCCAAGTGCCTTAACTGCGCTAAAGTCAAGGCAGAACATCAGCGGCCTTCGGGATTGTTAGTACAACCAGAAATACCCATGTGGAAGTGGGAGAATATCTCCATGGATTTTATTACCAAACTCCCACGAACCGCAAGCGGTAATGACAGTATTTGGGTGATAGTAGATCGATTAACCAAGTCGGTTCATTTCTTACCGATACGCGAGACGTACCCTGTGCGGAAATTAGCTCGTATCTACGTTGATGAGATCGTTAGTCGACATGGAATTACCTTGAGCATAATATCGGATCGTGATGCTCGTTTCATGGCACAATTTTGGGAATCACTTCAGGAAGCTTTTGGAACAAGATTGGATTTTAGCACTGCTTATCATCCTCAAACGGATGGACAGACGAAGCGGACGATCCAGACACTTGAAGATATGTTGAGACCTTGTGTCATCGATTTCGGTGGCAACTGGGATAGCCATTTACCATTAGTTGAATTCTCGTATAACAACAGTTATCACGCGAGCATTGGTATGGCGCCGTTCGAAGCTCTTTATGGTAGAAAGCGTCGGTCACCTATTTGTTGGATCGAGGTCGGCGAATCGCATATCACTGGTCCCGAGATTATTCAATAAACGACTGACAAGATCCGCCAAATCCGTGACAATCTGTTAGCTGCACGCAGTCGACAGAAAAGCTACGCGGATAAACGACGAAAACCTTTAGACTTTGAAGTTGAAGATATGGTATTACTCAAAGTATCACCTTGGAAAGGAGTGGTACGATTCGGGAAGAAGGGTAAGCTTACTCCACGTTATGTTGGCCCTTTTAAGATTCTTGAACGGATCAGGAAGGTTGCCTACAAGTTGGAACTTGCTCCTGAACTTAGTAATGTACACCCAACGTTTCATGTGTCCAATTTAAGAAAATGCTTAGCTGATCAAGATCTTCAGGTACCACTCGATGAAATCCGCGTCGATGATATCATGCACTTCGTTGAAAAACCAGTGGAGATAATGGACCGTGAAGTTATAAAGCTCAAACGCAGCAGAATTCCAATTGTCAAAGTACGTTGGGAGTCGAAGCGTGGTCCAAAATTCACCTGGGAACGAGAAGATCATATGAAGCTTAAGTACCCACACTTTTTCACTACGGTCACTCCAAGATGAATTTCGGGACGAAATTCCCTTAACTAGGGGAGACTGTAACACCGCTGTATTTCAGGCTATTACATTATACTGTTTGTACTGTTAAGACCTGATATGTTAATTGATAATTATTATGAATTACTGAATATTATCATTATTGGTATACATATTGAGAACACATTATTATAATCATAAACCATGGGGAGTTTAGTTGAAGTACAACTAAATAGAACTAGAGTGTTTACTGCAGTTGTATTAACTTGATACGGACTGATGACTGGGAATGGTAGTGGTATAGGATTCTATAGCCAAAGATAGGCAAGGATATAAGCATGGTCTATCGAAGAGGTGCTGGGACGTTGGCTAAGACGGTTGCGACTGACCTCTACATATGCCCTATACATAAGCCATCTTAGGTTTATCATGATTATATAAGTGTTGAGGCTTTGGCGAGGAGAATCTGTGGTTTTGGATTAGGAAACTATAATATTCAAGATAATAAAATAATGAAGGCCATATTGGAAAGAATTATGCGATGGTAAGGTTACGATCACAACTTAAACACGAATATTACTTCAAGAATATTAACCTAATAATGTATTCACGTGGGTGACGATTCACACGAAGATAATTATTACGAATAATATCCTGAAACGATATTCCATAAATTGTAAATCGAATTTGTTTTCAAACTCGGAGGTGAAGCATGTATACCAGTTTTATATGTATTTTGATAACACATGGTTGATACCTGGTTTATCATTATGATATTCATACTATTGGATTATCTCTATTTCATGAGTCGTTGTTGTTGACTTTGGTCATCCGCAATGATTGCATGTATTGTCACTTGGATTATCACAGCTGCATGAGTCGTTGCTGTTGGCTTCAGTCATCCGCAATAATTGCATGTATTGTCACGTTGATTGTCACAACTCCATGGGTCGTTGTCTTTGACTTCGGTCAATCACAATGATTTCATGTATTTTCACTTATATTATTTGAAGTTATTGATGATTGAGATTGGTTGAATATATATGTGATTGATTGTCTATGATTATTTGAAATATGTAAATGTGTGTTTGTGATTGTGTGTTTGGGTTATGTGTTGGATTATCTCGCAGGTGCACATGTGGATTTTCGCGGAAAACTATAAACTTTTATAAATTTTTTTGTAAACATTTTAAACATAAAACTTATGATTACTCACCAACTACTTCGTAGTTGACACTTGATTTTCCACATGTTTCAGGGAACGAGGAGAAGCAGGTACGGCAGGATAGCTCTACATCTTTTGGAAATCATCACTTAGGTTCTTGGACTTAGCTAAAATAATTGAAATTCTGAAGACTAGAGTTTAGTTAGTTTAGTTAAATCTTTTGTGTAATTGATGTAACTATCTCATGATGAACATGATTTTTGATGTAATTAATTTTGTTGATTAATTGATATGTGATGATTTAATTAGATGCCCACGAGCTTATGAACAATCTACATATCCCTCGTGGCATCCCGACGTTTCCGCCATCGGTCGGGGTGTTACATGTAACATCGCAAAAGTACAAAAATGTAAAGAGGGAGTATAGAATTACTCACATTAATGATGCTCGAGAAAACTAGTATAATGAAGAAGAATCAAGATCAACAGTTTTATAAAACTGGATGCCCTGACGATTGAACCTGTGTGGTCAGACAACAGCTCAAAGGAACAAGTATGCGATCCGAATGCAAACGTGGTTCAACCTAGTCAAACGAATGAAACGAGGAAGAGTAAACATTATGCTAGATATAACTAAATGAACGGACGTGATAGGATGGACTCGTTGGCCTAACGACCCTCTACAAGCCTACACAAACTGTAAAGGCCGCCTAAATAAGGCAACCTAAACGAGCCTAATGCCGACAACTAATAACCTAAGCTCAACTACTTAGACTAGGAAACAAAATAAATAAATAAATAAATGAACAATGAAAAGAGGAAAAAGAAAAAGAAACTTACCTTAAGGAAACATTAAAGATGAGACGATCTCGAAGCGCAGCACCTCCTCGCCAAGAGCATAAAAAAAACTACTACGTTCAACATTCCAATGGATGTTGAACTTGTAGAACTACCAAAATTAGGTTATTCTACTTGTTTATACTCAAATAGGAGTTGCAAAGCTATAAGGGACCAAACAAGGATATTTATAGGTGTTTCAAGGGGAAAAATATTAGTTCCTAGGGCGATGCGGGATGATTTTCATAGAAAATTCGCGTCTTTCAATCGTCAACAAACATCGAACTTGTTTTCGCGATTCCCGCTTCGTTATAACTCCGTTTTGCGCACGGTTTTCGCTCACGTTCATCTTCTTCAGAGTACTATCATATGGAGGAGAGATATCCAACATTCATGATGTCGAAAATTGGGTTTAAAATTTGGATATTGACGTGAGTCAAGGGTTACGATCTCAAACTTTTGTTTTTGATTCTTGCTTTGTTTGGGCTCGGTTTTTGGCACCATTTGAACAAAGTTTCTTCTTAGTATACTAGTATATCTAGAAGACTTGGGTGGTCCAAAATGTTAGTTCGAGGATGGGGAAATGTTGGCTAAATAGTCACCCGAAAGTTATCTTATGTCAAACTATGAATACAACTATCCAAAGGATGTTATAAACTTTTTTTTATTATGTACGAGTATAATTATAATAAAATTGAAAATTGAAAACCATAGGGATTACAGTCTCCCCTACTTTAGGGAATTTCGTCCCGAAATTAAGTTGATTCTTCACTGGATATCATACTCTTCTTCACTGGATTTGGTTGATTCTTGATATGTTGTATCACCCGATCCATTTGGACATCGATATCAACGTTTTCATCCTCGTTAAGTAATGACAGGTTTAAATCAAGTTTACGCCAAATACGTCTATCTCATCCAGTGTAATTTTAGCATCTGTTTTAAAATAAAAAAACCAAGTCATGATTATACAGAAATATATATGTGTAAATATATAATTAAATTTAATGAAATCGTATTGTTAGAGAGACGGCATGCGCATGGCAATCCACAGCTCGTGAAAAGATAACAACTGCATGATGCATTATATGCTATCAACATCTGAATTTTGGCCTTTTCACCAACCAACAAATCTAAGGCTATACGAGATACGTTCCCTTTTAATAATTAAAATTGATCATCATTGTGATGTGCCGTACGAAAGATTTGCTTCTTTCAAAACTTTCCTTTATGGTTTCTTCCTATGATTTCACAATTTGAGTAACATGACCAACAATACTGTCTAACATGTTGGTTGAATGAAGATATTTTTTAACAGGGAATGTTGGCTTTCAACTCTGTTGGTTGTTCGCTGACCAAAATTCCGGTTTTTATCAATCCGTGCAGACACAAACATCTCTGTGTACTTTTGCAAGCAATTTACTTGCAAATATCCGATTACCCCTGAAAAACACACACAGATTATTACGTATCATATAACTAAAAAAATTAAATACAAGAATTAGAATATTACTCTGATGAGATGTCCATAGCCATTCATGAAGTCGGTTGTAGTTATATTCATAAATATCAGGAGTTACAGAGTCTATCATAACCGACCACATATATCCACACTTTTGCCAATCTGATAACAAAACACTTGGCTTGCAGTGTTTGGATATGTTTTCAAGTATCTGCCACCTACATAGAAATTGGGCAGCACTGGGAAATATTCTGTGATATGCGTTTCTAAGAGCCATTTCCCTATCGGTTACAATAACGCGTGGCTTCATACATTGTTGAAGTTTATCTTTTAGGTTTTGTAACATCCAAACGAAATTCTCTTCACGTTCCTTACTTATAAACACATGTGCAATGATAAACGTCTTGTGTGTTGACGTCGACATATTGTCTAGAGTTTGGTAAATAAAATTATTATATTACAATGTGTTAAAAAGGACCTGCATTGGAGTTTCCCCGTGTTTTGTCCAGCACACAACTTTCGTCGTGCGTTGTAAATAGATCTAAGGTTAGAAACATTATCGGGGTTTTGGTCCTTAACAGCTGCAAGTATGTCACGAGGCAACATGTTTTGATTTGAAAGTTGTTCAACTAGACGTGTTTCAGCTTCGTTCAATCTCATCGCGTAAGGATGACCGCCTAGTTGTTTTGCCCCTTGGTGGTTGTGTTCACTGTTAACCACACGCAACCTCCAACCACTGCAATTCCTCTCGTATTTTCCAATTAACTCAAATTCGCAACCGGTCTTCTTTGAACCAATACGTCTAAGTTTTGATTCTCCTTTGTAAACGCCACCACGATCGCATTTCAGCCACACCTTAATAACGGCTACGGATGCATTAGTTTTGCTTCGACGAAGAAGTAACACATAACCATTTTCAAGCCCTCTTGCAATGGCCCATTCAACCAGTTCATCAGGACCAAAAAATAACTGAAAACAACAAATGTTTAAGATTTTATAAACTAACGACTGTAAAACAAATAATCTTATTACCTGATCAGTTTTATACACACACATGTATTCATATCAAAATCTATTGTTTCCCATTGACATTTTTAAACCTTTAGTACGTTTTCGAAGAAATACAAACAAGTAATATTTAACGAGTAATAGATTGAATGAAGAAAACTTAAACTTCAACGTTCATTATATAGTAGGTATTCGCACGCAAATCGAGTATTTATCCAAACGTTACGTCAAATAATTTATACGCAAATCGAGATCCCAAATGATGGGCACGCATTTCAAAATTAAATTTCCATACGGGCCGTATAGGGCTATACGGGTCGTATGGATGGCGTCTGTCGAATATGTCAGATCTCTGATGTGATGTGTCAGAGAATGTCGGGTGTCAGAATGCTATACGGCCCGTATAGCTTTATACGACCTGTAAAGATGGTGTTCAAGGAACCGACATGGTGTCTTTAGCACCCATTAAATAAGAGAGTTGTGAGATGTAATCATTGTGATAAAGCAAATCAAACAATATAACAGCTTTGTAGGCTTCCTGTACACATACATCAAAAAAGCTGCCTTGACTAATATTTCAATATTTCTTGGTTGATACTTGAATCTTCCTCGACAAACATTAATCAAAGGTAAAATTAATAATTTAAATCACTATATCTCGATATTGTTTAATTGTTTATTTCTGGTTTTATTTTTGATTTCAGCTAGCATGTCTCGTCGCTTACCACGTGAGGTTGTTATTATTGACGATGATGATTTTGTTGAAAATGATGTTGATGATGCAAATTACGTAAAGAAGAAAAAGGCGTTGTGCTAATTAAACGTGTGACTAACAAATTTGTAAGTGTTGTGTTTACTTTATTTAATTGGATTACTTACACTTTATTTATTATTTTATGTTTACTTTACAATATATTTTGAACATTTACGAACTTCCGAAGCATTGGGCAAAATTTGTGAAATTAAATAAGGTGGCAGATGTAAAATTCAGAAATGTTGATGGTGTAGAATGGGATACGAAGGTTACAATTCAATCTTCGAAAGGTCGTGAAAGTTACTATATTGTAAGGTGGTCAGTTTTTAAGAAACATAATAATTTGGCTTTGAGAGATGAATGCTTGTTTAAGTATTTGAAGACAAAAAGAATGTTTTTGCTCATTCGTGTTACAAAGAAAACATGTACTTAATAATAATAATAACTGCTGCTGCTGCTGCTGACTACTACTGCTTCTGCTGACTGCTACTGCTACTGCTGCTGCTCCTGCTGCTGCTCCTGCTGCTGCTCCTGCTGCTGATGCTCCTGCTGCTGCTGCTGCTCTGCTGCTGCTGCTACTGCTACTGCT
The DNA here is from genome assembly GCA_009363875.1 of Mikania micrantha. Taxonomy (NCBI): domain Eukaryota; kingdom Viridiplantae; phylum Streptophyta; class Magnoliopsida; order Asterales; family Asteraceae; genus Mikania; species Mikania micrantha. Next base: position 91,887,250 of record CM018692.1, read on the forward strand.
ACTGCTACTGCTACTGCTACTGCTACTGCTCCAGCAGCTGCTGCTGCTGCTCCTAGTATTATTATTTTGTAACAGGTTAAGATGTTTTTGAATTTCTGGCATCCATTTGCTTCAAGGTTATGTATTAAGTTTGAAGGTAGAAAAGTATTCAATATAAGTTTTTAGGATGAATTTTATAACTAGTTTTTGATAACTTGGATGGTAATATAAGAGCTTATGCATGTATGATATTCAACTGTGCAAATTCAATTATTTATTTACAGATAATTGGTTAGAAAGAATTAAAATCATTGTTGAGATGAAATGCAACAAACAACTACATATAAACATGTAACCCATGTATTTAATGAAATAAGAAATACTAGTTTAGAATTATCATACCTAATGACAAATGATTGAATGTGCAAATGTATGCTGGCTCAAGAAGTAAACTACGTGTAATGTTATGAGTGAAGAATGATTGAAAAATGTAAATTGATTAGAATTGGTGAATAAATAAGAAATGGTTAGTGCAATCCGTAATTTTTAAATTCAATTTGTACATACCAATAATTTAGGAAACATAGTTATTCATATGAAAGTGAATAAATAGACGGTATATGATCCAATTAATTATGAAACTGATGAATTAAATACGGTGATTATAAACATATTATTTTGAAACATTAATAAACGTATTTTGAAACATTGATAAACGTAATTTTTTTTATTATAAAAACGGTGGCACTATAGATAAATATATGTGATGTTTATGTATAATGTGAAATGTTACTAAAATTAAAATAAGAAAAATGAGATTAGGTATGTTAGAAATAATAAAATTAAAACTAATTAAAAATGATCAGTCAAAAAAAGTCAGCATAATTTATCATTAAAGTTATATTAGGATGAAATAAAAAAATTAAATTGTTATATTTAAAAATTAGAACTATATACCGATAAGGACAAGGTTTTATAACATTTTGTCCAATTAAAGATATGTTTAACATTTGGTTGTTTTTGAATATTCATAATACCCAAAACCGAAATTTTTTTATTACATATTAAATGTATCCTGTGAGTTTAAAATTAACTTAAATGGTTATAATTTTAAATTTTAATAAATGACTTTATATTTTGAAAATGTTGATAACAATGGTCAATACAAGTTGTCCATACTAGAAAATATGATAAAAACTAATTACATAATGTAGAAAACATCCCGATACACATTACTTAATTTTGGTGACATTGCAATGCAAATTTAATTCTATTGCCATGTTGATAATAAGTTGCAGATTTTGTATATTTTTCTTATTAATATGATAATCAAAATGAAAGAATGCAACCGAAATATAGAGAGAGGCCATTTGAACTATTAAAGGTGATTGAATAAAAACATTGATTAAAGAAAATTAAATTTGTAATTTTGTTGGTATTCAAATTTATAAAAACACTTTAAACAAAAAAAAAAAAAGAAAGATCAAACTAACATCTATTTTGGACGAACTTGATTGAAGAGATTGAAATAGTTTATCCTATTTCATCAAATCTCACAATTGTTTTCATTACCAACACTTGGTCAGCCTACAAAAATAACTTTATAGGTTATTACCATTTTAGCATACACCATTTCTCAAAGAAAATGGTATATTGATTTGTATGCATAACAAATTACGATGAAACCAAGAACCACATTTTATGATCAAACCCAAAATGAAAATCAACTGATTGATCATATGTCATATCTCACCTCTCGTCACCTATTGATGATGTCACTGAATGCACTGGGAAGGTCGCGGAAGCATAATGGTGATGTCTCTGAGATGGGTGTAACTTACTTGATCCGGTATCACAACACACAGATTAACTTAAAGATAATATATTACAAGGGTATCATTATCACAACCACAGTTATGTAACAACCGAAAATTTAGTAACTTAATAATAAACATACGAGATTTCGGTTACTGTTGAAACTGTGATGATTGCGTACGAAAAATTCGGCAATTATGACGTAAGCACATTTGGTCGTGCTTGAAATCCACAAGGATTTAGCAACTTTTGATATTGGGGATTGATAGTATGTGAAAAATGATGAACGTGGGCGAAAACCGTGCGCAAAACGGAGTTCGTATGCTCCCGGAATTGCGAAAACAAGTTAAAACTCAAATGATGACGCAGGGTGACGTGGGGCGCTACGCCTGGCGCCATACGCCCAGTTGGGGCGATGCGCCCCAGGTCTTATGTCGGCCAAAGTTGGATAAGAACCACCAGAACGCGTAAAAGTTACAAATATCGACTTTCTTCGACCTCCAGACGTTATTTTACCTTCCTAACATCTCCAATCTTCATATTTGAGGTTTCTAAACATCCGGATCATCCCAGGAATCATATATACAAGTCCTGATCGTAGTTTTACCCGCAGAAACTCGTCAGAACAGGTAACGGTTCGTTTTAACCTTCTAGTTTGATTTTGATTGATTAGATCTTGATTTTGAACGTAATGAGATAGTTAGGATTGTTGATTATTGCCTAGATGATGGCTAGGAATGATTAGAAATGAAGAACACGATGTTCTAACGGTTAAATCCTTGTTTTGAGCCGTTGTAATGCCAGGTTTGCATGAAATCACAACTATGATTATAATGGATTAATCCATTTGATTATGATGATGTAAATGATTAGTTTGGTTAATCTTTGAAATGCAAAGGTTAAATCTGAGTGTTCCAAACTAATCACAATCATTAACATACTTATTGAAACGATTATCTGATGTTTGTGATAACAGTCAGATTAGTATGTTAATCATGGTTATTAAACCTATTCTAAGACTATGTTGTGATATTTCATGATATCTGGGTAATCAATGATAAGGATTTATCATTTCTAAGCCATTAATCTGTTCAGGAACTGTTTTAACATTATAATCAACAACATTAACTATTTGATGACTTTCAAGACAATATCTTTGACATTGAACGTTCAGAAAGATCTAATCAGTAGGTTAAATCATAAATGACGTATTAAGTGTAAACGAATGCAGAGTTACACCATTAGTATCAGTTTACGAGGAATCTTGCTACCGTAAGATATCAAGTGAGTTCTTATAGCCCTGTTTTAAATGTTTTATCATTTTGGGCTGATATGCATGTTATAAAGTTATTTTATGAAAATGATTGTAATCTGATGATGATCAGATAAAGTATGTTTTAAGGTGAAGTATGTTTCAGATAATGAATGTTTATAGATAAAGAATGTTTTAAAGAAAAGAATGTTTTAAATCTCAACTATGATTGAGAAGTAAATGATTTAAAGAATTTCAGCTGAGATGTAATGAATATGTTAAGCCTCAATGATGATTGAGAAATAAATGATTTTTAAGAATCTCAGCTAAAATATAATGAATGTTTTAAAGTCTCAACTGCGGTTGAGAAAGAAATGATTTTAAAGGACTCAACCGAGGTTGAGTAGGAAATGAGGTTTTGCTGGCTGCGGTTGGGCAAAACTTGAACACTACGGTGAAAGGAGCCGTTTATGATTATGATGGTTTAAATGATTTAAACCATGTTATGATGTATGTTAAGAAGTCTTGTACCGGTATGAGCCATCAATTTCGGTTGATGGTTAAAGAGTCCTGTGGAAACATAGGCCTGCCGACTGTGTGTCGCCAGTTCAGTTAAAGAAATCTTAGGCATGCTTGAGTTATCAGCTGCGCGTTGATAGTGTTAAAGAAATCTTATACATGTATGAGTTACCAGCTGCGGGTTGGTAGTTTAAGAACCTTGTGATTGCACAAGCCTGTTTGACTTTAGGGTCAGCAGTTAACGGTGAAGTTCCTTCACTATATGAATGATGTTATGATAATATGTATGTTATGTAAGTATGTTATGATGATATGTAGGTGATGAAAGTATGATATGAGAACAGGTATGTTATGTATTTAAATTGTGTCATGTGATGACATGAATAAATAAAGATTTTTCTAAGAAATGAACTTAGAACTCACCAGCATAAAGCTGACTTGTTTTACATGCATATCAGGTTGAATAGTTTGAGAAAGGAGACCAGGAAGGCTCATGGCATACGTTGAAGACTATCCCTGGCATAGACTGGCTGTACTATATGACTGTTAGAAGAGTGGGTTATGTTTAATGTGTAAAAGTTTGTTTAGATCTTTATGATAGTTATGTTGTTACCCTACATTCCGCTGCTATGATAATGTAATTATGGTTTAAGTATTATCGGTTTGATGTTTTGCCAACTGAGGGGTTCGGGGCCTCTCAAGTTGGTATCAGAGCCATAGTTTGAGAGATCTGGTCATCCCTAATGACTAGACTTAAACTGAAAATGGGACTGAAGGATAAGAATGCCAGTCAAGGGTAGTTTGATGCCATGAGCTGAATATTATGTATGAGTTAAGACATAGGTGTAAGGTTAGAAAGATAGTTAGAGTCATGCACTTTGGGGTGACGTGATGGGAAACGTTTAGAGCCTATGAGTTAGGTAAATGGTTAATAACACCTGATCAACGTCATTAACGATTTACAAAGCTTATTTCGTGCTAAACTAAACCTGTACTGACTCTCCAATTGATGCATCTTGTAGATAGTTAAATGGCTGGACAAAGGGGTAGACCAAGGAAGCAACCACAGGAACCTGAAGAACCGCATATCGAGAATGAAGAACCCGTCAATGAAGACGACTACGAGCACAACGAGCGACCGGAAGATGAAGATGAGTTTACTCTAGAGCCTATCGTAGTGAAGGCTATTTCTGATGAGGTCTGTAAAGTTTTGGATGATAAGCTACCAGCTTTGGTTACAAAAATACTGAAGGATACTTTGAAAGACAAGTCTGAAGGAGCTAATGACAGCACCAAAGAAGAGGAAGTTGTGATCACCGGAACTAAGAACGGTGATTTTACGTCAGAGAAACGGAAGGGTTGTGATTACAAGGCCTTCAAAGGATGCAATCCACCCTCATTTGATGGTAAGAAGGATGCTGTGGCCACCTGTCATTGGGTTTCGGCTATGGAGGCGGTTATTGCTATCAGTGAATGCCGGGAAGATCAAGCTGTGAAATTTGCAGCTCACTCATTTACTGAAGAAGCTCTACATTGGTGGAACACTGTTAAGCAGTCAAAGACCACTACTGATGTGGAGGGTTTTAAATGGGAGGACTTGAAGGAATTAGTTATAAAACATTTCTGTCCAAAGAATGAAATTGATAAAATCGAACGGGAATTTCTGACTTTGAAAGCTGGACGTATGAACCATCGGCAATATACGTCAAAATTTAATGAAATGTCAAGACTGGTTCCTCATTTGGTAAATACGGAGGAACGCAGATTGAAGCTATATGTGGAAGGGTTACCACCTAAAGTCCGAACACATGTGAAGGCGCATGCTCCTAGGACTTTTGAATCAGCAGTAGAAATCAGCGGCATTGTTTGGGATGATGTTGTGGAAGCTGAACCAACAAAGGAAGAACCGAAGCAAAAGTGGTCACCGGGATTCAAAAGAAATAGAAATGGTAAACCGGGACTCCCCATGAAAAAGCTTAAAGTAGAAGAATTTGAAACGTGCACCAAGTGCGGAAGGAAGCATGGGGGAGAATGTCGCCTGGGGACTACTTTGTGCTACCGTTGTGGAAAAACTGGACACCTCTCGTATAATTGTCCAACCATACTAAAGTGTTACAATTGTGGTGGGATCGGTCACATGAGCAAGAATTGTTTTAAACCAAAGACAATACCTACTGAAGCCAGTAAACCTGAAAGTAGCAAGGGAGGGGAGAAGCAAAAGGCAAAAGCTCGTGCCTTTACTATGACCAGAGATCAGGCAGCCAAAGACCCGGATGTGGTGACAGGTACATTCTTGATTAATGATATCCCTGCGTCAGTTCTATTTGATTCTGGTGCAAGTATGAGCTTTGTGGCTATTACTTTTTGTGATAAACTGTGTGCAAATGTTAGAAAGATAGAAAATGCCTTTAACATAGAAACTGCTCTTGGTAAATCTACTAGAGTAACGGAGGCTATTGATGATGATTGTTACATTGATATAGAAGGTCATAGATTCCCTGTTAAGTTGTTTCTGATTACGTTAGGAGGTTTCGATGTAGTTTTGGGAATGGATTGGTTGGCCAAATATGAGGCTAACATCGTTTGTCGACGAAATATGATTTTCTTAACAGCTCTTAATGGGAGTTCAGTAACGGTTTACGGGGATAAAGTGTTTAACGTGCCTAAAGTCATTTCAATGATTAAGGCAAGTGAATTTATGAGGCGAGGGTGTGGGGCTTATCTGGCTTATGTTATTGATAAAGAAATTAAGGTAAAAGAATTGGAAGACGTACCCGTGGTGTGTAACTTTCCTGATGTATTTCCTGAGGATTTGCCAGGACTTCCACCTGATCGGGAAATCGAATTCCAAATTGATGTTGTGCCAGGAGCTCAACCTGTCGCCAAGGCACCGTACCGTCTGGCTCCAACAGAGATGAAAGAATTAATGACCCAACTACAAGACCTTCTAGACAAAGGTTTTATACGACCGAGTGTGTCACCTTGGGGTGCACCAGTGTTGTTTGTAAAGAAAAAGGACGGAAGTATGAGGATGTGTATTGATTATAGGGAATTGAATAAGCTCACAATAAAGAATAAGTATCCGTTACCAAGAATTGACGATCTATTTGATCAATTGCAAGGGGCAAGTTGGTTTTCTAAAATAGATCTCAGATCAGGGTATCATCAATTAAAGGTGAGAGAACAAGATATTCCGAAGACAGCGTTTCGCACACGTTATGGACACTATGAGTTTCTTGTGATGTCTTTCGGATTAACAAACGCTCCTGCGGCGTTTATGGATTTAATGAATCGGGTGTGCAGACCTATGTTAGACCGATCAGTGATTGTGTTTATTGACGATATATTAATATACTCAAGGAGTGAAGGTGATCATGCGTGTCATATCCGGGAAGTTCTTGAAATACTAAGAAGAGAAAAGCTTTATGCTAAATTCTCTAAATGTGCCTTTTGGCTACGGGAAGTACAATTTTTAGGTCATGTTATTAGTCCAGAAGGCATAATGGTGGACCCAGCTAAAGTAGAAGCGGTAATGAAATGGAATCCTCCGAAAACACCAACGGAAGTGCGTAGCTTTCTCGGTTTAGCAGGTTATTACAGAAGATTTATTCAGGATTTCTCTAGGATTGCTACACCGTTGACAAAATTGACGAGGAAAGAAGTAAAGTACGATTGGGGTCCAACTCAGGTTCAAGCTTTTGAAGAACTAAAGAAGAGATTAACCGAAGCTCCTATTTTAACACTGCCGGATGGTAATGAAGACATGGTGGTGTACTCAGATGCGTCTTATCTGGGTTTGGGTTGTGTACTTATGCAAAGGGGAAAGGTAATAGCATATGCCTCAAGACAATTGAAAACCCATGAAGCTAATTATCCAACGCATGATTTGGAATTGGCTGCTGTGGTATTTGCTTTAAAAATTTGGAGGCATTATTTATATGGAGTGAAATGTACAATCTACACAGATCATAAAAGTTTAAAATACTTCTTTGAACAGAAAGACTTGAATATGAGACAAAGAAGATGGCTTGAGTTACTTAAAGACTATGACTGTGAGATTTTGTATCACCCAGGAAAAGCCAATGTGGTGGCTGATGCTCTAAGTCGTAAAACAGAACACTCCGCTATACAAGTTAAGTCTTATAGTTTGGTAATAACCCCAGATTTCCTGAATGAACTTAAAGATGCGCAGAAGGAAGGACTAAAGGAAGAAAATATTGGGTTCGAAAGAATTTTTGGTCAAGTTAAGAATTTAGAAGAAAATGAGTTTGGTATTAAGATCCGGTTTGGTCGAATGTGGGTTCCACGAAATGGGGACATCAGGTCAAGGATTCTAGACGAAGCACATAAGTCACGCTACTCTATTCATCCTGGTGCAACGAAAATGTATCAAGACCTTCGAAAGGATTATTGGTGGCCAGGTATGAAGTTTAATGTAATGCAGTACGTAAACAAATGTTTGACATGTGCACAAGTGAAAGCTGAACATCAGAAACCCTATGGTTATGTGCAACCTTTAGAAGTCCCTGAATGGAAATGGGAACACATCACCATGGATTTTATAACTAAGTTGCCTCTTACGGCGAAACGTCATGATGCTATTTGGGTGATTGTAGACCGGTTAACAAAAAGTGCTCATTTCTTGCCTATGCGGGAGACTTATACGTCGGAGAAACTGTCTGAACTATTTGTGAAAGAAATAATTATGAGACATGGAGTTCCAGTTTCTATAGTGTCAGATCGTGACACGCGGTTCGTTTCAAGATTCTGGAAACGGTTTCATGAATCAATGGGTACAAGACTCAATATTAGCACTGCGTATCATCCTCAGACCGATGGACAGTCTGAAAGGACTATCCAAACCTTAGAAGATATGCTCAGAGCCTGTATTATTGATTTTGGTGGTGGCTGGGATGATCATTTACCATTGGTGGAATTCTCGTACAATAATAGCTACCATGCTAGTATTGGAATGCCACCATATGAGGCATTGTATGGACGGCGTTGTAGGACACCTCTGTGTTGGGGAGGAGTAGGACAGAAAGAAGTAGGAAGCAAAGCTGCAGTGTTAGATTTGACAGAAAAGCTTCAACTAGTTAAAGCGCGAATGAAAGCTGCACAGGATCGACAAAAGTCCTATGCTGATAAAAGACGGAGACCAATAGAGTTTGAGGTAGGAGATCAGGTACTGCTAAAAGTTTCACCATGGAAAGGAATTATTCGATTTAGGAAAAGAGGAAAGTTGAGTCCGAGATTTATTGGACCTTTTCGAATAATGGCACGGGTTGGTAAGGTAGCTTACCGATTAGATCTACCAGATGAACTGAGTGGAATTCATCCGACATTTCACGTTTCACATCTGAGAAAATGTCTAGCGGATGATGTAGCATATGTGCCTTTAAATGATATTGAAGTTGATGAAAGATTGAATTACATAGAAGAACCAGTTGCAATTGTTGATATGAAAGAGAAACAGTTACGTAACAAGGTGATTAGGCAAGTTAAGGTTCAGTGGAAACACCGAAAAGGATCTGAAGCGACATGGGAGACTGAAGACGAGATGAAACGACTCTACCCACATTTGTTTGAAATGTAACAGGTTTCGAGGACGAAACCTATTGTAAGGAGGGTAGATTTGTAACAACCGAAAATTTAGTAACTTAATAATAAACATACGAGATTTCGGTTACTGTTGAAACTGTGATGACTGCGTACGAAAAATTCGGCAATTATGACGTAAGCACATTTGGTCGTGCTTGAAATCCACAAGGATTTAGCAACTTTTGATATTGGGGATTGATAGTATGTGAAAAATGATGAACGTGGGCGAAAACCGTGCGCAAAACGGAGTTCGTATGCTCCCGGAATCGCGAAAACAAGTTAAAACTCAAATGATGACGCAGGGTGACGTGGGGCGCTACGCCTGGCGCCATACGCCCAGTTGGGGCGATGCGCCCCAGGTCTTATGTCGGCCAAAGTTGGATAAGAACCACCAGAACGCGTAAAAGTTACAAATATCGACTTTCTTCGACCTCCAGACGTTATTTTACCTTCCTAACATCTCCAATCTTCATATTTGAGGTTTCTAAACATCCGGATCATCCCAGGAATCATATATACAAGTCCTGATCGTAGTTTTACCCGCAGAAACTCGTCAGAACAGGTAACGGTTCGTTTTAACCTTCTAGTTTGATTTTGATTGATTAGATCTTGATTTTGAACGTAATGAGATAGTTAGGATTGTTGATTATTGCCTAGATGATGGCTAGGAATGATTAGAAATGTAGAACACGATGTTCTAACGGTTAAATCCTTGTTTTGAGCCGTTGTAATGCCAGGTTTGCATGAAATCACAACTATGATTATAATGGATTAATCCATTTGATTATGATGATGTAAATGATTAGTTTGGTTAATCTTTGAAATGCAAAGGTTAAATCTGAGTGTTCCAAACTAATCACAATCATTAACATACTTATTGAAACGATTATCTGATGTTTGTGATAACAGTCAGATTAGTATGTTAATCATGGTTATTAAACCTATTCTAAGACTATGTTGTGATATTTCATGATATCTGGGTAATCAATGATAAGGATTTATCATTTCTAAGCCATTAATCTGTTCAGGAACTGTTTTAACATTATAATCAACAACATTAACTATTTGATGACTTTCAAGACAATATCTTTGACATTGAACGTTCAGAAAGATCTAATCAGTAGGTTAAATCATAAATGACGTATTAAGTGTAAACGAATGCAGAGTTACACCATTAGTATCAGTTTACGAGGAATCTTGCTACCGTAAGATATCAAGTGAGTTCTTATAGCCCTGTTTTAAATGTTTTATCATTTTGGGCTGATATGCATGTTATAAAGTTATTTTATGAAAATGATTGTAATCTGATGATGATCAGATAAAGTATGTTTTAAGGTGAAGTATGTTTCAGATAATGAATGTTTATAGATAAAGAATGTTTTAAAGAAAAGAATGTTTTAAATCTCAACTATGATTGAGAAGTAAATGATTTAAAGAATTTCAGCTGAGATGTAATGAATATGTTAAGCCTCAATGATGATTGAGAAATAAATGATTTTTAAGAATCTCAGCTAAAATATAATGAATGTTTTAAAGTCTCAACTGCGGTTGAGAAAGAAATGATTTTAAAGGACTCAACCGAGGTTGAGTAGGAAATGAGGTTTTGCTGGCTGCGGTTGGGCAAAACTTGAACACTACGGTGAAAGGAGCCGTTTATGATTATGATGGTTTAAATGATTTAAACCATGTTATGATGTATGTTAAGAAGTCTTGTACCGGTATGAGCCATCAATTTCGGTTGATGGTTAAAGAGTCCTGTGGAAACATAGGCCTGCCGACTGTGTGTCGCCAGTTCAGTTAAAGAAATCTTAGGCATGCTTGAGTTATCAGCTGCGCGTTGATAGTGTTAAAGAAATCTTATACATGTATGAGTTACCAGCTGCGGGTTGGTAGTTTAAGAACCTTGTGATTGCACAAGCCTGTTTGACTTTAGGGTCAGCAGTTAACGGTGAAGTTCCTTCACTATATGAATGATGTTATGATAATATGTATGTTATGTAAGTATGTTATGATGATATGTAGGTGATGAAAGTATGATATGAGAACAGGTATGTTATGTATTTAAATTGTGTCATGTGATGACATGAATAAATAAAGATTTTTCTAAGAAATGAACTTAGAACTCACCAGCATAAAGCTGACTTGTTTTACATGCATATCAGGTTGAATAGTTTGAGAAAGGAGACCAGGAAGGCTCATGGCATACGTTGAAGACTATCCCTGGCATAGACTGGCTGTACTATATGACTGTTAGAAGAGTGGGTTACGTTTAATGTGTAAAAGTTTGTTTAGATCTTTATGATAGTTATGTTGTTACCCTACATTCCGCTGCTATGATAATGTAATTATGGTTTAAGTATTATCGGTTTGATGTTTTGCCAACTGAGGGGTTCGGGGCCTCTCAAGTTACAGTTTACAAACTAAACTTATTATACAATCCAAGTTATTTAATTATACGTGCTTAAACATGCAATCTTGCTGGCGGTCACTGTCTACCTGCAAAAAGGTTTGAGTTGGAAAAGTCAGTACAAAGCTGGTGAGTTCGTAATGATTGATTTAAACAATATGATATGATATGCAAGATATTGATACTCAGTTCCAAAGATAACCATGGGACCCATATTGTAACAACCGGTTTTAACAATCGAATATGTTTAAAATAATCATTTATAGAACGATTGTGATTGTTATAAATTGAAAATATGCGAGAAATAATGAATGTAGGAGAAAACCGTGCTCGAAACGGAGTTCCAGATTCTCCGAAATCGCAAAACGAAGAAAATTACAAAAATATCAAAATCCATGATGCCAGGCGGTACGCCTAGCCCCGAGAGCCCACGATAGGCGGTACGCGTGGGGCAAAGAAAATATCTGGAGACCTTAGTCTCGCGCGCTACGCCCTCGGCCAAACACCCACGCGGGGTGACGCGTCCGGCGTGTGGCGGTTTGGCAGATTGCTTCTTTTATCAGATTTCAAGCAGAAAGAAAATATCTTTCTTTCTCTCGAACTTACACACACATACACATTCAGATCGGAATTTTACCATAAAAATCAAGTTTTGAAGCCATCCAAACGTTCGGGTTGAGCCATGGATCGTTTCTACAAGTTCGGATCATCATGTTGCAACTAAAAATCCGTCCAAACGGGTAACGATTCATTTCCTCATACTGGTTTGATATTATATGGATTATATCGAGTTGTGAACATGATATAATGATTATTGTTGATGATTATTGCCTACATGATGGCTAGGAATAATTAGAAATGAAGAACTAGATGTTTTAACGGTGAAATCTTGATTTTGACCCGTTACAATGTCCGGTTGTCATAAAATCCATATCATTATGCTTGATGATTAGTATGATGATTAAATCATGGTTATGATGGCTTTGGATCATTCTATGGAATGGTAGATCCGATTCAAATGTTTGATTAAATGTTTGTGATTTGAATTTAATGATTTTGGCATAAAAATGCTAACTATAAGTGATGACTTGACTTTTAAATGCCACATAGTAATGAATGAGATTCAAATGAGTTTGAATCGGTATGTATGGGTGTTGGGTGTATTGAAACTAGTTGTATACACGTGATTTGCAACTAGGTGTTGGTGGTGGAAGTCAAGAGGTAATTAGAAAATATGAAATTTTGATAACTTGAATATGACTAAGAACATGTGTAGATTAGTTTCTACACATGAGTTGTTTGATAAAAGCCTCAATGAGGTTTTGATTGAATATGAAAAGTAAAACAGGTCAAATTAATTAGATTACATAAATAACACAAGTTATGAGTTTATGTTGTTAAATCTTGTTATATGTGGATATATAATAGGAAGAGGACGTGAATCTAGTTCTAGAAGGCCTGGAAAAGAATTGGAGATCGTTGATAGCTCTCCAAATCAAGGTAAGTTACCATTTGATTGAACTTGTAGTTGTAGGATTGGGTGAGTCCACGCTACAAGTATTTGTGCATTTAGCATATATGTGATTTGTTGTTTTGAGTGAATTTGATATAAATGGTTATGGTTAGTGAGGTTATTGTAGTTGAATGATTTACAATGTGTGTGAACATTCAACCAGCACTAATGATTGAGTTGATTTACAAGAGTGTAAACAACCATCATAATGTGGAGGTTATGATCTACAAAAGTGTAGACATTAAATTGGCTATGTGCATGCTTCGATTCACAAGGTGTGTGAACATAAGACATGCAAATCCAATGTAGTAGATTCACAAGGTGTGTGAACAAAAGATGATCTACAAGAGTGTAGACATCTAATTTCAAGAATCAAATTGTTTAAGTTTGGCTTTTGGGAAATGTGATGCACAACTGGAGTTTTGTGTGCACATATGTATTGTGTTAAATTATAATGATTGGGCGTGAATGGGAGGGAGAATTAAGGGGTTTTGGGTGAAAACAACCCGTTAGGAAATTGTTTTGCATTTGATTGAATAATGCTACCAAATTTTATTTGGGACATCATTAGTGTATCCATATGGTGTTATGGAATACACTTGAGGAAATAGCGGGGTAATCTAACTTAGTTCTAACGAACTAATGGTGATTTAAACGCGGTGTTTACAGGTACAAAGGAGTCGGGTGAGCGGTGACGATGATTGGAATCGAACGTGGAGGCTTGTATTATGGTTTTAAACTTAATAACCAAACAATTGTGAAACTTTAGTGTAATAAATGTTTTGTGGGGTATGTAAACATACTTAAACTTTGTTTTAACATGTGTTAGCAAGTAGTATGTTTATAGATTTATAAAACACGAAAGTTTTTGCTGGGACCTAAATGTAGTTTATTAAATATTGGTGTAAAATGTCCGGAGGGGACATAAAGTGACAGGGGTGTCATAGGTTGGTATCAGAGCCAACAGTTTGAGGGATTTGAGTGCGTCATGAACATTTAAACTCAAACCATTAAGCTTTTGATAGATGGAAGAGCCGTTCGATCCAAAATCCGATCACAAAGCCGAACTCACTAAGTATTATGTATCTGTTAATTGTTGTATAATGTTATGTGATATGGAGATTTGTTATGTTACAGACCAATATTCCTAACTTGTGTGAAATAGTGAAGGTAAGGAGATGGGTATATGGTGCATATCTTGCTATGCCTGGCCAGCTTAGTAACAAATACACTAAATGAACGTATCTTCGGGAACATTATTTCATATTAGTATATGGAAAATTTGGTAAGGTGTTAGAAATGGGTGTATGTGATTAGTTAAAAATCATAATTGTGTCATTGTAGTTAAATAATTGAGTAATTCACAAAAGTGTGAATATTCAATAAAGACACATATGCATGTAATGTATAAATCTGTTGGGAATGAGTATGTAGTTTGCACATATGTTAGTAGATATGTAAAACTAATGATGTGTTTAAACTATTTCAGTCATAAAATGGCTGAGGAACATAACTCCGGGGGGTTATATCATGAAGAAGAACATCTCACCGAATTGCAAGTAATGGTGAGAGAGGAGGTAGCTAAAGCATTTGAAGCTACCTTACTAACTCATCTAGATGGAATACAAGCTTCATTGAAAAATTTGATACGTGAAGAGTTTGCAATTCTTAAAGATGAAATAGGTGGGGAGAAACCTTCTAAAAAGGTTACTTATAAAGAGTTTGTGGCTTGTAAGCCAACTGAATTTAAAGGTGAGGTGGATCCACTGTTGAGTCAAAGGTGGATTTCTGACATGGAAAGCACGTTTGAAACATGTCATTGTGATCCGTCTGATGAGGTGATGTTTGCTGGGAACCAATTAAAGGACCGAGCAAAAGATTGGTGGGAACTTCTTCGAAAGGAGAAGGGTCGGGATGGTATTAAGGAGTTGACTTGCGGAGCATTTAAGGAGTTCTTCCTTAAATGATTCTGTCCTCAGGCTGCTATTGATAGAATTATTGAGGAGTTCCTAAATATGAGCCACAAGGAGGAAGATATAGACACTATTACTGCAGTGTTCTTTGATAAAGCCAAATTTTGTCCTGATCTTCTTTGAACTGAACGCATGTGGATTAATAGGCACCATATCATGTTGAATGCTAAGTAGCAGTAGTTTCTTATACCATCAAAGTTAGAAACTTTGTCGGAATTGAATGATTGCGCTCGTGAGCGTGAACTGGAGTTAAAGAGACAAGAGTATCGGGGAGAAAAACGAAAGATGGAAAAAGATGTGGGATGCTCTAAAAAGGGGAAATTTGTTAGTCCACTCAAAAAGTCTAGTTCTCTGAAAGAAGCTAGACATTGTTTAAGTTACAGAAAGAAACATGTTGGGGAATGTTACTTTAAATCAGTAGTGTGTTATAAATGTGGCAAGTCGGGGCATCTTGCCTCTCAATGTGCCAGTGCACTCAATCTGTGCTACAACTGTTACAAACCGGGACACCGACGAAGTGAGTGCCCAGAATTGAAAGGTGCAGGTCAAGGAGGTATTAGTGGTGGGTCTTTTAAGGCTCAAGGTAGTGGCAAGAAGGTTGAAATACTCACACCAAAGGGTAGAGCCTTCAAGATTACAGCAGAAGAGGCCAAAGTCGCTTCAGACTTGGTGATAGATACTTTTCATATAAATTCCTTACCTACTTATGTATTGTTTGATTCTGGTGCTGGTTGTTCTTTTATATCTGTGAAGTTTGTGAACCATCATTCGTTTGTATTAGCTAAACTACCTTATCCATTAAAGGTAGAAATGGCCGACTCTAAGAGTTTCTTAGTGTATGACATCTATCATAGATGTAAACTCACCATAGATGGTGAGGATTATGAGGTTGATTTGATTCCAATGATCTTGTGAGAGTTTGATGTTGTGTTTGGGATGGATTGGTTGTCTAAATATGGAGCCAACATTGTATGTAACCGCAAGGTTATTCACTTAATATCTCTGGGTCGTTATGAAGTATGCATTCAAGGAGAGAGAAGGGGTGGAACCATATTGTGCTCTCTAGCTAAAGCTATGAATTACATGAACCATGGGGGTCAGTCATTCTTAGCTTATGTTCTTGATGCACAAAAGGAGATAAAGGAACTTAATGTTGTTCCAGTGGTTAGGAAATTCCCTGATATTTTTCCAGATTATTTACCGAGAATTCCTTGTGATAGAGATGTTGAGTTTAAGATTGATCTTATTCTTGGGGCTAAACCCATAGCTAAAGCTCCATAGCGTTTGGCACCATCTGAAATGAAAGAATTAATGACACAGTTGCAAGATCTTTTAGCTAAAGGGGTGCAACAATTCTTTTTGTTAAAAAGAAAGACGGAAGCCTTAGAATGTGTACCAATTATAGAGAATTGAATAAAGTGATTGTGAAAAATCGATATCCTCTACCTAGAATTGATGATCTTTTTGATCAGTTACAAGGAGCGTCGTGGTTTTCTAAAATCGATCTTCGCTCGGGTTATCAACTCAAGGTTAAAGAGGAAGATATTCCCAAGACCACTTTCCGTACTCATTACGGTCATTATGAATTTCTTGTGATCTTGTTTGGGTTAACAAATGCACCGGCTGTGTTCATGGATTTGATGAACCGGGTGTGTCGCCCAATGGTGGATCGATCTGTCATTGTTTTTATCGATAACATCCTTATTTATTCTAAAAATGAGGGTGATCACGCTTGTCATTTGCGTGAAGTCCTTGAAACTTTACGGAAGGAGAAACTATATGCCAAATTCTTCAAATGTGCTTTTTGGTTACGTGAAGTCCAGTTTTTAGGGCATGTGGTGTATGCTGATGGCATACTTGTTGATCCTTTTAAATTCCAAGCAGTGATGAAGTGGAGTTCTCCTAAAACTCCTACTGAAATTAGAAGTTTTCTTGGTTTAGCCGGTTACTGCTGTCGGCGATTCATATAAGATTTTGCAAGAATTGCATCTCCCTTGACTAAACTGACAAGGAAAGATATAAAATTTATTTGGGGTAATGACCAAGAAAAAGCTTTCAATGTGCTCAAGTCCAGGTTAACTCAGGCACCGGTATTAACCCTGCCAGATGGGCCTGATGATTTTGTAGTGTACTCTGATGCATCTTATCTTGGGCTTGGTTGTGTCCTTATGCAAAGAGGCAAAGTGATTGCCTATCCGTCAAGGAAAATAAAAGTTCATGAAGTAAACTATCCTATTCATGATCTTGAATTAGCAGCGGCAGTTTTTGCCTTAAAAATTTGGAGGCATTACTTGTATGGTGTGAAATACACAATTTACACTGATCACAAGAGCCTGAAATATTTCTTCACGCAGAAGGAATTAAATATGAGGCAAAGACGTTGGATAGAACTACTCAAGGATTACGATTGTGAGGGAAAAGCCAATGTGGTGGCAGATGCCTTGAGTAGGAAAGAAGAACATGAACCCATTCGGGTTACAGCAATGAAGATTGTGATATCCTCTGATTTAGTGGATCAAATTAAAGAAGCTCAAGTTGAAGCTTTAAAAGAAGAAAACTGGAAACGAGATCGAATAAAGGGGCAAGCTCATAATCTGGATGAAGATAGTCGTGATTTAAAGACAAGATGGGGTAGGGTGTGGATACCTCCTACTTGTTCTTTGAAAACTGATTCAATGGAGGAGGCTCATAAATCAAAATACTCAATTCATCCGGGAGCCACTAAAATGTATCGAGACCTTCGGGTAAATTACTGGTGGCCAGGTATGAAACGAGACATTGTTAAATATGTTGAAAAATGTTCAACTTGTTTACAAGTAAAGGCTAAACATCAAAAGCCTTATTTCAAATTACAGCCTTTGGAGATTCCTATGTGGAAATGGGAACAAATCACAATGGACCTAATTACAAATTTCCGAAAACCCGAAAGGGATATGATACGATTTGGGTCATTGTGGATTGGTTGAATAAAAGTTCTCATTTTATTCTTATTCATGAATCGTATTCTTCCGAGAAAATGGCTGAAGTGTATGTTAAAGAAATAGTGTCAGTCACGGGATACCAGTGATGATTGTGTCAGATCGAGACACATGATTCACTTCTCATTTCTTGATGAATTTTCAAAAGGAATTGGGCACGAAACTGTTGTTGAGCATGGGGTATCATCCGCAGACTGATGGTCAGAGTGAACGGACCATTCAGACACTGGAGGATATGTTATGAGCGTGTAATATTGATTTTGGAGGTAGTTGGGATGATTATCTACCTCTGGCGGAATTTTCGTATAATAACAGTTATCATTCTGGGTTAGGAATGCCTGCATATGAAATGTTATATGGGTGGCGGTGTCGTACTCCCATTTTTTGGGGAGAAGTTGGCCCACGAAAGCTCGAAAATAAAGAGATACTTAAAGTTACAAACCAACGAATTGATCAAATACGAGCTCACTTAAAGGCGGCACAAGACCGTCAAAAGTTGTATGCAGGTAAACGAAGACGACCGATTAAGTTTCAAGTAGGAGACTTTGTGTTGTTAAAAGTTTCCCCTTGGAAGGGCGTGATTCGTTTTCGTAAGCGAGGGAAATTGAGCCCGCGTTTTATCGGACAATTCAAAATTATAGCTCGGATAGGTAGTGTTGCTTATCGCCTTGAGCTGCCAGAAGAATTGAGTAGTATACATAATACTTTTCATGTGTCATACTAAGAAAATGTCTGACTGATGAATCAACTTATGTGCCACTAGAAGACTTGGAAATTGATGACAAGTTGAACTAAGTGGAAAAGCCGATAGCTATATTAGACCGAAAGGTCAAACATTTGAGAAATAAGTCCTTGAAACAGATAAAGGTCAAATGGAAATATAGAAGGGGATCTGACGCCACATGGGAGGAGTCGGAAGACGAGATGAGGAAATTTTATCCTTTTCTTTTTGATGTATAAACGGTTTCGAGAACGAAACCTTTGTAAGGAGGGGATATTTGTAACAACCTGTTTTAACAGTCAAATATGTTTAAAATAATCATTAATAGAACGATTTCGATTGTTATAAATTGAAAATATGTGAGAAATCATGAGCGTGGGAGAAAACCGTGCACGAAACGCAGTTTCGAATTCTTCAAAATCGCAAAACGAAGAAAATTACAAAAATATCAAAGTCCATTATGCCAGGCGGTACGCCTAGCCTTGAGAGCCCACGATAGGCAGTATGCGTGGGGCAAAGAAAATATCTGGAGACCTTAGTCTCGCGCGCTACGCCCCGGGCCAAACACCCACGCGGGGCGATGCGTTCGGCGTGTGGCGGTTTGGTAGATTGCTTCTTTTATCAGATTTCAAGCAGAAAGAACATATCTTTCTTTCTCTCGACCTTACACACACACACAAATTCAGATCGAAATTTTACCATAAAAATCAAGTTTTGAAGCCATCCAAACGTTCGGGTTGAGCCAGGGATCATTTCTACAAGTTCGGATCATCGTGTTACAACTAAAAATCCGTCCAAAAGGGTAACAATTCATTTCCTCCTACTGGTTTGATATTATATGAATTAAATCGAGTTGTGAACATGATATAATGATTATTTTTGATGATTATTGCCTAGATGATTGCTAGGAATAATTAGAAATGAAGAACTAGATGTTTTAACGGTGAAATCTTGATTTTGACCACTTATAAAGTCCGGTTGTCATGAAATCCATATCATTATGATTGATAACTAGTAGGATGATTAAATCATGGTTATGGTGGCTTTGGATCATTCTATGGAATGATATATCCGATTCAAATGTTTCATTAAATGTTTGGGATTTGAAAGTTAATGATTTTGGCATAAATATGCTAACTATAAGTGATGACTTGACTTCTAAATGACACATAGTAATGAATGAGATTCAAATGAGTTTGAATCAGTATGTTTGGGTGTTGGGTGTATTGAAACTAGTTGTATACGTGCGATTTGCAACTAGGTGTTGGTGGTGGAAGTCAAGAGATAAGTTACAAAATATGAAATTTTGATAACTTGAATATGACTAAGAACATGTGTAGATTAGTTTCTACACATGAGTTGTTTGATAAAAGCCTCAATGAGGGTTTGATTGAATATGAAAAGTAAAACAGGTCAAGTTAATTAGATTACATAAATAACACAAGTTATGAGTTTATGTTGTTAAATTTTGTTATATGTTGATATATAATAGGAATAGGACATAAATCTAGTTCTAGAAGGCCTGGAAAAGAATTGGAGATCGTTGATAGCTCTCCAGTTTTTGAATTCCATCAAACCATGACGATCGTAATACGGTTTCACTTCAGTTTTTTAACTTCGCGATCCATAATCTCTAAAGATTGCTCGATGAAATGCAGTTTTTCGTCCAATTGAATTTCCTCAACCGGTATGACATGTGATTCGTCCGCAAGGCCTTTCTTAAAGTTTGAGACGTGAAACACGTCATGTACACCGCTAAGTTCATCTGGTAATCTCAGCTTAACGCAACAGGACCAATTCGTTGAATGATCTCGAACAGTCTGACGTATCGTGGTGCTAATTTGCCTTTCTTTCCGAAGCGGACTACGCCCTTCCATGGGGATACCTTCAATATGACATGGTCCCCCACTTGGAATTCCAACGGATTGCATCGTTTGTATGCATAGCTCTTTTTTCTGCTTCGGGCTGCTTGTAACTTCTGTTGTATCTGAGAAATCTTATATGTGGTTTCTTGAATAAGCTCAGGCCCAGGTATTCGGTTATCTCCTACCTCAGTCTGACAGATCGGTGACCGACATTTTCTACCATAAAGTGCCTCGAATGGAGCGCATCCGATGCTACTATGGTAATTGTTATTATAGGAGAATTCTACCAGTGGCAAATGGGAATCCCAATTCGCACCGAAATCCAAAATACATCTTCGCAACATGTCCTCGAGGGTCTATATAGTACGTTCACTTTGACCATCCGTTTGTGGATGGTAAGCTGTACTCAAGTTCAAGTTCGTCCCTGGTGACTTCTGCAACAACAGCCAAAATCTTGATGAGAATTTGCTATCTTGATCTAATATGATAGGCAATGGTACACCGTGACGCACCACTATCTCATTGATGTATAATCTCGCTAGTTTATCCATCGTGAAGGTTTCACGCATTGGCAAGAAGTGAGCAGATTTAGTTAAACGAACAATGATGACCCAAATGGTATCATGACCACTAGAAGTGCGGGTAGCTTGGTAATGAAATCCATAGCTATTTGTTCCCACTTCCATAGCGGAATATCGGGTTGCTCCTGTAAACCTGACGGTTTCTGGTGTTCCGCCTTAACCTTCGCACATGTCAGACATCGAACGACATACTCGGCTATACATTTCTTCATTCCTGACCACCAATAAAATCCCCATAAATCTTGGTACATCTTATTGGCGTCCGGGTGTACCGAGTATTTGGTCTTGTGTGCTTCATCAAAAATAAGTTTCCTCAGTTCATCTGTCGCAGAAATCCACACGTGATTCTGGTAGTTGATAACTCCATCTGGTTTCGTCTCAAACTGTCGTTCTGCTCCTCAATCAAGTTCTTTCTTCATATTACCCCATTTCACTGATTCTTGTTAAGCTTGTACAATCTTGTCATGTAGACGTGTCTGCACAGTCATTCCCATTCATCTTACGCGTAGGGGTTTTACTCGTTCCTTCCGGATTAAAGCATCTGCTACAACATTTGCCTTACCCGGATGGTACTTAATCACACAATCGTAATCATTCAGAAGTTCAACCTAACGACGCTGTCGCATGTTGAGTTCCTTCTGAACAAAGATGTGCTGTAGACTTTTGTGATCAGTGAGGATAGTACACTGGGTGCAATACAAGTAATGCCTCCAAATCTTCAGTGCGAAGAATATTGCTCCCAGTTCTAGATCATGTGTCGTGTAGTTCTTCTCATGTATCTTCAACTGTCTTGAGGCATACGCAATAACTTTGTCTCGTTGCGCTAATACACAACCATGTCCCTGATGGGAAGCGTTACAATACACTACAAAGTCGTCTGTACCCTCTGGGAGAGATAAGATTGGAGCATCACATAACTTCTATTTCAATGTCTGGAAAGCATCTTCTTGTTTTTACTCCCAAACAAACGACTCACCTTTCTGAGTAAACTTGGTGAGAGGCAAAGCTATCTTAGAAAAGTTTGAAATAAACCTTGTATAATAACCCGCTAGTCCCAGAATAGACCGTATCTCCGTCGGCGTCGTCGGAGTATCCCAGTTCTTAATTGCTTCGATCTTGGCAAGATCCACATGTATTCCTTCACTATTGACTACATGGCCCAAAAACTCAACTTCCCTTAGCCAAAATTCACACTTAGAGAATTTGGCATAGAGTCGTTCTTTCTTCAACAGCTCCAAGATATTCCTAAGGTGTTGGTTATGTTCAGCTTTGCTCTTGGAATAAATCAATATGTCATCAATAAAGACAATGACAAACTGATCCAAATATGGCTTGCACACTCGATTCATGAGATCCATGAAAACCGTAGGTGCATTTGTCAATTTGAAGGGTATAACTATAAACTCATAATGCCCATACCAGGTTTGAAAGGTTGTTTTTGGTATGTCTTCTTCTCGAAATCTGAGTTGATGATATCCTGATCGCAAATCAATCTTGGAAAAATACTGCGCTCCTTGTAGTTGATCAAAAAGGTCATCAATCCTCGGCAATGGATACCGATTCTTGATGGTTAATTTGTTCAGCTCCCGGGAATCTATGCACATTCGAAAGGATCCATCCTTCTTTTTCACGAACAAAACCGGAGTTCCCCACGGTGAGTAGCTCGGTATGATGAAACCCTTATCCAATAATTCTTGCAACTGATTTGACAATTCCTGCATCTCCGAAGGGGCTAACCTGTAAGGAGATTTTGCAACAGGAGTTGCTCTAGGAACTAAGTCAATTCGAAACTCTACTGGTCGATGGAGAATGTTTGGCCATTAAGTGTTAATGGGCAGTTTCTAAATATTGTACTAAGTGTGATTTGTTGCCCATGTGCTACTTCAATGATATAAGGGGAGTCTAAAGATTTCCTTAACCTGATTAAGTTGGCATGCAAAGTCGGTCAAGATAAAATTCTGATCCGCACTAGTGTCAAATAGAATAGATGCATAAAAGCCATGTAAAAGAAATGTACCAGTGACCACATTCGGGTCCTGACGAGCAGCTGTAGCTCCTATAACAAAAGCTCTTCCGCGCGGTGCTTGAACTGCCGGTTACACCCTCTTCAGGCAGTTCCTTGAATAGTGTCCAGCTTCGCCATAGTTATAGCATCCACCATTGTTCTAGTTGTGGTTGTTTGGTGGAGGGAGAGCAAAGGCAGCATTGTTTACTGCCTGAGTAGGTGCCATCCTGCATTTTTTGACCCAATGGCCCTTCTTTCCACAACCCGTGTAGTGTTTGCAGGGAGTGTTAGCAGCGTGATGATACTGGCACTTGGCACACAAAGGATACTTGCCGTGTAGGGTTTCTTGTGGGGGTTTTGTGGTGCAACAGCTACTTGGTTGAGTGGAGTGGCCATCGTGTAGTTCTTGGTGACCTTTTGTTTCTTCATGGGATGATAGTGGGGTTTCTTTGATGATTCTTCCTTGCCCTTGCCTGTGTCAGGTTCCTTTTTCAGAGTCCCAGATGCTACCATCAGGTCAGTACGTTTCCTTGACAGACTAATAGCTGACTCCAAAGTGACAGGGTTTGCTGCAATCACCAAACTCTGTATGCAGGCTGGTAATCCACCTACGTACCTGTCAATCCGTTTTTCCACATTCGGTACCATGACCTGCACCAATGCTTCCAACTCATGATAGCGAGTAGTATATCCCATATGATAAGCCCCTTTCATCACATGGTTGGATAGTTCAGTTTCCATCCGTTGTAGCTCATTCTTGGGATAGAACTCATTTCTCAACAGAGTCTTGAAGTCTTCCCACGGCATTGCCATTGCCTCTTCTCTTCCCCTAGCCTTGATATGAGAATTCCACCAAATTAAGGCTCGCTTGTTAAATGACCCTGCAAAGTAGCGAACCTTGTGCTTCTTGGGACAACTCGTAATATCTAGAGTAGTCTCTATCATCTCAATCTATTGGATTAGAGCAACATCTCCCTCAGTGTCGCTAAAGCTAGGCGGTTTACATCCCACAAATGACTTGTAAGAGTAATTAGGTGTAGTGCCAGTGTTTCCCCGGATGGGTGGCCGGTATTATTGATGTGGTTCTGAATC
The DNA here is from genome assembly GCA_009363875.1 of Mikania micrantha. NCBI lineage: Eukaryota > Viridiplantae > Streptophyta > Magnoliopsida > Asterales > Asteraceae > Mikania > Mikania micrantha. The sequence goes on from CM018692.1 coordinate 91,911,551, forward strand.
CGGTTGATCATGTCCGGAATAACCTCTTTCAGCTGGTTAGTCAGCTGATTGCTTAGTAAGGGTGGCTAATGCCACGGTGGTAGGATCTAGCTTTGTATTCGGGTTCGGAGGAGGGGGAGTGTGTGGGGGAGGAGGAGGTGGAGGAGGAGGAGGTGGCAGTGGTGGAGGTAATAGAGGAGGTGGTCTTCTTGACGGCATTTTGATCACAACCAAAAGAACATCAGTTAGTGTAATGATCAAATGAAAAAAACACAATGCAAGTATAAATCCTATGTTCTCTACATAAAGGGTCCTTAGGTTATAGTCTAGGCCAAACTGTTTAGGCAAAATGACCAATGTTTCTCTATAACCATGGCTTTGATACCGATCTGTCACACCCCGAGCTGGCGGGCCGGATTGAATGTCTCGTTGGGCGGAATGGTCCCGGGGCGTGATATCGGGATGATAATCGGAGTGATCAGATTGTTTACATTGCACATGATATAAAATGAGAAAACAATAAATGAAATAGAATTACAAAGTTAAATTACATCAGTATCGTTTATAATTTAAAAATGTAAATCTACTAATAACATCAGGAATCTTTCATATTGTATCTACACAAGATGTACAAAATAATATACATAATGATGTTCAAAATATGGACATCCAAAATGCTAGGTCCACTATCTGGGCATCCTAGTCAAAAACACGAACTTCCTAGTAACATGTTCGTCACCTGAGAAGTCATGCAAGAAGAAAGTCAACACATGATTGTTGAATTCATATAGTTTTGTTTTAAAAATAATGAATTTGTACAACGTGTCCGAATGACAACCTTAATCTCACCAACAACCACCTATAATATCTAATCAAGTATGCTTATATATATGGCATACGTAGGGTCAAACCCAGCCGCTAGCCCACCACATACCAAACCACATAGTATATTGTTGTCAATGATAATTAAATGTTTCATTCTCCATCATCAACACACTAGTTCTTGTAAGTTTCAACAAAATGTGGAAGTTCTTTTGATTTCTCAAGCTCATCAAGCACATGAACAACCATAATAAATGTAGAAACATGTAATTAAAGTGCTTAAATAAATGAATAAATAAAATTTAATTAAAAACCTAAGACCTAATGATTGGGCCTCGGTCAAACTCAAGTAGACTAGTCTAGCAATCAAGGTTCTTAGTAGTTGAGGAAATCTGTAAATATCATCAAACATGCGACCTATAATCAATCAGTCTAGCTAGGACATCTTTTGATGTATAGGATTTTATAGTTCGTTCTAGATCATCCTTATTCCTTCTTGTTTGTATAGATCGTTAGTTCTTTAGCACATGCTATCTTTGAATATTTCCTAGATAATCCTCTGCAAATAGATCGTTGCATATAGTTCTTTGAATTACATCTTTAGTTATTTGAAAATAGACCGTTGAAAATAGTTCTTTGATTTAGATCTTTAGTTCTTTGAAAATAGACCTTTGAAAATAGTTTGTTTGATTTGAAATAGTTATCTACTCATGATGAATAAATAACCTATTTTGGAAACCAACAAATACTTTACCTAGACGAAATCTAGGATAACAATTATACATGTAAAACATATATGAAGTAAAAGCATTTAAGTAAATATAATCCAAGGAAAATAATTTATGCATGCTTCTCAGCCCCGCGTTTATACAATAAAAATGTTTAGAAAAGGGGCAATGAGCTCACCTGTGTTGTAGCTCTTATGATTCAACCAAGAAAATATGCGCGCTCGTTTGTTGTAAGTTAGGTATCTTCAGCACCTGTGTTGATTTATTATGATTGGAATACTATTAGTATTTGAAGTTGACGTATATAGGGTGTTGGTCTCGGTGTGCAACTACGTGTCGTATATACTTACTAATGTTTTGCTATAAACTATCTAAGTTATTCCAAGTTAAATATTCTCTATGATCCCTTATCCCTTAACTAATAGAAGATTTACCTTATTTAGATTAGGCAAATGATTAAAAGATACAACTTTAAATAAATTACCATTTATAAAATCTTATTTAAGTTTTAAAAGTTTCAGTTTATAAATCCTTTTTAAGTTGCATCAAAACTTTTTAGTAAAACATAAGTTATTTAAAAAAAATATAAATATAACATGTTAGAACTTAAGTTAATCTTACTAGATTAACTCCAAGTCCCTCATTAGATCTTTGTTACAACGTTGCTCTTTGTTCGTCCTTGTGTATATCTTACATTAGATCGTTTAATTGGAACAATCTAAGTTGATTATACAATTGCGTGTGATCACTAAGTATTGAGTGTTGACTCATAGGGACAACATATTCAGACTTAGTTACTTTCTTGACTTCCCTTAGCATTCCTATGTGTTCTTAGTTCTTTATATTCGAAATCATTTGACACACTCAATGTACTTAGCTTATTTGTTTCCACAAAACCTTTGCATTTGATTTGCATCCATTCGGCTAACATACTAAGTGTTATCTAATTAACTATCCTTGATCCTTAACATTTTTTATCATTCACAACCCATGGGTGATAGTCCCATTTGATGACTAAACTTGAATTGATATGTTTAAAATGATTTAGAAATATTGAATGTTGAAAACTATTAGGTTTGATGATCCTAAAATCGGGTAACAATTCAAAATAGTCAACTTGGACCATTTTTTATGTTAACAATTTTACTTTGTATTTCATTAAGCAAACTTAGGTGTTTTAAGCCCAATTGATTACATGAAACACTTCTTTAAGTGTTATATTAGTTTAGAAAAGATTTTAGTTTGAAAAACATAGTTTCAATGAATTACACAACCGATTTAAACACTTAGAAATCCTAATGGCTCACAATCGACTAACCCATGTTCAAACCTTTCTAATGAACTCAATTTTTGATGGTTTTTGTTGGTTCCAAATTCTGGGTACTTGGGAGACCTGAATTTAGCTAATCTCGACAACCAACAGTAATATCGGTGGCCATAGTTTGTCTATTATTGATGGAACAGCCCCTAACCTGCCAGCACTATGGGTTCAATGGTTTCACTTTGGGCATCCCTTAGGCCATCAATATAGCTGTTTACCCAGGTTCTAACTGTGACAATTGCATACGAAAAATTCGGCATTAATGACGTGAGCACATTTGTTCGTGCTTAAATCCACGATGATTTAGCAATTTTAATCATTACAAGTTGATAGTGTGTGAAAAATGATGAACGTGGGCGAAAACCGTGTGCAAAACGGAGTTCGTATGCTCCCGGAATCACGAAACGAAAATAAGATCAAAATTGGACGAAAAGAGGCTGAGGAGTTCGCCCCGGGCCAAACTTCGATGTGGGGCGGTGCGCCCGGGGTCACTATGTCGGCAAAATTGCTTAAATCGAGCAGATGGCTTCCAGAAGTTATTTTTTTCTTCTGTCACGACCTTGTAAGACCTCCAGACGAAGAAAACTCATATTTTCACCATGAAATCATCATTTTGAGGCTTCTAATCGCTTGGATCACATCTAGGATCGTATCTACAAGCCCTGATCATCGTTGTGCATTCAGAAATCCGTCAGATTAGGTAACGGTTCATTTTAACCTTCTAGTTTAATAATGGTTGATTAGATCTTGTTTTTTGTCACACCCCCAAATTCCCACACGTGGTGTCAGTCCACGTGGGTGTGACGTGGCCAGAATCACAGCTCAAGGCCATATAGAACACCTCTATATGCGTTTACAATTACAATGCTTGACACACACACTTAACAAAATAGTTTGCTGCGGAAATTAAATAATATTGCAGCGGAATAAAATACAATTGTTAAACATGCAACAGAAATGCAAATAGTTTGATACAACAACGTTTAACATAGTAAAAGTTAAATTGTTTTCAAAGACAGGAATTTAAAATGTATGCGGGATCCTATGCTCAAATCCCCTAAGTGCATTCCTGTTTCCGAGTGCCTGACAGCTAGTTACCTGAGAATACAAGTTAGAAAAAGTGTCAACACAATGGTTGGTGAGTTCACAGGTTTTGATATACATATAGTAATAAAAGTGTGTCATGCTGTTTATCAAATGTTAGTACCGAGCCCTAGGCTCCAAGTGTCAGTGCGTCACTACCGAACTAGACCTCTTTGTACTTGCCTCCACTGTGTCTCGTACACACAGTAAATTAGGTCAGAGTTTGCACGGGTTATGACACCCAGTCAATACTGTGCCCCGTGGGGTTGGTCATACCCTAATGGATCCATCCAAATCTACCACGTTGTTCGTACATTAACGGTAAGACTTTGTGAGGACTTGTTATGAGTTCAACCCTTAATGTTTGTCCAATAAACCAGCATACACCAAAAATGTTTGTAATAGCAATAATGTTTGACTCGATGCAACTAGTATTCTCCCCCTATTTAAAAGCGTTTGAAAAAGAGTAAAGAGGGGCCGTAAACTCACCTTAGTGATGTGAATGAAAGTACGCGTAAGCTCCTCGAGAAAGTAGCGCGTCGGTCACCGGCAACCTATATCGTACACTGTACGTGAGTTCGTGTATGTGATCGTGCTAGACTTCGTGTTAGTGCTCGTGTTTGTGCCAACAACCCTTGGTTGTTCATGTTTGTCCGTGTCGGTCCATAGAGACCGTGTTTGCTTGTGTTGGTCCACATTGACCGTGTTTGACTGTGTTGGTCCACAATGACCGTGTTGGTCCACAATGACCGTGTTTGACTGGAGTTGACCAAAGTTGACCGTGTCAAGTCAACGACCCGTTGGTGAACCGTGTGACTGTTGTGAATCGTGTAGCAAATGTGTAAGTGCTCGTCGTGTGCAAAGCGCGCAAGTCGCGTCTATGGACATCTTACTATTTATAGTAAGTTTCCATTTATGGAAAGTTCACAAAGCATAACGGTTTTAGAGTTCTACCATGCTCGTTAGTCCTACGTGATCATGTTAACACATAACACATCATCATACAAAGTCACATAAGCCATTTTCATCGTGTTAGCACATAAAAGTTTCCTAAAATGGAAAGTTTCCATTTTTGGCATATGTGATATCGGAAACCATCTAACTTAGCATTTAATCATCATATTACAACATAACAAGCCATTTAGCATGCTCGAATCATTCAACATATTCCTAAGTCGGTTTTTGTAAAATTAAAGTTACTAAAAATAGTAACTTTGTTGTTTTTGCATAAAAATGACCATTCTAACATTTCTAATCCTATTTTCATGTCACCAATCATTATAATAACCAATCTAACATCATTTAATCATGTCAACATAGCTCAAATCATTATATACCAATACTTTGGCTCAAAAAGTTACTAAATATAGTAACTATGCCAAAAATGACCATAAACATTATCAAAATTATATTTCAAGTATTCTAATCATCATAATATCATCCTTACAACATATCAAGATACATGCAAGTTCATCATCTTAGCCATTACACCATTTTTCAAACAAAAAGTTTCTATTATGAGAAAGTTTGTCAAAAATCATCCTGTTAACCATTTCAATCCAATCTAACCATGAAATCTTATTCCAATATCATCAAGAAACATTTGTATATACTCAAAATCATTCCAATAATCATGGATCATACATGCATGCATATACATCATCAAAAATCATCATTTTAAGCACAATGGCCTATACCCATCATCTTAGATCATCATAAAACATCATCTAATCATCTTAGATCATCAAGAATCATAGCAAAATCATCAAACCCAGAAATGAAACTCGTGCATGTGCACTATAGGTGCTTGCATGTGGGTTTTAACACTTGCATGTGTGTGTAGTGGTGATATTAAGCCATAAAAGATGTAAAGACTACCTCTAAAACTCCTGGAACTTCGAGATGATAGTGATAACAGCTCCTAAAGCTTCTGGACAGCAAGATTCTTCAGAAATCGTAAGGTGGTGGTGGTTCTTCGAGCTTCCAAGTGAGAAATGAGCTTCGATATTCAAGTGTGGAGCTTCAAGGAGGTCAACAATGGTGGAAAGTGGTGGTAACAGGAGGTTGAAGACGAGTTTGGTCGAGAAATAACGTGTGAAGCCGGAGAAATGATGAAATGGGATAGCATAGGCATGATTGTCTTGGATTTATAAAGATTTTGTCGACTGGGCGGCTTCGCGTACCGCAGCGAGGCTTTCAAATCATCGCCGCGTACCGCGGCGGATTTCGGGATCAAACTCCGCGATGTTGGCCGCGTATCGCGAATGGGCCTCTTGTTGGGCTTCCGCGTACCGCGATGGGCCCCTGAAGAGCCCAATAAGCCCCCTTTTAATGGGTTTGATCTTCTCGTCACCGTTTTCACGCTTCCGAACTATCATTTGGCCTTGTTTGAACTTCCTAGTTCAAAGTGTGAGTGTTTTGTGAAGTTTCGAGTGTTGTGCTTCACAATGTGTTTGACGTTCACCAACGTTCATGTGCTTTGACACGTGTGAACTGTTTGCCGATAATTCCACGAATTATCCTGTTGTGCGTCAGTGTTTGTACTGTCGTGCCACGTGTCACACTAAATTGGTCTAATTCTAGTGCCACGTGTACAATAAGCATTTAAATAAACATTTAAATAAATAACAAGCTGACCTGTAAATTACGGGGTGTCACATTTTGAACGTAATGATATAGTTAGGGTTGTTGATTATTGCCTAGATGATGGCTAGGATTGATTATAAACGAAGAACACGATGTTTTAACGGGTAAATCCTTGTTTTGATCCGTTGTAATGCCCGGTTTGCATGAAATCATACCCATGATTATAATGGTTTAAACCATTTGATTATGACAATGTAGGTGATTAGTTTTATTAATCTTTTAAATGCAAGGTTAAATCCAAGTGTTTCAAACTAATCACAATCATTAACATACTCATTGGAACGATTATCTGATGTTTATGATAACAGTCAGATTAGTATGTTAAACATGGTTGTTAAACCTATTCTAATGCTACATTGTGATATTTCATGATATTTGGGTAAACAATAACAAGGATTGAGCATTCCTAAGCCATTAATCTGTCTAGAAACTGTTATAGCATTATAATCAACAACATTAACTATTTGGTTAATCCGAGACTATTCTTATTAATCAAACATGTCATCAACTTCATATTAGGAACTTGAATCAGTATAGGTTCCTATATTATCATACATTGTATGATATAACGTTAAATTAACTAACTATATAACTAATCTCAGTTTGATGACTTCCAAAGCAATGTTTTTGACATTGAACGTTCAAAAAGATCTAATCAGTAAATTAAAACCTAAATAACTCATTAAATAAAAATAAATGCAGAATCACCTTTTTATTCTCAGTTTGGGAGATATTCTGCTACCTCTATATTATCAGGTGAGTTTCGTACAACCCCTTTTCTTTTTACTCTTTTATAAACATCGGGGTAGCGCTGTAAAACTTTTCAGAACTATATGATATGTATCACTGTTATCTGAGTGATTTCATGTGATTGTTGAGAACTTGTGGATCTCATGGGATTTTTCCTGTAGAACAGAACTTTATCACAGAACTTGAAAGTCCTCATTACTGAACTGTATCTAGTGAACCCGTGTGGGTCCGAACAGAAAACATTGATAGTACTATTGGCTGACAACCCATTTGCCGGGAGCTAGTAACTCCCCTTGGTGTAAATGTTTGTTATCTGTTTCCAGAACTTCTTAATGTGTTGTGATAGACATTAAGATAATGAGGCACCAAGATATTTACCGACGGGTAGTATCTTTATAGAACAAGAATAGAACGTCCGAAAGGAACTAGATATGGGTCCCATGGTTATCTTGAACAGAACATTTTGAGAACTTATAATTACATATGATATCATATTGTGGAACTTGAACTGTATGATCTCACCAGCTTTGTGCTGACGTTTCAAATTTAAATCTTTTTGCAGGAAGACAGTGACCACTCGGTAAGGCAGCACTTTAAACATTTGTAATTAAATAAATGTAATAAACTTAAATTATATAAAGTAATGTTGGTTGTGATTGCGACATCTTTGTAATGTATTTCTTTTAAGTTAATCTGTGTGCTTGTGATATCGGATCAAGTAAGTCACCCCTCATCTCTGAGACATCACCACTATGCTTCCGCAACCGTTTCAATGACATCATCAACAGGTGACGAGTGGTGGGGGTGTGACAGAGTGGTATCAGAGCCACAGGTTATAGAGAATTAGGTTGACTTAGAGACCTAGACTATAACCATAGGCTCGGATAGTGACACAGAGAGCACCGAACATAACTAATGAACAAAACTTGTTTTGAAGTAAGCCAGGATAATCAGGCGGTTCGAATTCCAGTTATGAGTGGCCAGCATAACTGAAATTTGCAACACGTGTGCGTTCTAGTTTGATTTAATTCAAGCAGAACATTAATAACTATAAGGACAAGTAGTTGTTTTAAGATAGGAAGAAGCATCATATCATGTTCATATTAAATATTGTTATTTGATATTTATTTCATGATACTGATTAGAGATTTTGATTGTACTGCGATGGCCGACCATGGAGAAAGATATATTTATCAGAGATTTCCTTATGTTGTGTTGGATGATACCCCGAGTTCTAGTGCAGGACCAGACTCCGATCCTGATGAAGTCTCGTCTGCAGCCTCTCAGGCGACACCTGCAGTACCACGCACACCATCAGCTAATAGATCTGTTACACCACCACCACCACCACCATCACCATTACCACCACCACCAGCACAGTCCGCATTACACGGACACTCACAGCCTCATGCTGATTTAGCAGCGGAGGGACGGCATAGTCAGTCCCCACAGAGAGTTCCTGCTTGGGACGGACTTAGGAGAATGCGGGGACAGGCCCGCAAGACCACGGGGCTTCCCCCACGACACCAGATGGCTCCACGTGATGAGCCTCAGACTGTTCATGAGGTGGGAGAATCCTCCCACCAAGCCGAGCTACGGGCCCAGATGCAGCAGGTCTCTCAAGACCTGCAGGGCCCGAGACAGGACCTACACCATCATCAGACTACCCTTGAGGATACCCGTGCCGCTGTACTGGAGATCCTCACTTCACACATGACTTTGATGGAGCAGGTGAATCTGATGGGTATTGACACTCAGGCGTGGAGGATGACTGTGGAAGAACGGCTTAATAGGACGTGGAGACAGGCGTTGGTTGCTGCATTTTGGTAGCAAGTTGCAGTCTGGAGAGAGAGACTGCAGGGGTGAATTTGGATGCTCGGGATGATAAGCATCGAGGCTAGACTCCTATGTTTAGCTATAGTATTGGCTACTATAGCTATTGTGCTAGCCTGCTTACCGTACTTTTTACGGTAAGTCTGATCGGACATCTTCCATTTTTGGGATTTCTTATTGGATATACCGCTGGCGGATAGGCTGTTATCTGTATGGATGTAATAACACTCTATTGTATCAAAACTTTATGATAGTGTTAATAAAATGGTTACTTTTGTGTATCTGTCTGTGTAATGAGTTACATTTGTGATGTGTGAACTATGTCTTTCTAATAAACCTGTGTGACTATAATCAGAATTGTGAGAACATATCTGAACGAGAAAATATCTATTGCCTGTGTGGCAACGTATCATAGAACTGTGTGAACAATTCTGTGTGAGAACATATCTGTATGAGAACATATCATTGTGAGAACTTATCACTGTGAGAACATATCTGAACGAGAACATATCTATTGCCTGTGTGGCAACGTATCATAGAACTGTGTGAACAATTCTGTGTGAGAACATATCAATGTGAGAACATAGCATTGTGAGAACTTATCACTGTGAGAACATATCAATGTGATAACATATCATTGTGAGAACTTATCACTGTGAGAACATATCAACGTGAGAACATATCAATGTGAGAACTTATCAATGTTCGGAATGATTATATATCAAAAACATGGGTAATAACATATTTATATCACAGTACTGTGAGCTTTGAAATATTTTAACATGTTTTTAAATTAACAGGACTGAGTATAACCATGAACATATGTGTGATCTATGTGTATTGAGAACATATATGAACTATGTCAATGTAGTTATACTTTGCTTCTATAATCACACTTCAATATAAATTTCAGTGTAACTGAATATGATTGAATTTATGTGATTGAATAAGGGTTATTTAATTATTGTTCTTGAACTGACCTGGGTTTGTCTGCATGTGAGCAGAACGATGGCTCCAAAACGAGGTCGACCAGCCAAGAAAGCTGGCAGGAATAATGCTAACCCTGAATCGGAACAAGTTCCGCTGATGAACGTACAATCGAATCCAGATCTGCATGTTAATCTGGAGACGAACACTGTTCCACCCGTTGACCAAAACAAGAACACGGTTCCACCGACAGCTCCCAGTGGATCAGTATTGAATGAAGAGATGATAGCACGAATAGTGAAAGAACAGCTATCAGCCGCTGGTATTGTAATGTCACACCAGCAACACAATGCTTCGGGTTCTGGTGGGGGTCATGTAGAACAAAATATCACTGGTGGACACACCGAAACTCATCAGACCACCGGTACAACTACAACTGCTCCTGATCCACCACGACATGGATGTACTTATAAATATTTTGCTTCCTGCAACCCTCCTACTTTCACATGCAAGGAAGGAGCGGCTGGTCTTTTAAGGTGGACTGAGGAGATGGAAACCAAACTTAAAATCAGCCAGTGTTTGCAAGAGCATAAAGTGTCTTATGCTTCCTGTTCTTTGAAAGATTCGGCTTTAACCTGGTGGAATACCCAGGCTAAGACTTTGGGCACAGTTACAGTCGACTCAATGGGCTGGAACGATTTGAAAATTCTGATTAGATCAGAATACTGCCCAATCACTGAAATTCAAAAACTCCAGGAGGAATTCTGGAATCATTCGATGATCGGTGCTGATTGTTTAGCTTATACCGATCGGTTTCATGAACTTACTTGCTTATTCCCGATATGTTTCCTATGGAAGCAGCTTTGGTCGAGAAGTACATTAAGGGTTTGATTCCCCAGATTCGGGGAATGGTGACTGCAGCTGAACCTATAACTCTGAAACATACAATTCTTTTAACCACTAAGCTTACCAATGAGGCGGTAAGGAGTGGTACTTTGTCCTTGAAAACTCAGACGGCAGTGAGCCGTAGTGATATCGGTACCTCAAATGTTTCAAAAGGTACTAAACGAAAGTGGTTTGGCAAAACCAAGGCAAAAGCTCCGATTGAGACTAGCCAGGGCAAACCAATTGTGAAGAACTATGGTGCAATTGTTTCTGAGAGGAAAACTTATACGGGGCAGGCGCCCAAATGCAATAAGTGTCCATTCCATCACACAGGACCGTGTCATGTTTGCCTGAACTGTAATCGAGTGGGACACTATGCTAAATATTGCAACTTTCCTGCTCAATCACCGAACCAAGCGCCACGACAAACCACTCAAAACAACCGGTCATGCTTCAAGTGTGGATGTACTGACCATCTTATGAGGAACTGCCCGAACAACAACACCAATCAAGGGAATGAAGCTAGGGGGAGAGCTTTTCAGATTGGTGCAACTGAGGCAAGGCATGATGCAAATATTGTCACTGGTACGTTTCTTCTTAATAACCTTTATGCATCAGTTCTGTTTGATACAGGGGCAGATAAGATTTTTATCTCTCCTGAATTTGCATAATTACTTTCATTGCCTACGGTAGATCTAGAAACTCCTTATGTCATTGAACTTGCTAATGGCAAGTTAATCAAAACTAACAGTGTAATTCAAGGATGTTCATTGAATTTGAATGATCATCTTTTCAATATCAATTTACTTCCTATCGAGCTTGGGAGCTTTGATGTCGTTGTTGGCATGGATTGGCTTTCTGATAACCAAGCGAAAGTTGTCTGTCAAAACAAGGTGATCTGTATTCCATTACCTAGCGGTAATACACTGATAGTTCAAGGAGAACGAGCTGGTAGGAAACTTGGTATCATTTCTTGTATGCAAGCTCAGAAATTCTTAAGGAAAGGATGTTATGCTTTCCTGGCACACGTGACTGAGCACAAGTCTCCAATTAAACAAATCAAAGACATTCCAGTAGTCAAAGATTTTCTTGAAGTATTTCCTGAGGACATATCAGGATTACCCTCAGTGAGACAAGTCGAATTTCGTATTGACTTGATTCCAGGTGCAGCACCTGTTGCTAAAGCCCCGTATCGGCTTGCGCCATCAGAAATGCAAGAACTTTCAAGTCAATTACAGGAACTTCTAGATAAAGGTTTTATTAGGCCTAGTTTCTCACCTTGGGGAGCACCAATTCTATTTGTGAAAAAGAAGGATGGTTCATTCAGGATGTCTATTGACTACCGGGAACTCAATAAACTGACAATCAAGAACCGTTATCCACTACCTCGTATTGATGATCTGTTTGATCAATTGAAAGGTGCTACTTACTTTTCAAAAATCGATTTAAGATCTGGATATCATCAGTTATGTATTCATGATGATGATGTTCCTAAAACTGCTTTTAGAACTCGATATGGGCATTATGAATTTCTAGTAATGCCGTTTGGATTAACAAATGCACCAGCAGTTTTCATGGATCTGATGAATCGAGTATGTAGACCTTATCTGGATAAATTTGTGATTGTGTTTATTGATGATATTCTTATTTATTCTCGGAATCAACAAGAACATGCTCAACACTTGAAATTAATCTTAGAACTTTTGGCACATGAGAAATTATATGCTAAATCTTCCAAGTGTGAGTTTTGGTTACGGGAAGTTCAATTTCTTGGGCATGTTGTAAATGAGAATGGTATTCAAGTGGATCCCAGTAAGATACAAGCAGTGAAACAATGGGAAACACCACGAAACCCAACTGAAATACGTCAATTCTTGGGGCTGGCAGGTTATTATCGCCGATTCATCAAGAACTTTTCAAAGATAGCCTTGCCATTGACCACATTGACATAGAAAAATCAACCGTTTATGTGGGATTCCCAACAGGAGGAGGCATTCCAACTGTTGAAACACAAACTCTGCAATGCACCTATCTTGGCATTACCGGAAGGTACTGATAATTTCACAGTGTACTGTGATGCTTCTCGTCAAGGTCTTGGGTGTGTTTTAATGCAGAATGATAAGGTAATTGCTTACGCTTCTCGACAATTGAAGGTACAAGAGAAGAACTATACCACACATGATCTAGAACTTGGTGTAGTGGTGTTTGCACTCAAGATTTGGAGACACTATCTATACGGAACCAAGTGTATTATATACACTGATCATAAAAGTCTTCAACACATTCTAGATCAGAAAATGTTGAACATGCGACAGAGGTGGTGGGTTGAACTTTTAAATGACTATGACTGTGAAATTTGTTATCATCCAGGTAAAGCGAATGTCGTAGCTGATGCCTTGAGTCGCAAGGAACGAGTCAAACCTTTACGTGTGAAAGTGTTAGGGATGACTATTTAAACTAGTCTAATTCCTCAGATTAAAGAAGCTCAGCAACAAGCTTTACAAGCAACGAACTATTCTGCTAAAGAACTGAGGGGATTAGACAAGAAACTCGAAACAAAAGCTGACGAAGTGTTGTATTTCAAAAGCCGAATTTGGGTTCCTTTATTCGGTAACTCTAGAACAATTATCTTGGATGAGGCGCACAAATCCAGGTATTCTATTCACCCAGGTGCTGATAAAATGTATAAAGATCTTAAAAATTTTTACTGGTGGCCTGAAATGAAGAAACACATAGCCGAATATGTGGATCGATGTCTAACATGTCTCAAAGTTGAGGCTGAACATCAACGACCTTCTGGGTTATTGCAACAACCTGAGATTCCTGTGTGGAAATGGGATCAGATCTCTATGGATTTCATCACTAAATTACCCAGAAAATCACGTAATCATGACTCTATATGGGTTATTGTTGATCGCCTTACTAAATCTGTGCATTTCTTACCCATCCGAGAAGATTTTTCTATGGATCGATTCACTAAACTCTATGTTAATGAGATTGTATCTCGACATGGAGTACCGATCTCTATCATTTCTAACAGAGATAGTTTAATTATGTCACGATTTTGGCAAACTCTTCAGAATGCGTTGGGCACACAAATCAATATGAGCACAGCTTATCATCCACAAACAGACGGGCAGACTGAACGAACGAATCAAACTCTTGAAGACATGCTCAGAAGCTGTGTGATTGATTTTGGAGGTAGCTGGGATATTCATCTCCCACTTGTTGAATTTTCATACAATAACAGCTACCATACCAGTATTCAATGCGCTCCATTCGAAGCGCTTTATGGACGCAAGTGTAGATCACCTATCTGTTGGTCAGAGGTAGGTGAGAGTCAAATCGTAGGCCCAGAATTCATTCAGGAAACAACCGATAAGATCGCACTCATTCAAGAACGAATTAAAGCTGCTCGCGATCGTCAAAAGAGTTATGCTGATAATCGTCGTAGACCGTTAGAATTCCAAATAGGTGATCGAGTAATGTTGAAAGTGTCACCTTGTAAGGGCATTTTCAGATTTGGAAAGAGAGGTAAGCTTTCACCAAGATTTGTAGGGCCATTCAAAATTCTTGAACGAATTGGATCAGTAGCCTATAGACTTGAGTTACCTCTTGAACTCAGTAATATTCACGATGTTTTTCATGTATCCAATCTGAAGAAGTGCCTAATTGATGAATCATCGATCGTACCTCTAGAAGAGATTCATATTGATGAAAAACTTCAGTTCCGTGAAGAACCAGTAGAGGTAATGGATCGAGAAATGAAAGTGCTGAAACGTAGCCGCATACCAATCGTTAAAGTGCGATGGAACTCGCAACGTGGACCTGAGTATACGTGGGAACGAGAAGATCGGATGAAAGAAAAGTACCCACATTTATTCCTATAAATGATTGTCATCAAGCAAGTCTTCACTAAATTTCGGGACGAAATTCTTCTAACAGGAGGAGACTGTGACAATTGCGTACGAAAAATCCGGCATTAATGACATGAGCACATTTGGTCGAGCTTGAAATCCACGATGATTTAGCAATTTTAATCATTACAAGTTGATAATGTGTGAAAAATGATGAACGTGGGCGAAAACCGTGCGCAAAACGGAGTTCGTATGCTCCCGGAATCGCGAAATGAAAATAAGATCAAAAATGGACGAAAAGAGGCAGGGGAGCTACGCCCCGGGCCAAACTTCGATGTGGGGCGATGCGCCCGGGGTCACTATGTCGGCAAAATAGCTTAAATCGAGCTGATGGCTTCCAGAAGTTATTTTTTTCTTCTGTCACGACCTTGTAAGACCTCCAGACGAAGAAAACTCATATTTTCACCATGAAATCATCATTTTGAAGGCTTCTAATCGCTTGGATCACATCTAGGATCGTATCTACAAGCCCTGATCTCTGTTGTGCATTCAGAAATCCGTCAGATTAGGTAACGGTTCATTTTAACCTTCTAGTTTAATAATGGTTGATTAGATCTTGTTTTTGAACGTAATGATATAGTTAGGGTTGTTGATTATTGCCTAGATGATGGCTAGGATTGATTATAAACGAAGAACACGATGTTTTAACGGGTAAATCCTTGTTTTGATCCGTTGTAATGCCCGGTTTGCATGAAATCATACCCATGATTATAATGGTTTAAACCATTTGATTATGACAATGTAGGTGATTAGTTTGATTAATCTTTGAAATGCAAGGTTAAATCCTAGTGTTTCAAACTAATCACAATCATTAACATACTCATTGGAACGATTATCTGATGTTTATGATAACAGTCAGATTAGTATGTTAAACATGGTTGTTAAACCTATTCTAATGCTACATTGTGATATTTCATGATATTTGGGTAAACAATAACAAGGATTGATCATTCCTAAGCCATTAATCTGTCTAGAAACTGTTATAGCATTATAATCAACAACATTAACTATTTGGTTAATCTGAGACTATTCTTATTAATCAAACATGTCATCAACTTCATATTAGGAACTTGAATCAGTATAGGTTCCTACATTATCATACATTGTATGATATAACGTTAAATTAACTAACTATATAACTAATCTCAGTTTGATGACTTCCAAAGCAATGTCTTTGACATTGAACGTTCAAAAAGATCTAATTAGTAAATTAAAACCTAAATAACTCATTAAATATAAATAAATTTAGAATCACCTCTTCATTCTCAGTTTGGGAGATATTCTGCTACCTCTATATTATCAGGTGAGTTTCGTACAACCCCTTTTCTTTTTACTCTTTTATAAACATCGGGGTAGCGCTGTAAAACTTTTCAGAACTATATGATATGTATCACTGTTATCTGAGTGATTTCATGTGATTGTTGAAAACTTGTGGATCTCATGGGATTTTTCCTGTAGAACAGAACTTTATCACAGAACTTGAAAGTCCTCATTACTGAACTGTATCTAGTGAACCCGTGTGGGGCCGAACAGAAAACATTGATAGTACTATTGGCTGACAACCCATTTGCCGGGAGCTTGCAACTCCCCTTGGTGTAAATGTTTGTTATCTGTTTCCAGAACTTCTTAATGTGTTGTGATAGACATTAAGATAATGAGGCACCAAGATATTTACCGACGGGTAGTATCTTTATAGAACAAGAACAGAACGTCCGAAAGGAACTAGATATGGGTCCCATGGTTATCTTGAACAGAACATTTTGAGAACTTATAATTACATATCATATCATATTGTGGAACTTGAACTGTATAATCTCACCCGCTTTGTGTTGACGTTTCAAATTTAAATCTTTTTGCAAGAAGACAGTGACCACTCGGTGAGGCAGCACTTTAAGCATTTGTAATTAAATAAATGTAATAAACTTAGATTATATAAAGTAATGTTTGTTGTGATTGCGACATCTTTGTAATGTATTTCTTTTAAGTTAATATGTGTGCTTGTGATATCGGATCAAGTAAGTCACCCCTCATCTCTGAGACATCACCACTATGCTTCCGCAACCGTTTCAATGACATCATCAACAGGTGACGAGAGGTGGGGGTGTGTCACTAACCCTTCCCAGCCCTTCAAATATTTAACCCTTGATGTTCCATGAGTTCCTAGACCAAATTAGTGAAATTCCTAAGGCTTTAAGGGGGTCCTAAACTGGCTGAAACAGGGTTGTTCGTCAAAACAGCAACAACGTCACAAACAGCCCTTTATGAACTCGATTTTTGTCAATATCCAGCTCCAAATCGATTACCAACTGACCCAAACATCAATTTACTGTTATACTTAAGTTCTTAACTCGTTTTGGTGCAAGATCCTAGGGTTTTACCGCTCTAAAATAGACTGAAAAGCTGCTGATGTTTGAGAAATTCACTAAAATAGTAACAGCAAAAAAATCAGCTCGTTTGAGCTCATTTTTGGTCCGTTTTTGAGTATTCAAAGCTTGATTTCTTCATCTTATCATGACCTACACGTTTCTACAGTCGTTATAGTGTTGATTTGTAGGACCTAAAGAAACCTTGGAAACCACTCGGTTCCTTGCGGATTCTGCTCAGCAGGCCCTCGAATACTGTTGAATCCTATTCGAGGGTTTTCCAATCGAAATCACCAAGCCTCGTGGCAATCCGATGAGGCAGAGTCATCATTTTGATTGAAATCGAACACCACGAGGTGATAAACAAACTTGGAGAAGGTGTGGCGGCTCAAAACCCTAGGTATATGACAAGGAATGTTCAGGAGTCAGAAAAGTGATGTAAAACATTTTGTTTGCAAGTATATATATAGGTTGTACTCATTCAGCCGAATGAGTTGTGCAAAACACTCATTTGGGCGAAAGGCTCAGCCGAATGAGTTGGTCAACCGAATGAGTCATGCGAGTGACTCATTCGTTCGCCTCAGTCATTCGGTAGTCGTTTATTCGTGAGAATGGACTCATTCGTAGGTACCATTCGCTTGAATGGGTCTGTAAAATAGGCAAAGTCAAAGTCAAACATGGTTAAACATATTAAACTTTATTAAACATAGACGAACAATTCAGAATAGTCAATTTCATTACTGATATAAACTTTATACAATCAAAGTGATACAAAATACAGAACTATGGACATTACATGCATCAACAAACTCCCTCTTGGAACCTAGTTCTCTACTTGTCAGCACCGGTCTTCAAAAACTTTTCTGAAAGAGCTTTCCGGTCAGAGCTGGCATGAATATCAAACGCAAAACATAGCTGGATGACTCTCATAAACTGTAGAGCCTGCTCCGTATCTCCAATCTCAAAGAAAATCTAACATATGTATAAAGTCTTCACATCTTCAAGCGACATATTTTTCAACCACATGGGATCAAAAATACGTATGGTATCCCATGTGTGTTCCTTGCACAATACAATCACCACCTCTGCAGTTCTCCCGTCATAGTACCACCATCTGAAGCTGTCCAAAAAATCTTGACGCATCTTCCATAAAGGAATCTTCTTCATGACATTAGGAGGAAGCCACTTTAGGATCACTTTATGTCTTCGGGTGTTAGCATCGATCTCCGGCTGATAGTAACGTTCCGGTTGCTGTGGTTTGAAATATATCCATCTCTTCCTGTACTCAAACTGGATTTGCCTTGCAAACCAGGATGACATCCCCGAATCCTCACAGTACAACATCTTCAGACATGCAAGCTGATTAACTTCAAATCCAGGCAACGTCTTGAAGTCATGAGGAAATAGGAAGTACTGGATCCCTCTCTCTCTCTCTCTCTCTCTCTCTCTCTCACTGCATAGCAATGCAAGTCATGAAAATATGCCCAACTCAGAATCTGACCGCCAGATGTATATCCTTTGGTCCTGTAGACTTTGGTGTGCGGATTTGGCATAGGTGGAACACTTTCCTTTTTCAGCACATCCCAGTATGCTGCCTATTCTTCCTTCCTCTTTTGAACACTTTCCTTTTTCAACACTACTTCATCAGGATTCAGCCTGAATAACTCTGTAATATGTTCTTTGGTGAGGCAGTGGATGATCTCGCCTTCTTCTTTAGCATAGCTGATAGAATGTTGAATGATGCCTTGAGCGTCTAGAATCATCGTCAACTTTTCGTCCAGAAGACGTCTCACAGGCATAGCATCAACCTCTTTAGTAGCCTTAGGCTCTTCAGCTTGATTCTAAGGTTGCTTGGGAGCTTTGTCGTGTCTTGCCTTGGTTCTAATCTCTGTAGGAGTGGACGACTCTACTGAACTAGAGGACCTTGCAGAGCCACTCCCAGCTCCATCATCATCCCCTGAATCATCATCATCATCTGTACTCTCATAGTCAACATTCTCCTCCTCAGACTCTTCCTCCTCTTCTTCATCATCTTCATCTTCCTTGTTTGAGTCATTGGAGACAGGTTCAGCAGCCTCAATCCTTGGAGTAGGATCCTTTAGGCTTTCAACTTGCTCAGCGAGACGCAAGTTTTCAGCCTCAAAAGCTATAATCCTATCATTGAAGCCAAGAGCAGTCAAAGCAAGCTGATTATGCTCATCCATAGACCTGAGCAGACGTTCCTCCAAATCAGCAGATCGGGATCTCAGATCAACCCTTTGATCAGCAGCATGTATCAATAAAGCATCATGCTCTTGGACTGTCACACCTTGAGCCGGCAGGCTGGATCGACTTTCCTGTCGGGCGGAAGGTTCTCGGGGCGCGATATCATTTGATAATCATAGTGATCAGATTGTTTACACGGCACATTATATATAAATGAGAAATGCTAATATGACATTGACATATAATTACAAAGTTAAATTACATTGTCATGTTTAGAATTTAACTAAGTAAATCCACTCGATGGAATCATTGAGTTTTCTATCTTGTATTACACACGATTTACAAAAGTGATTCACCAAAATATGTCATCAAAAGTTATGCACACAAAATGTAGCTAGGTCCACTATAAAAGTCCACTACCTATTGCATCCTGAGTCTGGTGACTAAACATGTTCGTCACCTGAGAAAAACATGCATTTAAACAAAGTCAACACTAGGTTGGTGAGTTCATAAGTTTAGTAATTGAAAACCATGGATTTGTTACATTCACAATCACCATGTCATACAAAAGTCTTGTTAATGTTTGCTTCATCCGTCTCACACAATGGCCTTTCCATAGCTATATGTACAAGTAATGTTTCATCCTACTAAGCATGCTTATATATAGGGCATACGAAAGGGTCGAGCCTACAACCCACCCAGACGCCATCCCACCACATGCTCAACAGAATTCGACACCACTTATAATACAACTATGGATATCCATTTATTTCTCACATGTGTTCAATTCAATTGATTATCTGCCCATATGTATTCATGTCCCATCCGTTTCACCCAATGTCCTCTCCATAGTTAAACATACAAATAGTGTTTTACTCGATCAAGCATGCCTATATATAGGGCATATGAATGGGTCAAGCCTACAACCCGCCCAGACGCCATCCCACCACATGCTAACAGAATCCAACACCACTTGCAATACAACTATGGATACCCTTAATATTAGTGTTCATCACCCAGTATGCTATATGTAGAATAATAGAATATGAGGGGTTTAAGTTATCAAAACCGTGGTATTGATAAACCCTCAATGGTTCAAGGAAAATAGATTTATTTAACCTTATCCTTGTTATTATTCTGTCTTTGATGCGGTTAACTGTAACTCACTAATAATAATAAGAGTGATAGTTAACCTAATGGTATTGTTCTCATCTATGTGTGCATAGAGCCTAAAAGGAATCCATTGTGCTCCTCAGGTAATCAGATCACAGTGCACCCGATTTATCTCTATCACATTCGTGTTCTCATAGCCTTCAACGAAACTATTACTAGTAATGTGACATGATAGAAAATCAATTCCTCAGTCTACCAGTCAATAGAATCGCCGAAATAATTACAATTAGTTTCTGTAGATTAATATCACCATGTGTCGTTTACCAACCTGACTGGTGTCGCCCTGTCACCGGTCATATGATACCGGCCAAATGGTAATACGATCAACATACCGGCCTCAACCGCCGGAGGTTTGTCAAACCTATGGTACCACTACGTTATCGTCGGTTTAGTTCCGCTAAATTAACTGGTAAACGATTCGTTGGTGAGGGACTTACAATTTCGAACTTGGATACATGGCACATGATTGAAGTGAGATAATACTAGCAGTCTTAATAGTAATTAGTTGTTGCCATATGTTCACCCATTGTCATCATTTTTGGGTCATCTGTTCTCAATGTTATGTGTTCCCGTGGTTTTTAACAAAGTGTTATAAGAACTTGTCTTATTGTACAATGTTAGTAGTTGTGTGAATGATGTTGTTATCATGAAATTACGTTATCATGATTATCATTCTGGTTATCCCATAGCCTTCACCCGATGGTAACTACAGTGTTGTAAGAACTAGTCTTACTACACTCAGCTAGTTCAGGTGATGAATGATGTCACGAAGTCATGTGGACACGATCATCATTCATGTTCTCATTAGTGTTTGTTTCATGTTATCACGTTGTTAACTTGTTGTAAATAACGAAGTGTCATAAGATCAAATCCTAATACAATTATGTTATTTCAGTGATTGGATGATATCAGGAAATTATGTTATCTTGACATCATCCTTGATGTGTTGTATTGTTATAATCAAAAAAAAAATGAACACAATGCTATGATCTCTAGTCTTTAACATTGATGCATAAGATCTCATCTTATCATACAATGTTAGCTTATGTGAAGGGTGATATCTTGAAACCATGTTATCATGATTATCAACATCGATATCCCCAGTGATTTTCCTCATGTTGTCTCAATGTTATATATACTCAATGTTTTTAACAGGGTGAAATAAGAGCTCGTCTTATTACACAGTGTTAATAAATGTGGTGAATGATAATATCATCATGAAGTTACGTTATCATGATTTTCATTCTTGTTGTTTCAGTGCTAAAAGCTCGTTGTTGTGAGATGATGCATTGTGTCATTCATTTTGATGAGTTAGTATCATGAAGTTATGTTATCATGATATTGTTCCGATTATGCTTTACATGTTATTTCACACACAAGCACACATAGTAATATGATAATTAAGATAAAATCAGTATTATTTATATCACCTGATGATTGAAATAAAATACTAAAGCTTTTAAATAATTAAAAGAGTTAGCATGTTTCTTAGCCCCGAAGTTAAAATCAGAAGATTAGAAAAGGGGCATATGAACTCACCTTGTAGTTGTTGTGGTTGACTAAGTGTAAACAAGAATGCACGCGCTCTTTGTTGTAATTGATGTAGTTTTCACGATCCTGTATTGATTTCACGTTGTTTGTAACTTATGAATATAAGTTATAGGTGTTTGTGTGTGTATGTGTTAGCCCTAAAGTTGGCTAACACTCATAGGTCTTGGTTATCGATTGGCCTTGGTTCGCTTGTTATGAATTACACTAACACTTAACCAAATTTGGTTAAGCTTAGTACGTCTTGTTCTTGATTTTATTTTTTAAATTGACTTAAGACCATAGTATGCTATAAAATTTTGAAACCCATTGTAGTTTCAAAGCATACGTCTAGGTTTTTGTATCACACTTTGCATTTTACTTTTGTATTCGATTAGACTAGTTAACATGTTCGAACCCCTTTAGTATTTGTTTTAGGTGGTACTCACAACCATTAAAGCCCATGAAAGGATTTTCAAGTGTTATGTTTAGCTTTCTATAAAAATCTCCCCACCTTTGTAGTAAAACCATCAATTTCCCATGCAAGTTATCCTTGAAATTTGTTTATGTGTTTGTTTACATCTTGGATTCAAGTGGGCCGAACTAGTCACTTGGGCCAAACCATTAACATGAGTCGAACCAGCCAACCTGGGCCGAACCAGCCAACCTGGGCCGAATCAGCTACATGTGCCGATCGAATAGCATGGGTCGAATGAAATGCGGCTCGGGCGAATGGTGATGTGGTGGCCGAACTAATGTGGCCAGCCGAATGAGTGTGCTCGACCGACTGAGATGGCTTGGACCGAATGGGTAGGCTTCGGCCGAATGTATGTGGCCCGACCGAAGGAAGACTTGGCCCTAGGCCAAATGAAGGTGTCCGAATGTGGGTTGCCATGCGGTTGTGGCTCATTCGCCCGGTCCCTTCGGCCAAAAACTAGGCCAGTCGGCCCTTCCCCCTTTCGGCCATGTCCCATTCGGTGGGCTGTGTGACGGCAACACATGGTGTTCAACTTGAGATTTTGCCAAGATCAGTGGTGGTTCTCTGTAGTTGAGTGTATGTGAACCACTTTCGAAGGTGTGGGGTTGAAATGGGAAGGGCTTGGGCCGGTTTCATGAGGGGTTCGACTAAGGGTTTAGAAAACCCTGGTTTTCGTGATTTTCAAGCTCAAATACCTCAATTTCTGGTGTTTTTTGCTCTAGATCGGCTGTACTTTCGTGTAGAGGATGATTATAGCTTCGATTTGGCACCAAGAACATGCGGTTTCATCAAGTATTGAAGGAGATCTAGTGGATTGAAGGTTGAGATTTTTAGAGAGAGAGAGAACCGGGATTTTGAATGTACAGAGAGAGTGGGGGAAATAAATGGGGAATATGAACTCTTTTGGGGTTTATATACCCCGGGTGAGTTCGGGTTCGTTTCGTTTGCTCGGTTTTCGTTTTAGTTACGTTTCCGGAACGTCACACGCGTGTTTTACAGTTACGCAACAACCAATTAAACGTGGGATTTAGTTTTCTTTGATTGTTTTGTTGAGTTTCAAAATTTTAAAACGTAAAATATTAAATTTTACCTATTTTTACCGTCTCGATCGCGATTTGACCGCTAAACCTTGTTATTTCGTTACGAAACGAGAATTACATGTTGTTTTACAAAGTTGAGGTTATAATTTAGGGTTTAAGTGTTAATTTCTAAAATATATTATCATTTTCTCATATTTTTATTATCTTTAACGATCGAAATCGTTCGTTTCGTCAGAAAACGTCACTTACGCGCGTTTTCGTACAGAGCGCTAGCTATACGAATACGATCGTACGGTTCACTTTCTGATTTGGTTTTCTACTTATCAGTTATCGTTCAGAATGTTAAACCCACAGATATGTTTGTGTGAATCGTCACCCACGCAAACACGCTGTCAGTTTATTATTCGTATACGATACTGAGTTATTGTTTTGCATTGAAAATTCTCACAAACAGACGCACCTAACACACCTGATTGCACATAATTACACTTGTTTGCTCATAGAATTATCGGCCATCTGATTTCTGTCATTTGTGAAGATCAGATTGCAACCTATATGTTTTCATTATTTGTTCTCACACTGTCGCTTCACTTGTGTTGTTGTATTTACTGTATTTAAATATTCACTTAAACACATACAACTGTTATTTACATTGTATTGTTGTATATTTATATTTCAATTCTCATTGAAATATACACAGTTGTTAATTGTTTCCACTGATTTGTTGTCACATACTGTTCATCATATAATGTTCACACATAGTTTTAGGTGTAAGTACCCACACACTGTACGGATTTGCCGGATGGTCAGGTACTAGTTGTCACATGGACCCTCTGAGAAAGCTGCGAGATAGTCTGATCCTGCTCATGATTCTTCTCTATCAAACGAAGAACTAGGCTGTTCCGCGTGCTAAGCTGATCAGCAACTGAAGCAGTCATAGTGCATGGATCAGAACGTGTGGTAGAAGGACCAGAGGAAGCCATAGTAGACACAGCTGTAGTAGCAATAGATGAGGTCAGAGGGAAAGTAGAAACACATGTAGGAGTAGCCCTAGACCTGGATAGTGAAGAAGTCGTGATTGTTGCACAGATGTAGCAGTGGTTGCTGCAACAGACATAGGCTCTGTCCTTCGCTGTAATACAAATCTGGCTCACTTTTGCCTCTTTGCTGCTGGAGGATATGATGTCTGAGTAACATCAACAGTAGTAGTAGCAGCAATGGTTGTGCGAGGAGGAGGAGAGAAATCAAACTCTAGAACAAAAGAAGGATCCTGAATCTCTTTCCTCTCTACGTCTAGCTCTTTTGGCCCTCCCTTTTCTTCACCAGCCTTGATCTAACCATAATGTTCTCAAACTCATCATCAGTCTCATCAGAGTCTGAGTCCTCAGAACCTTCTCCATCTCCAGCATCCTCATCCTTATCCTCATCATCTGACTTCTTTGAATCCTCGCCCTCATCAGCAGAAGTAGTACAAGCCATCTCTAATGTAGTAGAGACAGTGGCTATAGAAACAATAGAAGTCTCGGGGTCATGAATATCAACACCAACATCAACAAACTGTTCACCTCACCAATACTGACACCAACACTCACACCAATATCACCAGTATCTCCAACTCCAACATTACCAGCACCAACATCTCCAGCACCACGAACACCACCACCACCAGCATTACCAGCATCATAATCATCACCATCATCACCTCCTGGAACAATAAGGTCATCTTGATCTGAATATGAATCCTCGTATCTCCACCTCCTCCCAGCAGGTGCAACATAGTCGGGATTGAGGATGTGACCAAACAGACTACGAGTAGGAGGCTTCCTTTCCTTTCCCCGATATGAGAGAACTCTGTTGACGGTGATATCATTCATATGCTCCAGTCTGATAATATCTGTATTGGTCTTTGGGAGATTAGGCACTTGAGCATCAAAGATCATATGTAGGAATCTCAGATACATCGGAAACTTCTTGTTGCCCTTAAGATACACGTTTTCCTTCATGTGAGTAAACACCATCTCTGAGAAGTTGAACGGTATGTTCAGCACCAAAGCAACAAAAGCACACTGTAGTGTCTCTCTAAGATCATCAAATCCTCCACACCTTGATCCCAGACAGGGAATAAGAACATGGCATAAATACTTGAACTACGGGCAGAGAAAGGCCTTGTTCAACACTCCAGCTTCCAGATCTCCATCATACTTGCACCTCATGAAACATCCATGAACAAGATATCTATCAAGAGTGATAGGATGATCTGGTGAGTCCTGAAATCCACACACCCGTCTGATATGCTCAGCAGATACAACAACATCTTGTCCTCTGATCTTCCCACGGATAACAGGAGGCTCTACCTCACAATCAATATCAGCTGAGCTCCAGAAATCTCTCTGATGAGATAAGTATGGCACATAAACAGTAGAAATGGCTGTGAATATCCTGGATCTCTCAAGAATGTGATGATCTCTGTAAAATGTCGAGCATTCGTCGTGGTAACATCAAGGTGTGCACAGATGTTGTTCTTCGGAAAGGCCTTGTAGCTTGCCATTCTGAAACAGAAGAAAAACAACATGTCAGTTCAGATTAGTAAAACAATTGAACAAAATCAAAATTTTAACACAAGTGTTCAAATGGTGCGAATGAGACAGTCTCATCTGAATAGCTTCAAACAAATGAATAATATAGCCGAATGAGTTATACCATCCGAATGACACATGAATGAAATCATTCGGTTGAACCCATTCATTCGGATGCACAGATGGCCCGAAAGACCCCATTTGGT
The DNA here is from genome assembly GCA_009363875.1 of Mikania micrantha. NCBI lineage: Eukaryota > Viridiplantae > Streptophyta > Magnoliopsida > Asterales > Asteraceae > Mikania > Mikania micrantha. Next base: position 91,938,010 of record CM018692.1, read on the forward strand.
CCACCCTTTGACCGAAAGACCCTCATTCGGTTGAAAGCTCTCATTCGGTCGACCGAAGAACCTTAAAATCCCAAACTTCCAAAATCACAAATTAGACCACAAAAATGATTAGGATTTTTTCAGAAAGGTCCGATTCATGTTTTAGACCCGGTTTTAAGAGTAGTAACATTCATTTTAACCAATTATTTGGTTAACACAGGTTCAAGCCCTAAAACCCTAGAAATTCAACTATTTTGATTCAATCTACGGTCAAAATTAAGGCATCTTGATCCCAAAATACCTGAAACAAACCAGATATGAAAAATGATCAGAATAGCTCAAATGGATGGAGAAAAATGAGGAAGAAGACCAATGGTTGTTTCGGGCGAAAAAGATTCACATAGTTAAGGCTAATGATAAAAGCTGATGTGAATGACTCATTCGGCCGAAAGACTTTCATTAAATAGGGGAACTCAATCAGCCGAAAGACCCGAATGACCCTATTCGCATGTATGAGTCTATTCGCTCGGTTGAGTCATACTCATGACTCATTCAGGCGAATGAGATTCAATACCTAAAACACAACTTATTTTCAGATTTGACATTTTGACCATAAAAGCGAGTATCATTATGAAGTTCTTTCTGGTTTGGTGATAGGATAAGATGAGATTGAATATCCGAACAAACAAATGATCATTTAAAACAAACTAAAATTGAAAATCTTTTTGTAATTTTATGATAAGAAACTATCTATACAACTAAAAACAAAACAATCAAAACACACATATTTTTGTGAGTAGCCTTTCAAGATAATGACATATACACCAGTTCATATCAAATCAGCATTCATGAATGTTCTACTTTTGACACGTTTGAATTATGAAGCGATTACTGATATACTTTTCCATTTTAAACCTAACAATACTTCATTTCTAAACAAATCAATGATCACCCATATTTTCTGACTGAGTTACCCATTATAGTCAACCAATATAGGACAAAACTAATTTATAACTCATCTATGCATAGCTTAATACATAACATCATAAGTTCTACAAGGTTCCAATTTATTTTCTTTTCGTATTTTTCTTTTTGATTAGTCTCTCAGGTTCAACATATTCTCATGGACGGCTTCAGCTAGGTATGTACAAAGCAATATGGCACGTATACAGAACTGTGTTGACACGATCAACTTGTTCTATCCAAATGGATGGCTTCAACTAGGCTGCAACCCAGTAATATGGCACATGTATGGAGTCTAACTTATTTTTTTTTTGTACTTTTCAAGCTTATCCTATCTGAATGGACGGCTTCAGCTAGGCTGCAACCCAGCAATATGGCACATGTAAAGAATCAGATTCACTTTTATTTTGATGTGATTCAATCATTCTTATCTGGATGGACGACTTCAGCAAGGTCTTTACAAAGCAATATGGCACGTGTACAGACTTGAATTCATGAATCATTGGAAACCTCATAAGATCCTATGATAACAGGTGTATGCTTGATTTGAGTTAAAAACTTTTTATCCCTTAACTAGTTTTCTAAACTACATCCCACAATTCAGACATTCAAAGCAATCACCAATAGTCTATAAACTTTGTAAAGTTGGCCTATCATTTCATCAAATCATAAAACCCATGTAATTTCAGTTGATGCATTCAATTTTGCATTTAAGACATGACTGGTTAACACATCACTTTCTCAAACAAGATTTTCTCATTTTTACAATTTTTCAAATGTTTTTGGTTTTTCAAATTGACTACTTTTTCTACCCCTAAAAACCTAAAACTGAAAATCTTTTTGAGGTTTTGAAAAAGTGAAGGAAAAACAACAGAAGTACTAAAAAATAAAAATAAAACAAATGAAACTAACTAACAAGATAATGATCACTTGTATGATTCAGATGAAGGAATGACTTCATCTTTTTGAAAAACACCATTAGCTGATAACAGATATAAAAATATGGGTTTGTCAAACGCTTTAGTGTAAAGATCAGCTTTCTGGTTATCAGTGTGAATTTTAACAACATCGATTAATTTCTTTTCAAAACAATCACTTATGAAGTGATATTTAATGTCGATGTGTTTTGTTTTTGAGTGTTGGACAGGATTTTTAGTGACAGCAATGGCAGTAGTGTTATCAACAAATATAGGAGTGTTAGAAAACCATAACCCATAGTCCCTGAGTTGTTGCTGAATCCAGTTAATTTGAGAGCAACAACTAGTAGCTGCATAGTATTCTGCTTCACAAGTGGAAGTAGACACCGACGTCTGCTTCTTGCACTGCCAGGTAACTAGGCGTTTCGCGAAGAACTGACACCCCACAGATGTTGACTTGAAGTCTCTTATGCATCCACCGTAATCTGAATCACTGTAAGCAGTCAGGGCAAAGTTATCATCATTAGGGTACCATAAGCCGAGATCTGGAGTACCCTTCAGATAACGCAAAATCCTCTTCATAGCAATAAGATAAGAAACTCTTGGCTTTGGCTGATAACTGGCACACAGACAAGTAGCAAACATGATGTCTGGACGAGAAGCTGTGAGAATACATAAGAGATACGATCATCCCTCGGTACAGAGTGGCATCAATTAACTCCCCCTATTCGTCTGGAGTAATCCCATGATTTACAGCCAGTGGGGTACCAGCAGGTTTTGCATCCAACATACTGAACCGGCTTAGAATGTCACCAACGTATTTTGTCTGATGAATAAAAATCCCTGCCTCAGTCTGATCCACCTGCAATCCCAGAAAAAATTTCATCTCTCCCATGGAACTCATCTCGAACTTGTCTTTCAAAACTTTCTCAAAATCTTTGCACAGAACATCATTTGTGGATCCAAAGATGGTATCATCCACATAAACTTGTACCAAGAGCAAATCCCCATCCATCTCTCTAATGAATAAAGTGCAGTCAATGACACCTCTTCTGAACCCGTTGTTCAGAAGGTGAGTAGACAGTGTCTCGTACCACGCTCACGGAGCTTGGTGCAATCCATATAAGGCCTTGGCTAACTTGTAGACTTGGTCACAATGAAATGGATCTTCAAACCCGGGAGGTTGATTGACATAAACAACTTCATTAATCATACCATGAAGAAATGCACTCTTAACATCCATCTGATAAACTTTGAATCTTTTGTAGGATGTATCAGCCAGAAAAATTTGGATTGCTTCAAGACGAGCAACCGGTGCAAATACTTCATTGTAGTCAATCCCTTCAATTTGTCTAAAACCTTGCACAACCAGACGTGCTTTGTTTCGTACCACAATCCTGTGATCATCACTTTTGCAGCGTAAAACGCATCTTGTGCCAATAACTTTTGCACCCTTGGGTCTATCAACAAGCTGCCAAACTCCCAGCTTCTTAAATTACAGCAACTCTTCTTGCATAGCATCTACCCAAGACTCTTCTTTCAAAGCTTCAGTAATGGTTCTAGGCTCAATTTGGGAGATAAAACAAGAATGGTCACAAAAGTTTACATCTGCAAAGTCTAGTATGTCAGCAAGACCACCTGAAGATATTTGATTTCTGGTCTTCACTTCATCAGTTGGATTTCCGATAATGTTGTCTTGAGGATGAATTATGTTAATTTTGCCAACAGGATGAGCAGGAACCTCAACTCGTGGATCAAGATTGTTTAGATTGTGATCCTCAAGAGCAGGTACAATATTATCAACACCTGGTTCTGGAACATCTGGATGAGAGTGATTATCATCTGAGTCTGAACTGTCATCATATGCCTGCACTGGAACTTGAACTGAAGAAGGTTGCATTGGTTCATCAGGTGCATTTTGTGCATCATACATCATCTGAACAGCAACATCTTCATCAGAATACATGGGATGCATGTTGAAAGAGTCAAAAAGATCAGAATAGTTGAACATCCAGTCAGGACCCTTTCCAGGTGATGGCATAGAATATTTCTGAACATCTACATGATACCATTCCTCCACATTGTGAGTCGATCTGTTGTAAACTCTCTTATTTGGAGTGATGTACCAAAGAAAGTAGCCTTCTTCCACCTTTTCATTGAACTTTCCTTGCTCATGTTTCTTAAGCATTATGCATGGAGCACCAAATGGTTCAAGATACTTAAGATTTGGATTTCTGTTATGGAGCAATTCAAAGCAAGTCTTGCCATGTCTCTTCACAATCAACACCCAGTTCAGAGTATAACAAGCATTAGCAACAGCTTCATTCCAGAATTGAACTGGTAGGGATGCATCAGCAAGCATAGTCCGAGCAGCCTCAATTAATGTTATGTTCTTTTGCTCAGCAACACCATTCATCTGTGGGACATACGGAGCACTAAATTGCTGAATAATACCATGTTCATTGCAAAAAGTCTCCATATTGTGATTCTTGAATTCAGTCCCATTATCTGTTCTGAGCATGCGTACCTTGAGCTTATACGTGATTCAAGCTTAGTTACTAGAACTTGAACACATTCAAACATTTCAGATTTCTCCTTCATAAACACCCAATAGTATCTGGAATATTCATCAACAATGACTAAGCAGTATTGATCTCCAGCAATGCTCTTGCGATTGATAGGACCAAAAAGATCCATGTGGAGAAACTCAAGTGGAACAGTTTTTGAATGAAACTTCGGGTTTGTGAGACTGCTTGGTTTGCTTTCCCTTCTTTCATGAAACACAGACATCAGACAGCTTGAAGTTTTTCAAACTCACTCCCTCAACCAGATTGTTGTGAACCAAATGAATCATCTTCTCAAACTCAAATGACCCATCTTCTTATGCCAAAGGATAGAATCTTTCTCTGTTGCCTTAGACATAAAACATGAAGCTATAGAAGATGTAGTTGAAGCTGTGGCCATATTGAGAACATACAAATCTTGCTTTCTTGGAGAAGACATCAAAATCCAGTCTTCAGGAATAGTGATACCTTTCTTGAGAATGTAGCAGCTAGAATCATCAAACATAACCTTGTACTTCTTGTCACAAATTTGTGAGACTGAAAGTAGATTGTTTTACAGCTACTTCACATATCTGACCTTCTCAAATGAAACTTGACCATTTGAAAGAATTCCTTCTCCAGTAATAAACCCGCCTTTGTCACCAGTAAAAGTTACATATCCTCCTTTAATTGAATGAACGTTGGTAAGAAGAGATATGTCTCCAGTCATGTACCTTGATGCCCCACTATCAACAATCCAAGTGTTGTTAAGAGCAGCATTTGGGGCAACCTGTACATACACAGTTGAATTTGGGAACCCAAGCCTTTATTGTCTTGGGTTGACCCAATGAGTCCAGGAGTATCATTTCAATCCATTGTCCATCTCAGTTGAATTTATCAGGATGTTTAGAAACAGAAGTTTCAGAGGACTTGGCCATCCAAACAGTGTTTTTGCTGAAAGATTTCTTGAAATACACTGAAGATGGCTTGGACTGTTTGTCAAAAATAATTTTGGGTGTATCATGATCAACCATAACCTGTTTACCCTTATCTTAAGATTTGATGGGTGATGTATGTTGGGGTTTAACCTGAGGTAAGTGACAAGCAGATTTGACATCTTTAGCAAAAAGTGGATTTTCTTTTCGATGTGGTGCAACTTGTGGTCTAACCAAATGAGGAAAAAATCCAGCAAAATGTCCAGGTGCACCACACTCAGAACAAGCTCATTTATCTTTGTGATAAAATTGTTTGGGTTTAGAAAAAGGCTTTTTGTTTTGATTAAAAACATTTGTCTTTGTCTTGTTTTGCTTGAAACCCAAATCCTTTGTCCCATTAAAAACAAGATTGTCATTCTTGTTGGACTCACTAGCTTCACCATCCTGTGAAGACTTCACAAAGCATATGGCTTTGGATAATTTTGAAGACATGTTTGTCTTTGATGAGATTTGGTCAACCTTTTTGACACCAGATGTCTGATTCTGAACAACGGACATTTGAGGAGAAACATCATAACCATCCTCAGAATCAGAGACCCAATCCTCAACCACTCCCTTCACAAAAGATTCCTTAGCCAATGAGGAACCCTCATCAGAATGATTCCAATAGGATCAATTACTAATGGGGTTTTAACTTGAAAGTCTTTAATTTCTTTGTCATTTGGTGAATTAACAAAACAATTTAAGACTGGTGGAGGACAATGGTTGTACTTTTTTTCTTTTCCCTTACCCTTCAGATCAGTCCCATTACTGATCATGTGCTCAATGATGCATGAGGAACTTTCGTAGCTCTTGAGCTTCTGACTCAAAGTTTCATAGTCACATTCGACTATGGCTAATTTCTTCTTTGTCTCATTGATGGTATTGAGATAAGAAGTGACAGCATCTCGCTTATTCAGCACAGTGATCTCAGCCTCATGCAATAGACCAAGACAATATTGCATACACCTTCTTCTCAAGATCATACAACTTTCTCTGAGGCTCAGTCATCCGAGTAACAAGCATAGGTGATCCATCCTCACTAAGTGGTCTCAAATACCCACCCTCAATCATCATCCAAAGATTGGTATCGACTCATTAATGTGAATCTCAATTTATACTTCCAATGTGGATAATCATCCAAGGATAGTAGCTTTTGAGCTTTTTTAGAGTTCCCCGTCTCTGTCTCAGTAAGCAATAGGTTTTGAATTCTATGGTTCTGATTAGCCATCAATGCAAGTTCCTCCATCTTACCAAGAATAAACTGATCTAACACTTAGAAAAATTTGCAAAGCTGATGCCCTAATGAAGAAGCACCAGCCGAATGTCAAGAGCCGAATGAGTGAGAATAGGCCGAATGAACTTATTTGACTGAATGGCTTGTCTGAAGTGAATGAGTAGATTGCCGAATGACTTGATATAAACATGATCCTAACTGATTTGATGTGAAAAATACGAGTTAAATACTTACCTTACACGAATAGTAGAAAACCATCAAAATCAGCAACTTCTCTCTAAACTTGCGGTCAATCCAGCTCGTTTCAGCTCCAATCAATTGTAATATTGTTTTCCTCTCGTTCTCACGGTCGTTTTGACTACTAGAACGTCGAATTTGGTGGAAAATGAGAGAGATATGAAGATTTGAAGTTTGAAAGTGGTGGTACAATCTCACATACGTTTATACGTAATAAAATCCTAACTAACATTCACACAACAGTTCTGTGTTGTCAGATATGATTCTGACTGTAAAACTAAGGATTTGCAATATGTTTCTAAAATAGATGTGTAATAATTTCGTATTAAACATCAAATGATAATAATACACATGTAATATACATAGTTCGTACCTAATTTACTGTATATGTTGCTATTCCGGCTACGGTTCTGGCACTGATGTTACATGGTGCGTGTATGAGGAGCTGAAGTTCGGGAAAGAAGAATAGTATTTGCATGCATTCTGATATTCTATTCTGATTTTTCAAACCGCCATACCCCTCGAGTACCGCCTAGGGGGTTTGGGTCTAGGCGTATCACAAGGGATTACGGAGTCCTCATATATTCGATCTCGCGTGTGCCGCCTAGAGTGGCAAGGTGGTGCTAGGCATACCGCGCGGGTTACTAGATTGTGATATTTTTGAATTTTTCTTCGTTTTACGATTCCGAAGAATTCGAAAATCCTTTTTGCGCACAGTTTTTACCCACGTTCATGATTTCTCGCATACTTTGTCACACCCCCAAATTCCCACATGTGGCGTGCGTCCACATGGGTGTGACGTAGCCAGAATCACAGCTCATGGTCATATAGAACAACTCTATATGCATTTGAAAATACAATGTTTGTAATCATTAAAGTTAACCAAAATAGTTTGCAACGGAAATACAAATGTTATTGCAGCGGAAAATAATAAGTTAAAAATACAGCGGAAAAATATATTGTCAGAAACTACATTGTTTGACAAAACTTGACAACTTAAATATTGTTTGTTTTCAAATGACATGATATGAATGCAAGTCATGTGCTCATTCTCTAGGTGCATTCCTGTCCTTATGCCAGTCAGCTAGTTACCTGAGAATACATGTTAAGAAAAAGTGTCAACACATAGGTTGGTTAGTTCACAGGTGTTGATATACATATAACATAATCAAAAATGTTTGTCACGTGTCATACTGTTTATCAAATGTTAGTCCCGAGCCCTAGGCTCCAAGTGTCAGTGCGTCACTACCAAACTAGACTTATTAGTCCTTGCCTCTGCCATGTCTCGTAATAACAATGGCAAGATAGGTCGAGATTTCACGTGTCCCGACCTCCGGTTAGTATTGTGCCACTTGGGGTTCGTCACACCCAAACAGATCTATTCAAACTCACCTCGATGTTTGTACATTAATGGTAAGACTTTGCGAGAGCTTGTTACGATACAACACTTATGTTTGTCTAATAAACCATCATACAAAATATATTTGTATAAGTATAAATGTTTGACTCAATTCGACAAGTATTCTCCCTTATTTGAATAGTTTGAAAAAGAGTTAAAGAGGGGTCGTAAACTCACCTTATGGAAAATCGGATAATGCGTAAGCTCCTGCTTCTTAGACGCGTCGGTCACCGGCTACCTATATCGTATAGCTTACGTGAGTTCGTGTATGTGACCGTGTTCGTGTTTGTGCTCAACAACCCTCGGTTGTTATGTTTGTCCGTGTCGGTCCACATTGCCCGTGTTTTTCCGTGTTTGACCTATTTGACCGTGTCAAGTCAACGACCCGTTGGTGAACCGTGTGTTGGTTGTAACTCGTGTAACATTCGTGATCATGCTCATTGTGAGAAAACACGCAATTTGTGTTTATGGACAACCTACCATTTATAGTAAGTTTCCATTTTTAGCAAATTCCACAACACTTATTGTTTTAAGGATTCTAGCATGCTTGTTAGTCCTACGTGATCATGTTAACACATAGCACGTTGTCATACGTGATCAAATAAAAACATAGCTCGTTTTTAGTTACCAAAGTTTCCTAATATGGAAAGTTTCTAATTTGACATGTTCAACATCAAAATCACATAACCTATCTTGACAATAATCATATTTTATCACGTTAAGCCGTTTAGCATGTACAAATCATATCTAGCATCACTAAATCAAGTTTTCACAAAATAAAGTTACTAAAAATAGTAACTATGACAATTACTCATGAAATGATCATTCTAACCATTTCTAATCCATTTTCATACCCAATATCATCATAATATATCATCAATCACCATTTAAACATGCTCATTTCACCTAAATCATCATCTAGCTAGATTTAGGTTATAAAAGTTACTATATATAGTAACTAGGTCCAAATTGAACACAAATCAATCTCAAATCAATTTCATATGCCACATATTATCCTATTATCATACAAATGATCTTCCTATCTACATGCATGCTCACAATTTCACCCACATCATCATGTTGTAAGTCAAAAGTTACTATATTTGGCAAGAATCACAAATGATCATATTTTGACCATTTTATTGATAACAAAGCACGTAACACATCGTCAACATCATCAATAAACATGTATGAATATCCAAAATCACGCAACTAACCATAGATCATGCATGCATGCAAGTATTTCAATACCTAGGAACTAGTTAAGCATTATAACACACCTACATCATCATGGATCATCATAGAACCTCAAAATGCATCATCAAATCATTATAGATCATCCATAGCAGTGGTAAAATCATCAACCCAAGATTCGATTCATCAAAAATTCGTGCATGTGATGCTAGAGTGTGTGCATGTGGGTTTTAAGCCTTGCATGTGTGTTTGTGTGTGTTAAGAGTGCACAATGGTCATGGGTTTACCTTCGAAAGCTCTAAGGTACATAGATGGAAGCTTCTACAGCTCTTGTATCTTCTGTGGGATGTCCTTCAACAAGCTCAACAAGATGGTGGTGGTATCCAAACTCAAACCTCTAGCTTTCTTCAAGTCCTTGGTGATCTTCAAGCTTCAAAGCTCCAATATGGGTCTTCAATGGCTTCCAAGGGATGAATCAGGGGATTTTGCAGAGTTTTTGGTTGAGTGGTAGCGTGCAAGTTTGAGTATGATGATGAAAAGGAGTAGAGTAGCAATAATTGTCTTGGTTTTATAAAGATTTGGCGTCTGGACGTCGTCGCGTACTGCCATGGGGGTCCCATATGGGCTAGGCATACCGTAATGAATTTAGGATTCAAAATCCCCGCCCATCCATCGTGTACCGCCAAGGATGTCTGCAGGGTCCTTAGCGTACCGCGAAGGATCCCGGTTGAGCGTTTTACGTCCTATTTCGATGGTTTGGCTCGTTTTCGACGTTTTCTTGCTTATGGAACATTGTTTGCATCGTTTGAACTCATCAAGTTCAATGTTCGAGCGTTTCATGATGTTTCTAGTGTTTAGCTATACGATGTGTTAAACGTTCACCAACGTTCGTATCTTCATAGACACGTGTGTGCGTCTTGCGATAATTCACCGAATTATCGTTTTTGTGTCAGTATTTGTAATTTCGGGCCACGTGTCACACTAAATTAAATTAATTCTAGTACCACATATACAGTCACCAATTAAATAAACATTTAATTAAAACAAAAGCTGACCTAGATTTTGCGGGGTGTCACACCATTCCCTTGTTAGAAAGAATTTCGTCCCGAAATTCAGCTTGCGTTGCCAGTGTTTGTCTGTTCGGTGAACAGGTGCGGGTATTTCTTTTTCATTTGATCTTCAAGCTCCCACGTGAATTCCGGTCCGCGTCGCAAATTCCATCGCACTTTTACTATCAGTATTTTGCTTAGTTTAAGCTTCTTGATTTCCTGGTCCATTATCTCCACCGGTAATTCAACGAAGTTCAACTGTTCGTCAATCTGAATATGCTCAAGAGGAATTTCAAGTGTTTCGTCCAATAAGCATCTCTTGAGGTTTCATACGTGAAACACGTTGTGTACACTGCTCTGCTCGTTCGGCAGGTTCAGCTCATAGGCCACTGGGCCTATCCATTTGGTGATCTCAAAAGGTCCGATGTAACGTGGATTCAAATTTCCTCATTTTCCAAACCGAATAACTCCCTTCCAGGGCGAGACCTTGACTAACACTCTGTCTCCCACTTGGAATTCCAATGGTTTACGTCGTCTGTCAGCATAGCTTTTTTGTCTGTCCCAAGCGGCTGCCTTCCGTTTTCGTATCCGTACGATCTTCTTGGTCTTCTCATGCACAAGCTCGGTTCCAGTCAGTTGGCTTTCTCCAACTTCCGCCCAACAGATGGGTGATTGACACTTACGTCCGTAGAGTGCCTCGAATGGTGCAGCTTGTATGCTTGTGTGATAACTGTTGTTGTTCAAGAACCCAACTAACGGCACGTGAGTCTCCCAGCTATTGCCAAAATCAATGCCACATGCGTGAAGCATGTCTTCCAATGTTTGTATAGTTCGTTCGCTCTGCCCATCAGTCTGCAGGTGGCAAGCGGTACTCATATCCAATCTCGTGCCCAATGCCTTATGCGAGGACTTCCAGAAATGCAACGTGAATCGACTGTCGCGGTCGAAGATGATCAAGATTGGCACTCCATGTCGAGTAGCCATTTCCTTTAGGTAATTCAGAGTCAATTTATCCAATTTGTCGGTCTCCTTGATGGGTAGAAAGTGTGCAGACTTCGTTAGTCGGTTTACGATTACCCAGATGGTATCGCAACCACTTGTCGTCTTAGGTAGTTTAGTTATGAAGTCCATGGAAATTTGCACCCGTTTCCACATTGGTATTTCAGGTTGTTGAAGTAGACCTGATGGTTTCTGATACTCAACCTTGACTTTTGAGAACGTTAAGCACTTACCTACGTAAGTTGCTATTTTGGCTTTCATGTTTGGCCACCGATAGGTTGCCTTCAGATCATGGTACATTTTTTCAGAACCCGGATGTACCGAATACTGGCTCTTGCAAGCTTCATCCATCACTACATTTCGCAGTCCTCCGTAGTGTGGAATACAGATTCGATCCATGAAGTAGTACGCTCCGTCGGTCATTACCTCTAATTGTTTGTCCATGCCACGCAAGGATTCTTGGGTGAGGTTCTCAACTTTCAGAGCTTCCTGTTGAGCGTTCTTGATTTGTTGTGGCAGCTCAGAATGGATCGTGAGTTGCAGTGCACGCATGTGTTTGTTGTCTCCTTTCGGCTTAATGTGTCGGCCACTACGTTTGTCTTGCCGGGGTGGTACTTGATGGCGCAATCATAATCGCCAATGAGTTCAACCCATCTTCGTTGTCTCATTTTTAACTCTTTCTGATCGAAGATGTGTTGTAGGCTCTTATGATCGGTAAAGATTGTGCATTTTGTGCCGTATAAGTAGTGTCGCCAAATCTTCGGGGCAAACACCACGGCTCCCAATTCTAGATCATGGGTTGTGTAGTTCTTCTCGTGCACCTTCAACTGTCGTGATGCGTATGCTACAAACTTCTCGCGTTGCATCTGCACACAACCGAGTCCTTGTTTCGAGGCATCGCAATACACCACGAAGTCATCACATCCTTTCGGCAAGGATAGGATTGGGGCAGTGCATAGCCTCTGCTTCAATAAATTGAAAGCAGGCTCCTGTTTATCTCCCTAATCGAACTTCTTGTCCGTGTGTTAGGGAAGTCAGTGACTGAGCGATCATTGAGAATCCTTCAATAAATCGTCTGTAGTATCCTGCCAAACCTAGGAATTGTCGCACCTCAGTTGGAGTCTTTGGTGCTCCCCAGTTCTTGATGGCTTCGATCTTAGCTTGTTATAAATGTATTCCCTTCTCATTAACTACATGTCTAAGGAATTGGACTTCACGAATCCAAAAATCACATTTGGAAAACTTCGCGTACAGTTTCTCGTTCTTTAATAATTCTAAAACAAGCCTTAGATGTTCAACATGTTCCTCCTGATTCTTAGAGTAGATCAACATATTGTCAAAGAACACTATTAAGAATTTATCGAGATAGGGCTTGCACACTCGATTCATGAGGTCCATGAATATAGCTGGTGCATTGGTTAGTCTGAAGGGCATGACCAAAAGTTCATAGTGTCCGTATCGAGTTCTAAAGGCAGTCTTAGGAATATCATCTTCCTGTATCCTCAGTTGATGGTAGCCCGATCTCAAATCGATCTTCGAATAGTAGCTTGACCCTTGAAACTGTTCAAACAAATCGTCTATTCTTGGTAACGGGTATCGATTCTTGATCGTCACTTTGTTTAGCTCCCTGTAGTCGATACACATACGAAATGATCTGTCTTTCTTCTTCACGAATAAGACTGGTGCTCCCCACAGTGAGAAGTTCGGTCGGATAAATCCTTTGTCTAACAGCTCCTGTAACTGGTTAGACAACTCTTGCATTTCTGTCGGTGCTAGTCGGTATGGAGCTTTAGCAATCGGTGCTGCTCCTAGTACGAGGTCTATCTGGAACTCGATTTGTTTCTTTGGTGGTAGTCCAGGTAAATCCTCAGGAAATACTTCAGGAAGGTCGTGGACTACAGCGATGTCCTCGATCTTCTTCTCATTCTTCGGTTGTTCAGTAATAAGGGCTCGTATAGCAGTGTACCCTTTTTGTAAGTACTTGCTCACCTTTATGCAGGACATGATATTAAACAGTATCCCTCATTATTCCCCCTGAATTGAGATATGTTCTCCACTTGGCAACTTAACACGTACGACCTTCTCGTTGCACACGATCTCAGCTTTATTCGCAGATAGCCAGCCCATTCCAACGACCACATCGAAACTCCCGAGAGTTACCGGCATCAGATCGATTTCGAGTTCGTGATCAGCCAGAACCATGACGCATCCTTAAAAGATGTGTTGTGTCTCGATTAGTTTGCCATCGGCTAACTCTACGGTATACTAATAGTCTAGTGGTGTTGGGACAACATCAAGCAGTTTGCTAAATTCACTAGATATAAAGCTCCCATCGGCACCAGTATCAAATAATATGCTTGCATAGACATTATTTAAAAGAAACGTACCGGTCACAATGTTCGGGTCATCCTTGGCTTCCCCTAAGCCAATCACGAAAGCACGAGCCTTGGCTGCACCACCTCCATCCTTCTTCAATTACGGGAAATCCCTCCGCAAATGCCCCGGTTTCCCACATTCATAACACCCCTTGAAACTGTTCTGGTTGCTGTTCTGGTTGTGCTTGGGGTTGTTGTTGTTGGATAATTTGGTCTTGCAATCCTTGGCCATATGGCCATCTCGTCCTCACTTCAGGAAACAGTACCTCTCGCATTGCTCGAAGTGGTGATATTTACACAGAGGGTATTTCCCCTCATACAAACCCTTCCCTTAGCTATCGGGTTGGGTTGTAGTAAAAGCTCTAGCAGGTGCAGGTCTTGATTGTTGCTGGTATGATGAGTGAGACTGGTGGTGACTGGGTTCCCACTTGCACTTGTGGCTTCTTGAGGTTTCAGATGTTCATCTCGTTTGGGCAGCTTTCCCTGAGCCACGGCTTGGTCGGTCAGTTTGGCGGCTAATCTGATGGTAGGCTGGATCTGTGTCGGGTCAGAGGCTGTGACCATGCTTTGAATTTGCTCGGGCACTCCACTAATAAACTGCTTGATCTTTTTGTATTCGGGGGTCACAATCCCCGGGCACAACTTGAACCGTTCATGGAACCGTGTGCAATAATGTTCAATCTTAGAGCCCACCATCTTGTGAACCCAGGACTCCTCCTCCAGCTTTTTGATTTCATTTCTCGGGCAGTACTCTTCCTGCAACATCCTGGTGAAATCCTCCCAGGTCATAGAGTTAGCGCCTTCCAAAACCCGGTGTCTGAACATGTGTATTCCACCACGTGAGGGCCGGTCCCTCAAAAGTACTAGTCGCAAACTTGACCCGGTTTTCGTCAACGTATTCACACATGGAAAAGACGGATTCCGCCTTCTCTAACCACCAGAGCATTCCCGAAAGCTCCTTTTGTCCCTTTGAAGGTATGAGGATGACAGCTAAGAAAGGCTTTGAATGAGCACCCCTTGTTAGTGTTTCCCTGGGGTCCTGTTTGTCAGTAATCAATGTCGTGTGTTAGTGATAGTGTTATCTACACTATGTTAGTCGGGTTAAGCAAATGCTACTACCATTGTTCGTTCCGCTAGTCTTGCTGAGTTGACGACTTGCCACGTACTTGGCAATCGCCTTGTTGACCCGGCGGTCAACCATCATCTTAATGGTCGCCGCTCCAATTTTTCTTTTGTGTGAGCGAGAGTGTGTTCCCCTTCCGGCCATAATGTTAGTTCTATATGAAATAGATGTTGTGTTAGTAGTCAGTGATATTAGATGTGGAGTTAGAGTACATCATAAGTAAAGTGCACAATGATAAAATCAAAATATCATTTCATTAAACAACAACTTTTGAGTACAATAGCTTTCAAACAAAATACAACTAACACGATTCATATGAGCACATCCCGCTCATCTAGGCGTACAAGAAAAGTAAAGTAAACTGAAATAAAATGATCTATCTAGTCTGAGATAATCGTGGAGTGTGAGTCACCATTGTCGGCAAGCCCGTCGTCCTGCTCCTCCTCGGGATCATCCTCTGGATCCTCATCGAAGTCCCCCTCCTCGAGGTCCTCCGCCTCGTACTAAGGCTCCTCCTCGGACTGTGGCTCCACAACAAACTGCTCCGCCCAGGCGTTCATCATGGCGTCACTAGCCTGATTCATCGCAGTGTTCTCCTCCGACACGATCTCAACCGCTTCCAGTCGTTCGCTGTGTTCCTGTACTACCGCAGCGATAGTACCCTGCTGCTCCTCTATTTGTTCGGTCCTCGTATGGACATCTGCGGTCTTGGCTTCCATCCTTCCCTGTAGGTAGTCCGCTCGTCCTTGGAGGCGTCGGTTCTCCTCATGGAGACCTATGACCTCGTTTGCCAGCTCACATATGCTCCATGCCTCGTGGGCCGATTGAGCGACATGGGCTGCGAAAGCCCGCTCTAGTGGCACACCTAGTGCAGGAAGTCAGTGAGCGCTCGGCGTATCACTGGGCAGTCGGGGAAGAGGCACGCGCTCCTCCTCTATCCATCCCAAAATGTCACGGGATACCATCCCCATGCTCGGGTCCGGATCGTCGGTTGAGCTCGATAAGACTCTTCAGAGTCTACTCGGGATATAATGTCCCGTATCCTCTGACGATCCTCCTTCATCAGCTCGTACTCTGCGGGGCGTTTCCCCAGGTTCCTACCTTCCTTCTTGTTGTTGTTGCCCAACCTGCAAATCTTAGTTCAATAAGTAACAAATATCAACAATAACAACATATCAGGTGCAATGTCTAAGTGTAGTGTCTTGTGTCGAGCAATGACTATAGTCTAAGGTTAGTACATGCAAACCTAGTTCTCTATAACCAAGGCTCTGATACCAGTCTCTCACACCCCCAAATTCCCACATGTGGCATTAGTCCACATGGGTGTGACATGGCCAGAATCACAGCTCATGGTCATATAGAACAACTCTATATGCATTTGAAAATATAATGTTTGTAATCATAAAAGTTAACCAAAATATTTTGCAATGGAAATACAAATGTTAATGCAGCGGAAAATAACAAGTTGAAAATACAGCAAAAAAATAGATTGTCAGATACTACATTGTTTGACAAAACTTGACAACTTAAATATTGTTTGTTTTCAAATGACATAATATGAATGCAAGTCTTATGCTCATTCTCTAGGTGCATTCATGTCCTTATGCCAGTCAGCTAGTTACCTGAGAATACATGTTAAGAAAAAGTGTCAACACATAGGTTGGTGAGTTCACAGGTTTTGAAATACATATAATATAATCAAAAATGTTTGTCACGTGTCATGTTGTTTATCAAATGTTAGTCTCGAGCCCTAGGCTCCAAGTGCCAGTGCGTCACTACCGAACTAGACTTGTCAGTCCTTGCCTCTGCCATGTCTCGTAATAACAATGGCAAGATAGGTCGAGATTTCACGTGTCTCGACCACCAGTCAGTATTGTGCCACTTGGGGTTCGTAACACCCAAACAGATCTATTCAAACTCACTTCGTTGTTTGTACATTAATGGTATGACTTTGCGGGGGCTTGTTACGGTACAACACTTATGTTTGTCTAATCAACCAGCATACAAAATATGTTTGTATAAGTATATATATTTGACTCAATTCAAAACGTATTCTCCCCCTATTTGAAAAGTTTGAAAAAGAGTTAAATAGGGGCCGTAAACTCACCTTAGGGAAAATCGGATAATGCGTAAGCTCCTGCTTCGTAGACGCGTCGGTCACCAGCTACCTAAATCGTATAGCTTACGTGAGTTCGTGTACGTGACCGTGTTCGTGTTTGTGCTCAGCAACCCTCGGTTGTAATGTTTTTCCGTGTCGGTCCACATTGATCGTGTTTGTCCGTGTTTGACCGTGTTTGTGTCACCCCCCATCCGGCAGTGTTGGATCGGGTTCCCCGTCGGGCGCAAGGTTCCCGGGGCGCGATATCGTGAGTGATAATCAGGATGATCAGATTGTTTACACTGCACATGATATATAAAAGAGACATGCTAAATAGAATATAATTACAAAGTTAAATTACATCCGTATCGTTCTTAATTTAACAATGTAAATCTATCATAAACATCATAATATTTCTATCTTGTAACTGCACAAGATATACAAAATAATTGTATAATGATGTTCCAAAAGTATGCAGGTCCAAAAATACTAAGTCTTCTATCTGAAGTCCTAGTCCAAAAGCTTAAGCTTCTTAATTGACCTGTTCGTCACCTGAGAAGTCATGCAAAAATAAAATCAACACAGGGTTGGTGGGTTCATTAAGTTTTATAAAAATGAGTTTGAACAACCTGAATGACAACCTTAACCTCACCATTAACCACCTATACCATCCAGTTCAGTATGCTTATATATAGGGCATACGTAGGGTCGAACTTACCGTCCGCCCAGCCATCGTCCCACCACATACTAAACCACATGGTATATTGTTCCTGGTGATAATTAAGTGTTTCATCCCACATCTTTAATTCCATAACTCTTGATCCATAGATTTTGATTACCCTGAAAATGTTTAACTTGATCCCCCGAAATGACAACCTTAACCTCACCAACAACACCTATACTATCCAATCAAGTATGCTTATATATAGGGCATATGTAGGGTCGAGCTTACCGCCCGCCCAGCCACCGTCCCACCACATACCGGACTGCTTAGCATATTGTTATTAATGATAATTAAGCATTTCACTCCTACCATTTACCCATTAGTTCTTCAGTTCTTTGTTCCTGTAAATACAACAATTTGGAATCTCTATTGTTTCCTTAAGTTCATCACACAATTATGATCAACCAAAACGATTGTAGAAACAGTTAAATAAATGCTTAATTAATTAATTAAATAAAAATTTAATAAAATCTAAGTCCTAGTGATTGGGCCTTGGTCAACTCGAGTGGACTAGTGTATCAATCAGGTACTTAGTAGTAAAGGGATTCTGTAAATATCATCAAACATATGACCTACAAATCAAACGGTCTAGCTAGGACTTCTTGAAATGTAGGGTTTTTGTTTCGTACTTGATTCGTCTAGTTTCGTCCCTTGTTTCGTAGAGTTTCGTTGGCATATGTTATCCTTGATATTTCCCATACTTTCCCTTGAAAATGATTTGTTGATTCGTCTAGTTTCGTTGTAAAATGTACTTGATTCGTTGAACATTGAATACTAGATTCCTTGAACAAGCGTACTCTTGATTCGTTGATCGTTCTTTGACAATACACACTTGAAATAGTTCTTTGTAATGGATCGTTAGTTCTTTGAATTGGACCTTTGAAAATAGTTCTTTGTTTTAGATCTTTAGCACTTTGAAAATACTTCTTTGTAACTTGTTCTTTGATTTGAAACGGTTCATCTAGAAAGGAGTCTAGAGTAACAGTTATCCATATAAAACATATACAAGTAAAAGCATTTATGTAAACAAATTAAATAAAACAGTTTACGCATTCTTCTCAGCCCCGCGTTTTAAAACAAAAATGTTATAAAAGGGGCAATGAACTCACATGTGTTGCTATGTAACAGTTCTATCACAAAATGTGCGCTCGTTATGTTGGCTTAGGTTTCTTCAGTTCCTGAATTGTTTTAAAGATTTTGAATACGATAAGTATACGTATCATTCATCATATCTAAGGCTTGGTCTTGGTGTGTGTAACTCAGTGTCCTAGGTACTAGTGTGCTTCTAAGATTTTGTCTTCTAATCTAACTTAGATACCCATTTACAACCCAATCCCATAATTAATCACAACATGTCATGGTTATTAGGTTTGTAAATAATTTTCATTTTAAGTTAAACATAATTTTACAAAGTTATTTAATTTAATTTAATAAGTTCAAAAAACCCTTTTCTTTTATTAAATCATCATTACTTGAATTTAAATAAATATTTAATGTGTGATGGCTTAATTAAGCCCATTGGGCCCACTTAGGCCCATTGATGTCCTTAATTATCAATTGATCATGAATCAATTCCATAGAACAATTTAATACAGATAACCAAATCATTTAGGTTAACTATCCATATTAATGTTTTTCCTAGGTTAGTGTTAATAATTAAACCAACACTTAACCTTAAAATCTTTGTTATTTGTCAATGATATCTTAGTTCATATTAAATCAAACTTGCATGAAATAGAATACTCCTTATCATCCCCATGCACTCACATGGTGCATCTCATGCATGTATACGTACTTAGACCCCATGCATACTAGTAACTAAGGATTTTTATAACAATTAGGCTCGGTATTCCCTAAGAAGCAGCGAACCTTTTTAGATAATCATCTTAGGTTCGGCTAACAACTCAACACCAACGAACCCTTAAGGTTCGGCCATAATGGTTGTGGCTGCTTCCAGATTCGTGTAGATGAAGGGTTCGGCTACATCATTCATGAGTCCCTAGGTTCGCTGCATGAGGGTTCGTCCTCCATAGGTTCGCGGTTCCTAGGGTTGCATGGAAATGGATCGTCTATAGGAGTTTCGCCACCTTTTGGTTCTTCTGGGCCGAGATTCGTCTTCATGCTAGGTTCGGTTACAGGGTTCGGCTTTGACCAGCGCTGGATGAACCTGTGGGGTTCGGGCCTAATGGTTCGTTGCAAGCCAATACAGGTTCGGTGCAGGGTTCCAGGGTTCGGCTGGCAGGTTCGGAGCAGAGGTGTCAACAGGTTCGGCTGGTCCTAGGGAATCCCTAGGTTCGTGCGTCTGCAGTCCCTCGCGAACCTGCATTCATCACCTCCATTTTCGATCTCCACCTATTACAAACTAGTTTCTAGAGCTTCCCTATTGCTAAACATGGTTTATTTCAAGATTACTAAGTGCTCAAAACCGATTTAAACTATAATGACTATATGGGTCGTGAAATACACCAAAACCGAAATAAAAATGGAGTTTTACCTCAAATTCGACAGTTGAAAGTTGGAACACCTTGTACTCCCGTGATCTACTTGATGAGATGATCGTTTTGAGCCTAGAATCACTTAAATCCGATGAGAGATGGTCAAGAAATGGTAGAGAGAAGTTGGGTTTTCTAGAGAGAGAGACGACTTTGAGAGAGAGAAGGAGGTAGGTGGTGATAGTTATGGCAAATTTAATGCCATCTTAAAGGCTTAAACTTACTCGGTTGTTTGGTCTCGTTCGGTTTCGCGTAATGTGTAGGTTCTTCGTAGTTTTCGCGACGAACGACTCGGTTATAAAATAGAATTTATAAAGATAATTTAGGTTGTGATTCCTAATAAATTAACTAATATCTTTTATTTATTTTAAATTTTTCAAAAATATTTAATTAATTGTTTAAAATTGAATCGTACGGTCGTCGCGTATTTGTTCGAATCGTCACCCATACGAACACGGCAATAACTATACTTTTCAATATGGTTTTCTAATTATCGAATATTATTCAGAACGTCAAACCTTTAGATATATTCGTACAGATCGTCACCTATACGAATAACCCGTCAATTTAGCATTCAGATAACAACATCCGTTCTGTTATTTTTGTTCTGTAAAGCCTCACATACGTTTATACATAATAAGTCCTAACAAATAGTTGCATGATGGTTCTATGTTGCCAGATAATTATCTGACTCAGAACCATAGTTCTGAACTTTGTTTCTCTGAATAGTTCTGTGTTTGCTATATGATAATATCAAATGATAGTGATAATTGATATGAATATGAATTGCTCAGAAATGTATATAGTTCGTACATGTTTACTGTTCATGTTACTGTTTAAGATCATTGTTCCGGTGACGGTTCCGGCACTGATGTTACAGTCTCCCCTTGTTAGAGAAATTTCGTCCCGAAATTTAAGAGTTGCTATCAGGTACAGCTTCCTCTTCAAACAATTGGGGATACTTTGAATTCATGTGATCTTCACGTTCCCAAGTAAACTCGGGTCCACGCTTTGAATTCCATCGAACCTTTAAAATCGGAATACGGCTTTGCCTCAGTTGTTTAACCTTGCGATCCATAATCTCCAAAGGTTCCTCGATAAAGTGTAACTGTTCATCGACTTGAATCCCTTCAATTGGAATGCCGAGTGATTCGTCAACATGGAATTTCTTTAAGTTCGAGACGTGAAACACGTCATGCACACCACTGAGTTCATCTGGTAATCTCAGTCTATACGCCACAGGACCAATGCGCTCGATGATCTCGAACGGTCCCATGTATCGTGGTGCTAATTTGCCTTTCTTTCCAAAACGTACTACACCTTTCCAAGGGGATACCTTCAACATGACACGGTCTCCCACTTGGAATTCCAACGGCTTGCGTCGTTTGTCGGCGTAGCTCTTTTGTCTGCTCCTTGTTGCTTGTAGTCTTCTCTGAATCTGAGCAATCTTGTCAGTATTCTCTTGTATAAGTTCTGGCCCAGTTATTCGATTGTCTCCAACTTCAGTCCAACAGATCGGTGATTGACATTTCCGGCCATAAAGAGCCTCGAATGGTGCACATCCAATACTGTTGTGGTAACTGTTATTGTAGGAGAACTCGATCAGTGGCAAATGGGAATCCCAATTCCCACCGAAATTCAACACACAGGTTCTTAACATGTCCTCTAGGGTTTGAATAGTACGTTCTCTTTGACCGTCCGTTTGTGGATGGTAAGATGTACTCAGATTTAACTGCGTCCCTAGAGATTTCTGCAATGATTGCCAGAACCTTGATGTGAATCTGCTGTCTCGATCAGAAATAATAGACAATGGCACACCGTGGCGTACCACTATCTCATTGATGTACAATCTCGCCAATTTATCCATCGTGAAGGTCTCACGCATTGGCAAGAAGTGAGCAGATTTTGTCAAACGATCAATGATAACCCAAATCGTATCATGACCACTGGAAGTGCGGGGTAGCTTGGTAATGAAATCCATAGCTATTTGTTCCCATTTCCAAAGCGGAATCTCAGGTTGTTCTAGTAAACTAGAAAGTTTCTGGTGTTCCGCCTTCACCTTCGCACACGTAAGACATTGACCGACGTATTCAGCTATGTCTTTCTTCATTACAGGCCACCAATAAAATCCATGCAAGTCTTGGTACATTTTATCAGCGAATGGATGAACGAAGTATTTAGTCTTGTGCGCTTCAACGAAGATAAGTCTTCTCAATTCGTCTACCGCAGGAATCCATATACGATCCTAGTAGTAGATCACTCCATCAGGCTTAGTCTCAAATTGTTTCTCTGCTCCGCAGTCAAGCTCTTTCTTCAGATTTCCTCGATCAACTGATTCTTGTTGTGCCTGAAAAATTTTGTCTCTTAAACTGGTCTGCACAGTCATTCCCATTGCTCTAACGCGCAAGGGTTTGACCCGTTCCTTCCAGCTCAAGGCATCAGCTACTACGTTCGCCTTTCCCGGATGGTACTTGATCACGCAATCGTAATCACTCAAAAGTTCAACCCAACGGCGCTGTCGCATGTTGAGTTCCGTCTAATCAAAGATATGCTGCAGACTCTTGTGATCAGTAAATATGGTACACTTGGCGCCATATAAATAATGTCTCCAAATCTTCAACGAGAAGATTACATCTCCCAGTTCAAGATCATGAGTCGTGTAGTTCTTCTCATGAACTTTTAACTGTCTTGATGTGTAGGCTATAAATTTGTCCCGTTGCATCAGTACGCAACCAAGTCCCTGATGGGAAGCATCACAATAGACAACAAAGTCATCACAGCCCTTTGGGAGATAGGATTGGAGCATTACATAATTTATGTTTCAAGGTCTGGAATGCATCTTCTTGTTTCTGATCCCAGACAAACGATTCACTTTTCTGAGTTAGTTTTGTGAGTCGCAAAGCTATCTTAGAAAAGTTTGAGATAAACCTTCTGTAATAACCTGCCAATCCCAGAAAAGACCGTATCTCCGTCAGTGTCTTCGGAGTGTCCCAGTTCTTAATCGCCTCGATCTTGGTAGGATCTACGTGTATTCCTTCACTGTTGACCACATGACCCAAAAATGGAACTTCCTTTAGCCAGAATTCACATTTAGAGAATTTGGCATAAAGTTTCTGTTCTTTCAACAGCTCCAAGATCTTTCTGAGATGTTGTTCATGATCTGTTTTGCTCTTAGAATAAATCAGTATGTCATCAATAAAGACAATGACAAACTGATCCAAGTACGGCTTGCACACTCGGTTCATGAGATCCATAAGACCGCTGGAGCATTCGTCAATCCGAAAGGCATCACCATAAACTCGTAATGCCCATATTTGGTTCGTAACGCCGTCTTCGGTATGTCTTCGTCTTGAACTCTAAGCTGATGATATCCAGACCGCAAGTCAATCTTCGAGAAGTATTGACCTCCTTGCAGTTGGTCAAACAAATCATCAATCCTCGGCAATGGATACCGATTCTTGATGATCAATTTGTTCAGCTCACGGTAATCTATACACATTCTGAATGATCTGTCTTTCTTTTTCGCGAACAAGACCGGAGCTCCCCAAGGTGAGTAGCTTGGTTTAATGAAACCCTTATCAAGTAACTCCTGTAACTGATTAGACAATTCCTGCATCTCTGAAGGTGCTAACGTGTAAGGAGATTTAGCAGCAGGTGTTGCTCCAGGAATTAAGTCAATACGAAACTCTACCGGTCACACAGGTGGCAACCCTGGTAGGTCTTCAGGAAATACTTCCGGATACTCTTTCACTACTGGTACGTCTTGAATCTTTTTCTTATCCTTCTCCTTTTCCACCACATGAGCCAAGAACGCCACGCACCGCTTCTGCAGACACTTACGCGCCTTTATACAAGAGATGATTTTGACACTTCGTTTTGCTTGATCCCCTTTTACTTCCAATACGCGATCACTCGGTAAAGGAATTCGAAGCAGCTTTTCAGAACAGATGACTTGCACTCGGTTAGAAGAAAACCAATCCATTCCAACAATGATGTCGAAACTACCCAACTCCATCGGTATCAAATCGATGGTGAATGTATGACCATTAAGTGTCAATGGGCAATTTCTGTGTCAATGGGCAATTTCTATAAACTATACTAACTGTGATCTGTTTCCCGTTAGCTACTTCTATAATGTAAGGGGAATCTAACTGTTCCTCTATAGAATCTAATTGGCATGCAAAATAGGTAGAGATAAAACTCTAATCCACACCAGTATCAAATAGGATAGACGCATAAAAGTCATGTAAGAGAAATGTACCAGTGACCACATCGGGTCTTGGCATGCTGGTGTTCCTATGGCGAAGGCTCTTCCACGGGGTGCATGAACTGCCTATTAAGCCTTCTTCGGGAAGTTCTTTGCAAACTGGCCTTGTTCGCCACAGTTATAGCATCCACCGTTGTTCTGATTAGCTGGTGGAGGGAGAGCCAAAGCAGCATTGTTGACTGCTTGGTTAGGTGTTGTCCGGCAGTGTTGGACCCAATGGCCCTTTCATCCACATCCCGTGCATTGCTTGCAGGGAGTGTTAGCAGCATGATGGTATTGGCACTTGGCACACAGAGGAAACGTGCCAGTGTAGGGTCTTCTGTTAGGGTTTTGTGGTGCAGCTGCTACTTGTTGAAGAGGTGTGACCACTGTGTAATTCTTGATGACCTTTTGTTTCTTCTTCTGGTGGTGGTGGGGTTTCTTTGACGACTCTGCTTTGTTCTTGCCGGAGTCTGCCTATTTTTTCAACACTCCAGAGGCTACCATCAGATCCGTGAGTTTTCCAGATAAACTCACTGCAGACTCCACAGTAACAGGGTTTGCTGCAACAATTAAACCCTGAATGCAGGCGGGAAGTCCACCTACATAACGATCAATCCTCCTTTCCAAAGTTGGCACCATGTCTGGTACCAAAGCAACCAATTCGTAATAACGAGTGGTATATCCCATGTGGTCTGCCCCTTTCATCACATGGTTAGATACTTCAACCTCCAATTTCTGCAGCTCGTTCTTGGGGCAGAATTCGGTTCTCAGTAGAGCCTTAAAGTCTTCCCAGGTCATTGACATCACTTCTTCTCTTCCCCTTGCATTGATCTGGCTGTTCCACCAAGTCAAAGCCTGCTTGTTGAATGTTCCAGCATAATAGCGAACTTTGTGGTGCTCTGGACAGCTGCAAAGGTCCAGAGTAGCTTCAATCTTTTCAATCCATTGGATTAATCCAACGGCTCCTTCAGACCACTAAAACTGGGTGGCTTACATCCTACAAATGACTTGTAGGAGTAGTGTGATGAACCACCAGTATTCCCACTGGCTTCTCCTGACGAGTTACCAGTGTTGTTGATTTCATTACGGAGACGGTTGAACATCTCCGGTATCTCCTACTTCATCTGATTAGTCATCTGACTGCTCAGTAGGGTCACCAAGGCGATAGTAGCAGGGTCCAGCATCGGAGTTGTATTCGGGCCTGGTGGTGGGTTGAGTAGAGGAGGAATAAATGGAGGAGGAGGAGGTGGAGGCAGTGGAGGCAGTGTAGGGGGTGAGTCAGACGGTGATGGTGTAGATGAATGTGGAGCCAAGTCTTGTGGTGGTGGAGGTAACTAGGGAGTCTGTCTTCTCGGCGGCATTCTGATCATAACCAATAAAGTTATCGGTTAGTGCAATGATCGAATACAGAAGACAATATGCAAGTAAGTCTTAAGTCCTATGTGCTCTACATGCAGGGTACCTAGGTTATAGTCTAGGCCAAACCGTTTAAATAAGTGACCTATATTTCCCTATAACCATGGCTCTGATACCAATCTGTCACACCCCGAGCCGGCGGGGTTGGATCGGGTTCCCCGCCGGGCGGAAAGTTCCCGGGTCGCGAAATCGTGAGTGATAATCGGGATGATCAGATTGTTTACATTGCACATGATATATAAATGAGAAATGCTAAATAGAATAGAATTATAAAGTTAAATTACATCCGTATAGTTCATAATTTAACAATGTAAATATATCATAAACATCATAAGATTTCTATCTTGTAACTGCACAAGATATACAAAATAATTGTATAATGATGTTCCAAAAGTATGCAGGTCCAAAAATACTAAGTCTTCTATCTGAAGTCCTAGTCCAAAAGCATAAGCTTCTTAATTGACCTGTTCGTCACCTGAGAAGTCATGCAAAAATAAAATCAACACAGGGTTGGTGGGTTCATTAAGTTTTATAAAAATGAGTTTGAACAACCTGAATGACAACCTTAACCTCACCATTAACTACCTATACCATCCAGTTCAGTATGCTTATATATAGGGCATATGTAGGGTCGAACTTACCGTCCGCCCAGCCACCGTCCCACCACATACTAAACCACATGGTATATTGTTACTGGTGATAATTAAGCGTTTCATCCCACATCTTTGATTCCATAACTCTTGATCCATAGATTTTGATTACCCTGAAAATGTTTACCTTGATCCCCCGAAATGACTACCTTAACCTCACCAACAACACCTATACTATCCAATCAAGTATGCTTATATATTGGGCATATGTAGGGTCAAGCTTACCGCCCGCCCAGCCACCATCCCACCACATACCGAACTGCTTAGCATATTGTTATTAATGATAATTAAGCATTTCACTCCTACCATTTACCCATTAGTTCTTCAGTTCTTTGTTCTTGTAAATACAACAATTTGGAATCTCTATTGTTTCCTTAAGTTCATCACACAATTATGATCAACCACAATGATTGTAGAAACAGTTAAATAAATGCTTAATTAATTAATTAATTAATTAATTAAACATTTAATAAAATGTAAGTCCTAGTGATTGGGCCTTGGTCAACTCGAGTGACTAGTGTATCAATCAGGTACTTAGTAGTAAAGGGATTCTGTAAATATCATCAAACATATGACCTACAAATCAAACGGTCTAGCTAGGACTTCTTGAAATGTAGGGTTTTTATTTCGTACTTCATTCGTCTAGTTTCGTCCCTTGTTTCTTATAGTTTCGTTGGCATATGTTATCCTTTATATTTCTCATACTTTCCCTTGAAAATGATTTGTTGATTCGTCTAGTTTCGTTGTAAAATGTACTTGATTCGTTGAACATTGAATGCTAGATTCCTTAAACAAACTTACTTTTGATTCGTTGATCGTTCTTTGACAATACACACTTGAAATAGTTCTTTGTAATAGATCGTTAGTTCTTTGAATTGGACCTTTGAAAATAGTTCTTTGTTTTAGATCTTTAGAACTTTGAAAATAGTTCTTTGTAACTTGTTCTTTGAATTGAAACGGTTCATCTAGACAGGAGTCTAGAATAACAGTTATCCATATAAAACATATACAAGTAAAAGCATTTATGTAAACAAATTAAATAAAACAGTTTATGCATGCTTCTCAGCCTCGCATTTTAAAACAAAATTGTTAGAAAAGAGGCAATGAACTCACCTGTGTTGCTATGTAACAGTTCTAACTTAGATACCCATTTACAACCCAATCCCATAATTAATCACAACATATCATGGTTACTAGGATTGTAAATAATTTTCATTTTAAGTTAAACATAATTTTAGAAAGTTATTTAATTTAATTTAATAAGTTCACAAAGCCCTTTTCTTTTATTAAAACATCATTACTTGAATTTAAATAAACGTTTAATGTGTGATGGCTTAATTAAGCCCATTGAGCCTACCTAGGCCCATTGATGTCCTTAATTATCAATTGATCATGAATCAATTCCATAGAACAATTTAATATAGATAACCAATTCATTTAGGTTAACTATCCATATTAATGTTTTTCCTAGGTTAGTGTTAATAATTAAACCAACACTCAACCTTAAAATCTTTGTTATTTGTCAATGATACCTTAGTTCATATTAAATCAAAATTGCATGAAATAGAATACTCCTTATCATCCCCATGCACTCACATGGTGCATCTCATGCATGTATACGTACTTAGACCTCCATGCATACTAGTAACTAAGGATTTTTATAACAATTAGGTTCGGTATTCCCTAAGAAGCAGCGAACCTTTTTAGATAATCATCTTAGGTTTGGCTAACAACTCAACACCAACGAACCCTTAAGGTTCGGCCATAATGGCTGTGGCTGGTTCCAGGTTCGTGTAGATGAAGGGTTCGGTTACATCATTCATGAGTTCCTAGGTTCGCTGCATGAGGGTTCATCCTCCATAGGTTCGCGGTTCCTTGGGTTGCATGGAAATGGTTCGGCTATAGGATGTTCGCCACCTTTTGGTTCTTCTGGGCCGAGGTTCGTCTTCATGCTAGGTTCGGTTAAAGGGTTCGGCTTTGACCAGGGCTGGACGAACCTGTGGGGTTCGGCCCCGATGGTTCGTTGCAGGGCAATACAGGTTCGGTTCAAGGTTCCAGGGTTCGGCTGGCAGGTTCGGAGCAGAGGTGTCAACAGGTTCGGCTGGACCTATGGAAACCCTAGGTTCGTGCGTCTGCAGTCCCACGCGAACCTGCATTCATCACCTCCATTTTCGATCTCCACCTGTTATAAACTAGTTTCTAGAGCCTCCCTATTGATAAACATGGTTTATTTCAAGATTACTAAGTGCTCAAAACCGATTTAAACTATAATGACTATATGGGTCGTGAAATACACCAAAACTGAAATAAAAATGGAGTTTTACCCCAAATTCGATGGTTGAAAGTTGGAACACATTGTACTCCCGTGATCTACTTGATGAGATGATCTTTTTTAGCCTAGAATCACTTAAATCCGATGAGAGATGGTCAAGAAATGGTAGAGAGAAGTTGGGTTTTCTAGAGAGAGAGAGACGACTTTGAGAGAGAGAAGGAGGTAGGTGGTGACAGTTATGGCAAATTTAATGCCATCTTAAAGGCTTAAACTTACCCGGTTGTTTGGTCTCGTTCAGTTTCACGTAATGTGTAGGTTCTTTGTAGTTTTCGCGACGAACGACTCGGTTATAAAATAGAATTTATAAAGTTAATTTAAATTGTGATTCCTAATAAATTAACTAATATCTTTTATCTATTTTAAATTTTTCAAAAATATTTAATTAATTGTTGAAAATTGAATCGTACGGTCGTCGCGTGTATTCGTTTGAATCGTCACCCGTACGAACACGGCAATAACTATACTTTTCAATATGGTTTTCTAATTATCGGATATTATTCAGAACGTTAAACCTTCAGATATATTCGTACAGATCGTCACCTATACGAATAACCTGTCAATTTAGCATTCACATAACAACATCCGTTCTATTATTTTTGTTCTGTAAAGCCTCACATACGTTTATACATAATAAGTCCTAACAAGTAATCGCATGATGGTTCTATGTTGCCAGATAATTATCTGACTCAAGAACCATAGTTCTGAACTTTGTTTCTCTGAATAGTTCTGTGTTTGCTATATGATAATATCAAATGATAGTGATAATCGATATGAATATGAATTGCACTAAAATGTATATAGTTCGTACCTGTTTACTGTACATGTTACAGTTTAAGATCACTGTTCCGGTGACGGTTCCGGCACTGATGTTACAGTTTGACTGTGTCAAGTCAACGACCACTTGGTAAACCATGTGTTGGTTGTAACTCGTGTAACATTCGTGATCGTCCTCATTGGGAGAAAACACGCAATTCGTGTTTATGGACAACCTACCATTTATAGTAAGTTTCCATTTTTAGCAAGTTCCACAACACTTATTGTTTTAAGGATTCTAGCATGCTTGTTAGTCCTACGTGATCATGTTAACACATAGCACGTTGTCATGCGCGATCAAATAAACACATAGCTCGTTTTTACTTACCAAAGTTTACTAATATGGAAAGTTTCTAATTTTGACATGTTCAACATCAAAACCACATAACCTATCTTGACAATAATAATATTTCATCACATTAAGCCGTTTAGCATGTACAAATCATATCTAGCATCACTAAATCAAGTTTTCACAAAATAAAGTTACTAAAAATAGTAGCTATGACAATTACTCATGCAATAATCATTCTAACCATTTCTAATCCATTTTCATACCAAATATCATCATAATATATCATCAATCACCACTTAAACATGCTCATTTCACCTAAATCATCATCTAGCAAGAATATAGGTTATAAAAGTTACTATATATAGTAACTAGGTCCAAAATGACCACAAATCAATCTCAAATCAATTTCTTATGCCACATATTATCCTATTATCATACAAATGATCCTCCTATCTACATGCATGGTCACAATTTCACCCACATCATCATGTTGTAACTCAAAAGTTACTATATTTGGCAAGAATCACAAATGATCATATTTTAACCATTTTATTGATAACAAAGCATGTAACACATCATCAACATCATCAATAAACATGTATGAATATCCAATATCACCCAACTAACCATAGATCATGCATGAATGCAAGTATTTCAATACCTAGGAACTAGTTAAGCATTATAACACACCTACATCATCATGGATCATCATAGAACCTCAAAATGCATCATCAAATCATTATAGATCATCCATAGCAATGGTATTATCATCAAACCCAGATTTGATTCAACAAAAATTCATGCATATGAAGCTAGAGTGTGTGCATGTGGGTTTTAAGCCTTGCATGTGTGTTTGTGTGTGTTAAGAGTGCACAATGGTCATGGGTTTACCTTCAAAAGCTCTAAGATGCAGAGATAGAAGCGTCTATAGCCCTTGTATCTTCTGTGGGATGTCCTTCAACAAGCTCAACAAGATGGTGGTGGTATCCAAGCTCAAACCTCTAGCTTTCTTCAAGTCCTTAGTGATCTTCAAGCTTCAAAGCTCCAATATGGGTCTTCAATGGCTTCCAAGGGATGAATCAGGGGGTTTTGCAGAGTTTTTGGTTGAGTGGTTGCGTGCAAGGTAGAGTATGATGATGAAAAGGAGTAGAGTAGCAATAATTGTCTTGGTTTTATAAAGATTTGGCGTCTGGATGTCGCGTACCGCCATGGGGTCCCATATGGGCTTGGCGTACCGTAATGAATTTCGGGATTCAAAATCCCTGCCCATCCATCACGTACCGCCAAGGATTACTCTAGGGTCCTTAGCGTACCGCGAAGTATCCCGATTGAGCCTTTTTTGTCCAATTTCGATGGTTTGGCTCATTTTCAACGTTTTCTCGCTTATGGAATTGTTTAGCATCGTTTGAACTCATCAAGTTCAATATTCGAGTGTTTCATGATTTTTCTAGTGTTTAGCTACACAATGTGTTAAACGTTCACCAATGTTCGTATCTTCTTAGACACGTGTGTGCGTGTTGCGATAATTCACCGAATTATCGTGTTTGTGTCAGTGTTTATACTGTCGGGCCACGTGTCACACTAAATTAAACTAATTCTAGTGCTACGTATACAATCATCAGTTAAATAAACATTTAATTAAAACAAAAGTTGGCCTGGATTTTGCGTGGTGTCACATACTTTCATCTCAAAATAATCACAATTGCTAAATCAACGTGGATTTCAAGCACGATGGAATGTGCTTATAGTTGATGATTGGTATGCGCCTGCGTTTCAGCACTTTAACTTCTCGATCTATCTCCTCTACTGGTTCTTCACCGAACTGAAGTTTTCCATCAATCTGAATCACTTCAAGAGGCACAATCAATGATTCATGAGTTAGGCACTTCTTCAAATTTGATACGTGAAAGACATCATGAATGTTACTGAGTTCTGGAGGTAATTCAAGTATGTTGGCTACTATTCTGATTCGTTCTAGAATTTTAAATGGTCCTACAAATCTTGGTGAGAGTTTACCTTGCTTTCCAAATCTGAAAATTCCCTTCCAAAGTGAAACTTTCAGCATAACCCGTTCACCTATTTGGAATTATAGAGGTCTACGACGATTATCAGCATAACTCTTTTAGCGATCGAGAGCAGCTTTAATTCGTTCTTGAATAAGTGCGACCTTATCTGTAGTTTCTAGAATGAATTCTGGGCTTATAATATGACTGTCACATACCTCTGACGAGCAGATAGGAGATCTACACTTGCGTCCATAGAGTACTTCAAATGGAGCGCATTAAATACTGGTATGGTAGCTGCTATTGTATGAAATTTCAACAAGTGAAAGATGAATAACGCAGCTACCTCCAAAATCAATCACGCTACTTCGGAGCATGTCCTCCAATGTTTGATTCATTCATTTGGTTTGCCCATCTGTTTCAGGATGATAAGATGTGCTCATATTGATTTGTGTTCCCAGAGCATTATGAAGAGTTTGCCAAAATCATGACATAAATCGACTATCTCTGTCAGAATTAATAGAGATTGGTACTCCATGTCGAGATACAATCTCATTAACACAGAGTTTTGCTAGTCGATTCATGGAGTAATCTTCTCGGATTGGTAAGAAATGCGCAGATTTGGTAAGGCGATCAACGATAACCCATAGAGAGTCATGATTATGTGATGTTCTAGGTAATTAAGTAATGAAATCCATAGAGATATGATCCCATTTCCACATGGGAATCTCAGGTTATAGTAGAAATTTCTAACTTTATACATTTTATCGGCACCTGGATGAATAGAATACCTGGATTTGTGCGCCTCATCCAATATGATTGTTCTAATGTTAACAAATAGAGGAACCCAAATTCGGCTTTTGAAATACAATACTCCATCAGTTTTGGTTTCTAATTGCTTGTCTAATCCTCTTAGTTCCTCAGCTGAGTAATTTGTTGCTTGCAAAGCTTGTTGCTGAGCTTCTTTAATCTGAGGAATTATACTGGTCTGAATAGTCATACCTAACGCTCTCACGTAAAGGTTTGACTCGTTCCTTGCGACTCAAGGCATCGGCTATGACATTCGCTTTATCTGGGTGATAACGAATTTCACAATCCTAGTCATTCAAGAGTTCTACCCACCGCCTTTGTCGCATATTCAACATTTTCTGAGCTAGAATGTGTGGAAGACTTTTGAGATCAGTGTATAAAATACACATGGTTCCGTATAGATAATGTCTCCAAATTTTGAGTGCAAATTAAACACCACTACACCAAGTTCTAGATCATGAGCGGTATAATTCTTCTTGTGTATTTTTAGCTGTCGAGAAGCATAAGCAATTACTTTGTCATTCTGCATTAACACGCACCCAAGACCTTGACGAAAAGCATAATAGTACACTGTGAAGTTATCAGTACCTTCTGGTAATGCCAAATTAGGTGTGTTGCAAAGTTGTGTTTCAACAGTTGGAATGCCTCCTCCTGTTGGGAACCCCATTTAAACGGCAGATTTTTCTGTGTCAACGTTGTTAGTGGCAGGGCTATTTTGGAAAAATTCTTGATAAATTGCAATACTAACCTACCAGTCCTAAAAATTGACGTATTTAAGTTGGGGTTCGTGGTGTCTCCCATTGTTTCACATCTTTAATCTTGCTGCACTCCACTTGAATACCATTCTCATTCACTACATGCCCAAAATATTGAACTTCTCGTAACCAAAACTCACACTTGGAGAATCTGACATATAGTTTCTCATGTGCCAAAAGTTCTGAGATCAGTTTCAAGTGTTGAGCATGTTCATGTTGGTTTTAGGAATAAATGAGAATATCATCAATAAATATAATCACAAACCTATCCTTATAAGGTCTACACACTCAATTCATCAGATCCATGAAAACTGCATGTGCATTTGTTAACCCAAATGGCATCACTAAAAACTCATAATGTCTGTAACGGGTTGTGTAAAAAGTTTTAGGAACATCATCATGAATTTTTAACTGATGATATCCGGATGTTAAATCGATTTTTGAGAAATAAGTAGCACCTTGTAATTGATCAAATAGATTATCGATATGTGGTAATGGATAATGGTTTTTGATTGTCAATTTATTGAGTTACCTGTAGTTGATACACATCCTGAATGAACCATCCTTCATTTTCACAAAAAGAATTGGGGCTCCCCAAGGTGAGAAACTAGGTCTCATAAAACCTTTGTCTAATAATTCCTGCAGTTGACATGAAAGATTTTGCATCTCCGAAGGTGCTAAACGATAAGGAGCTTTAGCTACAGGTGCTGCACCTGGAATTAAGTCAATTCGGAATTCAACTTGTCTCACTAGGGGTAATCCTGATATATCCTCAGGAAAAACTTCAGGAAAATATTTGACTACCGGAATATCTTCGATATGCTTTTGTGGAGAAGAGTTTTCTGTCACATGTGCTAGAAAAGCCTGACAACCTTTCCGTAAGCATTTCTGAGTTTGCATGCAAGATATGATACCAAGTTTTCTACTGGCTCTTTCTCTTTGAACTATCAGTGTATTACTGTCAGGTAATGGAATACGGATCACCTTGTTTTGACACGCAACTTCCACTTGGTTATAAGAAAGCCAATCCATACCGACAATGACATCAAAACTTCCAAGTTCAAATGGATGTAGATTGATATTAAAAAGGTGATCATTCAGATTCAAGGAACATCCTTAGATAACACTGTTAGTTTTGATTAACTTGCCATTAGCAAGTTCAATAACATAAGGCGTTTCTAAATTTACTGTAGGCAATGAAATTAATGATGCAAATTCAAGAGAGATAAAACTCTTATTTGCTCCTGTATCAAACAAGACTGATGCGTATAGATTATTGAGAAGAAACGTACCAGTGACAATGTTCGCATCATGCCTTGCCTCGGTTGCACCAATCTGGAAATCTCTCCCCCTAGCTTCATTTCCTAGATTGGTGTTGTTGTTGTTCGGACAGTTTTTCATGAAATGGTCGGGGCTTCCACACTTGAAGCACAAGCGGTTTGTTTGAGTGGTTTGTCGTGGTGCTTGGTTTGATAGATGAGCAGGCAGATTATAGTATCGAGTGTAGTGTCCCACTCGGTTACAGTTTGCAAAAACAGGACACGGTCCTATGAGATGAAATGGACACTCGTTACATTTGGGAGCCTGCCTAGTATAAGCTTTCCTCTCAGGAAAAACCGCACCATAGTTTTTCACAATTGGTTTGCTCTGGCTAGTCTCAGCCGGAGCTTTGGTTTTGGGTTTGCCAAACCAATTTTGTTTGGTACCCTTCGTAGCACACGAGGTACCGACATCACTACGGCCCACTGTCGTCTGAGTTTTTGTGGTCAAAGTACCACATCTTACCACCTTATCGGTAAGCTTAGTGGTTAACAAAATTGTACGTTTAAGAGTGGTGGGTTCAGCTGCAGTCACCATCCCCCGAATCTGGGGAACCAGACCTTTTAATATACTTCTCAATCAAAGTAGCTTCCGTAGGAAACATATTGGATAGTAAACAAGTGAGTTCATGAAAACGATCGGTATAAGCTAAGCAATCAGCACCGATCATCGAGTGATTCCAGAATTCCTCCTTGAGATTTTGAATTTCAGTGGTTGGGCAGTATTCTGACATAATCAGAGTTTTGAATTCATTCCAGCCCATCGAGTCGATTGTAGTTTAGCCCAAATTTTTTGCCTGGGTATTCCACCAGGTTAAAGCTGAGTCTTTCAGAGAACAAGAAGCATAAGACACCTTATGCTCCGCCATACATTGGCTGATTTTTAGCTTGGTTTCCATTTCCTCAATCCACTTCAAAAGTCCAGCCGCTCCTTATTTACCTATGAAAGTAGGAGGGTTGCAAGAAGCAAAGTACTTATAAGTACATCCTTGCTGTGGTGGATCAGGAACCGTTGTTTTTGTTGTTGTTATACCGGTGGTATGATGAGTTTCTACGTGGCCACAGGTAGCATTATGTTCAGTGTGATCATAGTTCCCACCAGAACCAGAAATGATATGTGGTTAATGTTGTGTCAAAACACCACAAGCAGATAACTGGTCTCTCACAATTCGGGCTATCATTGCTTCATTCAGTTCGGATCCACTTGCAGCCGCAGGTGGAATCGTGTTCACTTACGGGTTTACGGGTGGAACTGTATTTGTACCCATATTTTCAGGTGGAAGCATGTTCGTTTCCGTATTAATATGCGGATCCGGATTAGATTCTACATTTACAGGTGGGGCTTGATACAGTCCAGGGTTAGTAACATTCTTGGCAGCTTTCTTAGCTGGTCAACCTCATTTTGGAGCCATTGTTCTGCTCACATGCAACAAACTCAGGTCAGTTCAATAACATTAAAGATTTAACCCTTTCGGTCACATAAATTCAACCATATTATATCATACTGAAAAATTTATATTGAAATGTGATTATGAGAAACATAGTATAACTACATTAATATAATCCAGATGTGTTTTCAACACACAGTTATCATACAGATTGCAACATCCGTCAAATTTCATAAACGAATCGTTTTTGATCGAAGCAAACGGGCTAGACCTAATTAAGCCCAAAAAGGCCCAGTAACCTCGTCCATAAAGATAAGCTCGTTAAAACTTACAGACTCTTCTTAACGAACCATTATATAATGATTGGGACTTGCGAAATGAAACGGACGATTAGGTTATTTACGTTCGATGACCGACTGTCATCAGAAATTTAATAATTGAGTTCTCAACGATATATAATAATAATGATATTATTATTATTAAAAAATCAATTAAAGGGGTTGTATAAAAAGTTAAACAGTTAGACGGACAATGTTGCTGTCTAAACTTGTTTGCTCAACCGTTTAATTCTCCGTCAACAAACTAAACAATATGAGATCGTTTGTGATCTTCTTAACAAGTTTCAGTCACGAAATGAAAATTGATGGTGATAACGTGATTCAAACGGATTCATTACGCGGCTGATAAGCGAGTTGCACGAGTTACAGGTTGACCTATGGTATTTTAAGCCACCTCAAAACCCTAACTGTAAAAGAAAATATTTTTCGCTTCTTTTCATTTGAGTGCAGCCGTCAAGCACACAATCTACACACTTATGTGTGTTTTCTATCCACTGGAAATAGAAACTGCAAGCTCATCCCCGGCCAAAATTATTAGTCCCCGCTCGACCACTGCACCGCCCTCCTCAGCAGATCCATGACCACCGCCGACTGAAATGTACAAACACTACAAACATTTTATAAACTAATAATCAACAAAAGCTAAGGATTTCTCCCCCTCTAATATATATTCACATCGACACACATTTAGTTTATTGGTCATAATGATATATAAACAAGGATAGTTACTTACATATTTAGTATATATATTCACATCGACACGCATATCAGACGGTTAACTAGGTGACATACGTAGCATATAATAATATGCGAGGAAATATATTTAATATCTTTAATCTATAAATAGTCAAGTGTTAAAGAATAAACATTATTAACTTGAAAATAACATATGTAAACAAACATCTTCGGTTAATCCAACTCAACAAAAGTGAGGACGCATTAGAGTACATGTGATAGTTATTTCAAGTAGGCATGTGAAACAAGATTGTTGGCATTGGTTATTGATACACATTTGATTTACAAACAGGAACTTATGTTTCATGTGAATGGGAAATGCTATACTTTATCAAACATATATAGTTGACTAGCACTGATATGCTGATTATGTTCACTCAGACTTGGTTATCACAACATATGGACATGGGTTCCTTTGCTATACACACTGTGAGTATTCGTAGCCCTTTTACTTTTTACATATTTTGGGGGAAATACGTGCTACAATACTTTGCTTTTTATACTATGATACTTAAAAGGTTTTCATTACTATGCTAAATGTGTCAATGCTGGAACATAAGTTAGTCGGATGTAGATTGCATGAGATTTTGTTATTCTATTGTAAGTCCCTTATTTATTCATGCTAGACACAACCATTAACTCATAGGTTTGAGCTAGGGGATAAATTGAATAGTACTATTTTGGTTGACAACCCATTCACCTATCGAGTGGTCTTGCTAGCTACAGTCACCTAATAATGTTGTCAATCACTGTGAATGAATATTTCCAACCCATACGTACTATGAACTCGGGATGAGTTCGGTGATCATGGGATTAAAAACAAGGGCAATCAGCCATAGGCTTGATTGTGGACTTATGTAGATTGCATCCATTCACACTTATGTCTTAACATATTATATGATAGCATAGCATTATGGGATTGATGATCCTACTGAATTTTTATTGAAACATTTTACTCGTGCCTGGAATGGCCAACACAATATGGGATTGATGATCCTACTGGATTTTTATTGAAACATTTTACTCGTGCCTGGAATGGCCAACACAATGTGGGATTAATGATCCTACTGGATTTTGATTTAAAAATTTTACTCGTGCAGAAATGGCCAACACACTATAGGATGATGATCCTACTGAGTTTTTATTGAAACTTTTTACTCGTGCCTGGATGGCAAACACTATTACTTAAATTGTTTGATTAAACATAAAACCTACGAACTCACCAACTTTTTAGTTGACACTTGTTTTTGTATGTATTTCAGGTACTAAGCTAAGGCTAGATATTGACCTTACATTTAAGCAGAAGGACTAGCATTCATTCATACTCAATGAGTTCTTGATATACAGATTCGTCGCATCTCCCGTGTTTCCGCTGACAGCGGGGGTGTGACACAGATGTTTGTAGTTATACTCAGTCCTATTATCTCAAAAACATGTTATAGTATCACATAGCACACGGCATTGTGACACCGATACAGATATGTTATTGTTCACATGTTTTTGGTGTATTGTCATATAGGACTTTAATATGTTACCACATAGGATTTTTGTATGTTGCCACACGAGACTTTGACATGTTTGATACAGATAATTGATATGATACCACATAGGATTTTGATACACTGTCACACAGACGACTCAAATGATACCACACAGGATTTTGATACACTTTCACACGGACGATTAAAATGATACCACATAGGATTTTGATATGTTAGTACACAGGATTTTTATATACTGTCGCACAGACGATTGAAATGATACCACACAAGATTTTGATATGAAACCACGTAGGATTTTGATATATTACCACACATGATTTTGATATACTACACAATTTTTTTCAGAAAAGTTTGATACACATACACATTCACACATAAATAGATATACAAAAATAACCATTTTATTACCACTACCATAGTTTTGTACATCAAGATGTTTCGATACAACGGAAATCACAACATACCCATAACAACAACACTCTATCCTCCAACTCATAACTCGGGATCTATATAATGTCAAAACATCCTGCACCCACTACCAACCTATCCACCTATGTCACATGATATGCACAATGAGATCCCAACAGATCAACTCCTAGATCACACTTACCGCAAGAAATACGGTAAGCAAGCTATGACAATGGCTATAGTCACCAATACTATAGCCAAACTCAATAATCTAATCTCCAATCTCATCGTCCTAAACACCTCCATCACTTCCCTCAACCTCACCACTCTCTCTCTCTCATCACCGCCACTTGCTGCCAAAATGCAGCAATCACTAAACGCACCATCGTCTACCTCATCCTATCCTCCATAACAACCCGCCAATCTCGCGTAGCTACGTTGGGTATTCTTCTGCTCCATCAAAGTTAGGAGAGAGGTAAGTATCTCTAACACGGTAGTACTGAGTCACCTGATGAAGCTAAGCTCGAAGCTCTGCCTGATGAGAGGATTCTCCCACCTCATGTATAGTACCAGGCGCATCTCTAGGTTCCAGCTGACGTCTTGGGGAAGACCCCTCGTCTTGCGGGCCTGACCCCACATACGTCTAAGTCCAACCAATACAGGAACCCTCTGTGGTGAACTATCTCACCTACACACAAATGCATCCTCATCAGACACGTGAAGGTCTGGGGGAGTATGTGGTACCTGTGGTGGTGGCGTAGGTGGCACCTATGGGGCTACCTGAGAAGCAGCTGATGATGCCTCTGAAGGATCAGAATCTGAGCTCGAGCTCGAGCTGGGTGTATCATTGAGAATCACATAAGGAAACCGCTGATATATGTAGCGTTCATGTGGGTTAGCCATCGCTGTACAAACAAATTTACCGATCAGTATCATGAAATGAATATAGAATAATGATATTCAACTCAACCATGACATGATATCTCTTCCTATCTTAAAGCAACTATTCGTCACTACTATTATTATTGTTCTGCTTGTATTGAAACTTACTAGAACGCACACGTGTTGCAAATTTTAGTTATGCTGGCCACTCATAACTGAAATTTGTAGAACCTGTTTATTCTGGCTCAAATAAAAACAAGTTTTGTTCTTTAATTATGTTAAGTGCTCTTGGTGTCACTATACGAGCCTATGGTTATAGTCTAGGTCTCTAAGTCCACCTAAATTTATATAACATGTGGCTCTGATACCGCCCTATCACACCCCCACCTCTCGTCACCTGTTGATGATCTCACTGAATGCACTGGGAAGGTCACGGAAGCATAGTGGTGATGTATCTAAGGTGGGTGTAACTTACTTGATCCAGTACCACAACACACATATTAACTTAATGATAATATATTACAAGGGTATCGTTATTACAACCACAGTTGCAATTTACAAACTAAACTTATTATACAATCCAAGTTATTTAATTATACGTGCTTAAACGTGCAATCTCGTCGGCGGTCACTGTCTACCTGCAAAAAGGTTTGAGTTGGAAAAGTCAGAAAAAAGCTAATGATTTCATAATGTTTGCTTTAAACAATATGATATGATATGTAAGATATTAATACTCAGTTCCAAAGATAACCATGTGACCCATATCTAGTTCCTTTCGAACTACTCCGTTCTGTTCTGTGAAGATACTAGCCGTCGGTAATATCTTTATGCCTCATATCTTAGTGTCTATCACAACAATAAGAGGATCTGGAAAACATGTAACAAACATTTGCACCAAGGGGAGTTGCAAGCTCCCGGCAAATGGGTTGTCAGCCAATAGTACTATCATTGCAGTTGAAGCAT
This sequence comes from Mikania micrantha, assembly GCA_009363875.1. Classification (NCBI taxonomy): domain Eukaryota; kingdom Viridiplantae; phylum Streptophyta; class Magnoliopsida; order Asterales; family Asteraceae; genus Mikania; species Mikania micrantha. Next base: position 91,979,168 of record CM018692.1, read on the forward strand.
CGAGTAGCATTAGGGAAACTCCTAGAAAAATGCCCCGTCTTTCCGCACCTGAAACATAAATTAGTGCCCACCAGGCACTGTCCTGTGTGGCTTTTCCTACACTTGTTGCATCGGCTCATCTCCTCTCGCTTCACTTTCTTGCTTGAAAACTTTCGTTTGTCTGTTCGACCCCTCTTAGTCCCGGAGGACTCTTTCATCTTTGTTTCTTCTTTGACTGGCTCAGCAGACATAACATCATCCCAAACTATACTACTAAGTTCAATAGTGGAGTCGAAGGTCTTTGGGGAGTTTGCTTTAACATGAATCCTGACCTTTGGAGGCAAACCCTCCATGTACAACTTCACTCTACGTTCCTCAGTAGAAACCAGGTGAGGAACGAGTCTGGCCATCTCAGTAAATCGTGAAATGTACTGCCTGTGGTTCAGGCTCCCCGCTTTCAGCACTAAAAATTCCCTTTCAACCTTATCCCGCTCGTTCTTGGGACAGAACTCTTTGTGACCAGCTCCTTCAGATCTTCCAAGTCATCTTCTCTATATCAGCTGCAGACTTAGACTTCTTGATGGTGTTCCACCAGTGAAGTGCCTCCTTGACAAAGGAGTGAGCTGCAAACTTGACAACTTGATCAATTCGGCACTCACTGAAGGAGATAACAGCCTCCATTGCAGAAATCCAATGGCAGGTGGCCACAGCATCTTTCTTCTGTCAAAGGATGGTGTATTGCATCCTTTGAAGGCCTTGTACTCACAGCCTTCGTCATACTTCGTTTGAGTCACCACTCTTTGTCTCGAGGATCACGATTTCCTCGTCATCTTTGGTGATTTCTTTTGTTCCTTCCGACTTTTCCTTCAACGCATCCTTTAATGCCTTAGCAATCATTGCTGGCATTTTCTCATCCATGATTCTGCAGACTTCATCAGAAATATCCTTTACCACGATAGGCTCTAGTGTGAACTCTTCTTCATTTTCCGGTGGCTCAGTGTGCTCTTTTTCTTCTTCTTTGATAGGTTTCTCGGTCTCGACATGTGGCTCCCCATATCCTATGGTTTCTTTCACGGTCTACCCTTTTGTTCGGCCATCTAAACTTTCTACATAATGCAACAATTGATGAGTCAGTACAGGAATCAGTTTAGCACGAAATAAGTGTCGTAAATCGTTAATGATGTTGATCAGGTGTTATTAACCATTTACACAAATCATAGGCTCTAAACGTTTCCCATCCCATCTCCTCAATGTGCATGACACTATCTACTTTCCTAAGCTTACATCTAATTCTCAACTCATATATGAACATTTCCTCGTGCCATCCGTTCATCCGTGGTTGGCAATCCGTATCATTTAATCTCATTCTCAGTTTAATTCTTAGCATTTGGGATACTAAGATCTCTCAAACTATGGCTCTGATACCAACTTGTAAGGCCCCGATTCCCGAGCACCCCACAGAGGTTGGTTATCATCATAACACATATCTCTTAAAATAAAAACTTTCATAGATAGCAGCGGAATTTAAACAAAGTTTGTCAAACATGAAATAATGTCTGAATTAAAACATAATTGATTGCCAACACCACCGGATTCTCTATCTTGATGCCCGAGCTCTTCATTTCTTCTTACCATAGCTTTAACCGGACATACATGCTAAAATGTCAGCTTACGCTGGTGAGTTCTAGATTTCATAAGACATTGTAAACATTTTGTAAAGCTAAAACATATATAACATCAACTCGTTCGCATAATCCAAAACCTTGTCACATAAACATCCTGATCATCATCATCATACAACCACTGCTACCGAGCGTAACAGTGGGCTTATGCCAGCACAAGGCTCCATAACCGTTGATCTGACCCGCGAAGCGTTCTGCAGATCCATACTTACCCAGTAACAAGTACTGGAGCAACCATACTTACCCCATATGAATATGGGAGCATACTTACCCCGTAACAAGTACTGGAGCAACCATACTTACCCCATACGAATATGGGAGCAACATCATACTTACCCCGTAACAAGTACGGGAGCAACCATACTTACCCCATACGAATATGGGAGCAACGTCATACTTACCCCATACAAATATGGGAGCAACATCATAATTACCCCGTAACAATTACGGGAGCAACCATACTTACCCCATACGAAAATGGGAGCAATGTCATACTCACCCCATACGAATATGGCAGCAACATCATTTATCATGGCATCATAAACACATTATGCTAGCATCTAATCATCATAGCATCATACTTTCATCCTAGCAGCCTACGATTTCATCATAGCATAACATCTATAATTATCATCATAGCATGTTATCATACAGTTCATCATCATAGCATACTAACACACATTCATTATACTTAGCATACTTTTAAGCATAAATCATACTAACACATTAACATGCATTCATCATCATGGCATAGTCACATAACATCATAACATATTAACAGCATGTATGCCAGCCCAAAACATAGTTACACATAACTTGTTAAAGTAGGGCATCTAGAACTCACCTGATAGTAGCTCCTTGTATTCTTGACCGAACTATTTAGCCAAGATTTAAGAACCTACATTAGTACATCGTCCCATTACATTACATTACCAAGTGAAGTTCACTAAGTTGAGTACACTAAGTGGAGTACTCTAAGTTGAGTACTCTCAGTCATGCACACTAAGTTGAGTACACTAAGTTGTGTACTCTAAGTTGTGTACTCTAAGTTGTGTACACTAAGTTGAGTACATTAAGTTGGGTACTCTAAGTTGAGTACACTAAGTTGAGTACACTAAGTTATGTACTCTAAGTTGTGTACTCTAAGTTGAGGACACTAAGTTGAGCACACTAAGTTGAGCACACTAAGTTGAGCACACTAAGTTGAGTACTCTAAGTTGTGTACACGAAGTTGAGTATACAAACTTGAGTACACTAAGTGACATTCACGAACTCGAGTACTCGTCTTTTCTTCATAAAATATCTTTGAAATCTATCCAAGACTTTGGGGAGTTAGTTCTAGGTCCCTTATGACCTTAATAACGTATTGGAACCAAAAAGGAACAAACTTTCTACATAAAGGCGTGACCTTTATGCATGTTTTCCCATTTGTCTAAAAATCGAAACTTTGATGCATCAAACCCTTACCTGGTGTTAGATGATCCTTTCTGTAGCTTCCCGTGCGATTCGTCCTTCGTTTGGCCGATCAAATGTCGTTTCTTGAAATTCTCGAACCTGCCCTCTTCGAGTTCTTGAGAAAGAATGCTTCCAACGAAAGGTTAGCGCGTTTCCCAAGGCACTCATATATATAGGCAATGTTCACGAAAATGGAGTACACGAAGTAAAGTCCACGAAATTGAGTACTCTAAGTGGAGTTCACGAAATTGAGTACACTAAGTTGAGTACTCAGTTGAGTACTATAAGTTGAGTACACTAAGTTGAGTACTCTAAGTTGTGTACTCTAAGTTGAGTACGCTAAGTTGAGTACTCTAAGTTGAGTACTCTAAAATGGAGTTACTGTACTTCCAAATTTCGTGATCTTTTGTTTGGTTGGTTTTTCATCTATTGCGGGCAAGTAAATTATCCATTACCCATTCGTAAGTTCAAATAATTTATTTAGAAAATTCGGGGTGTTACAAGTCTCCCCCCTTACAATAGGTTTCGTCCCGAAACCTACCTCGTTACATATCGAACAGATGAGGATACAACCTCCTCATTTCTTCTTACGTTTCCCACGTAGCGTTTAAACCCTTCTGATGCTTCCACTGAACCTTGACTTGTCGAATTGTTTTGTTACGTAATTGCTTATATTTCATATCCATGATCGCGGCTGGTTCTTTGATGTAGTTCCGTCGATTATCCACCTCGATGTCATCCAAAGGAACATGTGCTTGCTTGTCTGCCAAGCACTTCCTAAGGTGTGACACGTGAAAAGTCGGGTGGATTCCATTCAGTTCCTCTGATAGTTCTAGTCGGTACGCGACTTTCCCTACCCGTGCTTCTATTCGGAACGGTCCGATGTACCTCGGACTCAGCTTCCCTCTCTTTCGGAATCGAATGATCCCTTTCCATAGTGATACATACAGCAACACTTGATCGCCAATATTAAACTTTATCAGTGTTCTGCGTTTGTCTGCGTATGACTTTTGGCGATTTTGAGCGGCTTTCATCCGTGCTTTTATCACTCGTAACTTTTCTGCAATATCAATCACGGCAGCCTTGTTTCCCATCTTTTTTGTCCAACTTCACCCCAACATACCAAGGTTTCACATCGTCTTCTGTACAACGCCTCATATGGGGGCATTCCGTTACTAGAGCGGTAGATGTTATTAAAAGAAAACTCCATTAATGGCAAGTGGTCATCCCAGCTCCCTCCAAAATCGATAATGCACGCCCTAAACATATCCTCCAACGTTTGAATAGTCCTTTCAGACTGTCCATCCGTTTGGGGGTGGTAGGCGGTACTGATGTTCAGTCTCGTTCCCATAGCATCATGAAACTGTGTAGATCTCCAGAAATGATCTTGATCGTCCAACGAAATCCTATTAACAATCAAATATATGCGGAATATATATTTGATCTATATGAATCAAAGAAGAAACAAACATTTATATAATCTCCATTTAATTAATCTATATCAACTGATTACAATGAAATACACGAACTCACAGTTCTTACTCACACAGAGAAAATCACTCCGATCTGTATAACAAGAAGTTTTCCAAAAGTTATGACATCTCTAGACAAACCTACAATATATACTAAGAGCTCAAACGAACCTAGCCGAACCTACAGGTTCGCCAGCCGAACCTTGAGGTTCGCTGGATGAACCTTTACATCAAGAAGCCTAGGTTCGCCGAACCTGCTAAGGTTCGTGGGCCAGACGAACCTCAGCCAAACCTCCTATAACTTACACATTTTGACAAGCAACCTATTACAAACATATACTAACAAACTCCCCCTAATAGTTGCTTCCAAAATCTTCAATCTCTGTCATCAATCTACAGCTTTATCTCCACTTGTTTCTCCACAAATATTATCAACAGCAAGAATTACAACAGACTTCGGTATCTTGGATAATCTTTCAGCTTCCAGCTTGGCATCTCTATCATCTGTCTCTTTTTGTAACTTCATCAGCTCAACATACAAGTAATTTACATCTTCCCAGTTGCATCCAGAATGAATTCCCAGAGTATAACACATCCGAGCAATTGTTTGAAATTGAACAGCCATATCTTTGTAACTAATCCCAACATCATGATATCCATCATCAGCAAAAATTTCAGCTACATTCAACAACTCAATATCTTCTTTTGAACAGTTTACTAGCCATATAGGATCCAACATCCTAATCACCCTCCACTTCTCTTCTTGTCTCAATAGAATAACAGCTTCAGAAGTATTTTCATCATAAAACCAGAACTTGAAATAAGGATTCCAATCCTGTTCTATTCTCCTTAATCTTGGTCTTGTATAAGCTTTAGGCTTTGAATATCCAAGTAACTTGTCTTTGACTTGTAGAACCAATAAACTCCATCCATAATTAGCCTCTTTCTTCAACAACTTCTCAAAAATGTCATTATGTTCAGTCTGAATTGGCTTTATCATCTTTAACCTGGATAACTGCATACATTCAAAAGATGGTAAAGACATTATATCCAATGCTTTTCCAAAATATTGACATCCATCAGTCCTTTTGACTACATTACATCCTTTGTTCTTCATGCTTCCAGAAATGTTGTGAAAGTAACCATAGCTTACAATTCTTCCTTTCATCTTTAACTTAGATCCAATCTTAGATCTTGTGAGTTGTCTAGCTTGGTTTTCTTGAACTTTTTCTTCAATGTCTTCAATCATTTGCTTGAAAATGTATAAATGATCAATTATGTACTTGTTTTCATCTTGACTTTCCTTCCACATTTCCATATAAGTCTTTTCTTTAATTTGATCAACTGATATTCTTGGAACACCTTTTTGAACTTCAATATCAAAAATCTTCTTCAAGGTTTGTAGATTATACAAATTCTCATCCATTTGATCATCTTGTTCAAAGTCAAATAATTCCATTTGATCATCTTGTTCAAAATCAAATAATTGATCTGAATCAACTTCAAACATATCATAAAAATCATTCCTTGAATAAACACCTACAATTTCTCCTTCCTCCAACTCTTTATCTCCAGACAATTCTCCAAACATTCTCTGCAGTTGTACATCAGCATGTTGTTTAAACAAATCAACAAAAGTAGGCAAAGAATAATCAACACTTTTCTTTGGATATTCTATATCAGTTAAATCTTCAATATCAACATCTTTACAACCTTTAACTTTGTCAAAAGAAACAACAGAAATAGGAGTAACACCAAATGAAATCCTAGAAAGATAGTAAATCACTATAGCACCAGTTCTTGAATTCAATCCACCTGAACTACCCACTCCCATCACATCACCATCATCATCTTCATCATCACCATGATAAGCATTAAAGCTTAGATGTTCATAAACATCTGAGTCCTCATAATCTACCTTCTCATCTTCTTCTTCATCATCAATGTTAACATATACAAGCTCATAAGTAGCACCAGTAGCCTCAGCTTGATTATCCTTGATTTGAATATCATCAATCTTTTTCTTCAAGTCTTGATTTTCTTTCTTTAAAACATCAATATCAATACTTTGTTGTGCAGTAAAAATCTCCAAAGAAAGAATCCTTTCACTCAACAACTTATTTTCAATTACATCTTCTTCTCTCCACTTCATCAGTTGAGAAATTTGGTTTTTCATAACATCTAGATCACTTGAAGTAGAAGAAGATGGTTGTTCAGCTTCAACAGTCTCCTTTTGTTTTCTATATTTGTCAAACTCTTGTGACAAAATAGATATCCTTCTTCTCAGTTCAGTATCATCATAATCCAAAGAAAAGTTTAAGTCCAAATCCTCTAAAACCTCAAATAAAGATTCTCCTCTTGATGTAGAAGGTGCTTGAAATGTAGTAGTAATAGTAGTAGCATCCATAAAGGAAGGAACAAATGTAGCAACATTCACAAAATCAGGACTCTGTAAGAATGAATCAGAAGACATATGAATACGAGAAGTAGAAACATTTTCTTGAAATGTTGTAGCCACTGAAACAAGTTCAGAAACATGAATAGAAGCTGATGTAGAAGAAACAGCTACAGGAGAAGATACAATGATCCTGGGAGTTTTAGTTTTCTTCTTCTTAGACATATTAGCCATCCTCTTTTTCTTCTTTGGCCTTGAAGCCTCAGGCTCATCAACAGTGAAGCTAGGATCAATTGTCTCTTCCCTTGCTTCTTCACTTTGTTATTGTACTGGTCTCTTCTTTAATCTTCTGACCATTATGTTTCCCACCTGTACTGTCTCCATCTCAGACTCTGTTGATTCTTCATCTTCAGCATCTACATTAATATCTTCAGCATCAACATGTTGAGAAGCTGAAGCCTCTTCTTGTCTTTGAGCTTCTTTTTGATTTGGATATATCACCTGAAGAGAAACCAATGTAGTATAAGTCACATCTGGCCCTAGAGTTGATTGAGAAGACTGTGCTTGTGATTGTCTGGCTTGTGATCTAGGAAGAGGAGGAGGTGTTTGTGTTTGATCATCATCATTGTCACTCAACTGTTCATTGTCAGAATTTGAATCTTCATGCCTCCAAGTATCATTCAACGGAGCAACATAGTTGGCTCTAGCACAATGTGTATCACATCCTTAATCAGAATGTCATCATTACTCTTCTGATATATCTTGACTTGACCAAGACTGGAGTCTGTCATATGCTTCAACTTAAGAAGATCAGCAGCAACCCTCGGCGAGTTCTGATCTGGAAATCTTTCATCAATCAGCATCTGGATGAACCTAGGATACATGTAGAATCTGTCCTTTGCTTTGGTGATGTTATTTAACATATATCTGAATATCATTGCTGAGAAATTGAATGGTTTGTTTAATATCAAAGCTACCATTGCAGATCTCAACAAATCTCTAAGCTCATCAAATGTTCCATTCCTCATGCTAAGACAGTGTAACAACACATGTGCCAACAGCTTGTATTGCAGAGGTAGCTTGCCCTTCTTGATAGAATACTCACTGTATACTCCAAAGTATCTGATCCTTAAGAAGCATCCCTTAATACACCTCTCAGGAATGAGAGTCATTCCTGCAGGTTCTCCTCCAAACTGTAGATCCCTTCTTATATCCGCTTCAGTAACTCGAATGGCTTGACCAAGCACATTCGCCTCAATAACATAGTCTTCATCAACAGTAATTAGTCTTGCTGAATCCCAGAAGCTTTGAATATGAGATCTATATATCTGACAAGATTTAGATATAGCATGATAAATTCTGGATCTTCTCAAAAACTCGATCATCGGTCGAAAATCTTTGCCATTCTTTGTTGTAGGATCCAGATATGCACAGAGATTATGTTTATCCCCGAATGTAATATTCGCCATTTCTACAATCAGAAAAAAAAACACAAAATTTAAAACAAAAATAACAAAACAAAAAAAAAATAAAACTAAAAAAAATTCTAAGTGTTGAAACCAGCGAACCCTCCCTGTGTCGAACCTAAGTTTAGACGAACCTCTTGATCAGACAAACCTATTTACACAAACAAACCTTCCCATGAACGAACCTTGTCTTATCATGAACAGAATGGTCAAACGAACCATTGATCAAAGAAGGTTCGGTTAAGAAAAACAAAGAGGTTCGGCCCGAACCTTTAAAATTCAAACGAACCTTAAAAAATACAGCGAACCTATGTTCATTTAACGAACCTGATCCATTTCACAATCAAATTTTCAAATCTAGGAATTAGATCAAAAAATTTATATCCAGAGATTCGCCATTAACAGATGAACAACATTCATGAAAACATTTTGTCCACAATTTAGATTTAAACTGGTTTTAATCCAAATCAACAGGTTCGACTAAATACAATCTAAAATCAAAAAATCTCCTAATTTAGCCTGTCAATCTCCAATCTTTTTACCTATTTATGATCACAAAACAAATCCGAGACTGATGATATAAGAAATATACTATCTGAGATCCAAAATTGAAAAAATCGAAATCCAATAACAACAGGTTCGTAAATGTGATCTGATGAAAGTGACGAACGTCTCACACACGAACCTTTACTTATACGAACCTATGAACAAACCTTGGAACGAACCATTGACCAAAAAAATGTTGACCGAACCTGTCAACAAACCTATCAGGCAAACCTGTCCAAAACCTCTCAGGCGAACCTATCCAAAACCTCTTGGCCGAACCTATTCAACAAACCTGTTGGACGAACCTATCCAACGAATCTACTCACAAACCTTTCAAACGAACCTCCAAGCAAACCTTTTAAAATTCAATTTTATTTAAAATTTCAAACAAATTAATGTTTAATTTTTCAAAGTAAAAACAAATAATCAAAAATTATTGATTTAACATCAGATAAAACAAAAAATCTTTTTGTATTTTTCAAATTTTAGAACAAACACACTACAAATTTAATAAATCTAACTATGAAATAAAAACTAACAAAACAATCACATATTTTTGTTTGAGAAAGATCCAGACATGAGATCATATTGTATTACAATTATCAACACACCTTATTGAATTAATGGATAGATTTATTAGCAAATTACCATTCAAAGATGATTGTTAGTATAAATATCCTCTTTAAGTTTAATTACTTAGTTAAGATATCAATTGAAAACAAAATCATCAAATACCTTATAATCTCCATTTACTTGAACACATTCTCGTTTTGTAAATAACTAAACAAACAAAAATGTTCTTGAAACAAATTACTTCAATTTTAACTAGTCTGATCATGTAAAAACAAATAGAATTTCTTTTAAAAACAATAAAATATAAAAGAAATTGAAGTTGTTCAAAATCTTGGAATCAAGGTTCATACTTTCGTATGCTCAGATAATCCAGAGATTGAACGAAACAATAATTTAATTTTAAGCTTTTAACAATCAGATCGATATTTTCATATACGCAGAGATTGTCCAAATCTTAATCAAAACCAAGAAAACAAATTTGAATTGTTTAAAGTTGTAACAATCAGGTCGATACGTAAGTATGCGCAAAGAATGTTTCAGCTTTAAACTAAAACAAAATGAAAAAACAAATTTAGAATTTCTTTTGAAAATAAACACATGATCAAAACTAGTAATTTAACTTTTGTTCAAGAAACATCTTCTAAGATTAATCATCACTCATTCAGGACAAAACTAAGTATTGTTTTCTAAGCATTTGTTTCTCATAAAGCATAATCAAAATTTTGTTAAATATTATCTCAACTAAGTTATAAACCTACCAACATATCATACTAAGTAATTATAAATGCTCTTTATGTTTAAGTTCTTGTATGATACAGATGTGCTTCCAATTGCTTACAATGTGCTATCATTTCTCACTTGGTCGAATCAATTTCTCAGAATTTAAATTTTTTGTGTTTTTGTGTTTTTGATTTTTCAAATGTTTTTGAGTTCTTCAAAATTTTCTCCCCATAAAAACTAAAACACAAAACAACAAAAAATAAAATATCTGATGTTAATTCAATAAGAATTGATTATGAAGGAAGTTGATTTAAAATTACCTCACCCATGACCCGAATGCCATTTAATTTGAGCAAATACTCAAAACGGTTTTTATCAAAAGCCTTGGTGAGAAGCTCTGCTCTTTGTTCATTAGTATGTATCTTCACCACATCAATAAGTTTCTTTTCATAGCAATCACGTATGAAATGAAACCTAATATCAATGTGTTTGGATCATGAATGATACACAGGATTCTTCAGCAAAGTAATCAATGACATACTGAGAATTCTGATAATTCTCCAGCTTACTCTTGTTCATTTCTGCTTCTGCTCTTACTGCTGATAAGTCAACCTTCAACTTTTGCACTAATTCGAGATGCACTGAAACTGCATGATTATTTTGCAAAACTTTCATTTTTAACTCTTCATTTTCTTTGCCTAAATTAATGATCTTTTTATCAAAATCATTTTCTCTTGAAATTAACTTCTTGTTAGCTTCAGTGCACTCTACCAGTTCAGCAGTCAACTGAGCATTCATTTCTTTCAACTTATCAATGATCTCTAAAAGATCCTCATTTACCTCATCAACTTTTTCTTTGCCTTTGCTTGTGTCTTCATCCAAAGAAGCCATGAATGCACCCATTAACTCATCATATTGTTTTCCCCAATCATATCCTTCATCAGCTTGACTAACCAAAGCTTTTGATGACTCTTCAGATTTTTCTTTCTTCTTCTGATAATTTTCTTTTGGCTTGAAAGGGTTTAAATTTCCTTGTTTCTTCGGATTTTTACATTCTCTAGCAAAATGGCCCAACTCACCACAATTGTAACATTGTGTGGCCTTTGGATTAAATCCAAACTAGGTATTTCGATCAAAAGTTAATTTCTTCCAAGTTTTCTTTTCATATCTATTGATTCCTCTGATTGCACTTGCCAATGCCCATTGAGTGTCTATCAACTCCATTTCATCATCATCAATTTGCTCATAATCTTCAAAAGTAAAATTTGAGTTTCCAATCTTTCCTGCTATTTGTTCATCATATGCACTGAATACATATGACAAAATTGACATATGATCTCGAAAAGCCTCCACAATTACTTTTCACAAATTCGTTGTATTCAACTGAACTGGAGTTGTTGTAGAGTCAGACTTTTTCTCATTCATAGAATAAGATGAACTTGGACCAGCAAATGTAGATGATGCATAAGTACTATCAGCAGTACTTGAAACAAAAGATGTTTGGATCTTTGCATAAGAAACAAGAGGAGTAACCACAGATGCACCATAGAGAGAAGGATCCTGAGTAACATTAACTCTACGTGCTTTTCTCTATCTTTCATTTCCTATTCTTCTATCTTTTGTATAAACTCCACCAAAGTCATTCCCGGTAGATTTTCCTCTCAAAATCAGCACCGATGAATTCCAACTTTCAGGCAACGCATCTGCAAAACAATCATCTTCTCCTCTTCGGTATACTCAATCCCACACTTCCTAACTTCAGTCAAAAATGCCTATATCTGGTTATTAAGGCTTCAAGACTTTCATTGCCAATAAAATTGAAGTTCTCAACCTCTTTGCGTATATCAGTGGCTTTCATCTTCTTGAGTTTAGTATTTCCCTCAATTCTTGCCTTCAATGCATTCCATAAACCATAAGAGGTTTTATGTTCATCAAATTAATATAGTATCTGATTAGGAATTGCTTGGCTCAATATCCAATCTCTCAAGGGCTTGATCCAAATCTGTCCCCACCACCTTAGGTCTTTCATAAGGTGATAAAAGTCTTTCCCACAGATTGGTGTCAGTTCCATTGAGATGTGTCTCAAATCTTCCTTTCCAGTTCTCATAGTCTGTCAAATCAAGTAGTTTTGGAACTTTGTTCGTACTTCCAGCCTCAGTTTCACTAATCAAAATGCTATGTATCTTAGAATTTTGACTAGCTACAGCAGCAAACATCTCAGCCATGGTTTTTAATTTTTAATCAGTGAACCTCTTGATGAAAAATTCAACTCACGAACCTAATCAACAAATGAACCTTCTCCAAATCTTGATATCCATGAACCTTAGCTCACAAACCTTAGACAAACCTTTATCTCACGAACCTGATGCAACGAACCTTGAGACAAACCTGATCTCACGAACCTCGAGACAAACCTAATCTCACAAACCTATACAGTAAACCTTAAACAAACCTCTTCAAAATTTCTAAATGAATCTCAGAAAAATCTCTTTAACCGCGAACCTCTTGCTTCAGCCAATCACAGGTTCGTCTCGCGAACATGTTCTTGAAAATTCAAAAATTTAGGAGAGAAAACCTTCCAAATTTGAAGAGAATTCTTCAAAAATCACCAATTTACACTACAAATCTCTGAATTGTAATGTTCCTCAGCAGTAGACGATGATATCACACTCAAAACAACAATCAAACTCAAAGAAAACTCCCATTTCTTGATCTTGATCTTTTTTAACTCCAAATGCTTGTAGATCTTTGAAAATCTTGTATAGAACTTCACCAAAGCTCTGATACCACTGTAGATCTCCTAAAATGATCTTGATCGTCCAACAAAATCCTATTAACAATCAAATATATGCGGAATCTATATTTGATTTATATGAATCAAAGAAGAAACAAACATTTATATAATCTCCATTTCATTAATCAACATCAACTGATTACAATGAAATACAAGAACACACAGTTCTTACTCACACAGAGAAAATCACTCAGATCTGTATAACAAGAAGTTTTCCAAAAGTTATGACATCTCTAGACAAACCTACAATATATACTAAGAGCTCAAACGAACCTGGCTGAACCTACACGTTCGCCAGCCAAATCTTGAGGTTTGCTGGACGAACCTTTACATCAAGAACCCTAGGTTCGCCGAACCTGCTAAGGTTCGTGTGCCAGACGAACCTCAGCCAAACCTCCTATAACTTACACATTTTGACAAGCAACCTATTGCAAACATGTACTAACAAACTGCTTCCAGAATCTGGAAATAAACCTCATATCCCGATCTGACACAATGGAGACAGGAACTCCATGGCGAGTCAAAATATCTTTTACGAACAAATCAGACAACCTTTCAGACGTATACGTTTCCCTGATAGGACATAAGTGTGCACTCTTCGTCAGTCGGTCCACAATCACCCATATGGTATCATGTCGTTTGGCTGTTCTCGGCAGCTTGGTGATGAAATCCATGGTGATGTGTTCCCATTTCCATTCCGGTACCTCTAGAGTTTGCACATATCTGTAGGGCTTCTGATGATCAGCCTTCACTTGCGCACAAGTAAGGCACCTGTTCACATACAGCATCACATTAAACTTCATGCCCGGCCACCAATAATCCTTTCGAACATCTTGATACATCTTCGTAGCACCGGGATGAACCAAATAACGTGACTTGTGGGCTTCATCTAAAATTCTTGACCGAATGTCCCCATTTCTGGGAACCCACATACGACCGAATTGTACTTTCACATTGTGATCATTGTCTTCCAAGTTCTTGACTTGCTCGAAGACACATTCAAAACCCACATTCTCTTCTTTCAGTCCTTCATGTTCCTCTTGCTTGAGCTCGTTCAGAAAATCTGGCGTTACCACCAAACTATACGATTTTATTCGTATGGCAGGATGATCAGTCTAGCGACTCAAAGCGTCTGCCACCACATTGGACTTTCCAGGGTGATATAAAATATCACTATCATAATCCTTTAACAGCTCAAGCCATCATCTCTGCCTCATGTTCAAATCCTTTTGCTCGAAGAAATACTTCAAGCTCTTGTGGTCGGTATAGATGGTACTCTTTACTCCATACAGGTCATGCCTCCATATTTTCAATGCAAACACTACCGCAGCGAGTTCAAGATCGTGGGTTGGATAGTTAGCCTCATGAATCTTTAGCTGGCGTGAAGCATAAGCTATCACCCTTCCTCGTTGTATCAGTACGCATCCCAACCCTTGTCGTGATGCATCGGCATACACAACAAAATCCTCATTTTCATATGGCAGTGCAAAGACAGGATCTTGGGAAGGTTTCTCCTTTAGCACAGAGAACGCTTGTTCTTGGTTCGGGCCCCGTTCGTACTTTACATTTTTCTTTGTGAGCTTCGTCAGCGGCATCGCTATCTTGGAGAAGTCTTGAATAAATCTCCTATCGTAACCAGCCAAACCAAGAAAACTGTGTAATTCCGTAGATGACTTCGGAGGGCTCCATTTCATAATCGTTTCAACTTTAGCTGGATCTACCATAATGCCTTCTGGGTTCACCACGTGACCCAGAAAATGTACTTCCCGTAACCATAAGGCGCATTTGATAACTTATCATAAAGTTTCTCTTTCCTCAAGATTTCCAATACCTCTCATACATGGCAAGCAAGGTCTCCCTCGTTCTTTGAATAAATCAAAATATCATCTATAAACACTATCACCGATCGGTCCAGCATCGGTCAACATACTCTGTTCATCAAATCCATAAACGCTGCACGAGAATTCGTCAATCCAAATGACATAACGAGAAACTCGTAGTGTCCATAACGTGTACGGAAAGCAGTCTTTGGAATATCCAAGCTCTCAAACTTTCAACTGATGGTAACCGGATCGAAGATCTATCTTTGAGAACCAGCTTGCACCTTGCAATTGATCGAACAAGTCATCAATTCTAGGTAGAGGATACCTGTTCTTTACAGTCAGCTTATTCAGTTTCAGGTAGTCAATACACATTCGCATGCTTCCATCTTTCTTCTTAACAAACAGCACCGGTGCTCCCCACGGAGAGACACTCGGTAGTATAAAACCTTTATCAGTGAGTTCTTGTAGCTGGGCCATTATTTCTTTCATTTCAGTGGGAGCCAAACGATAAGGTGTTTTGGCAACAGGTTGGGCCCTCGGCACTAAGTCGATTTGGAACTCAATTTCCTGTTCAAGTGGTAATCCAGGCAATTCCTCAGCGAATACATCGAGGAAGTTACGCACCACGGGTACATCATCAATCGTCCTCATATCCGTTCGTTCCTTAATCACATAGGCCAAGTAGGCTACACACCCTCGCCTCATCATAACGTCAGCCTTGGTCATCGAAATAATCTTCGGCACATACATAGCTTTATCACCATAAATCGTTACCGAGCTGCCATCCATCGCACGTAAACATATCATCTTTCGTCGACATATAATGTTAGCCTCGTATTTGGCTAACCAGTCCATACCCAAAACTACATCGAAACCTCCCAAGGTTATAACAAACAATCGTACTGGGAACTTATGACCTTCTATCTCAACATAGCAATCATCTATAGCCTCAGTCACCCTTATCATCTTACCAATAGCCGTCTCTACATCAAATACCCAATCTATCTTCTTAACCTTCCCAGAAAACCCATCACAGAAAGTAGAAGATACAAAACTCATACTGGCATCAGAATCAAACAATACAGAAGCAGGAATATTGTTGATAGAAAACGTACATGTGACCACATCAGGGTCCTCGATCGCATCATCCTTCGTCAGTGTGAAGGCTCGAGCTTTAGCCTTCTGCTTCTGCTTCTCCTTCTCTTTCTCTTTCTCTTCTTTCTTACCAGAGCCCGAAGTATTGGCCCTTGGTTGTTTGCAATCCTTGGACATATGTCCTAACCCATTGCAGTTGAAGCATCGAGTAGCATTCGGGAAACTGCTAGAAAAATGCCCCGTCTTCTGCACCTGAAACATAAATTAGTGCCCATCAAGCACTGTCCTATGTGGCTTTTCCCACACTTGTTGCGTCGGCTCATCTCCTCTTGCTTCACTTTTTTGCTTGAAAACTTTCGTTGGTCTGTTCGACCCTCTTAGTCCCGGAGGACTCTTTCATCTTTGTTTCTTCTTTGACCGGCTCAGCAAACATAACATCATCCCAAACTATACCACTAAGTTCAATAGTGGAGTCGAAAGTCTTTGAGGCATTTGCTTTAACATGAATCCTGACCTTTGGAGGCAAACCCTCCATGTACAATTTCACTCTACGTTCCTCAGTAGAAACCAGGTGAGGAACGAGTCTGGCCATCTCATTAAATCGTGAAGTGTACTGCCTGTGGTTCAGGCTCCCCGCTTTCAGCACTAAAAATTCCCTTCAACCTTATCCAGCTCGTTCTTGGGACAGAACTGTTGGGTGACCAGCTCCTTCAGATCTTCCCAAATCATCTTCTCCATATCAGCTGCAGACTTAGACTGCTTGATGGTGATCCACCAATGAAGTACCTCCTCGACAAAGGAGTGAGCTGCAAACTTGACAGCTTGATCAATTCAGCACTCACTGATGGAGATAACAGCCTCCATCGCAGAAATCCAATGGCAGGTGGCCACAGCATCTTTCCTTCTGTCAAAGGATGGTGGATTGCATCCTTTGAAGGCCTTGTAGTCACAGACTATCGTCATACTTCATTGGAGTCACCACTCTTTGTCTCGAGGATCACGATTTCCTCGTCATCTTTGGTGATTTCTTTTATTCCTTCCGACTTTTCCTTCAGCACATCCTTTAATGCCTTAGCAATCATTACTGGCATTTTCTCATCCTGATTCTGCAGACTTCATCAAAAATAGCCTTTACCACGATATGCTCTAGTGTGAACTCTTCTTCATTTTCCGATGGCTCACTGTGCTCGTTTTCTTCTTCGTTGACAGGTTTCTCGGTCACGACATGTGGCTCCTCATCTCCCTGTGGTTTCAGTCTACCCTTTTGTCTGGCCATCTAAACTTTCTACATAATGCAACAATTGATGAGTCAATACAGGAATCAGTTTAGCACGAAATAAGTGTCGTAAATCGTTAATGACGTTGATCAGGTGTTATTAACCATTTACCCAACTCATAGGATCTAAACGTTTCCCATCCCATATCCTCAATGTGCATGACACTATCTACTTTCCTAAGCTTACATGTAATTCTAAACTCATATATGAATATTTAGCTCATGCCATCCTTTCATCTGTGGTTGGCAATCCGCATCATTTAATCTCATTCTCAGTTTAAGTCTTAGCATTTGGGTTGCTAAGATCTCTCAAACTATGGCTCTGATACCAACTTGTGAGGCCCCGATTCCCGGGCACCCCACAGAGGTTGGTTTTCATCATAACACATAGCTCTTAAACTAAAAACTTTCATAGATAGCAGCGAAATTTAAAACATAGTTTGTCAAACATGAAATAATGTCTGAATTAAAACATAATTGATTGCCAACACCACCGGATTCTCTATCTTGATGCCCGAGCTCCACGTTTCTTCTTATCATAGCTTTAACCTGACATACATGCTAAAATGTCAGCTTACGCTGGTGAGTTCTAGTTTTCATAAGACATTGTAAACATTTTGTTAAGTTAAAACATATTTAACATCATTTCGTTCACATAATCCAAAACCTTGTCACATAAACATCCTGATCATCATCATCATACAACCACTGCTACCGAGCGTAACAATGGGCTTATGCCGGTACAAGGCTCCATAACCGTTGATTCGACCCGCCAAAGCGTTCTGCAGATCCATACTTACCCAGTAACAAGTACTGGAGCAACCATACTTACCCCATACGAATATGGGAACAACATCATACTTACCCCGTAACAAGTACGGGAACAACCATACTTACCCCATACGAATATGGGACCAACGTCATACTTACCCCATACGAATATGGGAGCAACATCATACTTAACCCGTAACAAGTACGGGAGCAACCATACTTACCCCATACGAATATGGGAGCAACATCATACTTACCCCGTAACAAGTACGGGAGCAACCATACTTACTGTCACACCCCGACCGACAGCGGAACACGTCGGGGCATGATGTGTAAATGTCCAAAAGTTAATGGTGCTACTTATAAGTTTCATATTTAAACATTCCATTTAAATCAACACATTCATTACACTTAAAACATGTCACCATTCATACAATATCATTACATCATAAATTCAAATACAAAATATTGATTAAAGTTTAAACTAGGTCTTATAATTCCTATATGATCTTCATCCAAAAGCTTTAAACCTGTTACACATGTAAAATAGAGTTTTGATCAACTATTTGCATAGTTGGTGAGAATCTCATACAGTTGATATATAGATATATAAAATAAGATGCAACAATAGTTTAATAAGAATTGATCTAAATATATATGTATTCCACAATGTTTGATGATAAGATTTTGGCAATTTCACCTTTACTAACATAATGACACAAAGTCATTAAAGAAAGGCTACTAGTAATACTAAATGTTTTTGGCAATTTCACCTTCAATATAAACAATGACATAAGTCATATTAATTAAAGGCTACTAGTAGTAATATATTGAATATGATTATCCCAATAACAATAACACATAGATATACAAACAAGTAGTCAACACACAGCATTCAAATCTAATTCTATCTTAAACTAAAGTATTGCATCCTTGTATTTGTTTATGACTCAAGAATAACATGTTTGATAAGACATGTGTAACATCCCAAAAATTACAAAAAAAATGTAAAGAGGGAGTATAAGAAACTCACGTGTTTTCGCTTTAGACTATCCAGGTAGTGCTTGATTATGTTTAGAACTAAAAGAATCCCAAATCAACCTAAGTGCATATCAAATAATATAACTTAGATCTTTCTAAGTATGTGTTATGTTTGTCCATATGAATCTTTTGATTTATATTTAGAAATAATAGTTTGAAATCATAAAAGTGTTTATACGATAATAGAATAAAAGTATTAAATAGAAATAATGCTTTTATAATTTCTTTTATAGTTGTTTTCTAAACATAAAATAATAATTTACATATATTTATTACTTGATAATATCTTGAGTAGAAGATGGTTTTTGAGTATTTTTAAGCTAAAAAAAAAATAACTTCTAACCGTTTAATGATCTTTAATACCTTATAAAAATATATATCTATGTTTATTAAATACATTTTTATAAGTTTGTAGTTATAGAAACATATGATAAATTCCAGAAATTTAAAGATAATTTTTCTGACTTTTTAGGTCATTTTTATAAGTAATATTTATCTCTTTTTTAAAAAAAAATTATTTAAACAATAAAATAGTAACTTTGAAAAATAATACTCCAAGAATTCTTTAAAATTTTTCAGACTGTTCATAAAGTTAATTTATAATTTCTATAATTTTTTCCAAAATTTTTAAAAATGTTTTAGTATTTTTTTATACATTTGAAACTATTTAAATAGCATTTAAATAGTAAAATAATATAAATATATTCTGGAAAATTCCGAAAATTTTACAGAATGTTGGAATTGATATTTTAAAATTTATAGAATTTTTTTAGAATTGATTTGAGTAGAAAACTAAAAAAAATGGGGTTTAAGGGCAAAAACGGTTGTAACCGGATTCCAACCCGAGACCATGTATCCCCAAGTCCCATGCTCTAACCGGTGGGCTGCCGTGTTTTCATGTTTGAAATTTTTTTTTTTTTTTGGTTTAATTTATATTCAATATTTTGAAACAAGTTACATCAAAACAGCAGGTAAACGGGCAACAAGCTGCGCCGCCAACCCTTTCCGAATTGCGAATCCTAACCTTCCAAACACAAACTCCTGCCCCCTTGGGGTTGAACAATTGTTGTGGATGACCCGTTGAACCCTCGTCAAGAAATGGATAGCTTCGGACGCTAGGGAACCAAAAGTATCAAAGGCAAAAGGGACAAAGACATGCTGGTTCTCTGCACAGGCTTTAGCATGCTTATCCACTTTCTTTGATTCAGCCTTTCTTGCTGCTTGTCCGGCCACAAATCCGTTTTCCCTTAAACCAACCAAAGGGGAAATTTATTTCAAATTTTGAAAAACACACTTTCAGAATTCCCCAAGTTAACTATGAGCCCTAGTTTTGATTCGAACCAAATTCAATCGATTGCAACATCTTGGGTCTCGAAATTGTTAGGGCTTTTAATCCTTATGCAAAAACGAGTAATATGATGTGAGTGATTACCTGAAAAGAATTAGAATTGAAGAGCATTGAGTTCCGGAGTGATGGCGGTCGTTTTTAATTCAAAAACTCACGTTTTCGAGTATGTATAATCGAAATGGGTATACGCTTAGCTTCGATTAGATGTCGCCAACATATTGTTGATTTCAATTTAATCAGAGAAAATCGAATTAAGTGTGAATGAGTTAGAATGTGAGCCGTTCATACGGTTTAGAAAAATGGACATAAATTAGCTTTGTTAATCGATTTAATTTGCTGTTACACCTTCTTAAATACGATCGGAACCTTAACCGCCAAAGATTAGATTTTTTTTTTTTTTTTTTTTTGAACGGCGCCAAAGATTAGATGATGCTATGATTGTTTTGTTTACGTTTTGGATTGAGATGCCATTAATGGCTTTGGCCGTGAGCTGTGGAAGAAAAAAGAAAGAAACAACCATTTTCACTAATGGTCCTTGTAGTTTTAGGATATACAATATCAAGTCATATTCTTTTACATTTATGGTTTATAAATTCATGCTCCTAATACTTTTATAAAAAATATTTATAAATCCTTTTATGTAAAGTTTATAAAACTTAATATAATCTTTTCATTTTCGATCATTGATATTTAATAAATCATTTTAACTTAATGCGTAACCTCTATTAGTTATTATGATTTTAATCTTTTATTTTATAAATTCTTTATTACTTGTTATATGCTTATTATTATTGATTTAAAACAAATTATTTATAATATTACAAAGCTTTATAACTCTTATAAAGTCTTAACCTTTATTTGGTTTATCACTAAAATTTGATTAATTTAAGTTACAATCAACCTTGTTAGAATGTATTTATACAACATTTATAATTTATTTATGTACATAATTATTCATAATTATGTAAACATATGTATATGTTTTTGTAAAAATTTCCCTTGAGCTTTCATTCATTTGAGTTTTAACACTTTTAAGTTTTAAGAAATCGTAAATGTCACACTTACCCCATACGAAAATGGGAGCAACGTCATACTCACCCCATACGAATATGGGAGCAACATCATTCATCATGACATCATAAACACACTATGCTAGCATCTAATCATCATAGCATCATACTTTCATCCTAGCAGCCTAGGATTTCATCATAGCATAACATCTATAATTATCATCATAGCATGTTATCATACAGTTCATCATCATTACATACTAACACACATTCATCATACTTAGCATACTTTTAAGCATAAATCATACTAACACATTAACATGCATTCATCATCATGGCATAGTCACATAACATCATAACATATTAACAGCATGTATGCCAGCCCAAAATATAGTTACACATAACTTGTTAAAGTAGGGCATCTAGAACTCACCTGACAGTAGCTCCTTGTATTCTTGACCGAACTCTTTAGCCAAGACTTAAGAATTAGTACATCGTCTCATTACATTACATTACCAAGTGAAGTTCACTAAGTTGAGTACACTAAGTGGAGTACTCTAAGTTGAGTACTCTAAGTTGAGTACTCTCAGTCGTGTACTCTAAGTTGAGTAAACTAAGTTGAGTACACTAAGTTGTGTACTCTAAGTTGTGTACTCTAAGTTGTGTACACTAAGTTGAGTACACTAAGTTGTTTACTCTAAGTTGAGTACACTAATTTGTGTACTCTAAGTTGTGTACTCTAAGTTGAGTACACTAAGATGAGTACACTAAGTTGTGTACTCTAAGTTGAGTACACTAAGTTGAGTACTCTAAGTTGTGTACACGAAATTGAGTACTCTCAGTCATGTACTCTAAGTTGAGCACACTAAGTTGAGTACAATAAGTTGTGTACTCTAAGTTGAGTACACTAAGTTGTGTACTCTAAGTTGTGTACTCTAAGTTGAGTACACTAAGTTGAGTACACTAAGTTGAGTACTCTAAGTTGTGTGCTCTAAGTTGTGTACACGAAGTTGAGTATACGAACTTGAGTACACTAAGTGAAATTTACGAACTCGAGTACTCGTCTTTTCTTCATAAAATATCTTAGAAATTTATCCAAGACTTTGGGGAGTTAGTTCTAGGTCCCTTATGACCTTACTCATGTATTGGAACCAAAAAGGAACAAACTTTCTGCATAAAGGCGTGACCTTTATGCATGTTTTCCCTTTTGTCTAAAAATCGAAACTTTCATACATCAAACCCTAACCTGGTGTTAGATGATCCTTTCTGTAGCTTCCCGTGCGATTCGTCCTTCGTTTGGCCGATCAAAAGTCGTTTCTTGAAATTCTCGAACCTGCCCTCTTCGAGTTCTTGAGAGAGAATGCTTCCAACCAAAGGTTAGCGCGTTTCCCAAGGCACTCATATATATAGGCAATGTTCATGAAAATGGAGTACACGAAGTAAAGTTCACGAAATTGAGTACTCTAAGTGGAGTTCACGAAATTGAGTACACTAAGTTGAGTACTCAGTTAAGTACTATAAGTTGAGTACACTAAGTTGAGTACTCTAAGTTGAGTACTCTAAGTTGAGTACTCTAAGTTATGTACTCTAAGTTGAGTACTCTAAAATGGAGTTAGTGTACTTCCAAATTTCGTGATATTTTGTTTGGTTGGTTTTTCATCTATTGACGGCAAGTAAATTATCCGTTACCCATTCGTAAGTTCAAATAATTTATATAGAAAATTCGGGGTGTTACACGTGGGTCCCTAGATTGCGATATTTTTGAATTTTTCTTCGTTTTACAATTTCGAAGAATCCGGAAATCCGTTTCGCGCACGGTTTTCACCCACGTTCACGATTTCTCGCATACTTTCAACTCGTAATAATCACAATTGCTAAATCAACGTGGACTTCAAGCACGATGACATGTGCTTTCAGTTGATGATGACGTAATCTTCGAATGCAATTGTCACATCACATACACTAACCCGGGTAAAAAAAATCAACCATAATAAAAATGCACAAACAAATCATATCAACTGAAAAGATGAATACATAAACCAGCATAAAAGTTCTAAAACAAATTTATTTAAAATAGAAAGCATGTTCATAAGCAAACATCAGTATCATGTCTAGTTTGAATATTTTGAAAAAGGTGATCACTTTTCTATCTTTGAAGTCAGAAGCTTTTGACTAAAAACTGCTTTCGGCTCATTACCATCCATTAGTTTCTTTCTTGATTTTGAGATTGATTCACACGGGCTATCATCAACATCATAAACATCTTCAAGATTGCGTTTTAAGCAAGCAGTGAATGAATGTTGGGAGTTTCCATTACGATGCACAGTCCTTGCAGTTGTAGCATCATTTTATGAGTAAGGAGTAGAGTTGTCTCTGGTGAAAGATGCAAAATCCTTTGGAAAAAAGAAAATTTAACAGTATTGTTATAGAGAGGCAGTAAACAACTATATAATGAAATGAAATTTCTTAAAATGATAATTAAAAATTTAAAATGCATTTAATACCTTTGAGTGAGCAATTTGTTGGGATAAAAATTCAATATAAGTAGCATGCATTACCTTAGTGTTTGAACCCTATAATGTAACAAAAAAAGAAACATTTAAACATTGACAAGTAATTTATGTCTAATTATATATGCAGCAAGGTATATATGTAAGTAATTTACCTCTTCATTTTTTATTTTGTTTTCAAGTGTGGACAGTATAGTTGCATCATCAGTAATTTTAGAAACTCCAAAAAACTTCATGTTGGAATCAACATTATTTCGAAGATTAAAACAACTTATATCAATCTTGAATGCAAACTTTATGTCCGGTAACAAATTGGATTCATCCGGATGCAAATTGTTATACTCACCCTGAAATAATATTTTTAAACATAAAAAAATATTGTATATAAGTTCAAAAGCATTATAATATTATGATATGTAATAAACAAAATAGTTTGAGTAACCTCAGACTCAGTCATTTTTTGAAGCAAATCTTTTGCACTAATGTTAAGGAGCTTTTTGCATCACGATCAAACAACGTAAGAGACAATACTCCAGTAGAATCTTGCACACGCAAGGGTATTTTGAACCTACCAATTCAAATAGAACATAATAATTAATACATGAGAAATTAAAAAGGAATAATTAATAAAATTGTATTAAAAAATAGTTAAAATAAGTTCATTAAATACCTAGGAAGAGGATCTATAACCTTCTGACTGCACTGATCATTATTGCATTCAAAAATCTGGTTTTCTTCATAATTACCTTCATCATCGTGTTCACCTATAATCCATTTTCATGAAGCATTCCTACTGCATACCTTACAAGCTAGATAGTATCATTCAACATCTGGAATAACACACTTGATTGTACCAACAATGACAACTTTTTTAACGTGTATAAGGAAAACATATTTTTTATTAGATCTGACAAATTTGTTTTTCCATTTTGTGTTAAAAAATTTATAACATAGTACCTCAGCAATGTCATTAACTTCAATTACAGTATTTAAAGCAGTTTTTGACAAGAAGTCATCCTCAACCAATGTAACCAAAGACGATCCAATGACACGATAGGATGATGAAGTTGTTTGTTGATCATTACAATGCAACCTGCAGACATTTATTTTAATTTATTATATAAATAAATTTAATATTCTTAAATATATTAAAAATATGTGTATGATAATAGAGAAACATTCATACCATATTACTTTGACTTAAATTGATTGGTGTCATCAATGTCAGAATTGATGAAGAGGTTGGTTGCAAAGTATGTTGTGGAAACATAAGGGCGACCTGCATATAAAACAAAGAATAGTAAATAGTAATAAAATATTCACTGTAAAGAAAATATGATTTAATTTTTGACTTAAAATTACCTTCAAAAAAACCTTAAATCTTCCAAATTGAAGTATCAAAACCACCAAATAACCTGGCTCCTTATCAGCCATGTACTCAGAAAACTTATCAGCATAAGAATCCCATAAAGTGACATAAATGATGCGACTCTTCTACATTAAATTTTTAAATATTGTTAGATAAATTAACAGATTATAAAAATGTAATATAAATTAACATTTAAATATAAAAGTCAAACTCATAATCTTGTAGCTGAATTTTGATCCTTCGACACAGTTTGCCAGTCTTTGTGGATATGGACTCTTGAATAGGAAAATAGGTATATACATACCCAATAACATCTGTGAAAAAAAAATTTTTGCATTATTTATCAGTTTGGATATGTTAGTTAATATTAATAAGAATAAATAATGTTATAAAAAATAAAACAAATATTAGTCAAATGCAATGCACTTACCAAGAATGTTATTATCAGTAACTGAATTCTGGATAAATTGTTCAAAAGGAGAGAATGAGAAACCATATTGTGTTCCTCTAAACTCCATGCATTTGACAACAGTTGAACCCCAATGCAAATGCACTTTGTATGGATGATTCAAAATCTTGTAAGGTGACATGTTATCACCTAAAGAAGGCTTCCTTATAATAAAGCAGTCTCCATCTTTAAGCAACTTCTGAAACTTGATCAAGTACTTCTTGCTGCAAACTGCTTCAATCATAACACCCTAAAAAATGTTTATATATATGTATCAAAATAAGAAATTCTGAATGCAATATATGTTACATAATTTCGTTACAAAATAAAATGTTAAATATTTAAAAAGTAACTTGTTCGTCCATTGATATCATTTCAATCTGATATGTTTCTCCAGGGTAATACTTATCAGGTTGAGTCCACATTTTGAGAATACGAACCTTAATGCTATGGCCAGGATTTTTTACATCAAGATTGTCAAGCAAAGTTATACCTGATAAAGCCAGTTATCTGTATATACACAGGTATGAATCAGTTAGTCAAACATGTATGTAAAAAAAATTGAACAAAGATTGAACAGAAGATTAATGGAAATGGAAGACAATATATAAAAGGAGGATTTTTTATGAACCATATCTATGCCTTTGAATTTTTCTTCACCATTCAAAAGAATGTAGTAAAAATGATGAGTAGATGGTGAATTTATTAGAAAAATGTATGATTTCTGTTTTGGAAATTTTGTGATATCCATAATTTTAGCATCAGTTATGACAATGATGTTATATGATATATATGGAAGGTTTTCTTTTTAAAAGATAGTTAAAGGCATTGAAGACAATAAATTATATTTATTTACACCAAACGCAAGTTACACAAAAATTATTGAAATTATATTCAAAGAATGAATTCTGCAAATTTGAAAAAATAAATTATATTTAAAGAATGAATTCTGCAAATTTGCAAAAATAAATTATATTTAAAGAATGAAAATGTTCTATTGTTTTAGGATAGAACAAATTAAATGAAAATGTAAAAGCTAACTAAAGAACAAAATAGTCATGTAAAGAGTTGTGTGGATCTGTGACACGAAAGTGAGTGCGGTGACTTCAAAAATCATAATCAGAGTCATTTTAAGTTATAATCAATTGATTAAAATTGCTGATATTGAAAATTTACATATATTAGTTTTACCATACAATTAAGAACTGAGTAATCTCCTTTGCATCATATAACATCAATATATACACAATTTTTCACGTGGTAATTATATTATGAATTGTGGGTTTTATCTTTTTATTAAGCAGTTAATTATCAGCACATAATTAGGTCCAGCCATATAAAATTTAAATAATAAAAAAAGAGTAATAAATTGTATATATGTAATTTAGAAAATTATATAGTTTTGAGTATATATGCAAGCAAATTAAACTCATTGAGATCATTATGATTGCTTAACCAGCTAGTCAATTCACACACACGGTCACTTAACAGAATGAGAATTTCCTATCCCAGAAACACATGACACAAATACTCTAAACTTGCAAATAATTATAGCAAAAGATTGGCAGTGATCAGCCATAAAATAAAGAGAAAATCAAGACTATGAGATGAAAAATTGAGTTGAATACAAATATATGATTAGTAAATGGACCTGGTGTAGAAAATCAGAGACCTGAGGAAAGGCTTTTTAACTAGGAAATGAAGCTTTAGACACTTAGTCAAAGCTTTTGGTATTAGCTCCCTCTAAGGTTTTGCACTTGATTTTAGTTATTTTGGTTGTTTAGTTTTCTTGCTTATAAGAAAGAGAGAAAAGAAAAGTAAGAAGACAACACAAAGAATTGTTCAGAAAAGTGTTGTGTTTCATTCAAGGGATGTTGGGGTATAAATAGCCCCGACATTTAATGTTTCAGGACAAATACATAAAAAGACAAACAGATAAGACTGAAGACACTTTTACAGACACTGTAGCATCAGAATAGTACAAGTATAAAGTCAACCAGGATCTTCAAAGATCTTGAAGTCTTCTGAGGTTCAGACAGTTGTACTGATGATAAGAAGTTAATCTTTCGAAAGTTATTCATAGGAAACTGATTAAGGAATCAGTTGTTCTTTTATCGGAAGCTGATGAAAGAAACACTTATTCTTTCATCAGAAGACAATCATTTATTGTTTCATCAGAAGACAATCGTCGGAAGCTTATGTAGATGCTAAAGTCTTCCGAAGTAATGTTTTCTTCCGAAGCTTGTCTTCCGAAGCTTGTCTTCGGATAGTGTCTTCCGAAGCTTGTCTTCAGATAGTATCTTCTGAAGCTTGTCTTCCAAAGCAAATGTCTTCCGAAGAGTATATTATCTTCAAAAGCTAATGTCTTTCGAAGTTAATGTCCTGCAACAGTTATTCAATTTGGTTATTTGAGTGGTGGTTTTGCTTCGTCAGTCCTTATTTTTCCAACACCTGGATATTGAAATATAAGAAGAAATTGAATACCTTGAAACATTGAATGCTTGAAGGCTTTATCCTAATTAAGAAGCAAGAAAGGAAAAGAATGTTACAAAAAGAGTTAAAAACAACCATTGAATTCTTGAAGGCCGAGCTCCGTTCCTCATGATGATTATATGATTGTCTGAGAAATGAAGAATGATGTGCAGATGCAGCAGCATAAGCATCTGGCAAAAATCTTGTGAACTCATGAAGAAGATCCAGATTAGGGGTGTGTTTTTTACCCGAACCGGAAGAACCAATCCGAAAAAACCCTACCCGAACCTGAAAAACCCGAACCTGATAAAGCCTATTACCCGAACCCGAAGACTTAGAATGGTTCGGTCTTTGGGTACCCATGGGGACAGTTCGAGTAAACCCGAATAACCCGATCTAGGCATACAAGTTCGAACTCTTGCTATATGATTCTTGCTGTATGTTTTAGTTTATACTCAAGTTCGAATTCTTGCTATATACTTTATGGCATACAAGTTCCAAAGAAGTATCTGATTTAAAGAAGGGGAGTAGGTAAACAAGTGCTTTTGATTAAATATGTTAATATTGTTGTTATTATAATGTGTTCTCAGTATATAAGCTATAAGGTAATGACATTATTAAGGTTTACTTACATTGTTTAGGTTAAACATGTTGAGATTGTTAAAGAAATGTATGTTTTGATTAAACATGTTTTTATTTTATTTTTTGGAAAATAAAATATTAGTTATTCAAGTATTACCCGAGAACCGTTTAACCCAACCCGATTAAACCCAAGAACCGATTAAACTTTAATTATATGGTTCGGTTCTCGGTTCCAATTCCATATTACAAAAACCCGAATAACCCGACCCGAACAACCCGAAACCCGAGGAACCAACCCGAATGACACCCCTAATCCAGATGATCATAAAAAAGAGTAGCAACTTGCATAGATCCATACGTGTAAGATAAAATTATATATAATAATTACATGTGAAATAATTTATTATACAAAAGCTTACATCACATCACCTGTAGGTAGACTTCATTAATACCCTTGTTTTCCTTCCTGTACATATTCAAGATGTTCAAAACAAATTTGTAAACATGATCATCATTCTGAAAACGTCGCTGCATCAAAAAGGGGACAAACAAAATGAATACATATAAGAAAGATTATGTGTCCTCTTTTACAAATAAGAGCATCCATTGCACACTTTCACCTTTATTTTGAGGTATATAACTCTAGAATACCAACCAGAAATATAAAACTTAAATAATTAAAAAATATAAAATTTATAAGAAGAATGAAACCATTAAGGCAGACATTTACATGGACATAGTTCATGTGCTAAAAAAGAGACGAATAAATTCAACACATAAAAACGAAATCATAAAAAGAACACAATAAACATCAATAGTGATACATATATTTGTGTGAACATTAGTTGATAATAGAGAAAAACAAAGAAAATCAACATTAGTTTATAAAAGCAAAAAGAGAATCAAGTAGATGCATAACAAAGAAACAAATTAAATGAAAAGATAACACAAAAAAAAAACTTAAACATAAAGAAAACAATAATCAAATCAAACAGCTTTGAATGAGTTAGATTTAAGACATACATTTTTGATTTGAAAAGTTAAAAAATTAAATGTTTGTCAGTAGAAAACAAAGTGGAAGGGAAAACTCACATACTGTATGTCCTTCTTTATTGCATGCCCTTTGAATACATATGTGATGTGGATCCTCAATCTCTTTATCTGAAACACACCATTCAACATCATAATAAAAAGATTAGAAGATCATACATTTATATACGTGTTCAATGGACAATATAGAACACTATGAGAATGAGTTTGGATTCATTTTAAATTGGATTAGGATCTCACTTTGGAACTGTTGTGGTTCATTAAACTGAGAATGATACATGTTTTGTTCACTGCAGAAACTACAACTTTGAAGATAAATATAACAAATTGCTAAACCATGAGCTCTACTGATGGTTTTCTTAATGTATTTGATTTTTCTAATACTCTTTCATTGTGTAAAGTATGACTATTCAAAGAAGGAAAAATAAAAGAACAAACTAAAATCTGATAATTCTTGGTTGATACAGAATTATAATTTACATTTGTGAAATAAGTTGTTTTCAATAAGTTGATTATTGGCTTCTTTTTAATTAAGCTATCACAAACACCCTCTTTTTCATCACAAACATATTTAAATTTACAATTCTTATAAAATAGTATCTTTCTATTGATTACTTGTAATCAAGAGGGAGTGCATGTTTACTTTATTATGTAGTCAAAGTTCCAAACTAACAAATTTTTTTCTTAAATTCTATTTCTCTACTTTATAAAGGCAAGAACGGGCATATTTTCTGGTGGTTTGACATCAATGTTTTTAAGAAAGTTCACCAGACTGATAATGACTTCATGGCAGGAGACATATCTCAAACTTTTTTTTTCTTTAACTTTTTCAATGATTTGTGTTTCTCAAACTTGCATTAAAAACTAATCATGGCAGGAGA
Organism: Mikania micrantha; assembly: GCA_009363875.1. NCBI lineage: Eukaryota > Viridiplantae > Streptophyta > Magnoliopsida > Asterales > Asteraceae > Mikania > Mikania micrantha. Next base: position 92,009,926 of record CM018692.1, read on the forward strand.
CATATGTCAGCTACTTGATGTATACGTTGAAGTTGTGACCAACACACCCGAATTTGCAATATGAGTACCATATGTGTGGCCGATGGATTAACAACAACATTAAAGAAACCTAGATCCATGTTATCGTAATTTGTAAATAACAAATCAAAATCTTACAAGTAAAAAAAAAATCTTACAAGCAAAAACACATATAATAACAACATGCGTGAAACATATTATAAAATTGATGAGTTAAATTGAACACTCGTAAAGAAATTTTAGGGTTTTTTAGATGAAGAAAATAGAGGATGATAAAATCAAACCATTTTAAAAAGATGTTATACGAACCTATAATCAACAAATGATTCTGTGTAGGATGTAGTCAACGGAGATGGATCGAGATAGTGCCGACAAGGATGGGGCTTTACGTGATTTCGAAGGATCTGGATCGCGATTGAGCCGATAAGATGTAGTCGTTTGAGATGGATATGATAGTGCTGACGAGGATGGGGCTCTGATGACCTCGACGGATGTGGATCGAGATTGAGCAGATGAGGAAGGGGGCGTCGAGGATCTCTTTGGGAGGAAGAAAGTTTAGGGTTTTCAAATTTGAGTGTTTGCGTTTCGGGAATTAGATGGATACGGGTATACCGGGTACAAAATTATAAGATCCGTATGTGATTTTGTTTGAGAAATCACATATAGCTGCCATGTGGCATTATAAGGTTTTCATCCAATAATTTTCTGACATTTGTCATTTGGTTGAACCAGGTAACGACATGTGGCGTAGTGTTATTGCTTTATTAGGTAGTATAGATAGATTTTTTTTGAACGGCTTCAGGCTGAACGACTGATTTAAGCCAAAACGGGCACACATCCAAGGGTAGGCCCAGTCGTCACCCCTTCACCCACTAGATAAGCGGGAACCAGATAAATCCATAAACCCTCTCCCCTGCCCATGTTTGAACCCCTGACCTCAATGAGGTGCAGTTTCTCTCCTTCATTGCAATAACGCTAGGCTAGAAGCCCTTTATTTATAGTATGATATGTATACTAATAAGAAGCCCACGCGATGCGATGGAAAACAAAACAATTAGGCTACTGATTTTGGCTTGTAAAAAGCTTAAACCACCTATTTTTTGTCAAATCAACTCTTTTAACTAAAAAATTTATCATGATAAAATTCACAATTTAAAATACCAAATATGATATGACAAAAGCGTCAAGAAATAATTTATTTGATTTGAGAGGGTTTTCTTTTATAGGTATTACATGATGCTTTATTTTTTAATTGTATCAATGTGGGACAAGCTAAAATGTAAAAGAAAACAATTTAGTTTATGGTTCTTAAAGCTTTGTTTGTTATATTTTATGTTCTAAGAGCTGTAAAACTCTTAATTTTAAGAGTTTTTGGTAAAAGACCATTGTATCATTCCTATATGTATTATATAGTAATATATATATATATACACATATATATAGGAGACGGATATGATACAAAGGAGTTTTAACGTGAGAAGGATAGGAAGGATTTCTGGCCCTTGATCAAATTAATCAATGGTTAGGATCTAATGGTCCCCACTTTTCATTTAAAACTTGCGTGATTTTAAAGGTGAAAGGGCAAAAAAGGAATAACCTACACTTGTTGAATTTTTTATAGTTAAATCATGTTCCACCATTTTTTTAAAAAATCGAACAACTTTTAAACGGTTAATAGTTTCTTAAAAAAAATACACCATAAAATAGAGAATTTTATTATCTTTAATTTGAGTATAGTATTGTTGTAGTTTGTTTCGATTTTTTTTTGCGTGGTCCGTGATTTTAATGTTCGGTTCGTGATTATTGGTGCGTGATTATGCAGTTGGTCCTTCGATTATGCATGTTAAATGACGGTCTGTGATTTTCATATAATGTGGTACGTGATTTAGTGGTCCGTAATTATGCAGTTGGTATTGATTAAGTGTTTAAATTACAGTCTGTAATTTTTTGAATCATGGTCTGTAATTGTATATGGACGATATTGCCCCTTACCCTGATGACACATGTCAAAAGTCTATGGCTTCCTACGCTTCTCACGTTAAAATCCTTTGTATTATAACCGTCCGATATATATAGGGAAAGGTGTAAAAAATAACCCTTATCTTTTGTTGAAACCAAATAACTATCATCCAATGGTTACTTTAAAAAGCAAGTGCATAGGATCGTATCACGTGTCATTTTCTTTTTTTTAATATAAAGGGCATTTAAGACATTTTGTAACTACTCAAAAAGCTAGAATTAACATGGTGGTGACAAGTGTCACCATCTAATATATTTTAATAAATCTAATTTTTTATATAAAGTTTACCCTCACCTTTTTTAAACATTAATAATTTTTTTATGCTATATTTTTTTAAAAAAAAATTGCACCATTATACTCGTCTCATTTTTCTCTTTAATTCTGTTATAGTCTCGACTAGTTTTTATTTTGTATTTTTTAGATGCTCCGTATTTAGATAATTGTAACTATAGGTGTGCTCGGTTCGGTTCGGTTCAATTTTTGGCAAAAACCTAAATCGAAACCATCATAGTCGGTTTTTAGTTATTATGAACCATTCGATTTTCGGTTTTCCCCGATTTCAGTTCAGTTATTGGTTTTTTTTTTAATTTTTTTTGTTTTTGTTCTTGTTCTCTCACACACCCAATATTGAAAATACAGGCATGTTTAACAATGAATAATTCATAAATTAATTGATCAAACACCAACTATAAATATTAATTTTTAAACAAGACTAAAAATCGGTTTGGTTTGGTTTTTAGAATATGAAAAACCGAAACCGAACCGTAAAATTCGGTTTCGGTTTTTTTCGGTTAATTTGGTTCCGGTTTGGTTTTTTCGGTTAATTCGGTTTCGGTTCGTTTTTGTTTTTTGGCTTTTTGCTCATCCCTAATTGTAACGAACCTAAATACAACAAATTAGTTTGAAATCTTTGGAACAATGATAAATTACATCACTATAATTAATATTTTTAGAGAAAAAAATCAAAATAATGTGTTATATTATATCACTGTAATTTATCATTGTTAGAAAAAAATTCAAAATAATTTGTTATATTTATGCTCGTTACATCGATGTAAATAATGGACAATGAGAAAAAAATTAAAAAAACGACTCATGATTATAACGGAATTAAAGAGAAAATTACATCACTGTAAATAATGTGTTACATCACCGTTAATTATGTCCAAACCGTAAAATTCGGTTTCGTTTTTTCGGTTAATTTAGTTCCCGTTCAGTTAATTCGGTTTCGGTTCATTTTTTTTTTGTTTTTTGCCCATCCCTAATTGTAACGAGCCTAAATACAACAAATTAATTTGAATTTTTTTTAACAATGGTAAATTACATCACTGTAATTATCATTGTTAGAGAAAAAATAAAATAATGTGTTATATTACATCACTGTAATTTATCATTGTTAGAAAAAAATTCAAAACAATGTGCTATATTTATGCTCGTTACATCGATGTTAATAATAGACAATGGGAAAAAAATAAAAAAACTAGTCAAGATTATAACAAAATTAAAGAGAAAATTACATCGCAGTAAATAATGTGTTACGTCACCGTTAATTATGTCATTGTAAATTACTTCATTTTGTGTTACATTACTTTAATTTACCATATAATGTGTTACGTCACCGTTAATTACATTATTGTAATTTAACATTGTTAGAAAAAATTTCAAATTAATTTGTTATCTTTAAGCTTGTTACAATGATGTAAATACATGACATCAAAAAATTTAAAAAAAAAAAACTAGTCGAGACTATAACGGAATTAAAGGAAAAATGAGACGAGTATAATGGTACAATTTTTTTAAAAAAATAATATAGTATAAAAAAGTTATTAATGATTAAAAAAGGAGGGGGTAAACTTTATATAAAAAATTAGATTTATTAAAATATATTAGATGGTGACAGTTGTCACCACCATGTTAATTCTAGCTTTTAAGTGGTTACAAAATGTCCTAAATGCCTTTATATTAAAAAAATGACACGTAGCACGATCCTATGCACTTGATTTAAAGGTTATTAAAAATTCAATCCCCTATATATATATATTACAAAATAATGGTTTTGTAATATTTAACGTTAAGCACATTTGTGTAAACGTAAGACAGGGAACTTTTTATTTTAAATTTCCATATTATATTATAATATATAATATATGTTATAAGCCTAAAAAGTAACTTTTTTTAAGAAAGTTTCCGAGTCTTCTCGTCTTAAATGAATTTTCGAGTTGAGTGTGTAAGTTATATCATTTTAAAGTAACACTAATTTTATTTATTTATTTATTTGTTATGCAATTACTAGTGGTATTACTCGCATGAAATGTATTATTTAATTTTTTTTTTTTAATTATTGATCATGCCGAGGTAGAAGAAACAATCATACACAGCCAACCAAATATATGTGATCTATATATGTTACGTTTTTTGTTTAATGATGATATCTACTTATATTATTGTAATTTAAAAAAAAAAAACATATTAATTTATATTATTAATAATCATGACAAACGTAAGATTATTTCTAATGAATGAACACGAACAAAAATTTTCGTTCGTTTTGCGAACTGTTCATAAACAAGTAGAAAGTTAAACAAACGAACACAAACAAAGGCCCGTTTATGTTCGTTCGGTTCGTTTAGATCCCTAACATTAACCCTCCTATTGTCATTTTTTTCACTTTAATTTAACATTCCATAATTTGACAGGATTAGTTGTCTACATTACAACTTTAGTCTCATGCAATGTCACACTCTCGCCTTGACTGTCCGTTTGATTTAATTTTTGGTAACGCTTATGACATTTTGAAGTTCACAACTTCACATCAAGTCACGCATAAACAAGTTTGAGCTTGGGCTTAAAACTAAGATTGTATAATAAAGATCCCAAGAGCTTCACTTGTTTGGCTTTGAGAGCCTAAAAAACCTATTATTTAATATTTATAGAGTTTCATAATTTAATTTGTTAAATCTATTTCCATTTAATAATAATAAATACGCATATAATTTGAAGTAATTTTATTTGATTTTTTATCTTTTTAAATATTCTTAGACATTTTTCATATTTTTCTTGTAACATTTTAATGTATGGCATTTTTTTAAAATTCTGAATTCTTAGAAGCATTTATTTTTATCTAGGTCACGATGTAAATTTTGTTCCAAACATAGTCAAACTCCTCCTCAAAGATGTTATTTTAACCATTTAAACTTAAGGCTGCATTTTAATCATTCAGAGCTTATAAACCATTAAGATGTAACCTCTTAATGACCATTAAAATGCTACCAAACATCCCCTAAAAAAAATAATAACAAGCACACAACACACCGCACACAACCCACATTTGACCTAAAAAAAAACCCAAACCACCATCATCCCAAACACTAAGTCGAACCAATTTTATATGCGAGGACCATCGAAAAACACTATCACATGTTAATCTATACAAACATGAGTCATGTAACTTCTAACATCCATGCAAAAACTGGAATAAAGCAGGGAACAGACTATACAGAATAAAACGATTCGAGAACATTATGCTTACATGCATCGTGTGTGAGTATGTGTGTGTATATATATATAATATAGGAGATACAATATATGTATATTAGCTCCAGCTGTCCAAAATTGAAAATACTATATTACCTTGTCCATCAAGAAGTTGGACCAACCATCTTCAAGTGACTCGAATAGTTAATAATTCACCTACACAAACATTAACATGTTGAAATTCAGAACCATGATTAAAATCATTTGCGACTAGAATACGAGATAATTAGATTATCAGTAAGAATGTTAACCTAATTATAAATAAAAGCTCATGCAATCTCGAGTTTCCTCGGGTCTTTTTCATCCATGGCTTCTGCAACCGATGAATTGTCATCATCTCTTGAATTTAAAGTCCCGGGATTCATTCTCTGAACCTCCTCTCTGGTGTATATGAAAATCTTCCGAACCATGCCACAAAATTCCCTGAGCCATATAAAAGGGTCAATATGTGGCAGAGACTGAGGGTGCAATTTTGAACCGTTTGCTTATTGAAGAGAATGTTTGGGTTGTGGTTTTATGTCAATTAGGCCAAATAATAACATTAGTTGAAAGGGTAAATAGTCAAATTATGCATCCCAAAGTTTATTTTAACATATACAACCTCCAAAACTGTATAGTAACACATTTTTTTGTAATAAATTTCTAAAAAAAACAAAAGAAAAAAAAAATGCAGACTTACTGCCAGGGATCGTCACCAGCAAGCATCATGTCACCCTCATCATCTGTATAGACAACTAGCCAATTTCTGTTGTACTTTAGCTCACCATTAAACTCAAATAACTCATCCAATTCAGAAATCAATTCATTGTAGTTGTTAAACTTAGTGAGGTCCACAGACCTACCAAGGGCAATCCCCTGCTTATGAACCTAAAGATATCATGGCTTAAAGTCAAAAAAACTACTAAGAGTCAAAAAGATATCAAAATGGGTAGGTCAAAAAATAGTCAACTTTTTGCAGGGATGAACTGGGTCAGATAGGGTTCACATGAAACATTTATGTCCAGAAATTTATAGAAAAAAATTATAAATGGTTAATGTGTCAGATATGGTTATAAAAGTTCTCAATTTCAGTAATATTTAAAATTTTTCTACAAGAAGATATAGGTGGTTTAATACTTTAAGATACAATTTTGAACCAGTTTCTTGATTTAAGATACAGTTTTGAACCAGTATCTTGATTTAAAAGGGTGAGCGCCCCATGCCTTAGTTTTTAGAACCTGAACACCTTGAAGCACCTTGCTTTTTTAAACCAAGACCAGTATGTTCTGGTTTAAGCTAAAAAATATTGTACCCAAATTAACCCATTAGATAAATAAAACAGCATCAACCTAGTCAACAGTAACCTCTATTGATTGATCGTACCAGCAGACAGATATAATTCTCTTAAACAAGAATACCTTTGTACAACTTCTTGTAGAAACACTCTGGGTTTTCACATGACAATCTCTCACAACTGACTGGAAACTTTGGTATTCTTTCTCTTGCTCTTGACTAGTTGCTAAATGATTAACATGCTTCAACTTCTTTGATTGTTCAGATCTCAAATCAGAGTCAAAACTGAGGTACTGTTGTGGTCGCAAACCTTGATGCAAATCTGATGTGTTTCCCTTTACAGCTAAGGGTACACCAAATATTTTGCAGTTTCCATCTTTAGGTTTCATGGGCTCGTTTGGTGTAACCAATTTCCGCGTCATGTCACTGGAGTGAGAAGGCATCTGGAGATATGAAGGAAGCGGTGGTGGCATCAGCCACTTCCCGTGTTGAGGGCTAGGAAGAGTGTAATCGTCAAAAGAACTATACCTAACATCTCTTGTTGTCGGGTATGACATCTCACTAGATTGAAGATTACTTTTCATACCATTGCCCAGCAAGCTGAGTGAGAGATTGGAGGGTGTAACAGACCATGGTTTTGTGGGACCACTCGTTAGTGTAGAGAATTCATTCGCAGAACCGTTGGTCGACCCAAAACCTGATAATAGATCTGTGAAGGATGCTTCAGCAGTCCTCCCAACAGGCAAAAGTTTATCAAGTTTTTCATCATCTGTTATTAAAGAAGGTGTCCGTTGAATTGGTCTATCAAATAAATCTGACTCATTATTATCAACAAAAGTGCCACTCAAGGTTGATAATTCTTGACCTTGCAAGACTCTTGAGAATGCACTTCCTAGTGAAGGGTCTGCTACAGCCATTTTTGATGAACCTATACCAGCCAAAAAAAAAAAAAAGTCTAAACAAACAAACATACCCAGTGAAATCCCACTTAAAAGTAGGGTCTAGGGGGAGAGATGAAAACAAACCTTACCCCTGCCCCCAAAAGGGTAGAGAGGCTGCTTCAGAAAAGACCCCCGGCTCCAAAAAAAAGTCAACTTTTGTTAAAAAACAAATTTCATAGTTCAACATTTCCTAAATTAGTCAACTATACAGAACTGCAGTCTTACACTGCTAGTAAAGGTGGACAGTTTTGGCCCTTTACTTATGAAAGGGTCAATTCTTCTAAGAGTTTTTATCTCAAATAGGTCAAAAGCAATTTTAATTAAAAAGGGAATAGGTCAAACGGGTTGAAAAGTCTTAGGAAGCGGAAGCCCTTTTATAATGCGTACAACCTACTAAAAAAATCAACTATTTAAAGATTTAGATTTGTGCATGCAATTTTATTTTTTTGAAGGGGGCTCTAGGTATTTGGTTTTTTCAACCTTTTCATCAAGACCACCCATATATTGCAATTACGTTACAAAGCCACCAAGTATGTATTTGGTTTTGTAACTTTTGTTTATACCAAATTTGACAAAAAAAAATGCCTAATAACAAAAGCCTACAAAGTCCCGGATAGAAAAATGTACCATTGGATCGATCATTCGATCCATAAAAATACGATTCAATGTAAGCAAAAAGCTAGAATAGGGTGTTATTTCTTGGTTGAATTTGGCTGAAAAAAATAGGATACAAACTATAAGAAACTTTCAATATATAGATGGTTTTAACGAAAATAATAATAATACTTGGGTGGTCTCCATATACATTATTATCATTTTAATCATTTAATGCATTTATTGTTTATAAAAAAGCAGACAAAATGCTCATAGATCAATCCAACCTAGCCTGACCCATTTTAAAATCCCTTTTGACCCATTAGTCAGCCCACCCATCTTGCCACCTCCAGTCAAAAAAAAGTAAGTACCTTCTCTAGTAAGAACAGACGAATCAGGAGAAGAAGGCAAAACATTTAACCGGGATCTTTTTTGTCTATGCAGTGGAAGTGTATTAATTGCAGGAGGCATGAGAGCAGGTTCTATTTTCCAAGGTGACACCGTCTCTGGACGAGGAATGGAAGATGCTTCATCCCAGCGTACCTGCAACAACATACAATATATTTTATGATTTGTGATAGCCATCATAAAGTATGGTACAATTTCAAAGTAGTAGTAAATTTATACCTTCAGACATCTCCATTTAGATTCAGAACCTTTGGCATCACGTTCATTAATCCCAACAATAGTTCCCGTAAATCTACAATATTAAACAAGGATCAAGAGATGCAATCAAGGAGTGTAACTTACGACAACCATACCTTTGATCTGCACCCTCTTCACCTTCAAACCTCATGTTAAATCTCATCCCTATAGAGTAACTATTCTTGGTAGATTCCATGTACTGATCAAATGGAACAATGAACTCTGCAGGACTAGTCCTGAAAGCAAAAGGTTATTATGTAATTAAATTACAAGTTAACTGTTGCTGTTGGATAGCCTCTTAAAAGCTCATTATATATACATATATATATATATATATAACATACCTAGGTTTGTAATAAACTGTAAAAAATGTTCCAGTCTGAATGGCATGCCAAGCTGTTGCAAGGACACCAAGGTGCATGCTATGGCTGGATATGACAGATGAAGGAATGTTTGCTTGCTGTCTCATTGCGCGTCTTACCCCAACTCGAAGTTCACCATTCTCACCTCTGATATTATTTACATATCAATTGTCAATAAGAGAATATGGAATGATAAATGCAATGATTAATAAAAGGTGAAATTAAATATTACCTTAGAAAGATAAAAGCATCGCCAGCAACAAGTTTTTTAGAACTAACAAAAAACACTCCAACCACTTTGAAGCAGATGCCTTCGTGGTTGACCTGCAATATACATACATTATTAAAACTGAGAGTAGAGGCATATGAAGACAGTCATATGTCAACTAAACAGTCTAAACAAGTTTCTAAATGATTAAGTAATAATAATTTCAGCAGTACCCCTGAATATGTGTTTAAATCGCCATTCATTTCCATGCAAATCCTTAGCCACTAATTCCTGTGTTGGGGGTTGCTTAGACATGTCCTGCCCAAAAAAAAAACAAGAAACATCAGTCGTCACCAATACAAACTACACTGGAGGTGAGCAGAAAAACAGAATAGCTAAAGTGTATTCAAAATAACCTAAAAAAAACAACTGAAATAACAGCTCCAATTAAGACACTAATGGCCTAGTTATAACTGTTGTAGCCAATTATATAGCTCGGATATGATTACATGTGTATGATTACCGAATTAACTGAACTAACATTAAACCAACCTTTATATCTTTTATTACTTATAAATAAAATGTAATATGTAAACAAATGGTTATAATTTTATAAGTAAGATATTAGTCGTCTCTAATTCTCTATTAAGAATTTTTAGAAATAATATTTTATTTAACCAAGATATGATTGGATTTAACAGTTGAAACTAGCTGGGAACCACTGAGTTCAAAACCAAGGGTTAACCAAATCAGAAACATTTACAACTGAAAGTCTGAAACTGATCAACTATTAATGTGTAAAAACCACAACATCAATTATTGGTTTGTAAACTGAACCACAACAAGCACACCCCTAGATTATACCAACTAATGAAAAAAGGGAAATCATTTATGTAATCCCTAACCAATGGAGGAAGGCATTCATCAGCATGTCTTCTGAAAACCGAAAATCCACCATGTGTACTTGTATCTGAAGCAGTCAGAGTCTTGCAAAAAGAATGCACATGAAACTTTGATTCTAGGGGCGGTGCTGGTTCCTTCTTAACTGCATTTTCGTCTTGCTGTCATCACAAAAATGTCAGTCAAATGATCATATCAGGCAATCCGAAAACTAGAATGGATCAGTTGAACTCATCATAATAATGATACTCACATTTGGTTCAGGCATGAGAGTGATCTGTGCAAACACCTCATCTGTATCTGGTTCAGCCTACATGCACAAATCCATGACAAACTAATTACAGGGCTGCTATCATGATGTTTTGCCCAAAAGTTTACACCAAGCCATCTATCACATCATATAGGTAATATGATACCTTACAGGCCAAATATAGTGCAGAAAAAGGTCATACGGGCCATATGTTTTTGTTAGTGGTCACATAAGTAGCTTCAATGTCAGTCAAAACACATAATATGGCTACAGATCGTTAGATCTGGAATACCACCTCATTCGAGCCATATAAAAAATAATACCATTTTCAACCTATCATGCAGGCCAGACGACAATATTTATCTGGAAAGTATGTGGTGGTGTTTCTTAAACAATAACCATAGTTAAACTAGCCAACGTAACACCAAAATCAAAGTCAAGTGTCATAATCTTCAATAATTGTACCTTCAGTTGGACGTTAAAAACACGGCAAAGTATCTTCGCCGGAAGCTTATACACCGGCATCTGTTGATCCGCCACCTGATTAGTTGAAGCCTCAACCTGTTAGACATTAATCAATGAAAATTGGTTAAATCACAAAATATTAGAAAAATCGTTGATATGAGTATGTTCAAAACCCTAATATCACAAATTAACTGAAAAATGATGAGTCAAACCAGAATTACAATTTGATTCAAAATAAAACCTGTTCTGTGTGTCCTTGGGGAAAGTAAAATACTAGCTCGCCTTCACGAGGCACCGTAACGAGCGGTCCGGCACAAGCTCGCCATAGATGCTTGTAAATCGCCATATCCGCATCAACTAAACAGCAATTTACGAGAAAAACAATCAATCACAGAGAAATCAAGCCCCAAAATCACACAACTGTGACAAAACACGCCGGAAAATAGTCAAAATACCTTTAGCATGACCGTAGACTGCAAAACCAGCAATCGAATCAGCAACTCCATCATTTCTAAAAGTGTCTCTGTTACCTTTGCTTAAAACCTCAGAAGACGTCATTTTACCCGACGCAAGTGTATCAGATCATCTAAGGGTCCAAATTCTCAGAAAAACCCTAAATCTACACCTTCAAAAACAACAAATCAGCTCAAATCAGGCTTCTAACTAGAAAAACCTTCAAGTTAGCACTTATTCCTCCAGTTACAAAACGAAACAAGCGATTTTTGTGTGGTAAGATCTCACACAAACACAGATGGTATATCTTCTATCTTAGAAGAACTAATTAAGCTATCTATAATCAGAATATAAATCAGGGATGAAGATGTTCATGAACTGTGAGAGAGATGTGAGAGAGAGAGAGAGAGAGAGGCGTCAAAACTGGTAGTGCAAAATGTGCAATCATTTTATTCGCGGGTCCTAATTCTTGCACAACTGCGTGTCGTGACCGGCTGTTTCCGGTTAGTCGGCTTTTTTACCGGCTTCCTTTTTTTTTAACAATATAATTTATTTATGTATTATTTGAAGCTAAATTATAAATTTTAATTAGGTTTGAAAAAAAAGTTATCTTAAGGATTATATTATTTAAAGATACACTTTTTTATTTTAACACTCTAACGAATCTTTACATCTTGTACCGGTTAGTACGGCCCGTATCAAGTACAGACAAAAATATTTAAGAAAATGTTTTCGATTCAGCGCATATTCTCTGGACGGGCCGTACTGCCGTATAGGCGTTGAGTTATTTTTACAAGCCAATTTGAGTCTCAACCAGTGTGAATAGTTTTATACAAACCGTACATAAATTATTTATTTTATTTAAACTTAATATATGTATATTGTTAATTTTTAACAATATACGTCTATTATGTTAATTTTGAACGTTATAAGTTTGTTACGTTATTATTTTAAAAGATAGTAATTATTTATGTGTTCAAACTAATTCTTTTATTTTATAATTAGTTTGTTTGTGTTAATTTAATTTAAACGTTATAAGTTTGTCGCGTAATTATTAAAAAAACCATAACCAGAAAAAATATAAATAAAGAACAAAACACACACACACATATACACACACACACAACATGAGCTTTTACATACAAAGAAAACAAAATAAAAAAAGACAAACTAAACTATGATCATAAAGATGGTCAAGTGGACGATTGATTATCTGGTGGACACGTGGCTCCAGTAACGGACGAAGTTGTATCCTGTCACTGGACAAGATCCTCCAGTCGATTTAGTCATCGCTTGATACGTATATCCCGACGGCGGCTATCTTGGATGAGCTCATTAGTCTGTACCGCCATACGGTATAATAACGCCTCGAGTTGCGCGCACCGCACAGTAGACGTGTGGTGAGTATGGCTGGCAATTTCAGACACAAACACGTTACCACGACACGACTTTAATATGTTTCGTGTTTACCCTTAACTTGTTTCGTGTCTAAAACAGGACGACACGTTAAGACCTGTTTACTTTTCGTGTCTAAACAGGTAAAACCCGCTAAGACTCGTTAAAACATGTTAAGATCCGTTAAGACCTGTTAAGATTCGTTAAGACCCTCTAAGACTCGTTAAGACATGTTTAAAATTTAAGTTAAATTAAATAATATAATAAAATATGTGGGTAACCGATTCACTTCAAAAAATTTCTAATTGTCTAACCCTAGTTCTGTTCCTTAACAAGTTCTTTAACGGGTTTTAACAGGTTCTTTAACATGTCATTTATAGTGTTAATTGTTAACAGGTTCCTTAACGGGTCATTTCGTGTTTACGTGTTTTTAATGGGTCTTGTTCGTGTTTGAAACAACAGACACGATAAGAATTCGTGTCGTGTTCGTGTCTAACCAGCACGTGCTTCGTGTCTTAACGGGTCATGTCTGACCCGTTGTGATAGCCCTAGAGGTGGTACCTACAGCGACAGCTCCTGCTGTGGTGGTGAGTGGATGGGCTGCACTTGAAGTGGCTCGGGGTCTGGAATGTCCCTTGGTGCTGCTCCAGTTGGGGTTGCTACTGCGCGACGGCCATCTGGGGTGGCTGCCAGATACGACCATCTGATCCAATTAACCGCAAGCCAACACCAGCGAAGTCCACGGCTAGCAGCGAAGTCCACAGCTAGGTGCATGTTCGAGATCATTCGACGATCCAGCTTACGTGGTTGGATCGCGGCAAATCTTGAAGAAAATGGAGGAAGCCTCTGGTATGTGCGATGTGTCACATATGCCCCACCCCATAATCGCTTTGTTGCGCATATGATGCTTGACTTTTGAAAGCCTTATCAGCATGAGTCTCAACATTAAGATCTATCGTGCTGTAAGAATACTCAACAAGAGGCTCTTTATTCAAATCTGGCACGTAATCGTTGAAAAAACTCACATCCCAACACGACATTGTTAGAAATTTGAATTTAGTATAAGAAATCTTTGAAAATGGATACGTTCGTTTGAAACAATTGAAGTTTATATAGAAATTTCAAAGTTTCTCAATACGGCCCATACATGTCTGTATGGACTGTTTTGCTTACAATCATTGTCCTAGAATGTCAGCATTATCAGGGGTGAAAAACCAAGACAGGTCGTACAGGTCTGTACGGGCCGTCTTCCTTTCAATCATTGTCCTAAGATGTCAGAAAAATGTATGTCCAATGAATGAGACGGGTCGTACTGGTACGGCCCGTATTGGGGGTATATTTTTATATTTTGGAGTGTTAGAATAACACAACCCTATCTTAAATACGTCGTGTCTTAGTCTCGTATTAGCTATTGTCTCCTCTTTCATCCAATATTTTGTAATCAATGTTTTCATAAATACGCTGGATATTAAATTTTATGTTATACTGGTTGGATTGGTTCGACTTTCAAAAACCAGATGACGTTATACATAGTTAAAAATGACAAAAAAAAATTTACAGAATTATAAAAAACAGTTAAATAAACATAAACATGCTTAAAAATAAGTATTTAGTTTTAATGTTCTGTCATCTGGATTTTAGAAAGAAAAAACTGGTTCGACCACTGTTTGCTTCCCCGGTTCATTGGTCCAAACAGTAATCGGCCGATTCAACTGAGAGCAGCCTGAACATCTTATTATGGACCGATTACCTCAGTAGTTCCCGGTCCAGCCTAATTTTAACAACATTGGTTACATTAAATTTATTAGAAAAGAAAATAAATTTAACTTTCATACTTTAATATTTGAAAAACACTAACATGTCAAAAAATATTTTTCAAATTTTTAATAAATATATATTTAAGTATACTATGTAATTTAATTGAATGAGTCGGGGGTCTATGCAACACTCCAACATGGCTAGGGCTGACGTGTCACTAATTAAATACAAAATATCTAATTACGTTATCTATTATCATAATCAACTTTCAAATATGTTTATCTTCTCTTCACATGTCCTTTGAATCCCATGAGTATATGTTCTAGAAACAAATAAACAACAAAAAGAAATGCGGCTGAGCCAAAACTTGCTTAGTTACGGAAGAACAATAGTATTGGTGGTTAAATATGAAAATGGAAACCGAGTATAGAAGTGACAAAGAATAACAATTATGGAAATAACACGGTCAACGAAAGCATTACAAATATTACGGTCATAATTTATGATAATGAATGTCAGAACGAAGAACTAATTATACGATTAACGATTGCAATCAATCAGAACGAATACCTAATCAAAAAAGTCGTATGACAAGGATATGCTCATTTGAGCATAAAACAAAACAAATTGTGTACACAGACCCGTCGGCCTAATGTATCAAATTGTGAGCTGTATGTGGGCACACACCAACACTCACCAAAACAAAACAATTATCCTAGGACCAGTCCATACTTCATTCAAAATATCATTCCTCAACTGCCAAAATATGAAGACGCCGTGAACCAGTCACACCGTCACGGAGAGTGCTACCTCATTGATGCCCAAATGATGCACCGGTACAATCACCTACCGGAGGCTTGCTTGAGTATCGAAGTTAAAAACAATTTTCAATTTAACAGATAATCAAATACCTAAACAAAGTTTAAATGCAATGATTGTATAAGTCAATACGATTTAATAATTATATTACATGCTTAACAAATAAAAATCAGAATCCGAATCAAAGGATGTTCGAAACCAAACTATTCAACTTAATGACATGAATATAACAAACAAAATAAACAAATACACTATGAGTTAAATAAACAGAATCTGTACCTTAGCTTTATCAATTATACCAAGTAAACCAGATAATTAGTAAGCAGTCCAAATTCCCGACGATTTGCGACTCGAGCAGCACTTCGTTTAAACATTTTTGATCGCTTCCATGGAAAGTCCTGAGCTTCTTCTCATTTAAGATAACTTCAACTAGGCTTAATAAAGTGTTGTGGTTGAGAGAAAAAGGGAATTTGAGTGGAATACGTAAAAAATGAGATTCTGAAGCCTATTTATAGGAACTAGCACCTTATGCGACTCGAGCAGCACTTTGTTTAAAACATTCTGATCGCTTCCAGAGAAAGTCATGAGCTTCCTCTCACTTAAGATAACTTCAACTAGTGTCACACCCTTGTTGTTGCGAAAGCGTACTGTGTGACTTTCAAAGTTTCACAGCCATTGTTTACAACAAAAGACACATACGTTTATATATTACAGAGCAATATTACAACTAAATTAGTCACAAGCATAATGTAATAACATTTATAAATGAGTTTCATATATCTAATACACTATGCATCATACTGCTGAGTCTAACTCTCATAGATTCTCCTATAGGTCTCCAAAGACTGAGCTCACAGCTTCACCTTCTGTATCATTATGCATCTGAGAAAACATGATTTTAAAAAATCAGTATATTGCTGGTGAGTTCACAAATTTTAAAAATGTCAAAATGGATGTAATGTATCCCAAACAAATCAAATGTTTTCATAAAAATAGTTAAATAATATTCATGTCCCAAACTGGGTGTAAAACATTGGTATCCAGTGCGAACATTGTTCCTTCCAACAATGTCTTGTTTAGTTCCCGACCAACTGTCCAATTATAACTCATGGGCTCCCGTAACCGAGCTGACGAATTCAGTGTTTGCCACTTCCCAATGTCCTTGTTGCAAGACATTGTGTGTTTTAGACTTATTGAGCGTCCTCTCGAAATCTGGTCGTGGTTTTAGCTACGAACCACGGGCGTGGATTTTCAATCACAAATAGAATATATTCTCAATAATCACGCTCCCCACGATTAACGATTACAGAATAGGGGACTTAGCGACAAATGTGTAACCCGCGAAATAATGACAAGTTTGGTCATATGTTTCACCCCACTGTCACGTGTTTCACCCCACTGTCACATGTTTCACCCCACTGTCACGTGTTTCAACCAAATGTTTTTACAACGCTTTCCTTTTCATGTTTCACAAAATGTTTCAAAAGTGTTTCATGTTTCATAAAATGTATCGAAAGAATTTCAGAGTTCCACCTGATCCAATCAAGTTTCATGTTTCACAAATGTATCAAAAGCATTTCAAAGTTTCACATGATCCAATCAGGTTTTATGTTTTATCAAAATGCATCAAAAGCGTTTCAAAGTTTCACCTGATCCAATCAGGTTTCATGTTTCTCAAAACATATTAAAGGCATTTAGTGTTTCACAAAAATCAGAATGTTTCAAACGAGTATTTATGTTTTCTCATTCCGAAGTTTCAAAAGCCAAAATACAGGAAAACGGGATCGTGAACTCACCTGAGTTGATTCAAATCAATAAACAGTGCACAACATTCGTATCACTAGTTCTTGAACTCTAAACCTGTATGTTATTAGAGTTCTATGAGTTACTTATGCTTAATTTGACTATCAGAACTTTCCTTGACGTTCGATGCCAAGGACATTACAAACCGAGTCATCAATTTGATCTTAAATAGTTAATCAGTTTCCTTAGCTTAACATCGCACAGAGTGTGATAACTAAGAACCTATAATGATTTAGGTTCTTATTAAGAAACGTATGACTCGTTGGTTTAATCAGGAAATTCCCAGATTAACCAATTTAGTATTGTTGTTGATTATATCACCGAAACAGTTTCTCGATGGATTCCAGGTTTAGGAATAATTAATCCTTGTCATTGATCATTCCAAAGAATGATCAGGACAATCACAACCATTTTTATAATCAATCGGTTAAACCATTATGATCTCTGATATGATTTCATGATAATCGGACATTATAACGGATCAAAATAAGGATTTCACCGTTAACCTATCGAGTTCTTCGTTTCTAACTATTCTAGCCATCATCTAAGAAATAATCAACAAAAATAATCATGGTATTACATTCAAAATCTAGATCTAATCCATACACTATCAAACTAGTAGGAGAGATCGAATCGTTACCCTTTCAGATGGATTTCTGGTTGTAAAACGACGATCGGGTGTTGTAGAATTGATCCTTAGCTTGAATCAGAAGATCCTATGGCTTTAGAACTGAATTTTAGGTTCTGGAGTGTAACACCCAAACTTTACACACGATTACACGTGTCCCATTTTTAGGTCCCAATTAAACTTTTTCATAAATCAGGTTCGGAAGCGTGAAATTAACATTTCATTATTTAAACACACTTAATTTCAAATCATTTACGTTTTTGATTAAATAAACTAGTGTGTTTAAGTTTAATACCATCAGAGAATTTTTACATAACGTTTGGTTCTGCTTCATAACATGCCCGATATGATCACCCGATGCATATCTATCTTTGACCTGTAACATCACATATAAGTCACAATTAGTTCATATGAACTAAGTAAGTAACCCCAATGGTTTCTCAACAACAAAATGTATAAATACATTTTTCACAATCAATATTCAAACTGAGTCATTTCTATTCGAATTGACTCTCACCAGGTAATAATATCACATTACCAATCATCAACTATTGTTCACAATAATTTAATCAAAATTACACTATGGTGTTCACATTTCTGTACTTCCACCATAGCTATTTGTCAGCACATCTGACTATTCACACATTTGTGATATCATAAATAATTCAAGTCTTATGATGTTCACCCACCGGTACTTCCATCTAAGACAATTGCCAGCACCTCTGGCTATCCACCATTGTGGAGTCATATTTATCAAGTCTAAGATGTTCACCCACCGGTATTTCCATCTAGACAATTGCCAGCACCTCTGGCTATCCACCATTGTGGAGTCATATTTATCAAGTCTAAGATGTTCACCCACCGGTACTTCCATCTAGACAATTGCCAGCACCTCTGGCTATCCACCATTGTGGAGTCATATTTATCAAGTCAGAGATGTTCACCCACCGGTACTTCCATCTAGACAATTGCCAGCACCTCTGGCTATCCACCATTGTGGAGTCATATTTATCAAGTCTAAGATGTTCACCCACCAATACTTCCATCTAGACAATTGCCAGCACCTCTGGCTATCCACCATTGTGGAGTCATATTTATTAAGTCTAAAATGTTCACCAAACGGTACTTCCATCTAGACAATTGCCAGCACCTCTGGCTATCCACCATTGTGGAGTCATAAATAATTCAATTCCCGGATTAACCGATTAGCCACACATTTGTGGTTCAACAATTTAGTTCCCGGATTAGCCGGTTTCGCCACACATTTGTGGTTCAACAATTTAGTTCCCGGATTAACCGGTTTGCCACACATTTGTGGTTCAACAATTAAATCAATTTCACCGGCTCATCCGGCTAAATTTTAATGCATTTATATTATGCACACCACACAAGCATAACATTCGTTTTGAAACTAATAATGCATTCTCAAAGGTTTTATAATTCCATTAGATTCATTAATCAAGTTATGCACCATTATTCTATAAACACCAAATCATATTAATTAATCACCGGGTCATCCGGTTATTCTAATGCAAATATGTTTCATATACGTTTCCCATTGAAACTTAACAAACACAAACTAAAGGATTTCTCATCCCATAGTTTCAATCACATATTTAACATTATTCACATATATCAAATACGCAAGTAGACTCTTTCTACTACTTATATGTAATGTTACAGTAAGTTGGGTAACTTACCTGGTTCAAGCGGTTGTTCACTTCCTACAACCTCTTTTCCACTTCTGTGAATTGTCCTTTGACTTTCCCCACCAATTACCTAGTTGTATTCACATATATATACAACTAGTTTCAATACTTATAGCACATACAATCAAGTTCAACACACTTGACTGATTTGACTTCCTCAAAGTCAATTCATCACATAACTGGCTCTATCTTACTACGTTTAGCAAGTTTTAGTCAATTATCACAATTAATCATATTTCATGCCTCCCCATGCAATTTATCAAATAATTGATATTCATTATATTAGTTACGATCTTTAATTATTTTTATTATTCAATTTTTTTATTTAAGATCATAACTATTAATAATTTTAACATCAATTCATCAAAATCATCATTTAACCTATGGATTATAATCCATATTTCATTTAAAATCATATTCAACCCATCCTACTAGTTATCACACCATGATATGGGTTTCATAACAACCGGACATTATCCCGGCTTCAAAACGAAGATTTCACCGTCAAAATCTCAAGTTCTTCGTTTCTAACAATCCCTAGTTATCAACTAGGAAATAATCAATACCCATAATCATAGTATTACAATCAAAACTAGATTTAATCCACACAATATTAAACTAGTAGGATAAAACAAACCGTTATCTGATCTGACGGATTTCTATGGTTAAAACAACGATCGGGACTTGAAAACACAATCCTTGGTGAGATCTATGACTTTTAATGGCTTTAAAATGGAGTTTGGAGGCTTAAAATTGAGTTTTGGTCGTCTGGAAGTCGTAGGATGTTGAGCTAGATGAAAAAAAATGTTTTCTGGACGAAAATATGATCTTATACTCATCCACCGCCTCAAATCAGTCCCGGGCGCATCACCCCGGCTCGGCGTGTGGCCCGGGGCGTACCTCCCCACGGGATTTTGTCCAAATTTTTGATTTTCTTGTTTTCGCGATTCCGGGAGCATACGAACTCCGTTTTGCGCACGGTTTTCGCCCACGTTCATCATTTTTCGTATACTATCAACCTCTAATAACCAAAATTACTAAATCATCGTGGATTTCAAGCACGACCAAATGTGCTCTTGCCATAGATGATGTAATCTCACATATTTTCAAATCACAACCACCACAATCGTTTAATTAACGATTATTCCAAATACGTTTCATTATTGAAAACTGGTTGTTACAAATCTCCCCTCCTTACAAAGGTTTTGTCCCCGAAACCGCTTATACCTTAAAAGAAAGGATAAAATTTCTTTCCTGTCATCTTCTGACTCCCACCTGGCATCAGATTCCCTTCCCTTGAACCTTTACCTGGTTCAAGGACTTGTTTCTCAAATGTTTGACCTTTCGGTCTAATATAGCTACCGGCTTTTCCACATAATTCAACTTATCAACAATTCCCAAGTCTTCTAGTGGCATATAAGCCGATTCCTCTGCCAAACATTTTCTCAGATATGACACATGAAAAGTGACATGTATGCCATTCAATTCCTCCGGTACCTCAAGACGATAAGCAACACTACCTATCCGAGCTATAATTTTGAATGGTCAAATGAAACGCGGCTTAACTTCCTTTGCTTTCTAAAACATATAATATCTTTCCAAGGAGAGACCTTTAACAATACAAAATCTCCCACCTGGAACTCAATAATCCTCCTATGCTTATCAACATAGGAATTCTGACGGTCTTGTGCCGCCTTCAAATGAACTAGAATCTGATCTATACGTTCATTTGTTACTTTCTCTACCTTTTTATTTGCCAATTTTCATTGCCCAATTTCTTCCCATCACACATGAGTATGACATTTCCTCCCATACAACATTTCATATGGAGGCATCCCAATACTGGAATGATAACTGTTATCGTATGAGAACTCGGCTAAAGGTAAATAATCATCCCAACTACCTCCCAAAATTAATTATGCACGCTCGTAACATATCCTCCAATATTTGAATGGTCCTTTCACTTTGACCATCAACCTGAGGATGATACGTCGTGCTTATTAACAATCCTAATTATTCCTAGAAATTTCTCCAGAAATGAGAAGTAATTTCAGTGTCTCGATTAGAATAATCGTCACTGGCACACCATGCCTAGACACTACTTCTCTAACACATATTTCAAGTATAATTGAACATTTATCTTTAAATAACATGATCATTATACATGATTCTACATAATCAATCCACAATTGATTATTTGATTTGATTTTCCTCATTCAAGCTAAATCATACACTCAAGTGTATTTCTACATACAATAAATATCCTATTTCTTTACAAATAGGCATAACTCTGACTTTTTAAAGTCAAACATCATGTATAACGTATTTAACACACAACCACACCCGAATGACTTAACATTCGCGTTATTCATTCATTTATATAGATAGACATTCTTATCTACCATTCATGCTCAACCATTATCATTTAACACAACACATATGGGCACACAAAATTCCAATTGTGCATCATATTTCTCAAAAGTCAAACTTAAACAATTTGACTCTTGAAATTGGATGTCTACACTCTTGTAGATCATCTTTTGTTCACATACCTTGTGAATCTTTTACATTGGATTTGCAAGTTTCATGTTCACACACCGTGAATCGAAACATGCACATAACCAATTCACCATTCGTTCACACACCTTATGAATCAATTACATTGGAATTACATGTCTTAAGTTCACACACCTTGTGAATCAGCATGCACACTTCCAATCCACCATTCGTTCACACACCTTGTGAATCAATTACATTGGAATTACATGTCTTATGTTCACACACCTTGTGAATCAGCATGCACACTTCCAATCCACCCTTCGTTCACACACCTTGTGAATCAATTACATCGGAATTACATGTCTTATGTTCACACACCTTGTGAATCAGCATGCACAATAACCACAATCATTACTATTCATTTCAATTCACTCAACAAATCATGTATATATACTAAATGCACAAACACTTATAGTGTGGACTCACCCAGTCCTTCAACTACAAGTTCAATCAAATGGGTAATTTACACACCATTTGAACACATTCACTTTTGTTTACATTTATATTGATCACCAATTGAGCTTTACACACATGATCACAACACTTGTGATTCAATATCACAAGTTTAAACAACTCAATGGTAACAGGTGACTTACTATCATGTACATGGTTTACCCCCAATGCCACAAAAATGTGGAATTACATGACAAACACCATCGCCATTTCATTATGGACTTACATGACAAATATTAATGCCACGCACCAGTGGTCTTACATTAGTTTTACACGAATGTGAAGCGTCACCCATTATCTGTGTCAGTTATTCTAAACATATAACGACACTTTTATTAGTTATGCAATTTATCATAACATTAATCAATTTCAACAAAACTCAGGTTGTTACATTCAATATTTAATTCAATAATCCCAAATACCACCCCATGTGGTTTCATATTCATATATTTCCACACAATGTGGATTATCATCAATTTATAGTGTCAACTATAATTTATCATTTAGTAACACCTTTCAATTTATGCATTTAGCACATAACATTCATCAAATACTACAAGACATTTGTCAAGTAGTTAAATACCATCACCATGTGATTTTATAATTTCAACATTTCATGACACATATGGTCAATTTACCATTCAATTCATCATAATTACTACAGGTCAATTTCAAGTAGTTTCAACAAACATAATCACACAACACATAAGCACCCATATGTCTTATGGTTGCATATTAGTGAGTAAATAACTCACCTATTCACATTAACCATAACTTTGACTTTTTAAAAGTCAACATCATTCGACACATACTCACATATTGACCAATCCACACATATGTGGATTATCCCAATACCTCACTAAGGAGGATTAGTATGACAAATTCAATGTCATTCCAAGATGGTTTTACATATCCAACATAAGGCCACTCACAAGTAGTCTTATATGATAAATCCAATGCCACCCACCAGTGGTCTTACATGTTAAAGACACAAAATGCCATACGTCATGGTCTTAAATTTGCTTTAACACTATTATAAATAGTTTCCAATTCAATGTGTCAATTACTATCAACATGTAATGACACTATTACTAGTTATGAAATAATATCGTAACATTCACCATACGTATACACATTGTATACTTACAACTCTATATATCACGCATATAGATTATATGCATATTATATAAATTATTAACATGTTTAAATCATTACATCTCAATCTTAAACATGTATGAACACATAAACATAATTATGTTTCCTTTTTCCCCATTTTACCCTAAACGGATCAAATTTCACATTTTTGATTTGTGTGTACACATCAAAACATTTTCCATATTCAAATGGATTAATTTCCCCAACACATCAAGTGTTATAGCCTACATTCATGTAGGTCTTTTCACATTAATCTTCCAATTCATTTCTCCTGAATTGGTAACACTATTACTTACAAGTAATAGACACATTAAACTCATAACACCTTACCTAATTTCAATAGCCTAAGTATAAAATGATTCCCATAAGAACTTGTTCATATCATGTTTGCACTAGTAAGTTGGCCAGACGTACTAGTTCATTCATTATATGCCCACTTCCTTACTTCTTTCATTTCATACTCAAGACATCGATTTCGGTTTCACATAATCAATCAAATCACATTTAACATGTAATGATTCACATTACATTTAACAATTATAATACAGGAAATAGATAAGCTAACCTCATACATTCGGCATCATGATCGGGTCTTCGAATCAAACGTTATGTTTCCATATCAAGAGCACAAAAGTTTGAGATCAAGTGTTCATGACGCACTTGATTCACTCAAACCATTGCTCTGATACCAACTCTGTAACACCCAAACTTTACACACGATTACACGTGTCCCATTTTTAGGTCCCAATTAAACTTTTTCATAAATCAGGTTCGGAAGCGTGAAATTAACATTTCATTATTTAAACACACTTAATTTCAAATCATTTACGTTTTTGATTAAATAAACTAGTGTGTTTAAGTTTAATACCATCAGAGAATTTTTACATAACGTTTGGTTCTGCTTCATAACATGCCCGATATGATCACCCGATGCATATCTATCTTTGACCTGTAACATCACATATAAGTCACAATTAGTTCATATGAACTAAGTAAGTAACCCCAATGGTTTCTCAACAACAAAATGTATAAATACATTTTTCACAATCAATATTCAAACTGAGTCATTTCTATTCGAATTGACTCTCACCAGGTAATAATATCACATTACCAATCATCAACTATTGTTCACAATAATTTAATCAAAATTACACTATGGTGTTCACATTTCTGTACTTCCACCATAGCTATTTGTCAGCACATCTGACTATTCACACATTTGTGATATCATAAATAATTCAAGTCTTATGATGTTCACCCACCGGTACTTCCATCTAAGACAATTGCCAGCACCTCTGGCTATCCACCATTGTGGAGTCATATTTATCAAGTCTAAGATGTTCACCCACCGGTATTTCCATCTAGACAATTGCCAGCACCTCTGGCTATCCACCATTGTGGAGTCATATTTATCAAGTCTAAGATGTTCACCCACCGGTACTTCCATCTAGACAATTGCCAGCACCTCTGGCTATCCACCATTGTGGAGTCATATTTATCAAGTCAGAGATGTTCACCCACCGGTACTTCCATCTAGACAATTGCCAGCACCTCTGGCTATCCACCATTGTGGAGTCATATTTATCAAGTCTAAGATGCTCACCCACCAATACTTCCATCTAGACAATTGCCAGCACCTCTGGCTATCCACCATTGTGGAGTCATATTTATTAAGTCTAAAATGTTCACCAAACGGTACTTCCATCTAGACAATTGCCAGCACCTCTGGCTATCCACCATTGTGGAGTCATAAATAATTCAATTCCCGGATTAACCGATTAGCCACACATTTGTGGTTCAACAATTTAGTTCCCGGATTAGCCGGTTTCGCCACACATTTGTGGTTCAACAATTTAGTTCCCGGATTAACCGGTTTGCCACACATTTGTGGTTCAACAATTAAATCAATTTCACCGGCTCATCCGGCTAAATTTTAATGCATTTATATTATGCACACCACACAAGCATAACATTCGTTTTGAAACTAATAATGCATTCTCAAAGGTTTTATAATTCCATTAGATTCATTAATCAAGTTATGCACCATTATTCTATAAACACCAAATCATATTAATTAATCACCGGGTCATCCGGTTATTCTAATGCAAATATGTTTCATATACGTTTCCCATTGAAACTTAACAAACACAAACTAAAGGATTTCTCATCCCATAGTTTCAATCACATATTTAACATTATTCACATATATCAAATACGCAAGTAGACTCTTTCTACTACTTATATGTAATGTTACAGTAAGTTGGGTAACTTACCTGGTTCAAGCGGTTGTTCACTTCCTACAACCTCTTTTCCACTTCTGTGAATTGTCCTTTGACTTTCCCCACCAATTACCTAGTTGTATTCACATATATATACAACTAGTTTCAATACTTATAGCACATACAATCAAGTTCAACACACTTGACTGATTTGACTTCCTCAAAGTCAATTCATCACATAACTGGCTCTATCTTACTACGTTTAGCAAGTTTTAGTCAATTATCACAATTAATCATATTTCATGCCTCCCCATGCAATTTATCAAATAATTGATATTCATTATATTAGTTACGATCTTTAATTATTTTTATTATTCAATTTTTTTATTTAAGATCATAACTATTAATAATTTTAACATCAATTCATCAAAATCATCATTTAACCTATGGATTATAATCCATATTTCATTTAAAATCATATTCAACCCATCCTACTAGTTATCACACCATGATATGGGTTTCATAACAACCGGACATTATCCCGGCTTCAAAACGAAGATTTCACCGTCAAAATCTCAAGTTCTTCGTTTCTAACAATCCCTAGTTATCAACTAGGAAATAATCAATACCCATAATCATAGTATTACAATCAAAACTAGATTTAATCCACACAATATTAAACTAGTAGGATAAAACAAACCGTTATCTGATCTGACGGATTTCTATGGTTAAAACAACGATCGGGACTTGAAAACACAATCCTTGGTGAGATCTATGACTTTTAATGGCTTTAAAATGGAGTTTGGAGGCTTAAAATTGAGTTTTGGTCGTCTGGAAGTCGTAGGATGTCGAGCTAGATGAAAAAAAATGTTTTCTGGACGAAAATATGATCTTATACTCATCCACCGCCTCAAATCAGTCCCGGGCGCATCGCCCCGGCTCGGCGTGTGGCCCGGGGCGTACCTCCCCACGGGATTTTGTCCAAATTTTTGATTTTCTTGTTTTCGCGATTCCGGGAGCATACGAACTCCGTTTTGCGCACGGTTTTCGCCCACGTTCATCATTTTTCGTATACTATCAACCTCTAATAACCAAAATTACTAAATCATCGTGGATTTCAAGCACGACCAAATGTGCTCTTGCCATAGATGATGTAATCTCACATATTTTCAAATCACAACCACCACAATCGTTTAATTAACGATTATTCCAAATACGTTTCATTATTGAAAACCGGTTGTTACATGGAGGTTGATCAGATCGTGTTTGTGTTTGTTGGAGTTGAGAGAAAAAGAGATATAGATAATTTCTTGCATGAAATGTGAAGTTTATGGCTCTATATTGGAATCTCCTCTTCGTCGCGTGCCGCCAAGAAGGTCTGAAGAAGGCTTGCATACCGTGAAGAAATCCAGAGTTCTCAGATATTTTGGGTTTTTCGTGTACCGCCAAGAGGACTCAAAACAGCCTTAGCGTACCGCGAAGAGTTCCAGAATAAGATATTTTCGAATTTTTCTTGTTTTAACAATTCCGGAGAATCAGGAACTCGGTTTTTCGCACGGTTTTCACCCACGTTCTCGATTTCTCGCGTATTTTCGTGATTTATGTTTCAATTATTTAAATCTTAATTAAAAACTAAGTTAAGACTAATGCATGAAATTCTAACCTGGAATTGCGAATTGTCACAACTAGGCTTAATAAAGTGTTTTGGATGAGAGAAAATGGAGTTTAACTGGAATATGTAAAAAATGAACTTTTGAATCGTATTCATACACAAATAGAGACAAAGAGGCTGTGACACCTCATGGGACACGTGGCAAGGCTGTATGGCATGTGTCATAGCTGCTGGACATGTGTGCTTACGAGCGCGATGTGTTTCAAACTTGTTTTCGCGATTCCCGCTTCATGTGAACTCAGTTTTACGCGTCGTTTTCTCCCACGTTCACGATTTTCCGAGATCTTTCCAAACATATATAGCACACATCCTAAGGGTGAAATGATTATGGTGGCCATTGTGCGAATATCTTTCAAAAGCTCTGTTTGTTGTAACTTTCACTGTGAGCATTGTTTGTCAATTCCGCTTTTCCTCGTTCTCATCATTTTTACATGCATGATGAACATACTGTGAGTATGAATTATTTGTTTTCCTAACAAATTATCATAGTCATATCTTCACACGTATATTATTTATCAAAAGATTCAAATTTTACTAATTACGTTGTTTATGGATCCTTCTTTTATACCTCTTCATTTTTATATCATATTAGTCTATTATAGTAAATAATAAATCAAATCTAAATGGGCATGGGTCGGTTTCTAAGTCAGTTTAAACTTTAGCTGAATATGGTTGCGAA
This sequence comes from Mikania micrantha, assembly GCA_009363875.1. NCBI lineage: Eukaryota > Viridiplantae > Streptophyta > Magnoliopsida > Asterales > Asteraceae > Mikania > Mikania micrantha. The sequence continues at coordinate 92,038,437 of CM018692.1, forward strand.
TACTAGTTGTGTGATATTTAATCGAGATTTTCACTTTTATAAACATTACGTATATGATTAGATCATTCGTTTCGATTAGTTTATAATAATCGATTCGAAGTATATTAAATTAAATAGTTCACTTATTAACTTGTTATTTCCTCAGAACTTGTAATTAAATTTGTTGAAACGTTGTTAAACATATTTATCATTCGATTTCGTTTTATTGAGATTAATTAATTAATATTTAGTATTTTATTCATTTATTTAAATGTTATGTTTATACGGGCATTATAGTCTCTTACGAAACAACCTCTGTATCACAATTTAGGATGACGGTAAGGTCTATTTATATCTCTCAACATAGACCCTATAAAGTGGGATTTCACTATGTATGTTTGTTTATGTAATTTAATTGAAGATAGAGTTTTTCGATCAATGACCTCAATTATAACTAAAGTTGAGTTAAACAAATCAAAATTATATAGATCATGTATGAAGCTTTGTGAGAGGAAACTTGATTATCAGGTTGAAGGCTCAATTATGTTTTTATATTAAACAAGTGAAATAGACTTATGGGCAAATTTAAAAGATATGTGTTTGTTATACAATATAAGAATTAGTGGATGAAGTTCATTGTAAGAATGATTCATCACACAAGTATAAGGATAATTTCAATTATCACAAACATTAAAGTTTCTAATTATCTTTATGTTGGTTTATGTATGAAACAAGACATTATTAAGTCCTAATAAAAATCGGCTTACTAAATGAGTTCAAGAAGAAATAAATTATTATGGAAAAGAAATTTTTACTAGTAGTATATGTATTGAAATCTAGTTACTGCTGATAAATGTTTTCATGAGTTTGTCAATAATCTAACTTTTTAATGGATTAGCTATAAATTAATCAAAAAACGAATCGAACCCAATGTAAATAGAGAAACCGAAGCGAACCTCAGATAAATAGACAAACTTACCACTTTAATAAGGAAAACTTATAATGCACTTCATAATATTTACTATAAGATTGGTGCGATATTAAAGGAATAAAATGTGAAGGTTATATAGCTATAAGGGAATAAATGCCTTTCATCTAATGGCCATTAACCAAGGCCCTATCGTGTAGCTTAGTTGATAAAGGGGGTGTACGACTTGCAGCCAAAGGCGTAGCCGTGTGTTCGAATTCAATCCGCAACGACAATCGTCTTGTCATTAAGTTAGGTTGATTTACCTCTCATGTGTTAGGCCTGAGGCGATCTGGCGTGTGTTGGTTAGCGTGTTCGATACATACATGTTTTCGCAGCCAAAACTATGAGAGTTCAAACTCTATGTGTATTAAGATGAAATATAGATTTTTTTTCTTGTATGGCTAATTCACACATCAACTACACCTTCTTTTAAAATTTGTATATTATGTTTCTAATAAGACTTGAACTTTTGTTATTTCAAAAGATATATTTTTTTAATAGGCAAATTGGATTTAAATAATCCAAACTTTGACCCATTGGCAGCTGCCGGTCCCAACTACGAAAATCCCCGATAACGGTCCGAACTTTCGACATATTTTCCCGTAGCGGACCGCCGTCAAATAAACCCTAACGGCGTTAACTTTTTTTCGAATTTCGAACGGATTTTTGAGGGCTTTTGTTCAGATGGAGAATACGAGTCGAATGACGTTTAACTTATCTCGAAACGTTGCTCCAAATTTCTCAATTTGATGATTTCTTTGACGAATTGAAAGTTTAAACACCAAAATTGGGAAATTTGAAGCAACTTTTCGAGGTAAGTTATACGTCATTCGACTCGTATTCTCTATCTGAACAAAAGCCCTTAAAAATACGTTCGAAATTCGAAAAAAGTTAACGCCGTTAGGGTTTCATTGACGGCTGTCCGCCCCGGGAAAATATGTCGAAAGGTCGGACCGTTATCGGGGATTTTCGTAGTTGGGACCGGCAGCGGCCAATGGGTCAAAGTTTGGATTATTTAAATCCAATTTGCCTTTTTAATATCATAAATACGGGTATAATTATGCCATAAGACTTTTTAGATTGTGAGAATTCAAACCCTATTATTAGTAGTTTAATGAATTTTAGTACAATATATAATTAGAGATTGTGAATCCTTGTATAAAAAATAAAAAATAAAAAACTATAAAAGTATTAGAATTTAGAAACCAACGCATGGTAGTTTATTATAAACAAATGTATAGGGCGGTTTGTGTCGTTGATAATTTTATTAAGTCGGCCAATAATAGTGATCCCTGCTTTCTAGACCGTGCACATTTGGAAGGAGCATATTCGTTCACATATACCTTTTGTAGTTCATTCTGGAGTCAAACACTACACGTATGATCACATATTAATTTAATTTAATTTAATTTAATTTAATTTATTTTAGATAGGAACCCGTCACCTCATTTTATCTTATTTATTTTTTCATTTTCATTTCCTTTTATTTCTTAGATTTTGTCAATTGCGTTGATCTCATACTCACCATTGTTGGCTAACCTCATTAAGGCAAGCCCAATGCAAATAATAAATATTACAAGTTTATTAAAAGGAGGCTCATGAGCTCTCTCATTCATAAAAATAAAAATATTAAGGGAAAAAAAGATAGTATACATCTAACAAAACTCTCTGACACTTTTATGATAAAACTTTTTCAAAAACCTCTTACACATGTACGATGGTCATGATGGCAATAATAAAACAATGGAAATGAGCCGAATGATTTTTCCCTACTCACAATGTAGCTTGAGTCATTTACAGCTTATAGAATGGGTTTTGGCTTCTTAAACCAGAAACTTTCCCTTTGATTTTGAACCTTCATAGAATCGAAATCATGATGTTCAGTTATTTAATGTTTGCCTTTGTAATCTGGGACTAAACTCTTAGTCTCTTTTATAATATTTAATGTTTGTTAGCCGTTCAAAAAAAATGATGTTCAATTATTGAAGATTTTTAACCCCTGTGTTTCTAGATAACTAATTTTGATTCTTTGGTTTTTACTTTGGTTTCAACTATGAGTAAGGCTGACAATTTTTGACACATGCGTATTTAACATGACACAAAGTTAATAGGTTTCATGTTTGAGCTTAACAAATTTCATATCATAAGCATGCCGACACGTTTAAGACATGATAAAAGCCATGTATATACACGTTAATTCGTAAATATTTGTTAACAACTTATTTAAACATGTTACCGACTTGTAGAAATTTTCTTAAATATGGTTAAAGACATCTTCGAACCTAGTTAAGATATGTTTAAACATGTTAACGACCTTTTAAACATTTAACGACCTTTTTAAACATGCTAACGACATTTTTAGATATATTTAAACAAACACATATTAACAAGTTAAACACATGTTAACTTGTTTAATCATGTTTATATATTTATTTATTTTTAAATAAATCAATATGTGATTTTTATCGTTTCCTTAAACAAGTTCTATCGTATAACATGTTTTTGAACAAGTTTGTGTTCATCTTTGAAAGAAATGACACAATTAATTATTGTTTCTTAATTGTGTCTATTGTGTACTTTATCATGTCGTGTATAATATGTTATAACTGATCAAGTTATGACTATTTATTAGTCCATTAACCATATGATGAAAGTTTTTAAACTGTCTTTAAAGTCATTTTTATGGTGTCATGATTGTTAAGGTAAGGATGGTTGGCAAAATTATTGATGCTAGTTGTTTGGATTGTTGCTTATATTGAAGTCATGCTAATTTCGGTTCTCTTTATTTCTTTTTAACGTCAGAGGGTCCCGTCGTGCTACATTCAGTTGTTCTGGCGGTTGGTAACTAAGATCGATTCCTCGATCTCCGACCGTGAGACCGTACCTCCTGATGCGCATGAACCCGATCATAACAGGGAAGAAGTATTTTTTGAACGGCTAAATTTAGGATCACTGGCGGAGCACTGGAGTATCAACATGTCATCAACAGTACCACCTGATCATATCCATCACCAAGTCACGAGAAAACCCCCTTGTAGGATTCGAACTCAAGCACATTTGGTTATTGAATTTTATTCCACCACTAAGATACCGTATGCCTTTGGTGGGAAAGAAGTATTTAAAGTTGGAAATTATTTTTAATAAAAAAAAATTCCAAAGGCATCGCTAATTTTGAATAGCTACATGTTGTCACACCTCGATCTGGCGGGCTGGATCGACTTTCCCGTCGGGCGGAAGGTTCTCGGGGCGCGATATCATTTGATAATCAAAATGATCAGATTGTTTTCTTAGCACATGATATATAAATGAGAAATGCTAACATGACAATGATATAGAATTACAAAGTTAAATTACAATGTTATGTTCATAATTTAACCAAGTAAATCTATCCAAAAGAATCAATGAGTTTCTATCTTGTAACTGTACAAGATCTACAAAAGATGATTCATTGTTTTGTCATTCAAAAATATGCTTGACACAAAATGTAGCTAGGTCTTCTAAAAGTCCACTAGCTAATCCCTGAATGCTGGTGACTACACCTGTTCGTCACCTGAGAAAAACATGCATTTAAACAAAGTCAACACTAGGTTGGTGAGTTCATAAGTTTGATAATTGAAAACATTGATTTATGCACATACATAGTCACAATGTCATACTTGTAAATGTTTGTTTCATCTGTTCTCACAATGGCCTCTCCATAGTTATATTTACAAGTAGTAACTCATCCTATTAGATATGCTTATATATAGGGCATACGTAGGGGAACAAGCCCCAGCCGACATCCCACCACATACCTAATAGAACTCAACACCACTTGCAATACAACTATAGATACCCATTTCCATTTCACTTGTTCAACCCGTTTGATATTCACCCGTCTGTTTGTGTTCATCACCCAGTGTGTTATATGTAGAATAATATAGTAAGAGGGGTTTAGTTATCAAACCGAAGTATTGATAAACCCTCAATGTTTTAAGGAAAATAGATTAATTTAATCTTATCCTTGTTATTATTCTCTCACTTGTGGGGTTAACTGTTAGTCACTACTAATATTAGAAGTTAACCAATTGATATATGTTCATTTCTTGGAATGCATAGAGCCTAAAAGGAATCCATTGTAATCCTCACGTAATCAGATCACAATGCATCCGATTTACCTCTACCACTTTGATGTTTCCGTGGCCTACAACGAAACTACTACTAGTAATGTGACAAGAGAGAAAGTCAATTCCTCAGTCTACAAGTCAATAGGATCGAAGGATTAATTACAATTATCACTGCAGATTAATATCACCATGTGTCGCTTACCAGACCCTGACTGTTGTCGCCATGTCACCGGTCATACGTTACCGGCCAAATGTTCAATATGATCAACATACCAACCCTACAAGATGGAGGTTTGTCAAACCTATGGTACCACTATGCTATCGTCGGTTTAGTCACGTCAAACTAACTGGTAAACGATTTCTGTGAGGGACTTACATTGTTAAACTTGAATACATGGCACATGATTGTCGTGATATAATACAAACAGTTCAATAGTAATCAATTGTTGTTGTGTTCACCAATGTTGTTTGTTCTCAATGTTGTTGTTCTCATGTATGTATGTTTCTGTTGTCTCTAACAAAGTTGTATAAGATCTTGTCTTATTATACGATGTTAATAATTGTATGAATGATATTGTTATCATGAAGTTACGTTATCATGATTATCACTCTCATTGTTCCATATGATCACCCTGTTGCCACTACAGTGTTGTAAGAGCTAGTCTTACTACACTTAGTTGGGCTCAGGTGGTGGATGATATTCGTTTCATGTTATCTCATAGACTTCACCGAGTTGTAAGCATAGTGTTATAAGAACTTGTCTTATTACACTTAGTTAACTCCGGTGGTGAATGATATTATGAAGTTATGTTATCTTCATATCATTCTTGTTTGTTGTTGTTATTGTCATCTTGTTCACTTGTGATAATCTCATTGTTTGTTCATGTAAGAATAATTAAGTGTTATAAGATAGAATCTTACAACTGTATTATTCTATTGTGTTGATGATTCATGAAGCTACATTATCATGTTTCATCCCGATTGTCTTAGTCATGTTATGATCATACAAGCATGCATACAATGATAAGCGATAATAAGTCAAGCAATATTATCTAAATCATAGTATAAACAATATGATGTACTAAAACTTTTAAGTAAATAAAAGATTTAGCATGTTTCTCAGCCCCGAGAGTTAAAATCAATTAAGATTAGAAAAAGGGGCGTATGAACTCACCTTGTAGCTGTTGTGGTTGACTATGTATAAGCAAGTAATGCACGCACTCTTTGTTGTTCTTGATGTTGTTTTCACGATCCTGTATTGATTTCACGATGTTTGTACTTATAAGTATAAGTTATATGTACTTGTGTGCGTGTATGAGTTAGCCCTAAAGTTGGCTAACACTCGTAGGTCTCGGTTATCATTCGGCCTTGATTCAATGGTTATAGTTTATACTAACACTTAACCACTTTAAGTTAAGCTTAGTACGTAGTATTGTTGACTTTATGTTTCTCTTGCCTTAACTCATTCTTGAAATTTCAAAACTTTATCATGGTATGGTAGTTACTTGTATTAATAGGATCTTTGTAAATCAACCTAAGTATAAACTTAGGTTTATAGTTTAAGTTCATACATGCTGTCTTTGCTACTCTTGCAATAATTGTTACATAGTTAATGCTTAACCATGTCACCATTCTTGTAAAAGCTTAAGGTTTTAAATTTTTGTGAAGTTCCTTAAACCAAAACCCACCACCTTTGTAGTAATTCCATAATTCCCATGCATATGTTCATAAGTTGGTTTCAAGTGTTGTTTTACATCATTGGTTATGTGGGCCGAACCGTTGGCCATGGGCCGAATGAAATGTGAACCAAATGAAATGTGGGCCAGACCAGTCACATGGGCCGAACCAGTCAACCTTGGCCGAATGAGATGGCTGGCCGATTGAATTTGTGTCGATCGAATGAGGATGGCTTTGGCCGAATAGCTAGGCTCCGAATGTGGATGATGTCGGCCGAGAGAATGGCTAGGCCGAATGTAGGTGGATTGGCGAATGAATGAGGTCCGAATGGATATGCTCCGACCGAATGGTGGGTTGGTCGAATGAGGAGGACCTGCAAATGGGGGGTTCTATTCGGCTGCATATTGATTCGGTCGTCCCCAGCCATGCGGCCTGCTCCTTTGGCCCAAGTCCCTTCGGCCCCCAACCCTTTCGGCACAACCTTATTCGATCGGCCTCCTTCGGCCAACTACAGGCCGTCGCCGCCCAGGTGTGTTTTCAAGATCTAGGTGTAGTAAATGATGATATTCAGTGGTGGTGTTGTGAGAGGACGTGTTTTCTGGGGTGTAGGGTTCAATGATAAGGTGTAGAATCGGTTAAGGGTAGTGAGTCGAGCAAGAGGGTGAAAACCCTAGTTTTTCGAAACTTTGAGCTCATTTTTACCTCAGATTCGATGGTTTCTGCTTCAGATCGGTTGTACTTTCAGGTAGGAGATGATTGTAGCTTCGATTTGGCACCAATAACACACGATTTCGTTGAGAAACGAAGGAGATATATGGGTTTAAAATTCAAAATTTCTAGAGAGAGAGAGATCCGAGTTTTGAGTGTAGAGAGAGAGGAAAGGAAATAAATGAGGTAGTTGCCCTCATTTAGGGTATTTATACCCCGAGTGTGTTCGGTTTCGTTTCGTTTGCTTGGTTTTCGTTTTCGTTGCGTTTTTGGAACGTAACGCGCGTATGACACGGTTTTGAATTAAAATAGATTTTCTAATTCATTTTAAGGTTGTAATTCCTAATAAATGTTTTGTATTTATTTTCCTTATTTTATTACCGTTTCTCGAAATCGTTTATTCATTTCGTTTCGTCAGATCGCGTCACCTTCGCGCGTATTCATTTCAATCGTCACCCGATCGAACATGATGATGGTTTTGCTTTCTGACTTTTGTTTTTCTACTTTTCAGTCATCATTTCAGAACTTTAAACTCACAGATATGTTTGTGTGAATCGTCACTCACGCAAACACACTGTCAGTTCGTTATTCTGAAATAACAATGCACTTAGGTTTTGAATTGTGTTTCTTCACTGACGGACTCAACTAAACTTCCTGTTTTCACATTGATAACCTTGAATTCACATTGTTTTCATACTGAGTTACCGGCCATCTAATTCCTGTCATCTATAGATATCAGATCGCAACCGATATGTTCTTGTCGTTTGTTTGTACACTGTTGTTTCTCTTGATTTGTTGTATTAATTGTACTTAAGTTTTCACTTAAATACATACAACTGTTGTTTATCGTGAGTTGTTGTACTTACAGTATTTAAGATTTCACTTAAACATATACAACTGTTGTTTGTTTTCTGAGCTCTGTTGTTACACACTGTTTACACATTGTATTTATACACAGTAAATAGTGAAAGTACACGTACCGTACGGACTTGCCGGACGATCACGTACCGAATGTCACACATGTACTAGAGTATTGATATATTTTTTTAAGTTAATTTGGCTATACATCAAAATTATCACTGATTAAGTGGTGTTGGTTACGATTGATATTTTTCATGACTAAATGGTGTTGCTTAATTGATGTTCAAACATATAACAAGAGATTAAAAAATGATATATAACAACTAAAAAGTTAAACACAATCAGTTATTTAATAAATAATTGCAAAAAATTCTATCACACAACATAACTTGGAAAATAAATACTCAAACTCTTGAATTGGTTCGAATTCGGATAAATCTGAACAACTCAAATAAAATTGAATAAAATTTTCCTAATCTTTTGTTTCTATTATGACCTTTTTTTTCTTATATTTTGGTTTATAAAATTACGTATTTTACTTGTTTTCACCATGGCTGTAAAAATCCCTGACTAGGCCGATTAATCATTAGTCTCTTAAGGCTGACTAGGCCCGACTATCCAATTAGGCCGATTAGTTGGCCGATTAATCCCTAGTCCCCACCCCACCGACCGACTAGCGTCTAGCGATTTCTACAACATTCGTTTTCGCACAGCGATTTACTTTCCACTCAGGCTCCTTTATTTAAATATATTTTGGTTTCTAAAATTAAATATTTTCTTGGAAATTTTCCCCTTATTTTTTCCAGTTTTGACCATTTATTTTCCGCTTACTGCAATTTTTTTTGGAGGTCACCGACCTGGTTGATTGCGACCACACTTTACTTATTTCTCTCAGTTAGTCGGTTATTAGGGATCCGGGGGTTTAGCACTAAGATAGTTTTCTGAAATTTTTGTTTTATTTATTTTTGTTTAGTTTTTTCTTTAATTTTTATGTTTTATGTTTTATTTGAATATTTTTTACCACTAAGATAGATTAAGGTTATACCATAACATTTTTTAGAATGAAAGAGGCTCGTAACCTACCCATCTCCATCTCCTACAAATAGTCAAAGACGTGGGAGACTTTCCACTCCTTTGGTAAATGTTCAGAGAAAAGGATATGAGCTTATTTGTATTTGTTAGTTTGTGTTGGTTGGTATCTATTTTCCAAGGGAAAAGTTATTTTATCAAAACTAAAAAACTAAAAATAAAATAATAAAATAATAATAATAATAATTTTTATATGGGTGGGGGACCAAAGCCATGGTTTTTGAGTTAGGCATGAGTTTATGCGTGGCTACAAATGGATTTTTGGACCACGCGAGAAGGTGCATTGAACGCACCCTCCTCCCACATGCTTATCTTCCGGTCACCTCTTTTGTATCCATTTTTCCCACTTGTTTGAAAAACCATAAGTTTCCTTTTCTTTAATTTCCCAAACATTTAATATATTATTATACAATATAATAAATCAATGAAAATTAGGTATTTATTTTTGATTAAATCAAACCTTCCTACTTTTGTTTTTTGTAGACTTTTTATATGACCACCTGCTGTCTCCTTCCTATCATACGAAACCCCTAAAAACTTGTTAATAGTTATTAAGAGTTTACTCTTTAATGGTTCATAACTTTTTAATGGTTAACATGTAACCTTGATTCTTAATGTTTAAAAAACTAAGATTTAATATTACCTCTTAACCTAAGGTTTAGATTACTTTTTAACTATTAAAATACCATGATTCATTAAGAGGTAGCCGTTTAAATATCATAAATAATAAAAGAAACGGAGCCTGTCCCGACAACATAATTCATCGTTAATACATGACATGTGCCGACAACATATGGTCAACACAGAGTTCTTAGGATTTCTTTTAAAAGGTAACCCTATACCTAGGGGTGTTCATCGGTTCGGTTAACAGTTTGTTCGGTTTAATCGGTTTTCAAAAGAGTATTCCCTAACCATTAACCGAACCGAATTCAATTCGGTTAATTCGGTTCGGTTCCGGTTAAATCGAACAAACCGAATTCAACCGAACAAATCGATTAAAAACAAACAAACAGGTTAAAAACAAAATAAACCGTTCGAATAAACGAATCAATTTGTGAGATAATTTAAGGTATTTTTTAATAAAACAATTTTATTTAATAAAAAAAAAGTTAAATATAAATATACTGAAAATCTGTTAGCGTATTGATGCGTGGAAAATCGGTTAGCGTATTGCAGTGAGAGTGTTAGCATGAGGGAAATCTATAGCACTTGGTTTAGAACAACAATTATGTTGACATGTAATGTCACTACTTAATAAAAAAAAAAAAGATAATTCACAACAATTGTTAAAAATATTATATTTTAATGTTTTTGCTTTGACTAAATTAAAGCGGATGCGTATGATAAAAATAGTAAAAAACTTTTAAAATTTATATAAAAATATAGATAAAAAATAAATGTCACAATAGTGTGTTTGAAATCTAAAAAACATAAGAAAAATATAAAGGGTAAAGGCAAAATAAAATAATGAAATGAAAAAGCATGAAAAAAAGGCCACGTGGCAGGTTTTCATTGATGTCTTAAAATTACTATTTGTTAGTTCTTAATGAGGGCACTATTTAACATTCATTGACATTTAAGAAATTAAGATAAAAACAATCTCTCGGTGTTGTGTTTTCTTGTTTTAATAATTTTTAACTATCATTGTTGCCTTTTCCACCTTGGTGTCTATCACTGGATTCAACTATGGTATATTAAATCAATCTTCGCTTTTTTTTTTTGTTTGCTTGATGAAGGTGTACTTACCTAACACGTATGTTTTCTTAACCAGACCGATCAGGTAGATGTAAGACATACGCCCCCAGATGCGCAGGAACCTCATGGAATAGGTAAACATTCGCCCCCCATTAGGGTTGGACTCGGGATAAACCGAAGCTGACCTTTTCACCCGGTGTCCTTTAAACTTGCTCCAAAATGGATTCGAACCCATAACCTCCAGTCCTCCACTATAGAATATGAGAGTTCTAACCACTGGGGGGGCCCACCTTTAAAATTTTTTTTTAGTAGTATATCTATGTTTAAATCCAGATCGTCCCACTGTAAAATTTTGCAATCGCCTCTATTAAACTTTTGATTTCTAAGTGTTAATTAATAAAACTAAGTTGAAAAATGTCTGACTAATAATTTAAACCCAATTTAAAATCAAGTTTAGTATTACTTATAATAAGTCAAACCACCACCAAACCGGTTAAAACCGAATAAACCAAATTCAATCGAATATACCGATTAAAAACGAATAAATCGATCCAAATAAACCGAATTCAACCTTATATATTATAAAGAAAACAAATTTAAATTTGAATTCGCTTTAATCGGTTAACCAAACAAATTGAATTCAAAAAAATTGGACCTGATAACTGTATTGAAACCGAAATTTGGATACGATTAGGAATCAAACCAAAAATCGAATTCAGAATTGTGTTCATTTTTTTCGGTTACAAATACGGTTCATTTTATGTATTAACAATTTTCAGTTTTCTTTAACACCCCTAATTTAATATTCAAATTCACTATGGTGCCTTTTTTCGACTCGTCCTGAGCACCTTCAATTCTCAGGGCCGCCCCTAGCTAGCCCATTATAAAAAAAAATATACTATTAATTTAAATAGCATATTAACATCATACTTAATGTTAGATTTGCGTAATCGAATTGCTTATGAGTTACTTAGGAACGTCTCTTTATATGTTGTTTTGAATATATAAAAAAATAAAATCACGTAGTCAACAACTTTAAATGTATTGTATTTTCATTATGTCATTATATATAAAATTTAGTTTGATTGTCTTCATTATAATCACTAGGCCTGTAAACGAACCGAACAGTTCATGAACTGTCCGGTAAGAAGTTCGTTTATTGTCGTTTATTTAATAAATGAACGAATACGAACATAAAATTTGTGTTCGTTTAATTAAATGAACGAACATGAACACACCTTGTGTTCGTTTATTTATGTTCATGAACAGTTCGGTTATGTTCGTTTATTTACGTTCGTTTATTTGTGTTCATTAATGTTCGTTAACTATGTAGTGTTAGTTTTTGTTCGGTTAACTGACTAATTTACGAGTGATATGTATGTACATTTAAGAGACTTGTCGTTTGTGCTCGTTTATACTTGTTCAATTGTGTTCGTTTATGTTTGTTCAATAGTGTTCATGTTTGTTTATGATTATTCAATTGTTAAAAATGTCCATTTATGTTTGTTCGTTTATTTTAGTTCGTTTATGTTTATGAACAGTTCATTTAATTTATTAATGAAATAACACAAACGAACACGAACATATTTATTTTCTTAATAAACAAACACGAACACAAATTTCCTGTTCGTTAAGGTGTTCGTGTTCGTGTTCGGTTAAGTTTAAATGAACGAATATGAACATGCTTGTGTTCGTGTTCGTTCGGTTCGTTTACAGGCCTAATAATCACAAATAGGTTTTTAAGTTCGAGCTCGGCTCAAAATTTGATTTACAAACGCTCTTTTTGTTTTTGGCAACAATGGTTATTAGTGTTTTATTTTTTATTAGTATTATTTTTATTTTAAGTAAAGTATATAATTGCTATTACTTATTAGTAGAAATACCAATTAACGTCTTACTAATGGTAAAAACTGATAACCTCATATATAAACGAACACGAACACAAATTTTCTGTTCGTTAAGGTGTTCGTGTTCGTGTTCGGTTAAGTTTAAATGAACGAATATGAACATGCTTGTGTTCGTGTTCGTGTTCGTTCGGTTCGTTTACAGACCTAATAATCACAAATAGGTTTTTAAGTTCGAGCTCAGCTCAAAATTTGATTTACAAACGCTCTTTTTGTTTTTGGCAACAATGGTTATTAGTGTTGTTTTATTTTTTATTAGTATTATTTTTATTTTAAGTAAAGTATATAATTGTTATTACTTATAGTAAAAATACCAATTAACGTCTTACTAATGGTAAAAACTGATAACGTCATATATAAATTTAAAAAAGTAAAAAAAAACAATGTCACATGAACCATTATATTATAAGCTAAAATTGGAAAGATACATTTTATTGACTTTTTATCAAGTTATCCAACTTTTCTTCTACATACGACATTATTTTTTGATAAAATATACCATAAAAACAAGCATTTTTTTTATCTTCAAATAATGAGCATATAGCTGCTATAGAAAAAAAATTGTTTTTTTTTTTTCAGTTTGTTTTGTCTTTTGTGTAGCATGCTCAATGTTGTGTTTTCCTAAATAATTCAAGACACAATGATGTTTCAGAATACATAATGTCAAGCGAATATGCAACAAGACAAGTATGAATGATACAATGACATTTAAAAAAGGGTCAATTACATATATCCCCTTGCTAAAACCATTTATTACATATTTACCCAATCGTAAAACTAAATTACATATTTCCCCTTTCTAAACCAAATATATTACATATTTATCCATTTCATTAAAAAACAAACTATGTATTTCTAATTTTACCCTTAATGAACTAACTAAAAATAATTTACATATTTCTCCTTACTAAGGGGCAATCTTGGAACATGTGGATATTTGTAATTTTAATTTAACATTGGGGATATATGTAATTTTGATGCTAAATAGGGGGATATATGATATTATCCCTTTAAAAATATACAATGACTTGTAAAAAGACACAATTACCTGCAAAAAAACACAAAAAATATAATTATACACAAACATTTAAGAAATACACAATGACGATAATTAGATGCAATGAACCGAAAAATTTTCATTTTTATAGCAACATTATAGAGTAAATTACACAAAAGATCCTTAATGTGTATATCAAATTTCAAAGTTCATCCTTAAACTTTAATAATTACACAAACATCCTTTATATTGGTGTTTTGTAATAATTAAGTTCTTTTCCACTAACCAAATTAAGTTTTTTGTTGTTTTTCTAAAATGACAATTTTACCCTTTTGACTAAAGGATGAAATATGAAATTATATATAAAGTTAAAGGACGTTTTTTGTACTTTACCAAATTTTTAATTTTTGTTATTTTCTTTTATTTCTTTACTTTACTTTTTCTCTTAGATTTTTCTATTTAATATTATATTTTATAAATTTATAACTTAGTAATCATTTTATTAGTTTATTTATATTATAATTAAAATTTTATTTTTATGTTTTTGCTTATAAATATTTTTTTCCTTGTTTAGTTTATTTATTATTTTTTTCCATTAATCATTATACTTCTCACAAATTAATTTATTATAAAATCTTTTACCTGTGATTTATTATCAATAAGTAATAAAAATGTAAAATTATTTTGAATCATTTTGGTTAACTAAAGATTGGGGGTGTTCACGTTCCAGTCTTTACGGTTTTTAGGTGAAACAATAAAATCATAAACCAAACTGTTAATAACGCTTTTCGTATAATTTAAATCTAAACTGAACCATTAAAAACAAAACCAAACCATTAATAAAAATAAAAAAGTTTGATTCGGTTTTTATTTTTAATGGGCTCAAAAGCTCAAGCTCAAACAATAAAACAAAACTGGAACCAAACCGTTGATATTTAACGGTTCGATTTTGGTTTTAATTATTCAAAAGACGTTATTAACGGTTTGGTTTTGTTTTCACCTAAAAAATGTAAATACCGGACCGTGAACACCCCTAATCTTTAGTCAACTAGTTAACAACTGAAATGAGACAAAACAATTTTATAGTTTTTTAATACTTATAGATAATATTATCTATAATAAATTAATAACAATTTTATAGTTAACAACCGAAATTATACAAAATAATTTTACATTTTTTATTACTTATTGATAATAAATCAGAGGTAAAAGATTTTATAATATTATAATAAATTAATTTGTGAGATGTATAATGATAAATAGAAAAAATAATAAATAAACTAAACAAGAAAATAAATATTTATAAACAAAAACATAAAAATAAAATTTTAATTATAATATAAATAAACTAATAAAATGATTGCTAATTTATAAATTTATAAAATATAATATTAAATAGAAAAATCTGAGAAAAAGTAAAGAAAAGAAACAAAAGAAAATAACAAAAATTAAAAATGTGTTAAGTACAAAAATCCTCCTTTAACTTTATATATAATTTCATATTTCATCCTTTAGCCATAAGGGTAAAATTGTCATTTTAAAAAAATTAACAAAAAACTTAACTTTGGTTAGTGGAAAATGACTTAATTGTTACAAAACACTAAGATAAAGGATGTTTGGCGTATTTATTAAAGTTTAAGGATGAAATTTGAAATTTGGTATATACATAAAGGACCTTTTGTGTAATTTACTCAACATTATATTCAGATTAAAGATAAAAATGTTTGTTTTTATGATATATTTATTTTAAGATAATAATATCCTTTATAAAAGTTACGAACATACAAAAAAAAAGTGAGAGAAATTTGTCATGACTAAATTGCCTTTCAACAACATTTAGCTATAAAATTTTGAATTTTCCCTCTCTAATAATCATTATTTAACCTTTTACTATAATGAGCCCATTTAGTAGAACTTTATCATTATATTATATGAGTTAAACAAATATAACATAGAAATTTTTTTAATGAAGATTTATTATAATAAAACTTATCTAAGCTTTATTTTTCTGTAAGGTAAACCAAAAGAAATATAAAATTTTAGCAGGTTATTGTTTCAATTATTTTTTTTAAATAAAAAAAAATAGTTATGTCTTAAAAACAGTCAATGTGTGTGTGTCTATATATATATATATATATATATATATATATATATAGGTATGGTTAAAATGAAAACCACATCTCAATGAGAAAACCGCGAAAACCATGCAAAAATCACGTAAAACGAACGTATTTTTTTTGAAATTTTTTTTACACGTTTGTAACACTATTGGACACATTTTTATAAAAAAATAAAAAAAAACTATGACAATGGTTTTTAAAAAAAATATTTTATAAACCCACGTAAAACATACGTAACAAAACTAAAAATTTTTTTAGTTTTGTTACGTAAGTTTTACGTGGGTTTATAAAATATTTTTTTAAAAAATATTTGGCCGGCGCTTTTTTTATTTTTTTTATAAAAATGTGTCCAGTAGTGTTACAAACATGTAAAAAAAATTTCAAAAAAAAATACGTTCGTTTTACATGATTTTTGAATGGTTTTCGCGGTTTTCTCATTGAGATGTGGTTTTCATTTTATCTTTTCCCTATACGAGAATGATCAATTGTTAACCCTTTCTTATTGCGATAACCGAATAACTACTTCTTATTACTTTGATGCATACATTAAAGTAAATTTAAATGTGTAGGTTTTTTATTTCCTTTTAATTAATGTAATTAATGTGGGTTTCACTTACATTAATTAAAAAAGAAGAAAATCTACACATTTAAATTTATTTTAAAGTGATTATCAAAATAATAATATATAACTATTCGGTTATCACAATAATGAATGATTAACAATTAAACCATTTCCTATATATATAGATTGGGGAAGCATCCGTTGTTAACCCACTGTAATTGTGGTAACACAAATAACCTACAAAAAATGACCGAATCTTTGATTTTTTTTCATGGTCTTTATTATACATATTTAGGGGGTTTCTTTTTTGTGTTTTCGCTAATTCGCAAGGCAAATCGAATTTGCATTGGTGTAAATTCGATTTGCATTTCGCAACATTTAGAAAAGTGCAAAACTTTTACACCGATGCAAATTCGATTTGCCTTGCGAATTAGCCAAAACATAAAAAAGAAACCCCCTAATTTTGTATAATAAAGACAATGAAAAAAAATCAAAGATTCGGCCATTTTTTGCATGGTTATTTGGGTTACCACAATTAAGCAAGGTTCTTATTTGAACCAAATCCTATAGAAATTTATATAAATATAAGAAGAGAGGAATGTTTATAAGCAAATCTAAGTTATAATGTTGTTAATATATTATTTTAATTTACTTGTCAGAAAAAACGCAAACTACTCTAATTTCGTGCACCAAAGGAAAGAATATTGAAAGTTCAATCAATTTTATAAATAAATATAAATAGATAAAAAAGTAAGCTAGTTTAGACTTTTGAGTTTTATGATTCCGTGTGAGATAAAGAATCATCTTATATAAAACGTGCATTGCATTGAAGGTACGTTACAAACATGTGAATGGACAATATATGACATGCTCATGTTGTTGAATATGATTTTAGGAAATATCTTTTATTTAAAAGGGATAATATCATATATCCTCTTATTAAACATCAAAATTACATATATCCCTAATGTTAAAGCAAAATTACAAATATCTCCATATTTCAAAAGTGCCCCTTAGTAAGAAGAAATATATAAATTGTTTTTAGTTAGTTCATTAAGGGTAAAATAGGAAATACATGATGTTTTTTTAATGAAATGGGTAAATATGTAATATCTTTGGTTTAGAAAGGGAAAATATATAATTTAGTTTTATGGTTAAGAAAATATGTAATAAAATGTTTTAGCAAGAGGATATATGTAAGTGACCCTATTTAAAAAACGTGCAAATATGAAAATGCGTTGTATATATTAGTATAACATAGATGCAAATGGATCTTAAAGAATTTAGATGTGGACCACCACCCACCCCTGCCAGCTGCCCCCTCTGGCCACCACCGCCACCCACCACCACCAATTTTTATTAAGAGTCAACAGACTTTAAAAAACAAACACTTCTTTTCTTGCAAACTACGTACATTTGTTCCATCACTTCTTCTACAGATGTCTGCAGATGTGGTCCGCAGACTGCAAACATTTACCTTTTAAAAAACAAACACCACCTAAATGACTGGAGTTGTAAATTTCAACAACTTTAACTGCAGATTTAACTGCTATCAAACTACAATCTTCTTAGTGTAATATAAGAGAAACAAATTTGACAGAAACAAGCACGAAAATGTCATATCTAATCACAGAATTCTTTGGATTATCCCAAATCAAATTTCTTGATACTTGTAAAGATAAAAACATTGATTTTGAATAATGATTTCATCCAAGTTCATGTAGTAATTCAAGCGTTGATTGTTACACATTTATCGAGAATTTACCAACAAAATGTGTACAATTGTTTATTTTTATCAATATGTAACATATTTTTATTTCGATTTAAAAAGCTTTCTATGTACCGACTCATAGAAAGGTTAAAGTTCTTTATTGTAAAAGCAATAAAAGTAGAGGCAATCGTTTAGTCGCTTGTGCATTGTTAACTCGTGTGTCATTCACTTTGCCATATTTTCTTTATTTTTTAAGGACATATAATTGGGACTCTTGAATAAGTATAAAATAAATTTTTAATACAAAATCAAGCAAAACAAAAACACTTATCGTGATTTTTAATGGTTAATATATCATACTAAACAACAACAGTAATAAAAATAGTTATAAATTATTAAACCTGTAAAGATTAGAATAATAATCAGGTAATATTAATTTGACTTGGAATTGTGTGATAATTTTTTTAATCAGCTCACTACAGGATTAAAAGCGAATAGCGACGGCAAAAGCAATATGTCCCTTTTTTCGTCGCTATAGGCTATAGCGACGACTTGTCGCCGCTGCCCGGTCTTCTCTATTGCTGTTGCCCGGACTTGTCGTCGCTATTAATGTCGTCGCCATAGGATCATATGTAGCGACAACTTGTCGTCGCTATAGGTCCCATTTAAAATTTTGTTTTTTTTTCTTTTTAAAAAATTTAATTCTGATTTTCAATTTAAAAAAAATTAATAATAATTTTGATTAAAATATTATTAAATATTAATTTTTTTAATGAATTTCTGTACAATCTATAGTCGTCGCTATAGGTCTACATAAAAACAAAATTGTTTTTTTTCCCAGATTTAAATCTGTTTTTTCCAGATCGATTTGAACATGTTTTTAACCTGCTATAAAATTTAAAACAATGCTAAATATTCAAATTACCAAAAACGCAATTATCCTAATGCGCGCATGGGCAAACCATGTTTAACAATACAAATTTGAATCCAAATTCAACCACAAACACAAGATAAATCAATCCAAACAAACACAAACAATTTAGTTTTATACAAAGTTAATCCAAACCAAGTGAAATTTTATTCACTCTCATCATCATCATCATCTTCTTCTTCTTCTTCAAAGGCATGTTTGTAGGTGTTGTCAAAGGGACTGGCAAAGGCTTTTTTGCGTGACATTAGCTCGTTTATCTGTTGTTGCATCCTTATGTTAATTTCTTGATGTTCTTGCCAATGGGCATTTGCTTGTCGTAATTCGTCATGCAAATCTTGATTGTTTGGCGTATACGACATACTTGGAGCAACATCTGGGGTTACACTTTTCACCGTTCGGCTTACACCTCGAATGTGGCCACACCTCTGTCCCAACGACCTTTCAAGAATTTCAACCTCATTAACTGGCGTGTCATCGCCACCCGAGCTTGACATGGGCTTGTTCTTCTCGTCCATGATTTTCCCCTACATTTAATTACTTAAACGGGTTAAAGACATATTACACAAAACCAAAGTTCCTAACGGGTCAAAATTAACCAAACATACTCATATACACTTAAAACATGCAATTGCAACTCCAAACGGGTCAAAATTAACCAAACATACCTATATACACTTACAACATACAATTGCAACTCCAAATGGGTCAAAATTAACTAAACATACTTATATACACTTACAACATACAATTACAACTCCAAACAGGTCAAGATTAACCAAAATACTCATATACACTTAAAACATGCAATTGCAACTACAAACGAGTCAAGATTAACCAAACATACTTATATAAACTTACAACATACAATTGCAACTCTAAACGGGTCAAAATTAACTAAACATACTTATATACACTTACAACATACAATTGAAACTCCAAATGGGTCAAAATTAGCTAAACATACTTATATACACCTACAACATACAATTGCAACTTCAAACGGGTCAAAATTAACTAAACATACTTATATACACTTACAACATACTTATATACACTTACAATATACAATTATAACTCCAAACGGGTCAAAATTAACCAAACATACTCATACACACTTAAAACATGCAATTGCAACTACAAAGGGATCAAAATTAAGTAAACATACTTATATACACTTACAACATACAATTACAACTCCAAGCAGGTCAAAATTAACTAAACATACTTATATACACTTACAACATACAATTAGAACTCCAAACGAGTCATAATAACCTAAACTCATATACAAAGACATATTACAGAAAACCAAAGTTCCTAACGAGTCAAAATTAACCAAACATACTCATATGGGTCATTATAACCTAAACTCACATACAAAGACATTACACAAGACATGCACTTACCCAATGAGTTTCCACCAGCTCAATTTATCAACCTGAGCTTCACTTGCAGTGCATCTCCCTCCAACCTTCAACATGTTTTGCAACCCCGGTTTCTTGGATCTTACAAACAATTAAAATATTATATTAATGAAATTTTAAATATCTATTAACACATCTAATGAAAATGTTAAGATTTTACTTCATTGTAACGTCTTTGTGCATAAGATTGTGTCCCATGATAGCTCCCATAGAGTTGTTTTGAAGGATTTGCTGAGTTTGCTTGAGACCGTTTCTGGTATGTGGGAGTTGTAAATAGCTCCTCAATAACTCGAACCCAAGCATCTGGGTCCATGCCCTCTGGTGGTTTCGTCTTTGCTCTTTCAGTGTTATCATAACCTCCAACTTTGTCAAAATATTTTTTGAGCTTTGTTTTTCGATCCTTATAACTGTTTGCACAATCCGATTGGATCCCTTGCTTAATGCCTTCCCAGTACTCGGTGTTGTGACATCGTTGAAGATCAAAGTAGTGCTACAAAAAAGATGTAATTAGAAAGCAACAAAAAACTTAGAAAATTTAATATAAAAATTAAAATGTATACTTACATGTAGTGTGGTAAGGATGAACATTTTGATCTTACCAGGGACTTCTTGCCAACTTCGGTAGTGAAATGGGGCATGCCTATCAACCTCGTTTGAAACCAACCTCACAAACAATTGGTAGTTCTCTCCAACAGCCCTAAATTGGTTGGAGGAGTAGTCAAATTCTAAAGAAAGTGGCCTGCTTCCATTTTTTTGAAACTTGTCATACAAATTTAGGTTTTTTCCATGAGAACGCTTTTTTGCGGGTTTTGATACATCCATTTAATCAAAAAGTTAGCAACTACAACTTACAAGATTCACAATCAACATAATAAAACATATAAATACTACAACTTACAAGATTCACAACCCGTTGGCAAATTATATGGATGACCGTAAGGAGGTTCATTTCCTCCGTCTCCACCATGTGATCTTGCAACATGTGCCATTCCTTTATTGAAAAACTAATAAACATAATCTTAATTCTTAACAAGCTACAATAAGCAATATAACATGTAGCAATTATATAACATAAAATATAATAAATGTTAACATGTATATTTAAAAATAAATATGCAATAAACATACATTTATTCGGAATCATCACTACAATATTGGGTGTCTTCAATATCATCATCTTCATTGTCAACATCGTCATTTATTTCATCTTCCTCATCTGAAAAGTAGGCATTTTCATCTTCCTCTTCTTCATCATCATCATCGATAAGAATTTTATCACGCATACTTTCGTCTGAAGCCGTTCTCATGGGTAAAAGCCTAAGTCGACAACTAAGTTACACTCAAAATATTCATTATCTCTAAAGTCATCATCGACAACCAAGTTATAATCAGATGATTGAGTGTCATGTATGATATCTATTTCATTAACAACACTAATACTTGGATGATCCCAAAGTTTTCGATAGTGTACGTCTTCGACAACTCTCCAATTACCGGTGGTTAGAGAATGATCTTGGAGATAAAACACTTGCTTAGCTTGTGTAGCTAATATATATTGTTCATTAACAAACCATTCACGGCTAACATCGATCACAGTAATATTGTTCTTCTTAATTAAGCGTTTACCCGATGTGTTGAACCATTTACAACAAAGTAATACAACCGAGTAACCATGTAAATAGTTCATCTCTATGATCTCCTCTAATTGACCATAAAATGGAGTTTTATCTTCTCCTATTGTAACAACACCACTATTCTGAGTAGTGCGTCGAAATCACGAGTGTGTACCACAAATCTCACACCATTAACTATGCAAGCAGTGTACAAATATGCATTCAATGGACCGTGTGCTAGTGCCTTTAATTCGTTATATGAAGAGATAAATGAAGATGTATTTGATTTATATCTAAACCAATAAGAAAATTCTGTTTTTACAACACGTTCAGGAAATTCGGATTCAAATTCACTGGATTAATGGAAAAAACTTCAATTAGTTTATAATATATCTTAAATGAATAACTAAAATAAAAATAAAAAACTTACGATTTGTGGTCTTTAATTTCATCATAGTTGCTCAATACAAACCATTCCAATGATTTTCTAGTCTCTTCAGAAAGTGATATGATTTTCTTCTTTGGAATTGGTCGACATTGTGATGAAAATACATGTAAATGCCTTTTAGGAATGCTGGCATCTGCATTTCTATCTAGACGATTGAATTTGATTTGCATACCCTCAAGATACATGGAACAAAATGTTAATGCTTCATCTGCAACATAACCCTATGCTATTGAGCCTTCAGGCCTTGCTTTATTTCTAACATAAGCTTTAAGCTTCTTCATGTATCTTTCAAATGGATACATCCATCGCATATACACAGGTCCATCAAGAATAGCTTCTTCAGGCAAATGAAGAACTAAATGAACCATTATGTCAAAAAAATGCCGGAGGATATATTAATTCCAAATTACATAATATCTTGATCACTTCCTTGTTTGCGTTTTCCATATCTTTCACATCTAATGATCGAGCACAGTTTTTTTGAAATAACGTGCAAAGGTCAACAACTGCTGCTGAAACATTCGTAGACAAACATCCTTGGACACCAATGGGTAACAATCGTTGCATCAAGATGTGATAATCATGTGACTTTAACCTGATTATGCTAGAATCATTAGACGCCTTATTTTTGAGGTTAGAACCAAAACCATCAGGTAGTCTCACTCCTTTAATAAACTTACAAAAATGTACTCGATCAGAGGGGTGTGAAAGTGTAAGGTACATGTGGCTAATAAACTTTGTTGTTATTCCTTGTTAGCCATAAGTTTTTTTAGAATACCCATATTTTCTAAGTCTTGTCTTGCTTTAGGTGTGCCTTTGGATTTTTCATTCATTAACAAAGTACCTAACAAGCTCTCAAACACATTTTTCTCAACATGCATAACGTCAATATTGTGTCTTAAAAGAAGAGAAGACCAATAATCTAACTCAAAAAAGATACTTTTTTTAGTCCAATTCAACTCAGACGTAGCACGTTTTCTTTTCACACCTCTATGACTTGGATGTTTTCCTGCTACACGATTGGGAAGACTTTGTAATTGTTTTAACATCAGTATGTTAGTCAATGGCTTTGAAGGATCTCTGGTCTCTTTTTTGCCATTAAACAACAAACTGTCCCTCCATTTATGATTCTTAGTTAAGAATCGTCTGTTGTAATCCCTACGGTTTTCAGCGCGAATTTAAATAATAAATTGTACTTAAGTATAAGGAAGTAGGCTTGTAACACATTTTTAACTTATAAACACACACTTAGATATAGTATAAAATAAATCCTGATAAGAGAAACATGTTAATAGACATGTTAAATACACATAGTATAATATTAAACTAAAAATTTTAAATCTAAAATAAACTTTATAAATATATACATGTAAAATTATAAGTCAATCTTTAATACATAAAATAAATAAATAAATAAATAAATAAAAGAATAAAAAAAACTAATAATGTGAATAAATATATATTGGTTATAATGTATATAATAATTATAATGTTGAAAATAAAAATATATATTCATATACATATAAAATGCTTAAACGTAATAATAAGAAAGTAGGGTTATTTGCATAAAACTATTTCATAAATTTTGACTAAAGATCTTAATAATAATAAAGTTTATTAAACTTTATATAATTTGCAATACTTATTTATTTATATATATATATATATATATATATATATTGACAATTTACATAAACTAATATAATAGACAAGTTAGAAGGACTATAAATGTTAGTTTTTAAACTTAGTTCATAAAGGTTAAGAGAGAACTACAATGAAATACAAAGTTGAAGGGCCATTTATGTAAACCTTCGAAATTCAGCCTTTTCTTTCTGTCCCATCTTCAACCGGTATACAACAATACCCAGCCCAACTATCCCTTTCACCCGTTCGTTGTCTGGATACCCGAAACCAACCCAGTTCCAAACCAAAATGAAATACGTTCAAATGCAGCTCATCACAGCTCACCATCTATCAATATGGAAACTATACGAACGCGTTTACAATCCCCAATCACTAATTGATTGAAATCAATCCATTAAACACGTCAATTTCTTCCAAAAATATCACGTAAGAAATGAAAATTCAAAATAGCATTAAACCACTATAAAAACACAACTAAACTACATCACTAGGACCTTTACAACCTTACGAATCTATCTGGGAAAGAATCAAGAACTCTCAACAAGCCTTGAACGCAATTCGAACCAAGGAACGGCCGAAGTCTCGGCATAACTCGAACCGATCCTCTTCATAGCTTGAACATCACCAAATCAAATCAAACCAGGTAATTCTTAGTATCATTAGACTCGTTATTATACAAGGATTAAAAAGCCCTAACATTGCAATGGCTTAAAATCTCTGAATCAAACGAATTGGAACTGATTAGAATTAGGGCTCATACGGAGAGTTAATCTGAATGTTTTTATAACACTAGTTCGAATCCATCTAAGACATTGCTGATATGCCCAGTTCAATGGTTAAGCAGTGGTACTTTGGTGCGGGTAACCCGAGTTTGAATCCAACGGGTTATCCCCAAACCGGTTTTTGGTGCTACCTACTTGATTTCCATCCAATTTTTTTTATAAAAATTATTTTAAAAAAATTCAGATATTCATTTTAAAACATTCTGATATATAATGAAACATACTTAAATTAATTTCCTTTTTATACATATATATAATAAAACTATTGATTTCAATAAAATTCTATTTATTTATTTGTTTAAAAATAATTAGGTATAAAATCCTACTGTTAAATAAAAAAAAAAGATGTATTCTTTATTTAAATAATTAAATATCATAAAGATTTTTCTGAATATTCAAAAATATTTTAGCATAATTCTTATTTAAATAATTAATCATATTACTAATTAAATACGTAAAAATTGTGTTATCTTATAATAATACTTCTAAATATTGGTTATTCCAAAATTTTATCTTATCATCACATTTTTACGTGAATATTTAAATATTGCAAATCTTATTTAAAAATATTTATCATATCTTTACATTTAACAATTATAGCTCTTTATGATTCATGGATTTGTGGTCTAAAACAAGTTTTTATAAAAGCACATAATCATTTTTAATGTTATGTTAAAATATAAAACTTGTTAAACAAAAATGGATGGAAATTAAATATGTAAATACAAACAAAATATTTATATACATATATATATATATATATGTTTTAATAAATAAATATTCAAATGATCCACTAAAACTATGACATTTCAATTCTAGGACTTCCAATAGGATGCCTTAGACATTAAGACATCAAAAACTTAAACTTTAGAATACTAAGACTCAATTGTTAATCAAACTTTAGGGTGATTGACCCTTGCTTCTTCAAACATTACTCAAAGGCTATAAGGACTAGCTTCTAAGCAATCCAAGTGAGTTTCACTCATACTCCCTCTTTTACTTTTGTATTTAGGGATGTTACATATGTTCTATCAAACCTTGTTATTCTAGAGTCAAAAATCAAAATAGATGAAACTACTTGTCTATTTGACTTATGTGCTTAGTATGCCTACTGGTTTATATTCAATGTATTATCATGTTATTCAATGTGTAGTCAATGTTACTAGTAGCCCTTGCAATATAGTTTAGGATATTATATATATTGCAAAGGTGAAAGAGCCTGAAATCTATGTGACTAGTAGTCTTTGCACAATAACTTGGTTATTGAAAAATGCAAAGATGAAAGAGCCTGAATTCAATTATTGTAGCTAGTAGCCTTTATTTAATGACTTGTGTCATTAAGTTAGTAAAGGCGAAAGAGCCAAAGAATCATGTTAAACTAGCAGATTATACTTACTTTAGGTCTATTCAATTTGGACTTCGTTTGCATTTAAAATTTTAAACATATTCTTATATATATTAAACTGTATAGGTAACTCACCAACTATTCATATAGTTGACCCAAATTTATTTTACATATGTAACAGGATAAGGTGCAAGCTATGGTGAAGACATATGATAAGCTTAAAGGACTTAGCTAAATGTTAAACAATGTATTAGTATTTCAAATGTAATTTAAATTTGAGAACTTGTAACGTTTGATTTGAATGTTGTATTCGTTGTCAATAATGATTGCATTAAATATTTAAACTTATTAATAGCACCATGAGCTAATGAACAGTCAAGCTCGCGCCCCGACGTATTCCGCCGTCGGTCGGGGTGTGACATCTGTGACCAATAAAAGTTATTTTATTGGTTATAGGACATGAGGGTGTATCGGCATTGCAAGTAGGACATGCGTAATAAACTTGACCACTCCATCTAGACAAGCTACTACGAGCAGGATAATCGTTTATTGTCCATAATAATGCTGCACGCATCGTGAATACAGTTTTGGTTAATGCATCTCTTATTTGAACTCCATCAATCCACAATGTTTTCAACTCATCCACCAAAGGCCTTAGAAAAACATCAATGTCTTTACCAGGAGATTTAGGACCTGGAATTAACAATGTTAACATGAAAGATGACTGTTTTATACATAACCAAGGTGGTGTATTATAAGTTGTCAACACCACTGGCCACATACTATAAGTCTGACTCATGTTACCAAAAGGGTTAAAGCCATCAGCAGCCAAGCCCAATCGAACATTTCTGGGTTCTTTAGCAAAATTGGGATATTTCTTATCAAATTCTTGCCATGCTTTACCATCAACCAGATCACGCATCATACCATCCGTTGACCGTCCAGTATGATGCCATGTCATATATTTTGCCGTGAATCGAGAGCTATACTTTCGTCGAAGACGAGAAGTTAAAGGAAAGTAGCGCAACACTTTTTGTGGTACCTTCTTCCCCTTTGTATTCTTATCAACCCATCTACTTTCATTACAAATAGGACAATTTTGCATAAGAGCATTCTCTTTCCAAAACAGAACTCAATCATTACGACAAGCATGAATAGATTGATATCTTAACCCAATCTTTCTCAACTTCTTCTTAGCTTCATAATGTGATGATGTAATTTTATTTTATTTTGGAAATGCAGCTCTTAAAAACTCTAAAAGTTTGTCAAATGAACTATATGTCCATTTTTTGATCACTTTAATGTGCATTAATTTTGCAAGAAAATTTAAAGAAGACATCCAAGTACAAGTAGGATATAACTCTGTATTAAGCTCCTTAAACAATGCGTCAAATTATGGGTCTAAGCCATCTTCATATTCATCTACATCATGGTCATTTGTATTATGTTCCGCATAACATCATCAATTTCATCAAACATTTCATTGTTTGTTACAGAAGTGTGTGTGTTTGAAGCCCATAGATTTTATATCTCTGTAGCGTTAGGATACTTCTCACCATGATAAACCCATGTTGTATATGATTGTAGAAACCCCCGCTCATGTATGTGGGCATAAACCGTACTCAAATTCTGAAGTGACCTATTTAAATCGGCACAACCTTTACATGGGCAATACGTTATACCTTCACTATTGACATGATTTTTGGCAATCTTCATGAAGTTATTAAGACCGTTTAAGAAATCCGAAGATCTCCGATTTCGCAAGTTAATCCAACTTTTATCTGTTGTCATAACTATATATAAATAAAACAATTAAATAATAACACATATGCATGTAGCATTCAAATACAAATGCAAGTACAACAAATATAATAAACCTTATCTATGATGTAAAGCAGTTCTCAAAGGTGGTGGATCTTAACCCAATTTTTGAATATTTTTTCTCATATGTATACACTTTAACGAGTTAAATATCAAGAAAAAACGGCAGCATTCCGCGTTAACTTCCAATGTTTTAGGGAGTTAAGGCGGATTGCTGTCGGTTATTCTTGATATTTAACTCATTAAATTGCATACATATCCTAAATGAGATAGAATATTCAAAAAGCAGTCCCAAAACATGGACAATTCAACATTTAGCTCTATTAGATAAATGTTGGATGAGTATGTTCTAATGGTTATTCATAGTTAAACATGCATAATTAAAAACAAAACTCAAACATAGCATAGATAAACATAGCATGCTAAGCCTATAATCGAGATTTGAAAGCTAAAACATACACTTTTCATACATAAATTTCATATAAATCATTTACATATATCATACATCGATACACAAGAAGCTATTATATTAAATACACAAATAAAAGTTAAAAAGTCATGTTACATACCTTTTCAAGATCTTGAATATGAAACTTTTCTTCGACTGCAATAATGCCCTAATTTACAATAAAATACAATAAAATCAAATAAATATATACATAAACATAAGTGTGAATTAACTGCATAAAGATTACATAATGAAACATACACATACACATATGACATACAATTAGTGTAGATAAACTTAAAAACATACACATACACATTACAATTAGTGTAGATAAACTTACACATGCACACTTTTATAATTAAAAAATCACATACATATACATAATCAAATATAGAATTGCACATTAGAAGTGTATATAAACTTGAAATAATACATACACATACACATACACATTACAATTAGTGTACATAAACTTGTAATTATACATATATACCAAATCACTATCCAATACAAACAATATATATAGACATACACATACACATACACATACACTATATTCATATACAATTAGTGTAGATAAACTTACACATACAAACTTTTATAATTAAAACATAAAAAACATATACATAATCAAACATACAATTGCACATTGCAAGTGTATATGAACCTGTAATAATACATATAAATGCAAATACACCAAATCAACATACAATACAAACAATATTTATAGACATACACATAGAAATTTACATGTACATACATATTACACATAGACACACACACACACATGTATATGGACTTGTAATGATACATCTAAATGAAATACACCAAATCAATATTCAATACAAACAATATTTATACACTTACATATACAAATTTACATGTACATACACATACAAATACTAATTACACATACACGTACACATACACAATACTCATGTACATACAAATATACATATACATACAAAATAACACAAACATATGAACATACACGTATACATACGGCCAAATACACAATAAATGCAAAGATAGCATCACACATACGGACCAATATACATTCATACGACCCAAAAAACATCCATACGAATCAATCTAAAAAAACAAAAAAACACTAAAAATTGCAAAAAAAAGCATATGATAGTAAAATACACAATCCAAATGATTCATAGCAAATAAAATACCTTGAAATGACCCAAAATTGCTTAACATCGCCCCAATTCGTCGAATGGGGCGGAGAAAACACGACCGGGGTGTTCTGGAAAGTCTGGGAACGAAAACCTTATACATAAAACCCCCTAAACGACACTGTTTGATTTATAGGTGATTAAGTAATTAAAAAATTAATTAACCCTATAGCAACGACATGTCGTCACTAATTTTTTAAAATTTTTTTTTGAAAAATTTATTTATTGATTTTCAGAGATTTTAATTAAAGAAAATTGGAAAAAAAATATTTTTGGCTATAACGACGACAAGTCGTGCATAAATATTTTCCCTCAACCGCGAAAACTTTCGTTGTTCCCGCCCAACCCTATAGCGACGACATCTCGTCGCTACATATCTGTCTGAGAAAATTTCTGAGGGACCTCTATAGCCACGACATGTCGTCGCTATAGCCTAATCAGTAGGGACGATTTCGCTCGTCGCTGTAGCTGTCGTCTCTATAGGCCTGTATTGGTGCAGTGGTTGTATTTTATCTGATCATAAACAATACCTACTTATGTTGTTTTCTCAGTGTTTGCTTCTCATATCATCCTTCCATGTCGTTTTACTATGTTTTTCTTTCCCTTATCTACTAATTGACTTTTCAGTGTGTATGGTTGCTATATATATATAGTTTAATATGGTGTCTTAATATTTGAAAAGTTTAGTTTTAGGGTGATTTAGTTTCTTGGTGGTGAATATACCACTGGTATGGTTGCTTAATATGATCGGGTAGTATATACCACTGGTGTCAAGATTGATACTTCATTGATCTGTCAGTTATTCAAATTAATTTTTAAAAAAAAATTAATTGAATGATTCTGGACTTCATTAAAGATATCAATAAACTCAACTCGGTTCAAAGACTCTAACTGGCACCAACGTGAAGCCTTAACTGAAAGTCGGTTCCTAATCGTGAGGCCAATGCAATGGTGGTGCACGACGTCGTAGCTGTCAAGGGTAGGGTAGCACCCTTCAATCAAGGCAGGCAGGCAACCAATAGTAAGCACACTCATGTTGAAAATGAAGTGTAAATGAAAGACAAAGCAACAAGCTAGTGCATTGAATATAGATGTTATATGATTATTATAATTACGGAAGACCTGTAGCAAATGGGTATCCGTTGACTTCTCTTATAAGAGGTTTTAGATTCGAGTTTCTCTGGAATCAATTGCGTCCGAATGAGAAGAATGTTTTACCAAATACATAGTATAAGAGGTTGCTTTTCTCCTGAATAATATTAGAACGTGGTGTCTTTGAGAAACCAAATACATTGTCAGCGAGAAGAAGCTCGGAATTAGTTCATTGTTGATAAATAGAACACATGAGGTTATTACTTTACAAACTATATCTAATAATATCATTGTTACATAGATTAATACGAAGATAGACAAATTAATACTAAAATTAGCTAGAGGATATAAAATTGTTTATTCCAAAAGTAAAATCTAAACTATAAGATAACTACTTCAGTCTTCACAATTACGTACATCCTTAACCATCCTCATTCTATTATGGTTGTTCTCGTACTTCGTTGTTCTCATACACCTGGTTAAGTCTTTCCCTTGCGACCATTATTTCCATTTTTTTTCTTTTGCAATCCATTTTCTAGGTTTTTATCGTAGTTTTCATCTCTTTTCTAATTTCT
This sequence comes from Mikania micrantha, assembly GCA_009363875.1. NCBI lineage: Eukaryota > Viridiplantae > Streptophyta > Magnoliopsida > Asterales > Asteraceae > Mikania > Mikania micrantha. Next base: position 92,070,126 of record CM018692.1, read on the forward strand.
TAAATCGTATTATAAAAATAACCAACAATAACTGTAATATCATTTTTAGAGTAAATTACCGATATGGTTCTTGTGGTTTGCTACAATTTCACTATTGGTCTTTAGGTTTCATAAACTACGAATATGACTTCTGCTATTACACATTGACACGAGTATATTTCTCATTTTACAAAATTTAACAAGTGTTGTTGGAATTAATTTGTGTAGAAAACAAAAACTAAACAACCAAAAAATTTGTAGCAAACAATTTATTAAAATTTGAGACCATGAGAGATTTATGATATCTAAGTATTAAAAGTAAAAATTAACAAACTACATGTACTATCAGTGTCATTTACTCTGCTAGAAATGAACATATTTATTTATTTTTTGGTGTTATTGGTAGATGATGTGGTTGAAGGTGGGTGCAAGGAATGATGTATTGGAGCATGGGGACACAATTATCCTCACTGTCTCCCTCACTTCTGTTGATTTCATTAAATTATGATCGTTTATTATAATTTGTTTTTGTAAATAATTCCATAAAATCTATTTATTTGAATCGTATATTTTTAGAATTTGTACAAACATATACTTTTATCATGCATCCGAGTACAAATTTATTATATCTTGCTACCTTTGTATCACCCCAATATAAAATAATGTTTTTCTTTTTGCAACAATTAAATAAATTTAAATAATAATTGCCTTTCTTGAATCAGTTGTCTTGGTAGGTTGTGCGAATGGGACACTCTTTTAGATAACTTTTGGTGGTTCATACGGTTTTAGTACTTTCAATTAATTAATTTTTAATTATATAAGCAACAATAGTTTGATTTTAATATCATTTTCTCATTTCTTTCTCTTAATAAAAATAAAAAAACAAAATAATAATAAGACTTTTGGAAATTTAAATAAATTAGATTATAAATTAGTAATATAATTTCTAATTTAATGACTGCTAATTATTATTTAATTTTTATTTGCTAAATATGTGTCATACGTAAATGAATTTTCTAAACTAATTATACACACACACACTAAAACGGTTTGAGTTATATATATAGTGGATGGAAGTATACATAACCCACTAAAAATAAACTAGCCTATTAACCATCATCCAATAGTTTGCATAAAATCGTGTTATGTGTCATTTTCCATTTTTTTAATATAAGAGGTCATTTATGGCATTTTTTTAACCAATTAAAATGCTAGATTTAATATGGTGGTGACAAGTGTCATGTAATTTAAAGTTGTTAATTACATTTTCCATTTTGTAATTTAGGACATCATCTAATGGTTAATTTAAAATGTAAGTGCATAAGATTGCACGATGTGTCATTTTCCATTTATAACATTTTGTAACCACTTAAAAAACTAGATTTAATATTGTGTTGACAAGTGTCACAATCTAATATATTTTAATAAATCTAATTTTTTATACAAAGTTTATTCTCCTCTTTTTTTAAACATTCATAATTTTTTTATACCATATTAACTTTTAAAAAAAATTGTACCATTATACTTGTCTTATTTTTATCTTTACTTTCGTTATAGTCTCGATCTGTTTTTAGATGTTATGTATTTACATCATTGTAACGAGCTTAAATATAACAAATTAATTTGAAATTTTTTCTAACAATGGTAAATTACAGTAATGTAATATACATTGATGTAATTTACAGTAACGTAAGACATTATTTACAGAAATATAACTTTATATTTGCAGTGATGTATTTTCTCTTTAATTCCGTTTTAATATGGAATACATTTTAGTTTTTTTCCCCGTATATTACGCTTTACATCGATGAAATGAACATAAGCATAAACATTATTTTTAATATTTTTCTGACATTGGTAATTAAAGTAATGTAATACAAAATTAAGCAATATATAATGATATAATTTACGGCGATGTAATACATTATTTACACTGATGTAATTTTCTATTTAATTCCGTTATAATCTTGACTAGTTTTTTTTTAATTTCTCATATATTCTTTATTTAAATCGATGTAACGAGCATAAAAATAACACATTATTTTGAATTTTTTTCTAACAATGATAAATTACAGTGATATAATATAACACATTATAATAACACATTTTTTTGATTTTTTTCTAACAATGATAATTACAGTGATGTAATATACAGTGGTGCAATTTATAGTGATGTAAATTTACCATTGTTGGAAAAAAATTCAAATTAATTTGTTATATTTAGGCTTGTTACAATTAAGGGTGAGTAAAAAGCCGAAAAAACCGAACCGAATTAACCGAAAAAACAGAACCGAAAAAAACCGAAACCGAATTTTTCGGTTTGGTTTCGGTTTTTCATATTCTAAAAACCTAACCGAACCGATTTTTAATCTTGTTTAAAAATTAATATACATAGTTGGTGTTCAATCAATTAATTAAGAATTATCTATTGTTAAACATGTTTATATTTTTAATATTGCGTGTGAGAGAGAACAAAAAAACAATAAAAATAAAAAAAATAAAAAAACCAAAAACCAAACTGAGATTCATTAGTAATCTAAGGGCATTGAATGGCTTCATGTCCTCCCCTACACACCTCACATCTTGCATTGTTCTTTAAGTGCATGTCTTTGACTTTGGTCAAGGCTTTAACTTGGGCGGGTAAAGTAGTGTTTGAATCAACATCCAAGACTTCTGTTTTCTGAGTGGTGGTGGATTTACCCTGGTGGGATATTGATAGCTACTCATTGCCATATTCTTAAACAACTTCAGGCATTCATCGGGGGTCATATTGGTAAGCAAGTTACACCCAACAGTGGAATCAAGTGTACGCCTTGTAGCAAAAGTAACTCTATTGTAAAACTTCTTAACCAACGCCCAATCCTCAAGACCATGATGTGGACACCTATTCAACATCTCCTTGAATCTCTCCCAAGTAGCAAAGAAACTCTCTCCCTCCTCTTGCTGGAATGAATGAATCAGACTCCTAGGTCGTGCAGTTTTGGCAGGTGGAAAGTACTTGGTCAGAAACAACTCCTACATATCATCCCAAGTAGTGATAGATCCTGATGGAAGGGACTCAAGCCAAGTGATGGCTTTTTCCTCAAGAGAAAATGGAAAGAGACGCATAATGTGACATCCGGAAATTTCAGCTAAATTGCAGCACTTACAAACTATTTAAAAACATTAGTGTTTCTAGCATTGCACTTAATTAGGATTAATTAAGTGAGTCAAACACAAACAATTCCGAAACGGTAGTTCGGGGAATTATCGAATCGTACATTATACATTGATTAGAGTAATCAAGTGTGTCGAACACAAAAAATTGCAAAACGATAGTTTAGGGAATTATCGGATCGTGCATTAACACATTGATTAAGGTTAATCAAGTGTGTTAAACATTTCACAAAGTCGAGCACAAAAATCATGAATCCGTAATTCAAGGAATTACTTAACCACACACTATTCTTGTTACATGAACGTTGGTGGACAAACAAAACAACAACTCAAACAAGCGAATGTCTCTTATACGTGCTTATGTGCCATCACGAGAGAAAACGTTGAATGAATATACGATACGAATCGAACACGAGAAAACTGAACATCGAAATTGAAATTATGATAACCGAACCCATCGCGATACGCCACCAAGCTCGGCGAAACTTGTCGCGGTACGCGGCGGGTATTTTTGGGACAATTTGAACTCAGCCGAAACTAGTGGCGGTACTCCACGACGGTTGGAATTCTCTTGGCGGTACGTGACGAAACCATAGCTAGGGACTCGACTATTTTGTCCATCACGGTACTTCGGGGATCACGGTGCTTTCCTTGGCGGTACGCGACGTGCCCCAGAATTATAAAACTCTATAAAGACAACCCCTTTCCTTCATGCTCGGTTCCTTTACTCCACTATCGAATTCTTTGCAACACCCTCGACTAAAAACACTGCCAAAGCATCTCCCAACCGCTGTCAACTCAACCACAACCTCTTCCATCCATCTCTTGGTATTTGGACCATTTGAGCTTTGAGAAGGAGCTAGGGCACTAGAAGTAGCCATCAAGACCACTAAAACTTCACCATCAGAAGTTTTCAAGCTTTTCCTCAGCCATACAAGTCAAAATCTAAGCACTCAAGACACCAGTAAGGTAGTTTTAATGACTCATTATACTCAAAAACCCACATGCATGCATGTATACCCACATGCAACTCCAAATACTCCACATGCTCGAATTTGTTGTGATTATTAGATGATTCTTGGTGTATGATTACTGGTTTATTGAATAGAAATGATCTAGAACAAGTTTTGGTTTCAAAATAGGAAGATTCATGATTGTTACTATATATAGAAACTTTGTGGTGCAAATGGTTCTTTAAATGATCATCTAGACATGATATTTGAGTTTAAATGATGATGAATAATGTCTACTGGTATATATGTTAACATGCTTAGGAAATTAGTTTTGTGAAATGACAACTAATGTTCATAAGGTGCTATTTATAGTAACTTTTGATGCTCAAAACATTGGTTATGTGGATTTAACATGGTTTAATGACATGTTGATGTGTACTTAGGAGTGTTATAGTGACATATTGGGAACTTTTTTTAGTTTAAAATGGATTTTTAAACGATACTTTCTAAATATGGAAACATTTTTTGGGGGAAATGCCAAATGTGATATATGGTGACTTCCAATGCTTGAATATGCGTTAAATGTGTTCTAGGAACATGCTAGAAGTGCTAATTTGATGAAACTGGATTTCATGGCCAAATTTTCCAAAAATAGAAACTTTCCAAAAATAGAAACTTTACAGAAATTGCACTTACAGGTGAGTTCACACCCCCTTTTCTTTTCACTCTTTTCGACCCTCGGAGGAGAAAACATGCAAATAAACATTTTGATACAACAAACGCTTTTTGGATGCATATTTACATGCTATTATCGCTTATATATGTGTGCTATACATTACCTCAAAGTCCTCATAAACACACATCGAACCATTAATAGCGCGGGGTCCACAGTGTGGTAATTCTGAATAGAACTATTTGAGCATGAGAAGTCCCATCCGGGCGCCTGGGAGGCCAACCCGACTGGAGGTCAGACGGATGCAAAATTGACCAAACACTTTGCCATTGTCTTATGATGGACATGGCGGGAGGCATGTAGTTAGCTTCGGTTTCAAACCCACATATGATATAAAACATATTGACTAGCTATCAATGGATATTGCATTATAATGATATGTAGTCCTACAACACTTATTGTAAACATTTACTGTTTACTACTATTAAAAAACAAGTGTTCTCACCAACCATTGTGTTAACGTTGTGTGACAACCGGTATACTTGAACAATCAGTTTTGAAATCCAAGGGTGTACACGACAACAACGAAGAAGACTGTAGTGCGAGAGTGACGATAATGATAACAAACACGAAATAAAAATACACGGATAGCTCCCAAGGAAGTTATGGGAATCCGTTGAATCACATAAACATGAATCAAAAGAAAAACGAACACCTTGTGAGGGAAAACAATGAATCAAACCTGAATGGATAACATTTTTGAGTATTGATCTAACTAGATATCCACGTGGGTGACGATCCATATGGATATGTTGTTGGACTTGATACAATAAATGATATCTTTACAGTATAAAATAATGTTAGGAGATTAGACAAACATGGCCTTTGTGTGGATGGCGATCCGTACACATGCAAACGTGAGTCTTGAAACTCTGACATTAACTAATAACTATTTTTATAAAAAAAATTAATAAAAAATTTCCTCCAAAATATTTTAATAAACAATTAAAATTTTAACACACACAATCATTCGTACGAATGGGCACTCATTCGTACGAACATGTCACAATTAGTGAAGCTTTACAACCATAGAGCCATTCGGACGAATGGGAGTCATTCGTACGAATGACTCATTCGTGCGACATCACATGTATAAAAGCAACACTTACGTTTTTCAAACTCATTTTTCACCAACTCTCTCAACCGAAACCCCATTCGCCCTCTCGAATTTTCGGTCGTTTCCACTCGAAATCAAACCATTCCAACGTCCAAATCGTGTGTATTTCAACCCCAACACCCTCATTTGAAGATTTCAACCATTTTCAAGCTTCTTCGGTCAAATACGAGCTGCATAGTGAGTATTAGCACGACCCTTTGCACCAAAACATCCCAAAACGTTTTGCCATCATTTTTGGCTGTAAAAACACCACAAACAACTCACGTTTTCAAAAATGAAGTTCTTGGTGAATCTGCTGGTGAATGAGCCGTACGAAGGACTCATTCGTACGAATGATACACCCCAGTCACCTGAGAAACTCATCAGAACGAACCTTTGGACGAATGAGCATCTACACGAATGAAATGGACTCATTCGCATGAGGCAACTATACGAATGAGACCTATTCGCACGAATGGATCACTCTAATGGAAGTAGGCATTCGCACCATTCCATTCATGTGAATGAAGGTCTTTCGCATGAATAGACCATTCGCACAAAGAGGAGACAAAAATGGCTAAGTGTTGAACGCCCTATCGAACACTATATTTATCGATGAAACCGGACCTTAGACCAAATTTTAAATCTAATCAAAATAAAACAAAATAAAAACACATTTTCCAAAATCACATCAAGAACATAACACCCAATCACTTGACACTTAACTAACTAATAAATACATTATAACACATGATTCAAACCGATAGAATACATCGAGTGAGTGCATCGACGATCCATAACCACCGATGAGTTCATAGACCCCTTTTTCTTTAACTTTTTGCCTTCCAAATCATTTGGGGCTGAGAACATGAAACCTCTTATTCGAATGATATCCGAATAAAAGTCATTTTCAATTAATTTAAAAGAAGAAATCATTTCGAAACCTCTTATTCAAATGTTATTCGAATAAGTGTATTTTCAATCATTTTATTGAGCTTTCATTGCATCATCATCACTTTTCAAACTCAAACAATGATTTCGAGGATTCGGAACACAGCTGTAAGGAAGTGTCCGTTGATCATGACAGTTCAAGACTTTGTGCCCATCCAAGAGGTGAACAGACACAACTTCAGAGCTGGTGTTACACATCCAAATCACACAAACAACAAGTTTAGTTGGGTATCTGTCTAGGGCAATTCACTTGAACATATGTCCATACAACATACACATCAAGAATTCACGTAGGAATTCTCAATTAAGTCCCTTTTCATGAGTCATTTACCATTAGTTGACATGGGTCAACCGACGGTAATGTAGATGGTACCATAGGTCTAACCAACCTCCAGCGCTGAGGCCAGCATGTTACGCGCGCAAGTACAAAGGTCAATTCTCGGATCATATCCATGGGATCAGATCAACTAGGGCATATCAGTTAGGATTGGTAAATGATCACGTGTGTGATATTACAGACAGACAACACTAATAAACTAACCCAAAGTTGAAACTTGAACGATTTTCAATTAGGTTCAAAACCAACAACGCTAGAACTAACAAGAAAGGAGTGTAAATTTTGTGATTTTCAAATAGAGTGTAAATTTTGTGATTTTCAAATAAACAAAACAAAACAAGTCTTTCTATATCAGGAGACAAAGCATACACTCTTTCCTCAAGTCTTTTCCAAAGGGTTTGTCGTGTTGGATAAGAGTGCAGAAATGGATAAAGTTGATTTCCATTAAGGACATCCTCGTGGGTTATCGAAGGAGTGGTGGGCTGTCGGCTAAGCCTCGGCTCTACGTATGCCCTATATATAAACTACCTTCGATGATTTGGGATGATGTCACTAATGAGGTTTAGATTGAACACTTGTTAATTTCATTCGTGTTTTCAACACCATCTACACACCATCTTCAAAATCGTTGCAAACGGAAAGAATTTTCTTCAAGCCTTTTACAAAACCTAATATTTTAAAAGTCGCGTGAACTCACCAATCTAGTGTTGACAGATTTTACATGTTCTCAGGTGACGAACATGACTAAGCAGGATTCCTTTTAGAGAGAAATATAGGATTCCTTAGAGGAACCTACAACTCCTACATAAAATCTTCAAGGCCTCATAGGCTACAAGATTCAATAGTTGCTCTTTTGCAAGATATTTTGTGAGGCATATGGGTCATGCCCCAGATGTCCAAGGCAAGTTGTAATAACATTAAATTATAAAACAGTTGTAGTTTAATTTAATTTTATTAATGTATATTAGTGTTCTCATATTATCATGTGCAATGTAAACAATCTGATTATTGCGATTCAATCATGCCTCGGGACTATTCCGCCTGACGGGTTTTCGATCCAGCCCGCCGGCCCAGGGTGTGACACGTTTCTCGCATGTTTTCCTCATGTAACTAAGGAATTCACTAAGGAATAAGATGCTAGGACATGGTCTTATGCATCTACTTTGTGTCATGACAATTTAAAACAGATTATTTATTTGGTTTTGATGTGTAATAACTCAAAAACTAAAACGCTTCCGCACTTATATTTTGTAATTGTTGAAACATTTTTACTCAAGCTTCCGCACTCTGATTTTACAAAACTATTTTATCCAAACATATTGGATGTACGTATGTAAACAGACATGCAGGTCTCGCAAGTGTGACCAGAGACTGCGATCCTGCCCAGTCGAACTGCCAATCTCTGTCACACCCTTGATGGTTAGAAATCTGGGGGTGTGACATAGAAAGAATGCATCATTAGAAATACCTTTGATCTTAAAGGTGTCACACATATGAAGAAACTGGCCGAGATGAGCATTAGGGTCCTCCTTGGGCAATCGATGGAATTTAGATGAATGAATGATCAGATTGATGATTTGAGTATGGATATGCCAGTTGTCCTCGGCGACAACTGGTCGAGTGATGGAAGAACGGGTGTTAGCAACAGTCGGCTTGTCATACTCAGCAACAGTCCTCCTCCCAGGTGCAACCATCTCTTCTCTAGCAGTGACATTCAAGTGATTGGAAGGCTTGTGAGGTAGTTTGGTTGCTATTTATTACATAAAATCACACAAGCAAACACTTATACCCACTTGCAACTCAAAGGTCTTCACATGCATGAATTTCTATACTTATGAACATGTGATTGAAGCTTATATTACTAATTTGTGATGATTGTATTGATATGATTACAATAGTTACTATAAATGAAAGCTTTTGTTGAGAAAGACAGTTCTAAATGTTGATTTTGAACGTCGTATAATCTTAAATGATGATTTTTGGTTAATAATGTGCATATAGGTAACAGTTAACGGACAATCAGACTTAACATGCAAACACAACTCAGGTGAGTTTATGACCCCTTTTCTCTTAAACTGTTTTCAAGCTTAAAACTACGGGAGTATACATGTAAACTATTTATTTTTGTACGATCAATATATATGATTACTGGTTTATTGGGAACAAACTCATAAGTTTTGTATATCGTAACAAGTCCTCGCACAGTCATACCGTTAATGTAAACACAACGAAGTGAGCTTAGATAGTACTATCAGGTTTGACAAACCCCACACGACGCCAATCCTAACGGGAGGTCAGGACGTGTGTAGACTCGACCCATTGCGCCATTGTTTGTACGATAAACATGGAGGAGGCAAGAACAAACAGTTTAGTTCAGTAGTGACGCAACTGATCCTTATGGCCTCGGGCCTGGCAAACATTAATAAACAACATATCATATGGCAAACTATAATTTACTTACTTATTTATGTTATAAACCTGTGAACTCACCTTCTTTATGTTGACACGTTTTAGCATATATTCTCGGGTAATCATAATGCTTAAGGCTAGGATTGCACCTAAGGAGCCAAGCACAGAGTCCAGCATGCATATTTAACCGTTTTGGAGACAATTTATGTTATCATTTGTGTAGACATTTCAACATTTGTACAAGCTTCCGCATTACTATTTTTATTCTGTTGAATAACTCTATAAAATATGTTAGGATATTTATAATACCCATTACAGTGGGTTTCCGCGCTTCTGGTGTGTCCGCGTCTTACCTCTGCCCAGTGGGCCCTATTAAGACAACATACATGGTATGTAGGATTTTCGCAGTTCAAAAAAAAAAAAAGACTTGAATAAATTCAACTGGTTAAAAAAATTATTTTTCTTTCATATTTAATGGATTGAATAAATATAACCTTACTTAGGTTTTTTTATTATTATTTACATTCTTTTTAAGTTTCTAATTTGATTTTTGTTTTTCTGTTAATTTATATCAATTTCGATTTACTTTTAAACTTAAGTAGTTTAAAAACCTATTTATTATATAGGTCAAATAAAAAATTTTTAAAATTATTAGTTTTTAATATTCTTTATAAAATTTAAAAAAATATAATTTAACAAACTTAACTTATATTTAAATCTAATAGCAGAAAAAGACGATGAAAACTAATTTTAAATAGCCTATAAAACAAAGTCGACTTGCTTCAAATTTTAAATAGATATTCACTTTCTAATTTAGCAAAACTTAACTCTTAAAAATGATAAAATAACATTGATCTTATATATAAAAAAAGCAAAAAACCTATGTTATTATATATTACTAATGTTTATTTAATTTGATTATTAAGAAAAATTAAGTTATTTTGATTACTTAGAAATGATACAATGAAGGATGCATGAGGTAAGTCGGATTAATTAGCATATAGAGTTGTTCTATATGACCAATGTATCCAATCCTGCCAAGTCACACTTAGCTGCTTGACACCGCAAATGGCAATTTGGGGGTGTGACAAGTATTGTTTGGTTATCACTGATGAGTTCTTCATATATTCTTGGGTCTTTTTCAGGAAGGAGAAATCATAGACTTTGAATGTGTACAAGCTCTAGTTACTAAACTTGAATCTATTTATAAGATAAAAGTTCGAATGTTTAGAACAGATAATGGGATTGAATTTAAGAATCACTATACAGAGGCTTTCTGATATGAACGTGGTATTGTGCATCAATTTGGTGCTCCATTTGTCCCTCAAATGAATGGAGTTGTTGAACGAAAGGACATAACATTGATTGAGGCCGCTAGGACCATGTTTTCTGACTCTTCTTTACCCTAGTTTTGGAATGAAATTATTGCAAATGCTTGTTACACATTGAACCGGGTATTGATCGTAAAGAGAAACTGGAAAACTTGCTTGGAATTGTTCCCAACTGGAAGCCAAACCTTGAGTATCTCAAACCATTTGGTTCTCCTTGCACTATGCTTAAGCGTCATGAGCAAGGCATGTTCAATGAGAATGTAAAGGAGGGTTATTTTCTAGGGTACAATACTCCAAACACACGGGTGTAAAATAAACCATCTCACACAGTTGAAGAGTGGTACCATGTTGATGTTCAAAGATATTCCATGCCACCTCCAAGAAAAGGTCCTAATTGGATGTTTAATTATTCTGAACTTTTTGACTCATTGAATTTTCCTCATAAGCATTCTGATGAAGATGTTGCAGTTTAAATGATGTACGATGCACAAAATGCACATGATGAACACATGCAATCTTCATCTGTTTTAGATATACTCGGTGCTCCATATCCATTGCAGACAAAAAATGACACTTCATATTCAGATGACCATGACTCTCAGCCAGATATTGTTAACCAAGATGCTGAAAATATAGTTCATGCTCTTGTGGATCTTAACCTTAACAATCTAGATCCTCATGTTGTTGTTCCTGCTTATCCAGTTGGCAGAATCAATAACATTTATCCTCAAGGGAACATCATTGGAGAATTGACTGATGGAGTTAGAACTCGTAGACAGTTGACTTCAGGAGGGCTTGCTGATATTCATGAGTCTGAGGAAGTAAATTTCTGTGCTCATTCCTGTTTCATCTCATAGATCGAACCCAGAACCGTGTCAGAAGCATTAAATGAAGAATCATGGGTAGATTCGATGCAGGAAGAACGGATCCAGTTCAAGAAGCTTGGAGTATGGCAGCTAGTTGTCCAACCAAAGGGTACAAAGGTGATTGGGACTCAAGGGGTTCTTCGCTGTAAATGAGACGATCAAGGAATCGTAGTGCGCAACAAATCACGTCTGGTTGTGCAGGGGTTCACACAGATTGAAGGAATTGACTACAATGTAGAGTTTTCACCAGTTGCTCGTCTAGAAGCAATCCGTATTTTCTTGGCATATGCATCATACAAAAGGTCCAAAGTCTATCAAATGGATGTCAAGAGTGCTTTCCTTCATGGTGTGATGAACGAAATCGTTTATGTCCACTAACCTCCCAGGTTTGAAGATCCATTGAATCGTGACCAAGTCTACAAGTTGGACAAGTCATTGTATGGATTGTACCAAGCTCCGCGAGCGTGGTATGAGACATTTTCTTCTCACCTTCTGAACAACGGGTTCAGAAGAGGTGTCATTGACTGCATGTTGTTCATTCGAGAAAAAGATGGAAATTTGCTGCTGGTACAGGTTTATGTGGATGATATCATCTTTGGATCCACAAATGATATTTTGTGCAAAAAGTTTTAGAATGTAATGAAAGACAAGTTTGAGACGAGCATGGGAGAGACGAAGTTCTTTCTTGGATTGTAGGTGGATCAAACTGAGGCAGGAATCTTTATCCATAAAACCTAGTATGTTGGTGATATACTGAGCCATTTCAGTATGTTAGATGCAAAGCCTGCTTGTACCCCTCTGGCTCTAAATCATGGGACTTCTCTAGATGAGAAGAGGGAGTTAATTGGTGCCACTCTGTATCACGGGATGATCGTATCTCTCATGTATCTCATTGCATCTCGGACAGATATCATGTTTGCCACTTGCTTATATGCATGTTACCAATCAAAGCCAAGGGTTTCTCATCTAATTGTTGTGAAGAGGATTTTTCGTTATCTAAAGGATACTCCAGATTTAAGATTATGGTACTCTAAGGATGATAACTTTGAGTTATTGCTTATAGTGATTCTGATTGCGGTGGTTGCAAACGTGCTTACAAGTCCACTTCCGCGGGGTGTCAATTCTTCGGCAACCAATTAGTTACCGGGTAGTGTAAGAAGCAAACATCGGTGTCTACTTCTACTTGTGAAGCTGAGTACATTGCTGCCACAAGTTGGTGCTCTCAAATCATCTAGATTCAACAACAGCTTAGGGACTAAGGATTGCAATTTTCTAACACCCCTATCTATGTTGATGATAGTGCTGCTATCGTTGTCACTAAAAATCCCGTACAACACTCGAAAACAAAACACATCGACATCAAATATCATTTCATACGCGATTGTTTTGAATAGAAGTTAATTGGTGTTGTTAAAATTCACACCGACCACCAAAGAGCCGATCTCTACACCAAAGCTTTTGTCAAACCTAGATTTTTATATTTGCTATCGGCTAATAGGGTTACAAAGAAAGATGAAGTTGTTCCTGTAACTGAGACTAACAAATGATCATTTTCCTATTTTTGTACATATTTTTGTCTAAATTTCTTTATAAAATTCAAAAACCCAAAAAGACTTTATGTTTTAGGATTTTAGGGGGAGAAAAATTACTTCATGATGAAAAATCAAAAACATTAAAAAACTAAGAAAATGAGAAATTGATCCAGCCAAACTGGGAAGTGATAACTTGCTAGTCATAAGCTTGAAAGCAAAACGTAAATTGGATAAACTGAAAGCATATCGGTGCTATGATGTGATGTATTGGTAGGCTTAGCTTACTGACTTGTTAGCATAGGTGATTAGTCAAAATGTTTGATTTGTGGGAATCCTTCTTTGTTTGAGGGAATAGACAGTTAATGATCCAAATCATGCTTAAACCTGTTATCATAAAATCTTATGAGGCTTCCAAGGATACTTGATTTCGAGTTCGTATACGTGCCACATTGCTGGGTCACAGCATAGCGGAAGCCGTCCATTCAGATGACAATGCGTGGATCAAATTAAAAATAAAGTCAATCCTGAATCTGTACACGTACCATAATACCATATTACTGTGTTCAGACTAGTTGAAGCCATCCATTCAGATAGGATAAGTTAGAAAAATACAAATATACAATAAGTTCGACTCCATATATGTGCCACATACTGGGTTGCAACCTAGTTGAAAAGACCTAGCTGAAGCCGTCCATGAAACTGTGTTGATCTTGAGTTGTTATCAATAGAAAAATACAAAAATATGATAAGTTATAACTTTATAGGTTTATGATCGTAGGATTTAAGTTATGTAGAGATGCATTGTCAACTAGTTTTGAACTTAACAAGTTGACTGGAGTGGGTAACTCAATCTGAAGATATGCTTGATCACTGATGTGCTGTAAAATGAAGTATGGATAGGCTTAGCGTGGACAAGTATATCAATAATTGCATCATAAACTCATATTGACAACAGTTTAACAATCAAAGTTGCAGCATTGGTATGTCTCAGTAATTATCACTACCGTGGATCATTTCTCACAAAAACATGTGTTCTTAAGTTCTCATTTGTATATTTTTGTTACTCAAAAAAATACAAAAAGATTTTTGATTTCTTTTTGTTTTTAGTGATGATTTGTTAAATCAGTTGTACAGTCATGCCTTGAACCTTCAATAAACTAGACAAACATCTTAATTTTCATCATAACATGGTTATAATATCAAATTTAAAAATGATTGTTGTGTTAGAGTGTTTGTTTTAACCAAATGGATACGAGTCCGAAGGTTGCATCTTGAGTTGGGCGTATTTTGATGACCTATGATGTTACGGTGTGAAACGGGAGAGGGGAATACAATACTTCAGGTTCTCGCATGATTTCAAGACGCTGTCGGGTTTTGAATACAATCAATTGGCTCGTCTGAACATGCTTTACAATGAGACTTCAGGGCTATCTTCCTGTTTTGCAAGGAAAATCCAGTTTGACTGTAGATACAGGTTGGTGAACTTTGAACCTCAGTAGCTAGAACATTAGTATTTGCCTGAGATCAATGTTCAATCAAGGAAACACAAAGTCATTTTGAGGTGGCTACCTCCAAATTCCATGACGAATATTCCCTTGCGGAGGATGCCTAAAGACTTTTCAGGTCACTTCAGATGGTGGTATTATGATGGCAGAACTGCTGATGCTGTAATAGTTATGTGAAGGGAGGATAAGTGGGACACCAGACGTATTTTTGATCCAACTTCATGATTTCACCCATGAATGATTGTTTCTTGATTCCACTTTAATTCTACAACATCGGTTGAACACAGGGTGCGATTGTATTGATTGGATAACCTTCGAATAGGATTTTGCACTATACGGGGGCTCACCAAGCAGATTCCGGTTGGAACCGATGTGTTCCTGAGGTCCGACAGTTATCCCTTAACGGGCTGTGATCATCTGTTCCGATAAAATTTTCGTTACCACCCAGGAAAGGCTGATGTTGTTGTGGATGCGCTTAGTCGAAAGGCGTATAATGAATCCATCGTACTCCACAGCGTACAAATCACATCGGTTCATTAGAATCGTATCCTCAAAGTGCAATCATTATGTGTAGACATGGCATTCCTCTATACATCATCTGTGATCAGGATGATAGTTTATATCTCATTTTTGGCATCCATTAAAATCTGCTCTTGGAAATGCCAATCACCTGTTTGCTAGAATGAGGTTGGTGAAGCTCAAGTTATGGGTCCTGAATTAGTGCAAGAAACAATAAACCAAATTCTTCGTATTCGTGAGAATGTAACAACTGCTAGAAGCCCTTCTTTCCCAACCTAATCAATAAGACACTTTGCCGATTCTTTCAAAATTCTTCATATAGATACGTACTTTAACATATACTAGAACTCATATAACTATAGATAAAATCTATTTAAGTGAATAAAGCTTAAAATTAAATTCAACAAAGTTAAATAAACTTTGTAATAATAAATGTTTAAATTATAAAAGTAATAAGAATAAAATTCAATTAAATGCTCATAAACATTAGGTTTATGTTTTATAAAGATCAACAAGTTATAAAAGTTATTATTAAAATTTTATAAACTTTGGTAAGAGTTTAAACACAAAATAATAAAACTTAAAAACTTCGAAGGACCATTTATGCCAGCCCGAAACTGTGGCTGTGAGAGGAGCAAACTTCAGATGAGAAATAACACAAGGCAGAATAGGAGAGGCATGTCTGCGAAAACTCAAAAGTGTTGGATATTGTATGTCCGATTAACGTTACTATGAAAAGGTGTGATCCAAAGAGTTACACTTTGGAAGGCAACAACTTTATGTTTAATTATTAAACATAATATACGATCATGAATTATCGGTTTTATCGAAGTGGCTATTATTATTTATGAAATATTAATTCGATGGAAATTAATTATTGAGACAATTAATTCATTAGACAAAAAGTTTTGAAATTTATTAAAGGGTTATTTATTTATTAATTAATTGTTAGTTAAAGGAGAGTATAATAATTAAATATGTTAATTACTATAGGGTTGTCATGTAAACACTTACAAGGGTTTTAGGTTTAAATAGTTATTTAATAAATAAAGGATTTACATACCATAATTTGTGTATCTAAGGTGAGACAAGTTCAAAGCCCTAATTCCTCCTCTTCTGCTTGTGGTCGTCGACCCTTTCCCCTTGGGATAATTGTTGTCATCCAACACCACCACCATTTGGTGTTTTGATCAATTAGCCACTAACCGGGTCAAGTCGTGGTGAGCCGTGGGTTGCACCGTCAAGCAGAGCCGAGCCGTGGGTTGTACCGTCAAGTCGTGGACTGATTCGTGAGCCATATTGAGCTGGATTTGGATTCGGGTTCCTCTTGATATTCGTAGGATGAAATCGGGAACCGAGAGATTGTATTGTGACAACTAGCGAGACTGTTGCCGAATCCATCGTGCGGATTTGGAATATCTTTGTAAAGGTCCATTTCTATACACCCTATGGTTGTGTTGAATGTATTTCTCATTTAAATCATTTGTAATTGAATCCTGATTTGAGAATTGTTTCGATTGCGAATCGAAAGTTTTTAATAACCTAAATGTTTCTGCTGTGGCAGATCTGATCTGACTGATTAATCAAGTTTTTGAGAAAAATGATTTTATCAATTAATATGATTAATTGACTCTGATTAATTTGAAAAGGTTACCTAAAATTCCCAATAGAAAGTTCCATCTCCTCCATTTTCGATCACCCGTTCAAGACCCTTGGAGCACCGATTCTCCGCATCGATTCACAATACGGTGCATCAACTCACGAAGCAAGCTTGGATGACCCTCAACCACCCTCCAATCAACATAATCAGTGCATTAATTGCACTAATCATGTGTTAAACACCGGTAAATGAACACAACCGAACTGGAATCCAACTTTAAACTTGAATCTACCATTCTCATTAATCAAATTCTAATTCAACACACCCACACTATCTCGACATCTCTCTGAATCTCCCTGGAGCATCAAAACAATCTGAGAACAATCTAAACGTCTGATTCAAACTCGAGCTCAGCTGCGACTAAACGAGGACTCAAATCCATTATTCTCGAGCTTCAACAGGTAATCAATATGCTAATTTGACTCGTTGTGATACACAGAACAAAAGCCCTATGTAATTAAGGGCTCACATTTGATCATATGATCGAATTCAAATGGATTAGAGGTAAGGGTTTTCTAATTTTGGGGACGAACTGCACAAATAGTTAAGTACTATAACTAGTTTTTAGCGTTTACGGCGCTTGGGCTAGGGAGAGGCTACCAAGGCTTAAGACCTGGGCTGAGCACCATAACCAGTTTTTAGCGTTTAATCCTATTTTTTTCCCAAGTTTTAACACATTAAAATATCCAGAAATTTTATAAAGAATTTTTGACTTTTTAAATATTCTGTGAATTTTTATAAATTGAATATTATCTTTATTGCTTTACTCTTATAAATCTTAAACTAAAATACATTTTGATATAAATTTCAAGTTTTACTTAAATAAACTTGGTATAACTTTATATATTTATTCAAAATAAATTTTTATAAAATTTATGCTATATTTTTATTTAATATTTATTAAATATTAATATTAAAACTTATTACTTTAAGTTAATAAATTTAGAATACTTTGTTCTAAAATTAATTATTTGAACTTATAAATATTTTATTTATAACATATTATTAAAGTAAGGATATCTACTTTTAATAACTTTAACAGTTTATTCAAAATAAATCCAATGAACCATACTCAATCTTAAGAAGTCTAAGCTTTCCTTATGCGTTAGTATTATAGGATGTTTAGAATCCACGAATGTGACACCCTGTAATATCCAAGTCAGCATTTACTTTAATTAAATAATAATTTATTTTATTATTACTTACGTGGCACTAGAATTTGGTTTAATTTAGTGTGGCACGTTTTACAGTAGTCCAAACACAGACAATTGAACGATAATTCGATAAATTATCAGAAAGCGCACACACGTGCCTTGAATTAACGAACGTTGATGAAACATTGAATAAATTATGCAATTTAACAACAATTGAACAATATATGAACAATTAACAAATAAAATCAAGACAAAAGTTAAGAAATGATAAACGTTAATGAAAAACGGACGAAAAATGAATCAAACATACAAAATTGGGCCATTGGGCCAGTCCAGGACCCTTCGCGGTACGCCAAGGACCCCGGCGAGATCTTTGGCGGTACGCGAAGGTGGGCGGGCAAATTTGAATTCAGCCGAAACTCTCCGCTGTACGCCATGACCGATCATCTTCCACTTGGGTATGCGGCGTTCTCTCGGTGGTGCACTCGTCTAATTTTTCCTTGGCGGTACGCCAGGACCCACGGTGTAACATCCTAGGCAAATCCCACATCGGCCGTGAACAGGAGAGATTCCTGGCTCATAAGTAACGATCCACCTCTAACATCAGCAACGCGTTTTAGACCTAGCTGGCTATGGAGCACATGAAAAGTCCACATTTAAGCGTGCTCGCGCTGCAGCAATCCAGGGATGGGTGACCTCCCTGGGAATTTTTCACCCGGGCAGCCGAAGGCAAAATCGTGAGCTCCGAATGGGCAAAGCGGACAATATTGCTGGTGGACGGGGCCGGATGTTACAGAATGGTATCAGAGACACTCCTGTTCTACACGGGATGGTGGGGCAAACCTCATCGAGGACGATGAGTCCCTAAGCGGGGGGTGTATGTAACATCCTAGGCACATCCCACATCGGCAGTGAACAGGAGAGATTCCTGGCTCATAAGTAACGATCCACCTCTATCATCACCAACGCGTTTTCGGCCTAGCTGGTTGTGGAGCACATGAAAACTCCACAGTTAAGCGTGCTCGGGCTGTATCAATCCAGGGATGGGTGACCTCCCTGGGAAGTTTTCACCCGGGCAGCCGAAGGCAAAACCGTGAGCTCCGAGTGGGCAAAGCGGACAATATTGGTGGTGGACGGGGCCACATGTTACATCGGGGGCCAAGCTTGGCTGTACGCAAAGGCCCTAGATGCTAAAAACATTATAAAATCCAACCAATTTCATTCATTAACACCCTTGGTCACTTCTCTCCAACTCTCACACAAAAATACGAGCCAAAACACTCTCCAAGAACCTCTAAGACCTGGAAGCACACTTGAACCTTCCTTGGAGGTTGAGTGAAGATTTATTCAAGTACTGGAGCTTGAAGGAGGCATTTGGGAAGATTCTACCATCACCCACTTACTGTAGTAAATGAAGAACCATCACTAGCACCCACGAGGACCTCTAAGTTGTTGTTTTAGCATCATCTAGCTTCCTAAGAGGCTTGTGAGGTAGCTACACTTGATATTTGAGCATAAAACCACACATGAAATCCACTTCATTCACATGATACACCATTTCAGTCACATGCACGAGATATTACACATTGAACACTGATATTTGAAGCCTTGATGATTGATTTAAGCTATTAAAAGGATCTATATTGAGTATGAATGTCATTTGGTTCTATTTGGTGAGGATTTGTGAATATTTCTATAAATAGTAACTTTGATGATACAAAATGTTGATTTACGATGTGTTAGGCATATTAGTTATGTTTCAATGATGATTTGTAATTAGTATTGATGATATGAATAACATGGATTGGTTAAACTTTACAAAATGAGTGTTTTGTACATAAATTTCTAAAAATAGTAACTTTTATGTTGAGCCATATTGTTTTGTGATAATTTGGACATATTGGTGGTGTTTAAAGGTTTATTAAAGGTTGACATTGATGATATGAACTTGATAAATTGGTTAAAAATGAAAGGATGGGTGATTTGTTCATAAAGTTCTATAAATAGAAATTTGGATGGGAAAATTGAGCATGCATGTAATATTTGATGATGTTTAAAGTATTTTGTTTATGTTTAGGAACTTTGATGATGTTAATGATCATATGAACATGTTTGTGTAGTTTGATTTTGATTAAATGAGTTTATTATTAATAACTTTGTATTTGGGGATTTTGCTAGTAAAGTTATAGGAACTTGTTAAATGACTAAAAATGATGGTGAATATCATATTGTGATGATGTATAAGATGAAGAATGATTTTTGTTGATTAAAACATGATAAATGTAGTAACCTACTATTAATTGCAACTTTGATTGGGAATTTTGTAAAATAAGGTCTATTGACACGCTTAAAGAATGAAATATGCTTATAAATGATATATTATAATGATACAAAGGTGTTTGCATGCTTGATTTATTCAAAATGTGATAAATATAGGAACCTACTATATTTAGTGACTTTAAAAGAAAATTTATGCTTATTTGACGACTCGTAACAAATGTGTTATCTGTAACATTATCACTTAAGGATTACAAACATGCTAGAACGTTAAAATTTGATTTTATGCCAACTTACTAAAAATAGGAACTTACCTAAAATTAAAAACCTGCTAAAAACGAAAACTTACTATAAATAGTAAGTTGTCCATTAAACATGACTTATATGTTTATGTGCAATATATGATAGTTAGCACACGTTAAACAAACACTAAAAACCAAACGGGTCACCAACGGGTGTTATAAATCTTCGTTCCTCTTTCCATCCTCATTACCTTGTGGTGGCTAAAGTCGGCAACACCTCTTTCCCTTAGGTACTAATGTACCTTTCGGGTTGGATTTATTTTCTCAATTCTACGAGGTTGAGTGTTATTGTGAAATTGGGAAAAGACAGAAACCTTGCAGTGTCTACGTCAAACGATATACATGCAATTATGGATTGTTTAGAGGAAACATACATGTGCCATTGTTCAGGGCTTGACGAGTAGTGGAAGTTTACGAGGGAAAAGCTCTAATGAGAGGCATCAAGTTTATTGATTACATTCTCCTGGGGTAGTTCTTAGATATATGGCCAGGCTCACCACATGTGTTGCAGAACTTGTGTTCAGCAGTGGACGTGATTCCGTAACATCATTCTTGCTCTGAGCTGATGGAGTTCTAAAATCACGGCTCCCATGACCCATCATTCCACAATTTGTGCATTGTTTGCATGGTCAACCCACAACATGATGATACCGACACCTGGCACATGAGGGAAATGTACTAGTGTACCACTCATGGATCGGGTCCACTAATGATTTACGATGTTGAACGCAATGGCGCTGCTTCCCACAATTGGAGCATTTTTTGCACTGATTACAGGCGTGATGGTGGTATTGGCATTTAATGCAAAGAGGGGCCATTCCAGTATATGGTTTGCGAGATTTTTTTTGATGGCTCAGGCCCAATTGATTGACAGGAAGTGGTCCTCATGTAGTTCTCGGTGACCTTTTGTTTCTTAGTGGAAAGGGGCTGGATTCTTCGGTCGATTCTCCTTTGGTTTCTTCATCTACTACCGTTGGAATCTCTAAGGGGCCTCCTAGATGGTGGGGGCCGTTAACCTAGTCAGGAAGCTTCAAAAGTCCTTTCCCCTTCTTTTTCGAAGCTCAAATTGAAAACTCTACCCATGGGACCGGGTTATGAGGTTGTCATACTGGTTACATCCGATGTCTAGTATTAATTATAAGACCTTCTTTATGAATTAGAAGGCCCTCATTATGCTCTCAAGGACCAACTTTTACAGAACTGAGATTCCATAGGCCGAAACAAAGCCCTTTAAATGTCGGATTAGGAGTCGAATCCATGCATTTAGCCCGATTTTTATTCACCTTTTTAGCACTAGACTGACATTCTCATTTCACTTGATTCGTTGCATGGTATCGGGGATAACTGCAATTAGTTTTTCTACGATGAGAGTAGCTAAAATGGCAGTTTTCAGATTGACGCATGGTGGTCCTTTGGGAGACATTCTGATTTACTCAGACAAGATATCGGTTGGTACTCTGGCAAGACGCAGAAGACATATGCAATTTTTCCTATCCTTAATTCTTTACATGAGGTCCCTAGGTTATATTCTAGGCCAACCCATTTAAATAAATGACCTAATTCTCTATAACCATGGCTCTTATACCAATTTGTCACACCACGGCCCAACGGGTTGGTTCGACTATCCCGTCGAGCGGAATAGTCCTGAGGTGCGATTCAATCGGAATGATAAGATTGTTTACATAGTACATGATAATATGAGAACACTAATTTACATTGATATATCAAAGTTAAATTACAACTGACTTAATAATTTAACTTTATTACAACATGATATGATTTGGACATCTTGGACATGACCAAGATGTTCACAAAATTGCTTACAAAAAAAGCAAGTCTTGAATCTTGTAGTTGTCATGGCCTTGTAAGATTGTATGCAAGAGTTGTAGGGTCCTCTAATTTGGATCATACTTAGCTTCCTAAATAGCATAACGTTTACACCTGTTTGTCACATGAGAAATATGTAAAAATCTGTAAACGCTAGGTTGGTGAGTTCACGCGAGTATTTAAATAATTAGGTTTCGCAAAACATGAAACATTTGAATAAGCTCACTCTCTTTAAACCTCATTGCTAAAACTTTCCCAAAATATTGAAGTAAGCTTATGTATAAGGCATACGTGGAGCCGAAAACTCAGCCGCTAGCCCATCACTCCTTCAACATTCAACGATCGTGTTCTTGTTGGAAATTAGAGAGTTTCGCCCATTTTGAAATGAAGTTTTCACAATTTTTTTGTAAATTTACCCTTGACAAAAAAAAGTGAAATTCGTTTTCATGTTTACTCCTAAAATCAAAAATTTACACCTTTTGTTAATTGTAAAATCACACAAGATTACCTCCTTTAACCTCCTCACCGACATCATCTTGCCAAGTCAAGTGATGTTTATGTATAAGGATTACGTACCAACAAGTGGCGCTAGCAGCCCAACACACACTTGACCGGACATGACTTAGCCTTTGATAGGAAAAACGAGATTTCTCTAATCTCTCTCCTTCTTGTGCCTTGCATAGTTTGTCTTAAACCAATTTTTAACTTGTTCAGACAGTATTTTGAAAATATTTTGTGTCATATCTAGATTGAAAATATTGAATTCGGTTTATTAGTGAAATTTGTCTATAATGTCACACATGTGATCATTTACCAAACCAAACTTTAGTTGCCCTTGTTAGTTGGATTTCCCAAATCCAACCCTATGATTTGAATCTTTTGACATTTTCGCATAATGTACCAGCCTCAGCTCTAGAAGTTTGTTAGAATTATGGAACCATCTACATTACCGTCGGTTGACCCTTGTCAACTAATGGTAAATGACTCTTGAAAAAGGGACTTATGTGAGAATTCCTACACGAATTCTTGATGTATATGTTGTGGGCACATGTTCTTGTGAATTATCCTAGACAGACATCCTACTAAACTTCTTGTTTGTTTAATGATGATTCATATGAAAATGAAAGTTTTTGATTTGTAAATTAACACCATTTTTCGGATTGTGCCCGTTCACCTCTTGGTTGGGCTTAAAGCCTCAAAATGTTATGGTTGATGGACAATTCCTTGTTGAATTTTTTATTTGAGACGTTCAAAAACCATTTTCATTTGAGTTTGAAAAAATTGTCTCAATGCGTTGAACGCTTAGTAAAAAACGTGTTTAAAAGCCCTTATTCGAATAACATTCGAATAATATGTGTTGAAAATAATTCCATCATTAAAATGTTTCGAAATTAAATCTTATTCGAATAACATTTGAATAAGAGGTTTCATGTTCTCAGCCCCAAATGATTTGGAAGGTGAAAAGTTGAAGAAAAAAAGGGTTTATGAACTCACTTGGGGTTAAGGTTCGTACGTCGTCAAAATGTGCGCTCGATGTATTTACTTAGTTTTGTCCCCGTGGTTTCATGTATTTAATGATTAATTTATGTTGTATTTCAAATGTATGAAATGAGGATATATTCGCACGAATGGAGCACCAGAACAGAAGGGGACATACGGAAGACCCCATTCGTACGGATGAAGGTCATTCGTACAAATAAACTATTCGTACAAGGAAGAAAACCAAAAATGGCTAAGTGTTGAGTGTTTCATCGATTCTATTAGTTTCGATAGAACTTATCCTTAGCTTAAATTTAAATTCTAATCATTACAAATTACAATTTAAAAACACATTTTTCAAGATCACATTAACAACATATGATTCCTCTTGTGGAATGACTTCGTTACATTCGTAGAGGTGTTCATTCATCCAAAGGTTCATTCTGGTGAATTCCTCAGACGAATGGTGTGTCTCATTCGTATGAATGAGCCCTTTGCGTGGTTCATTTGCCTGCAGATCCACCAAGAACGTCATTTTTGAAATCGCGAATTGTTTGTGGTGATTTTACGGCCAAAAATGATGCCAAAATTTTTGAAGTGTTTTGGTGTAAAGGATCGGTGTTAATACTCACTGTGCAGCTCGTATTTGACAAAAAGACTCGAAAAACGTTGAAATATTGAAATGAAGATGTTAGGAATGAAATATACACAATTTGGAAACTTGAATGGCCCGATTTCGTGTGAAAAATGGCTGAAAAATTGTGAGGGCAAATGGAGTTTTCGTTTGGGTAATTCGGGTGAAAAATGAGAATGAAAAACGTAAGTGTTGCTTTTATACCTGTGATGTCGCACGAATGTGTCATTCGCATGAATGGCTCCTTTTTGTACGAGTAGCTCTACGGTTGAAAAAGCTTCACTGCCGGTGACTCATTCACACAAATGAATGCTCATTCGTACGAATAACTGAGTGTGTACACGTTTTATTATTTAAAAGTTCTTTTATCTTCGTTTATGTTCGTTTGTTAAAATAGTTTGTGAGAAGTATTTTAATACAGTTGCTAAATTTTAGCAGAAGTATCACACTCACGTATGTGTTTGTATAAATCGGCACTCACACAAATACAACGTTCTTCTGATTTTCTGACTTTTCTTCTCTAAGGTAAAGATGTCATCTGAAATAACAAGTCCAACGACATATTCATATGGATCGTTACCCACATGAATACCCCGATAGTGTGGTATCTTGAGAATGCTGTCTATTGAGGTTTGGTTTATTGTTTTCCTTCACAAGACGCATGTATTTTCTATTGCTCGTGTTTGTGTGATTCCTAAGATATCCATTTTGCTTTGGGATAACCATCATATTTAACTATGTATTTGTTATCGTTCTCGTAACTCTCGCACTGGTTAAGCGAAACAGTCTCGTATTGAACTCCGTGTTTGTATTTTCATTCAGATGTTTAACCAAACAGTCTTAACTGGCTTAGAACTTAATGGTTCAGACCCTTTTAATCGTTCAGATATCTTAACCAGTCAGTACTTAATGGTTCAGATCTTACCAAACAGCCTCTCAGTAATTAGAACATGTGAGTATATCATGAATATCTTCTTTTGTCTCTTATTAACATTTTGTAGAAACATCAATCCTTATTTACTAAAATATATTGAAAGGAATTATAGCTATTTTGTCTTTCTAGTATGATTTGAATTTTTTTTTACATTCAATTTTTTACTATGAGGAATGTCTTATTATGTATATATATATTTATATTTGTAGGGATTTAATCCTATTAAAACAAAATTTTAGAGGAAACCCTTAAATCCTATGTGAGTAATTGATTTAGAATCTTGAAAATATTTATGTGGTCCAAATTAAACCTGAATAAAAAATTGGGTTTAATAAACAAATCACTTTTAATGTGGGTTAATGTGGACCGCATATTTATTTTCAAGATTCAAAATCAATGTCTCATATAAGGTTTAAGGGTTTTCTCTAATATTATGTTTTCATGGGATTCAATTCCTATATATATATATATATATATGGAAGTGTTCAAATGAAAATCACTAGATAAAAAATAACACATTAACTCAAATATAATGGTTAATCTAAAAGTTGATTGTATAGAATTGTGACATGTGTCCTCATCCAAACTTATAAAAGGGTATTTTAGTTATTTGTACCATATCAAAAAGGTAAAATTAATATAGTAGTGTCATGTGTCACATTCTAATATATTTTAACAAAGCTAATTTTTTAGTTAAAGTTTACCCCTTTTTTATACATTCATAACTCTTTCATAATATAATATATTTTTTTATAAAAATAACACCATTTTAATCGTCTTATTTTTCTCTTTAATTTTGTTATAGTTTTAACTATGTTATTTTATTTTTTTCGGATGTTCGTCTTTACATCAATACAACAATTATAAACATAACTCATAATTTGTAACGAGTTGTAACAAATTTTGGTTTACGTTGTTGTAAATTAAATATGGTTACGTTTAACGTGTAAACGAACTGAGCTGATCGATCCCGGGCTCGTTAAGGCTTCAGCTCGGCTAGTTTAGACAAAATAGGGCTCGCGCTCGGCTTGTTAGAAAATTTTTAAACTCGAGCTCGGCTCAGCACGGTTATATTTTAATTATTTAATTGATTTACATTGATGTAAATACGAACGTACGAAAAAAAGATTAGTTACATCACTGTAATTACATAATTAATACAACATTATCCATATTTAATTTACAACAATGTAACCAAAAATATGTAACAAATCGTTTTAAATGTATGATAAACAAAACTTTTATTCGATTTTTGAGTAAAAATTTACATCAATGTTACGACCATAAATATAACACATTTTATTGATTTTTTTAAGGGATAGTTTTTAAAGGATTTTGATATCAAGAATATGGTTCTCGGTGAATAAATGGGTTCTTGGCTTCCTTTCTTGTTCTCGATGATATGAGGTTCTCGGTGGTGTCCGGTGGTTCGCATTTTGTTTTGTTTTTGTTCTCGGTTACCTTGTGTTTTATATAAATACTTGATTTCGTTTCAGAGATGATTAAGCATTCATTCAGTTTATTTTAGATAAGTTTTCCTGTTCTCGTTGTTCTTCATTGTTCTTGTAACAGACGAGTGTTCCAAGTTTAATAAAAACTCGTATGCTAGTTTATGTATGTTTGTTTTTGTTTCTTGATTGACTAATTACTGATTTTCGCTCATTAGTTAGTTTGGTTTGATATCGAATTGATAAGATTCACGTGTTTGGGACTTACATCTCGTATCAAAGCCATTTGAACTGATTTGAGGCTCATTCGATATCACAAATCAAGAAGAATAGTCCTTTTTGGAGGATTCAACGGCTGTTTTGTTAAGAAAATCTAGGTATGGTTCGTGGTGTTCTTGGTGTTTCTTCGAAAATTTAGCACTGTTAATAGGGAAAGAAGATCATTCAGAAGATTTAGCTTAATTTGAATTTCCTTAATTGGTGGGTTGATTGATCTGATTGGAGAAAATCACGGAGGAGACAATTAATACTCATTCAATAGAAAAGTGTTTTCGGTTGAAAAGTGTTCTTGGGCAAAAACATGTTCTCGGTTGAAAAGTGTTTTCGGTTGAAAATCACGGTTGACTCTCTCCTCGGCTGCAATTAGTGTTTTCGGTGAAGCTTTCTATTTTTTTGTTCTCGGTGACTTGGAATGTTCTCGGTTGTAACTTGTATTCATTTTAGAAGTTGTTAATAACATATCCAGTCGTATATTGCAATGGAATTGCAAAACCAAAGTCACAATACTATGTATTTGCAGCTTGACTCTCAATTGGGCACAGCTACAAGAATACCAAAATTATTACATGATGATGGGTTTACTGAATGGAAATGGCAATTTGTAAACCATGCCGAGTTTCCTGATCCTAAGATTTGGAGATCTATTTAGAGAGGAAAAAGGGTGCCTATGTGTGTTCCGATAGGGTGTACTACCAGGGTTTCTAAGCCAATTGAGTAATACAATGATGATGATTTTGATATGGTGGAACAAGATGATAAAGCACTTGCATCACTAACTATGGCATTAGGACTAGACATTGCTTAGGGATTCAAGGAATGCACATCAGCCAAAGAATTGTGGGAAGCTTTGATTCAGATGTATGAAGGAAACAATGGCATGAAAGAGAGCCGGAGGGATATGTTGAATCAAAGATTTAACATGTTTAATCATGTTCTTGCAGAAAGTCTGGAGACTCAGCTTCAAAGATTTGTCTGCTTAATTACCGAGATGAGAGGGGCTGAAATTTTCTGTCTAATGGGGAAATCAATGAAAAATTTATGAACTCTCTACCAAGAAGCTGGGATATGAATGTGGCTTTCATTAAGAAAACCAAGGATCTGTAGAGAGTCAACTTGACTGACTTGATTTCAATCATCAAGTCTTATGACATGGATGATAAACAGCGCACCCTGAATCATAATAGTAGCTTAAGTGTTGCTGGAGTGGGAAATTCAAATAGTGCATTTTTATCTCAAAGCTCGACTGGAGCTAAATCACACGTTTCTGCTAGGGAATTAAATGTTGCATCATAATGAGTGAGTGATACCAAATCTGTAGCATTACCAGTTGTGGAAGAGAATCTAGCTCTATTTGCTGCATTCATGAAGAGCTACAATGCATTTATGACAGGAGACTTGAACCAAACAAGCATAGTGTCAACTGAGTTAGATCAAATTCATCCGGAAGATGTTGAGGAAATGGATGTTACTTGGAAGATGGCCATGGTTGTGTTTCGGGCCAAAAACTTCATCAGAAAAATAGGGAAGAACAAGTGGGCAGACAAAAACGGGAAGATCGGTTTCAACAAAGATGATCTTAGTTATTTCAACTGCCATGAAAAGGGTGATTTTGCCAGAGAATGCAAGAAACCAAAGATGGAGAAAACTGGAGATTCGAATGTTGCTTCGTCATTTGGATCAGATAATGGCAAAGCTTTGGTGGCTCAAGAGTCTGGAGGATACAGTTGGAGCGATCAACTTCAAGTGCTGATTTTGGAAGAAGATGTTGATTCTGATTATGATTCGGATAGTGATGTTGATTCTTGAGTTCCAAATCACTTACCAAAAGTTTGTGTCGAGTCTTTTCAAAATAAGGATTGTCTAGTTTCTGAAAAACTATGTTTGAACTCGAGTTTAAATTTCAATGCAATTCCTTTTGTTCCAAATGTTTTATTTTTAGAAAATGCTGATGATGTGTCAAAGGTTGATGTCGAGGATAGATTATCCTTGGAAACGCCAACTCATCCAACTGTTAAAGTCACCTGTGACGACTCAATGAATGTTTTGTTTCCCGAAAAGTCTTTTGCAAAGAAACCCATCAAATTTGGTGTGAATTAGTTTTATCATAAGAAGAAACATACCTATTTTGGTTGTGGTATTCCTGGCCATATTGCTAGGAATTGTAAGAAACAAAGACGTTTTGATAAAGTTTCAATAACTCAGTCGGTTACAACTAGAAAAGAAAAGAACTCTAAGTCAAACAGGTTCATTAAACCTGAGGCAAGGAAGTTCTATCCTAAGTCTACACCGTTTGATGATGATTGGAACATAAACAAAAAACAATGTTAGTCGTATCATAGTAATAAAGTCAAAGCACCATTGAAAGATGATTTTCTAAATTAACAGGGAAAAGGGGCTGGAATCACTTTGTACAATATTAAACAATGTTGGAAAATCAAATCAGTTTCAAATAAATCTGCTTTAACTGCCAATTGTGCGAAACTCAGGTCTAAATTCGCCTGGGTTCCCAAAACTCATTAATGTGTTATCATGTGCAGGGACAATTGAGTAACTCTAGCTACAAGAGATGGTATGTAGACAGTAGTTGTTCCAGGCACATGATAGGAGACATTTCTTAGCTGTCTGATGTGCACGACATAAGTGGTGGAAATGTCTTTTTTGCAGGAGGAAAGAAGGAACTAGTTCAAAAAGAGGAAATGTAACTCATGGAGCTTTGTCATTCACTGATGTGAACTTTGTTGTTGAACTGTTTCATAGTCTGCTAAGTGTGTTACAAATCTGTGACAAAGGATACTCCACTGATTTTTCTAACAAGGAGTGTTTAATTCTCAAGTAGGGTTTTGTGATTCCTAAAGACTGGATCTTGCTTCGTTCTCAAAGAAAAGGAAACTCATACATCATTGATATGAATTTGGCACCATCATCAAGTGCCACGTGTATTTACCCCAAGATATAGCTACTCATGACGCAATGTTATGGCACGAGAGACTTGGTTATGCAAACATGAAGAATCTCAATCATTTGGCTAAAGGTCAGCTGGTTAGAAATCTACCAGTCAAAGATTTCTTCTCAATAGAAAAGTGCGTTAATTGTGCAAAAGGGAAACAACATCGGAAGCCTCACAAAATCAAAATAGTAAATTCAATTGATTCTATCCTGCAGATGCTTCATAAGGATTTTTTTGGTCCAATAAATGTTCTTAGTCTCTGTCGCAGGTCATACTGTTTAGTGATCATTGATGACTACTTCCTGGGTATTCTTCTTATCAAATAAAGGTGAGACTTCGGAACTGATAAAACAATTTATCTCGTTAATTGAAAATAAGTTGAATTCAAGAGTTAAAGGAATTCTTGTGATAATGGCACATAATTCAAAAATGCTGTTCTGAATCATTTCTGCGCTGAATAGGGAATTGCTCGACAATACAGTACTGCTCGTACTCCTCAGCAAAATCGGGTGGCTGAAAGAAGAAATCGCACTCTTATTGAAGCAGCTCGTACTCTTCTGTGTGATTCCAAATTGCCAACATTCTTCTGGGCTGAAGCAGTTAACACTGCGTGTTATGTACAAAATCGTACTTTGATTAACAAGCGACAAATGAAGACACCATATGAAATTATATATTGACATAAGCCTACGGTCGGTCATTTTCGTGTGTTTGGGTGTCCATGCACTTTGCTTCTTCAAGAGTCTCTTCCGAAATTTGATGCTCGGGGAACTGAATGTTCTTTTTTCATATATTCTGGAAAGACAACTTACAGAGTGTATAACAAGCTGACTAAACAAGTGGTGGAGTCTTATAATGTTCATTGGCTTGAAGAAAATCCCAATGATGCTGAGTCTGGTCCTGCATGGATCTTTGATTATGCTACATTGTTCAAATCATTTCAATCATTGTCTGAAGAGGCTTCTATCTCTGAAGATTTCTCAAAGAATTGCTTAGAAGAAAAAGTTCTACTGTCCAATAAACCTCGTGAACTCAGCATTGATCCACCAGGCATGTATCCAACACCACAGCCGCCTTCATCATCATCCTCGGATCTGGTTGCTGATATTAAAGATTCATCATCAACTGCAGAGTCTCCTGATCTAATCTCTCTAGATCATATTTTATTTGATTATCTCAAATCTGTACCTGAAGAATATTTGGTGGATCTTATCACTCTTGCTGCAGCAACAAATTTGCCTACTTCATCAAATGTTCCAGATACTCCAGTTCCATTCTCTACTCATAAATATCATCCACTTGACAAAGTTATTGGATCAATTACCTCAGGAGTTGTCACTCGAAGTGCAGTAGAAAATCTCAATGAATGTATGTTCTCGTGTTTTGTGTCTCAAATTGAACCCAAGAACATCTCAATGGCATTGCAAGACCCCAGCTGGATTGAATCTATGCAAGATGTACTAAATCAATTTGCCAAGCTAAAAGTGTGGAAACTAGTTGATTTACATGAAGGAAAGAAAGCACTTGGCACTCGTAGGGTATTCAAGAACAAAAAGGATGACTTTGGTGTGATTGTTCGTAACAAGGCCAGACTAGGGGTTTAAGGATACAGACAAGAAGAGGGGATTGACTATGATGAAGTCTATGTCCTAGTGGCCCGTCTTGAAGCAATTCGAATTTTTTTGGCCTATGCATCATACTTGAACTTCACCGTGTATCAAATGGATGTGAAGAATGCATATCTATACATATCTTTACGGTGATGTTAAAGAAGAAATTTATGTCTCTCAGCCACCTTGGTTCACTGACTCGAATTATCCTCAACAGGTTTTCAAACTTGATAAAGCATTGTATGGTCTACATCAAGCTCCTCGTGCATGGTATGCTACTTTAACCGAACATCTGGTATCTCATGGATACGTTCGTGGAGCCATTGATCATACGTTGTTCAGGAAACAAGTGAATGGCGACTTAATTCTGGTGCAAATCTATGTAGATGACATTATCTTTGGGTCAACCAATGATCAGTTGTGCAAAGAGTTTGAACATATTATGTGCAAAAAATTAGAAACGAGTTCTCTTGGAGAAATGATCTTCTTTCTTGGTCTACAAGTCCGTCAAGACTTTTCTGGTATATTGATTCATCAAGGCAAGTATGTTGATGACATATTGGCCAAATTCAAGTTTGATGACTGTAAAGCTGCAAACACTCTGATAGCAACTCGTCTGGTTATGACTATTGATGAAGATGGAACCTCGGTTGATCATACTCTATATCATTCTATGATTGGTTCTTTGATGTACTTAACTGCAAGTAGACCAGACATCATGCTTGTTGCGTGTCAATGTGCTCGTTATCTGGCTAATCCTAAACTCTCTCACTTACATGCTGTCAAAAGAATTTTTGATATCTAAAGGGCAAGCCTAGGCTTGGACTTTGGTACCCAAAAAATTCTGAATTTAATTTATATGTTTTTTCTAACAGTGACTATGGAGGTTGTGGTATTGACATGAAATCTACATATGGTGGATGTCAATTCTTGGGGGACAAACTCATTTCTTGGCAATGTAAGAAACAACATATCGTCTCAGCCTCAACTGCTGAAGCAGAGTATGTGGCTGCATCTGCCTGCTGTTCTAAGGTCATCTGGATACAGAATCAATTGCTGGATTACGATTTGAAATTTCTTAACTCCCCTATCTTTTGTCATAATGATGCTGCTATATAGATTTGTAAAAATCTAGTCTAGCACTCTAAAACCAAACACATAGATATCAAAGTGCATTTCATTCGTGACTGTTTTGATAGAAATCTAATCCATTTAGAACAAATAGACACATCAGTTAATACTGCTGACCTCTTTACTAAGGCCGTTGACCGATCCCGATTCAATGTGTTAACTGAACTGTTGAAAATGCTTCGTTTCTCTGATTAAGTTGTTTTTAGTATAGTAAATTTGTACATAAGTTTCTTTCATTTATTTTTCTTATGCACAAATTTAGGGGAAGATTAGTAGTTCGAAATAATAGTTTAAGTCTAGAATTAGTAAACAGTTTTTCCGTTTAGTTTCTTTAAGGAGTTTTTCCGTATAGTTTCTTTAAGGAGTTGGTGTCTTGAAACGTTCGTTGGAAAGTGATATGAATTCCTGAGAAAGAACAAATCAATCACTCAATCGAAGAAAATTAAAGTCTAAGATGAATTGAATGTTCATATGATGTATCAATAGGCTTAACAGTTCTCAAAGAGGTTCTAGTAGTGTGATCAAACTAAATAATACACAAGAATTTTGTCAATCAGTTAGATATAAGGTCTGCACAAAACTGAGTTCCATCAAAAATGGATTGAGAGTTGAATTCTACACCTCTTGATTTTCATCCATAAGACTATGCGTGGTTTTTCATAAACAAATGAAAAGCAAGCACATCCGCCAAATCAAAAAAGTCCACAATAAACATATGCATGAATATTCCAATGTACATTAATTCCATGGAATTTCAGCGTATCCACAAAATCCATTTAATAGATGCATGAGACTCCTCTGTTATACGATGTATAAACCTGGACATCTCAATGCATTAAAAGTAAATCAAAGTGAAAAACTGAATCCTCAATAAATCCTGAGGATGGATAGGTTTTACCTTGAAATTGAAAGACCTTTTTGTTGTTAAAATTAAACCAAAACATGATAACCGATCATATGCTAGCTGCTATGATGAGAATAGTTGAGTTTAATGGGATAACAAGTATTGATAATCAGTGAGCTTTAGAATCATAGGTAAAAATATTCTTTGAATGAGGAATTGGGTTGTCTCATAACGATTTGATCCCAAACTAAACTATCAACGACTAACTGTTATTGACCTAGTTTGATTAAATTTTATTATTTAGTGCTCGTGTCACTTTGTTTATCTTTGTTTTTTGTTTTTTGGTTAATTTTTAATTTTTTAATCTTATTTTATTTCATTTTTCTTTATGTCTTTGTCTGTTCAAGAACAAATTAATCAGATGTCCAAAGCAATTTCATCTATTTTAATTAACAGTTTTTTTAAATGGGTTTTCGATCGAGGATTTTTTTTATTCTTGGCTTTGGTTTTGGTAAATAAGTAAATGAGTTCTCGATCAAATCAAATTGAATATAAAAGGGTTTTCGGTGGTTCCTGTTCTCAATACCTTTAACCGAAAAGAAAAAGAAAGGAGGAAAACAAGAATTTCAAAACAAAGTCGTGCAAGATTTTTTTCCTTAAAGGTTTTCGGTGGAAATTAGTGACTAACGAAGAACTGAGGTATGATCTTAGTAACTATTTTCAATTTCTTTCAGTTTGAAAATGTGAATGAAGATGAATGGGGGTAAAATCGAATAATATTCAGGATTGTAATGAAGAAACATTCACTGGGGTTCACATCGAATAATGGGATAGAAAAGGTTAAGGGAAGTTCAGTTGTTGGGTTAAGCTTTCATTGAAGGATTAATGGTGGATTAGGGTTTCTCGGTGGTGATTTCGAAGAAGAAAAGGGGCTTGTGTAAAACTTGACCAAGAACGCCATCGAGAATGATAGAGTTCACCGAGAACACAACCTAAAAGGGTTGTCTTCACCGAGAACCCAACCATTCCACTAAGAACACATATTTAAATCAATTTTTAAATCTGGTGGACCGAGAACTCAATTGTTGAGTTTCTTTTGAAAATTTAAAGTTAGTGTGTTTTCGGTGAATGGGGTAATGAATTCTCGATGGGAATAACTGAGTAACCATTTTTTCAGTGATATTGAATTTGTGTTAAGACTTATTGCGAGTCTGTGATTTCAGGGAATGGCGGCTCTAAAGTTTGTGCCCGATCATAACGGAGTGGCCCACCTGTGTAACCCTCCTCGGCAACACATGGAGTTTAAATCGCTTATCGTTGGGCTGAACATGTGCAGGATTGCATACGCACTTAGAACAAATCCAGTTATTTGAGAAAGAGCTATCCGAGAATTCTGGGGATCTGCAACAATCAATGGTCAAAGTGGATAGATTGAGGCCAATGCACAAGGATGCAAGATCACTGTGTCAGAAGAAATTATCAGATCAACGTTGCTGTTTGGGGACCAATCAGATCATCCTATATTCTATCCAAATGATGTTGTAGTCAGTGTACTGATCAGAAAAGGATATGAGGGAGAGTACCCTCCACTCGTGAAGAAACTTCTTCATCCCTATTGGAGACTGTTAGCGCATATGGTTCAGATGGGAATCTCAGGAAACAAAGGAGGAACTGATGTCCTCGGAGTTGAATTAACTTCTGGTATCGTAGCTTTAACCATGGATTGGGATTTCAATTGGTCCAGGTTGGTGTTCGAAGAAATGAAGAAGATCTGAAAGGGGTGAAAAAGGAAATCTTCTTGATGTATCCTAGGTTTGTCCAAATGATTTTGGATGCTCATTATCCAAAGCTAGTGAAGACTGTGGATTCTCTGGATATCAAGACCATGGGACCAAATGTTTTATGTTTACTTAAACAGACAAGAAAAGGAGCTCAAGTTACTTTTAGAGGGTTGAGACCATTAGAAAAGTTTGGAAGGTTTGGAGAAGTTGATAGTTCTGATCAAGGGAGTGTACTGAATGTGATAGTTGCTGAGGAACACGATGTTCAACTTCAAATGGGAAGAAAAGAATATGATCAGGAAAATCCAGAGATAGAAATCTATTCAGTTGATGATTTCGTGGTAGAAATGATTGATCAAGAGTTTGATTCAACACTGAATGAAGCAGAAATCTCCGAGAATCTTACTCCAAGGAAGAGGTCTAGACGAGATCCATGTCCTAAACCACGTTCAGTAAATGTGCCTATTACTGGGACTTCCACTTCAGGCCAAAGACCAGAGATAGAGAATGTGGTTGATCCGGCACATGAGAAGGAATCTGAATCTTACAGAGTAATCAGGATTGCAAGTAAAGGAAAGGGAATTGATGAGGCTCCGGTTGATGTGCATGTGTTACAAGAAAGAGTTTTTGTATTGGAAAGCAACTTAAAGATCAAGTGTTGCAGTCAGTAACAAAAGATATACTTATCAGTGATCTTCAGGAGAATCAAGTAGCTTAGAACTTGAAGATACAGACTTTAGAATCAAATCTAGGGTACCTCATGGATCTTAAGTGGTGGTGATCTGAAGAAACAACAAGATCCTGAAGTTGACATAAGAAATTATGGTACAGGTGAAAAGAGAAGTGATAAAAATAAAGAGTCTGAAATGAAACAGGGAGAAGCCGGTCCTAGCCAACAAGTAGAAGATCGACTAATGTTTGATGTTGATGATTTATTGGAAGAGAACGTGGAGCTAACTAAGACAGAAGACCCAGGGAAAAGGAAGGTATCTTCATCAATTGAATATGATTATTCAAACGTTGATAAATGGGTTGCTAGAAGGAGAGTGGATACTTCTGAAAGACTGATAATCCCAAGTGTTAGACAAAGGATTACTTCAAAACAACAGGACTTGCTAGATAAGTATGTGGTTACAACTAGGAAGAACTATTATGATAAAGTTGGTGATCGATCGGGTATTCACTCATGGCATTATGATGGAGACAAACAGATGTGGGTGGTGATACAAAAAAGTGGCAATTTGGAATGTCACGAGAGTCCTTTGGATTTTGAGTCATGGACTCGCGTGGATCTGGCAGAACTTGATGAGGCTCCATTTTTCAATCGATCAAATGACCAAAGAGGAATAGAATTCTATGAATTTCTTCATGAGGAAGTATGTTTGAATTTCAAGAGAATGAAGACTTCCGAGTCAATAGTAAAGAAACATAAAAGGGTTAGAGATGGTCGAACTGGGAAAACGTTTACATCGATCAGCTAGCCACCAACAAACAAGTTGAGAAGTATTTCTATTCCACAGAGATTCCTTGATGGATGTTTATCCAATTTTGTTATGTGGGCAATTGATTCAGGATCTTCTGAAGCTGTGATTAACTGTGGAGATCATGAGTACCGTATTATGGATAAGAATGATTTACTGAGGTTTGGAGAGCATGATATAAAGATTCTGGCTATGCATCAAATTAAAACTGATCCGGTGTTTGAAATGCACGGTAAAGACTTTACTTCATTGGCTGCTTCGATTGTAAGGACTAAACTTTGGGCAGGATCAAAGGTGATGCAGACTTTTCCTACTGAACCTTGATGTTTTTGATGATACCATAATCCTAGGGGAAGATTGTAAGGGATAGCTTTTGAAGGATTTTGATATCAAGAATATGGTTCTCGGTGAATAAATGGGTTCTCGGCTTCCTTGGATGTTCTCGATGATATGAGGTTCTCGGTGGTGTCCGGTGGTTCGCATTTTGTTTTGTTTTGGTTCTCGGTTACCTTGTGTTTTATATAAATACTTGTTTTCGTTTCAGAGATGATTAAGCATTCATTCAGTTTATTTTAGAGAAGTTTTCCTGTTCTCTTTGTTATTCATTGTTCTTGTATTAGACGAGTGTTCCGAGTTTAATCAAAACTCGTATGCAAGTTTATGAATGTTTGTTTTTGTTTCTTGATCGACTAATTACTGATTTCTGCTCATTAGTTAGGTTGGTTTGATATCGAATTGATAAGATTCACGTTTTTGAGACTTACATTTTTATAGCAGTGAATTACATCACCATAATTAAATAAATGATATAAAGTGAGCCTTAAACATTTGTTACATCACTGTACATAAATAAATGACACAACGAAACTAGGGGTGTAAACAAATCAAGCCAGCTCGTATAATACTCGTGATCGGATCGGTAAAATACTCGAATGATCCGAGCCTAAACAAGCTCGAGCCCAAGCCCGAAAATGTGGCTCGTTTAGTTATCAAGCCCAAGCCTAAACCCTAAACCCTAAACCTTAACGAGGTTTTTATTTTTCTAACTTTTATTTATTATATTAAGTGTATATATATATATAATTAATTAGTTTTATATATAAAATTATGATAAATATATTTAAATCATATATTTCATGTTAAATTTGGAAGGAAAAATTATAAATATATATTAAATTAGTAATTAATGTAAATAAATTAAATAATTAAAATATAAATGAGCCGAGCCGAGCCGATCTTGAGCCTAAATTTTTAAAATTAGCCGAGCTCGAGCAGGAGTCCTATTTTGTCTAAATGAGCCAAGCTCAAGCGTAAACAAGCTCGAGATCGGTTCGGCTCGTTTACACCCCTAAACAATACCTATATTTAATTTATAACAATGTAACCTAAAATTCGTTACAACTCGTTACAACTAATGTGTTATGTTTATAATTGTTACATTGGTATAAATACGAATATCCAAATAAAAATAAAAAACCTACTTTAGACTATAACAGAATTAAAGGGAAAAATAATATGAGTAAAATGATGAAATTTTTATAAAAAAATATTATTACATAAAAAATTATTG
The DNA here is from genome assembly GCA_009363875.1 of Mikania micrantha. NCBI lineage: Eukaryota > Viridiplantae > Streptophyta > Magnoliopsida > Asterales > Asteraceae > Mikania > Mikania micrantha. The sequence goes on from CM018692.1 coordinate 92,108,851, forward strand.
ATGTATAAAAAAGAGAGAGTAAACTTAAAATAACAAATTATCTTTATTAAAATATATTAACATGTGACACATGTCACCACTATATTAATTATATCTTTTTGATATAGTACAAATGACTAAAATACTCTTCTAAATTTAAATATGAATGAGACATGTCACAATCCTATACAATAAACTTTTAGATTAACTATTAGATTTGAGTTAATAGGTTATTGTTTAATTCAATGGTTTTTATATGATCTTAATCCAATATATATATAGGGAAGGGTTCAAATACTAACCCTCCTTACGGCGCTAACCCATTAACTTTGCTAAAAAATAGCCGAATCTTGAATTTTTTTTTAAACATCATTGTAACACAATTTGAACACCATGTTCAGTTTTGAGTTTTGGCTAATTCATCACCGTTTGGGCTCTTACAGTACTGTAGGTGTTTAAATATTTAAAACTTACAGTACTGTAGCAAAAACCTTACAACGATGGTATTTTTTAAACGGTGATGAATTAGCCCAAACTCAAAACTGAACATGGTGTTCTAATTGTGTTACAATGATGTTCAAAAAAAAATTCAAGATTCGGCTTCGTTTTGGCAAAGTTAATAGGTTAGCGCCGTAAGAGAGGGTTAGTATTTGATCCCAATCCTATATATATATATATATATATAACATTAATTATAAAAGAAGAAAAAACATACATCTTTATATTTACTCTAATTTGGTCCCCAAAAGTAATAAGATGTAGTTATTCGATTACAAGGGTTAACAATTGAATCATTGATTGCATTAATTAAAAAAGACAAAAAAACATACACATTTAGTTTTACTTTAATTTGGACTCTAAGTGATAAGATGTACTTATTCAGTTATCGCAATAATTAAAAAGGGTTATCAATTAATCATTCACCTTAACTCTTGTTAGATATTGTCCAAAAAAAAAAAGTCAGAATATGGTGCTTATGGGAGGTTTAACAAAACATATATATGTATAGGGAAGTGTTCAAATGATAACTTATTGATAAATCAATAACCCATTAACTCAAATCCAATGGCTAATCAAAAAGTTGGGTGTATAGGATTGTGACATGTGTCATCTTTCTTATTTAAATAAAGAAGGGTATTTTAGTCATTTGCACTATATTAAAAAACTGGAATTAATTTGGTGGTGCCATGTGTCATCTTCTAATATATTATAATATATTTACTTTTTTATTTAAAGTTTACTCCCTCTTTTTTTATGCATCCATAACTTTTTTATCCTATAATATTTTTTTATAAAAATTGCATCATTTTACTCATCTTATTTTTCTCTTTAATTCCGTTATAGTCTTGATTAGTTTTTTTTATGTTCGTATTTACACCAATGTAACGAGTTGTAACAAATTTGGGTTTACATTGTTGTAGATTAAATAGGAATTACATTTAGGAATGTAAACGAGCCAAGCCGATCCAGGGCTCATTAATTACGTTATATTCTGGACTAGTTTTTTTCCCCGGATGTTCGTACTTACATCAATGTAACAAGTATATACATAACACATTGTTTGTAATGAATTGTAACGAATTTTGGTTTACGTTGTTGTAAATTAAAAATGAACTACGTTTACGATGTAAATTAAAGTGAGCCTAACATATTTGTTACATCACTGTAATTAAATAATTGATACAATGTAATTATAATTATTTACTACAATGTAACCATATTTGTTATATCATTGTAAATAAATAAATGATACAATATAACTAGGGGTGTTATCAAGCTATTTTGTGTTAACGAGCCGAGCTCAAGACTTAATGAGCTCGGGATTGGATCGGCTCGTTTACACCCTAAACGTAACCCGTATTTAATTTACGAAAATGTAAACCAAAATTAGTTACAATTCGTTACAAATAATGTGTAATGTTAATATTTGTTACATTGCTGTAAATACGAACATCTGAAAAAAATTAAAAAAACCTAGTCAAGACTATAACGGAATTAAAGAGAAAAATAAGACGAGTAAAATGGTGCAATTTTTATAAAAATATTATAGGATAGAAAGTTATGAATCTATAAAAAAAGATGGGATAAACTTTAAATAAAAAAGTAAATATATTATAATATATTAAAAGGTGACATATGGCACCACCAAATTAATTCCAGATTTTTAAAATGGTGCAAATGACTAACATACTCTTCTGTATTTAAATATGAAACATGACACGTGACACAATCCTATACACTCAACTTTTTGATTAGCCATTAGATTTGAGTTAATTGGTTATTGCTCTATCCATGGGTTATTATTTGATCACAATCTTATATGTGTATATATATGTATGTATGTATGTATGTATACACACACATACATACATGGGATGTTCAAATGAAAACTAAATTAAAAGAATCATTTCTAACAACAAGTTTTCCTATTTTAAAGAAAAATTACTTTTATACCTCTAAAAACATGTGGTTCAAAATTAATTATTTTGGTTCGTTTATATTTAATGGTTCTCTTATTAGAATAAGTCCTATACACACACAGATATATATATATATAGGGCAAGGATCAAATAAAAAAAATTTATTTTGCCTAATAAGGCTAAAAAAGATTTTTAAAATATCTAAAACCGACCCAAATTAACTCCGATTGAACTCATTTCAATGGCATTGGAACCGTCTCATCAAACCCTACAATATTTGCTTTTTGGTACCTTTAACAACTAGTTTTAGAGTTTGGATTTTAATGCATGTATTTTTAGCTTTTATGGTTTATCTTTAGGTTTAGGGTTAGTTTTTATAATTTTGGTTTTATTATTAGGGTTTATTGTTTATCATTTAAAGTTTAGGTTTTAGGAAATTACAATCTGGTTCCAATGATGTAAAAATGAATTCAATCGGAGTTTGTTTGGGTCGATTTTCGAGTTTTTAAAAATCCTTCTTAGCATTGTATAGAGAAATGTTAAAAAAATAACTTACCCTTAAAGCAATATCTCTAAATAACCCGTTAAGATCAAACCAAATTTTCGAATTTTTTTAACATCGTTGTAAATACAATTAGAACAATTTCTTATTTTTTAAGTTTGCGTAAATTAATTATTGTTTGAAAGTCGTTGTGACGTTTTTTATCTCCAGTTAAATATACTAGATTATATTGATTACGAGTTTACCACGCTACACACCTATGGTAATCCACCAGTTTATGATAATAATATTTAAAGTTTGAATTTATACTAAATCAAACGTGTCCAGGAAACATCTTAATTAAGAATGTTCCCGGTTTTGTTGCATGTCCACCTCTCGATCGCACGTTGTAGGCTTATTGTTATCTATTCATTTTTTAACTTCAAAATATTATTTAAACTAAGCAAAGTTATCATGTTTGCAGGCACATATAATTTTATTTTTGTTTATTAAAAACATAAATATAACATTAATTTGAAGTGACTTTGAAATTCCGTAGGCTCGTGATAAACATATTGGGACTTTGGGCTGTAATTTTAAAAAGAGTAAATTTACACGTATGTTCTGATAGATGTGTATGATTTAAACTTGAGAGGTGTGATATTATATGAAGATATGATTCAATTAAACATTTGAAGTACAAACAACTATCTTATGAATATTAAAACGTTAAAAGTAAATTTGAACATTTACTCCTATGTTGCGTTCAATGTTTTAAAAACGGGTATTTTAGGTGCACCAGATTTGGCTTAAAGATGGTTGAACCGGGTTGTATCGGATGGGTCAACCGAACACACTAGTTAACCATGGAATTCCATAGAAATACAACTTATATTGAAATAAATTTCCAAAAAAACATCCAAATTCATTAAAAACAATTTAAAAAATACTCAAATTCATACAAAACTGTCACACCCCGAGCCGGCGGGAACGGATCGAATTTCCCGTCGGGCGGAAGGTTCTCCGGGCGCGATATCGTTTGATAATCGAAATGATCAGATTGTTTACATAGCACATGAGATATAAATGAAAAATGCTAACATGACATCAATACATAATTACAAAGTTAAATTACATAATTATGTTCATAATTTAACTAAGTAATTCTCCCAAAAGAATCACTGTGGCTTCTATCTTGTAACTGTACAAGATATACAAAATATGATTCACTGTTTTGTCATATCAAAAGTATGCAACACAAAATGAAGCTAGGTCTTCTAAGAGTCCACTAGCTTAGTTCTTGCATATGGGTACTACACATGTTCGTCACCTGAGAAAACATGCATTTAAGAAAAGTCAACACTAGGTTGGTGAGTTCATAAATTTTGTAATTGAAAACATTGATTGGTTCACATGCACAATCACAATGTAATTCTTGTAACTTGTATGTTGTTTGATTCATCCATTCTCCCAATGGCCTCTCAATAGTTATATTTACAAGTAGTATCTCATCCGAGTAGTTACGAATATATATAGGGCATATGTAGGGGAACCAAGCCCCAGCCAACATCCTACCACATAACTACTAGAACTCCACACTACTTGCAATACAACTATAGATATCCATTTCCATTTCACCTGTTCATCTCATCTGTTAATCACCTGTCAAATCATGTGTAGAATAATATAATAATAAGAGTTTAGTTATCAAACCGAAGTATTGATTACCCTTTTATGTATTAAGGATATTAGATTTATCAAATCTGATCCTAGTATTATTCTGTTACTTGTGGGGTTAACTGTTAGTCACTTTTAAATATTAAGAGTGTAAGTTAACCAATTGTTCTTTGTTCTCCACTTGAAATGCATAGAGCCTAAAAGGAATCCATTGCAACCTTCACGTAATCAGGTTACAATGAATCCGATTTACCTCTATCGCATTGTATTCCCATAGACCTCAACGGACGCTATTACCAGTAGTGGAACATGAGAGTAGATCAATTTCTCAACCTACTAGTCAATAGGATCCCGCTGGATTAATTACAATATCACTGCAGATTAATATCACCATGTGACGCTTCCCAGAACCTGACTTGAAGTCGCCCTGTTACCGGTCATACGTTACCGGCCAATTGAAATTACGAGTAACATATTGCCCTACTCACCGGAGGTTTGTCAAACCTATGGTACCACTATGCTATCGTCGGTTTAGTCACGTCAAACTAACTGGTCAACGATTATAAAGGGGCTTACATGATCAATTTGCATAAATGGCACATGATTGAAATGATATAATACAACAGTTCAATAGCAATTAATTGTATTTGTGTTCATCTGTGTTATTTGTTCTCATGGTTGTATGTTCTCATTGTTATTAACAAGGTTAAATAAGAACTTGTCTTATTATATTATGTTAATTGTGTATGAATGGTGTTGTTATCATGAAGGTATGTTATCATGATTACCATTCCTTGTTTTCCATATAGTCACCATGTTGTCATTAAGCCGTGGTAAGAACTAGTCTTACTACCCTTAATCGACTCAGGTGGTGGACAATAGTTGTTCCATGTTATCTTGTAATATGTGTTGAGTTGTAAGCTAAGTGTTATAAGCACTTGTCTTATTACACTTAGTTAACTCTAGTGTGGACTGATGTTAAGAAGATGTGTTATCTTCATATCATTCTTGTGTTTTGTTCTTGTCATCATGTTTTCCTGTGATTATCTCAATGTTTGTTCTTGTAAGAATAAATAAGTGTTGTAAGATATAATCTTGCAACTATATTATTCTATTGTGTTGATGATGTCACACCCCCAATTTCAACTAACGGAATCATACCGTTTGGGAACGTGACAAACCAGGATCTCAGATCATTAGACATAGCGAAGACCTCTATATGAATTTCAAAACATACGTTGGTCTTTAAAACATATCATTCAGAGTTTACAAAAAGTTGCGGAAGCGTTTCAAAACCAAATAACAGTTGATAAGTAAAACATTACAAATCAAAGTACTGAAATATTCAATTTCAAATGTTCAAATTCAAAGTGTTTATAATGCATGAGACTCTATCTTCCTAGTCCATGCCAGCTGTAACGCGCGCCTTAGCGTCCTGAGAAAACATGCAAATCAAGTCAACACAAAGGTTGGTGCATAACACATGTTTTAAATAATCATAGTGTTCAAAACATCAGTTTGAATAATAAGTTGTAGATAACATAGTCACAAATGCACAGTCATGATAGCTAATCATATAAACTATTTACATACGTGTTCGACACCGAAGCTGACTAATTGCCATGCTATAGCATGTTTTCGCCTTGCCACTATTGTCTATCACAACAATAGTAAAATGTGTTTGGTCAGTCAAACACCTGCGTAGATCCCATCTACCAGGTGAGGTTTGTCAAACCTAATAGATCTATTTCCAACTACCACGCTTTGCACTACGGCAAACTAAACGGTTCGAGGTGTGTAAGGACTTTCAAGTTGATATGTTGGCACATAATGTAAACAGATAACTCATGCAAGTGATATGTATCTAAAAACAGTTTGTTGCACATGTTTTCTCCCCCAAAACAGTTTTAAATAAGAAAGGGGCCGTGTACGCACCTTTGATAATAGCAGAATGATCACACACTAAAAGCTCGTGTAAGAAATCCTCCTACGAAGAATCTGTGTTTAAACAATAACCTAGTGTTATTCGGATTGTCGTTTTGTGCTTGAAATCACATACGTATCAACATACGTATGTTAGAGTGTGAGAATTATGCATACGGAAGTACGCGTACTTTTGAAATCGTTTAAATAAAATCACATTTGATTTTATTTAATTAATCGCAATTATACGCGATTTCGTGTTCGGATTAAAATATGGATTTTATCATTTCAACACGTTCGTATTCTCATTACGGTTCCAACGCAACTTGAACGGATCGAATCGGACTTGAAACGAAGAAGTTATGGTTAAAACATTAAAAATGATTTAAAAGTTCAAAAATGGTGGAATCCGGATTCGAACCCGCGACCCCCCCGTTCAAAGCACACGCGTCTAACCAGTCCAGCCCGCTAGGGTTTCGCGATTATAATCAGGAATTAATTCTTTTATATCTTATCTGATCGGATTCCCTTTGTTCTACCATAGCCGAAGCTTGTTATCTCCAATTGATCCACAATTCGAATCCGATTAACATTAACATCATAGGGCTTTCATTGGACAACAAATTTCGAATCTTTCTGATTAATCAATTTCGATAACCATATCAGTTTGCATCAAAAACCCAAGAACGTATTCATCTTATGAACCCTAATCATCGAATTCATCCAATTCGTTACTGAAACCATGAATTGCAATGGGGTTATGCTTAATCGAGGTTGTCTGAATCTACTAATAACATTCAATTCGATTTCTGAATCCATTTTAACCCAATCCCCCAATTCGTTCTTAAAGCATGAACCCTATAACTAACATCCATCAAATCTTTGTAACTTACTGAAATTGGGACCTGGTTTAGTTACATCGCACCCTTCTGAAACTATTGATATAGTTTAATTCCATTTTAAAGCTTATTTGATCTAAAACCCCCAAACCCGATTCAAGTATGAACCCTAGTTCTTGAACTCTTATAATTCGATATTATCAACCGAAATTGATTTGGATTACACCTTAGTCGGCATGTTTAGGAAGTGTAGGATGAATTACCAACCTGTTTTGATGTCGAATTGTAGTCGAACGACTTCGAGCCCTAGTTTCGGCAATCCTTCGATCGAACTCCTGCTTCCCGAGCTACTGGAATCGAATTGTGATGTGTAAAAGATACTAAAGGTGCCGATTAAGGAGTATGAAGCTTCAATTGTGAATATCATAATCGAATTTAACGAATTCAATCATGGGTGTCTACGGTTACAACTCTTGGGTGTTAATTGAGTTTAATTCCACGACTTAATGCTCTAATAACGTATGGTTATTGTTAATGATCATCAATGTGATGCTTATAACAGCTTAAACACGATTATTACTGCCCAATGATTCGAATTCCACTTCAATTTTGATAAGCCTACTCGAATTTTGACTTTTATAGTCAAAATTGATAATTAAAATATTACTTCCTATAATCAAAATGCCTTATAACCTAATTTTATTTATTTTAACCTTTGCAATTTGATTTCCCTTGATTTCATGCAATATCAACACATTTCGATTAATAAAGTTACACTAAAAATCCCGAATTATCACAAATCATACTTATTGAACTATTATTAACCTAAGTTTACCCAGTGGGGCCAATTGGGCCTTACTGGGCCTTCCTGGGCCTACCTTGGCCTTCTCTGGGCCTACTTTGTTTACATTGGGCCTTACTTGAATTTATTGGGCCTTATTGGGCTTCTCTTGGCTTTGTGGGCCTACATTGGCAATGTTGGGCCTAATTGATCTGGTTGGGCCTCCATTGACCTTATTGAGCCTTCATTGGCCTTGTTGGGCCTTCATTGGCCTTGTTGGGCCTTCATTGGTCTTATTGGGCCTTGATTGGCCTTGTTGGGCCTTCATTGGTCTTATTGGGCCTTGATTGGCCTTGTTGGGCCTGTGATAGCACCAACTCCTGTTAACTAGGTTAGTGTGAAAAGTCGGATTGTCACAGATGAGTTATGAAATTATATTATCATAATCATCTAATTGTTCCTGTCATATCATGATCACACAAGCATGCATACAATGATAAACGATAATAAACAATTCAATATTATCTAATCATAATATAAGCAATATGTTGAACATTAAAACTTTTAAGTAAATAAAAGTAAACATGTTTCTCAGCCCCGTGAGTTGAAAATCAGTTAAGATTAAAGAAAAGGGGCATATGAACTCACATTGCTGTTGATGTGGTTGACTTAGCTTAAACAAGAAATGCACGCGCTCTTACTTGTACTTGTTGTGTATTCACGATCCTGTATTGATTTCACGTTGTTTGTAACTTATGAGTATGAATCGTATGGATTGGTGCACGTGTATGTGTTAACCTTAACTTGGTCATCACCTCTTGGTCTCAATCATCATTGGGCCCAATTCAATTTAAAGTAGAATTTATTACCACTTAATCAATTTAGTTAGAGTTTAATGTATGATTGCAGGTTCTAACTAAAACTTGATTTCCATTACCTCTTCTTGTCTTTAACTTGCTTTTTGTAAGAATTCAATAACTTAGATATCATTAATTGTTTCAACACAAATAACCATCATCTTTTTAATAAAACGAGATTACAAATCCCATTTCCATCATATATCATCCTTAACCACTTAATTCATGAATTTGGTTACTTTGAAACTCATTGGGCCGAGTGTGAATTTTGGGCCGTAGATCACGTGGGCCAAGATATTGGGCTATGTGAATTTCTATGACCAAAACAGTGTGTTGGACCCAATGGGTCAATGTGGGCCGGAACAAATATTTTTGGGCCTAACCGATTGAGTGTACATGGGCCTAGTAGTGATGTGTGTGGGCCCTAGTATTTGAATCGGGTCTAACAATGTATCACAGATCGCATGTCGTCTATTGGGCCAAGGATTTTAACTGGGCCGCCTGAGATACTTGATTGAATAAAGGTTTTGGGCCGAAGAGACTTGGCTGGCCGAATAGAGAGAGCATGGTCTCAAGGGTCGCTGGTGATAAATAAAATCCGATCAGGTGCTTCATTCCCCATAGGTTCGTTCCTCTGGATGCTCAGTGTTCGGCTGGAGGGTTCGCAGACCAAACATAGGTTCGGCCAACATTTGGTTTGTTCCATTAGGAACCATAGGTTCGCCCAGGTAGATTCGGCAGAAAGGGTTCGCATCCATGGTTTTTCGGTGGTGAAGGTTCGGCCAACCAACAAAGGTTCGGCCATGATGGTACTGCGCACAGGTTGGGCTAAGCCTCGGCTGGGGAGGTAGGTTTCGCCTAGGGTTCGGTCAAGCCATGCATGGGTTCGGTGCTCATGGTTTCAGAGGTCACGGTAGGTTCGTGGAAAAGAATGTTCGGCTAGGGCGGTCGCAGGTTCGCCACCTGCTTGAATGGTTCGGTGTTGACTTGTGGTGTACAGGTTCGGCCGAACTCCACTGAACACAGGTTCGGCTCCTACATTCCTGCGAACCGTTCCTGCATCATCCTCCTCATCAGCATGGTGTGGTGGTAGGGTTGCCATATGATAACTGCTAAGCTACTAGAGTTTCTCGTGGTTTATGGTTCGAAGTGAAGGTGGGTTGACCGACAAGGGCTGATTAGGTCTAACAAAAAGGGAAAAACCCTATTTTCAGATTTTTCCTTGATCATTACCTCGAGTTTTAGCGGATAAAACTCCAGATCCGTTGTACTTTCTTGTAGAGAAGGTTGAGAGCTACGCGTGGACACCAAGAACGCACGATTTTGTTGAGAAACGAGTGAGTTATGAAGCTTTGAAGGTTGGAAATGGTGGGGGAAAAGGAAATCCGGGAATTTGGAGTTAGAGAGAGAGAGAGAGAGGAAATGGTGGAAATGAATGAAATGAGTTCATTTGAGGTTTATATACCCTGAGGGTATTCGGGTTCGTTTCGGTTGCTCGATTCGCGTTTTCGTTGCGTTTCCGGAACGTAACGCGTAATTTTACGTGCTTTTAATAAAAATAATTGTTTTATTTATTTTGATGAGTTTCAAAATTGTAAAATATTAAATATTTTATTTTCTTAATTTATTTGTCGTTCGTGTCGAAATTCGTTTTCGTTTCGTCAGAGCGCGTCGTCATCGCTCGTATTCGTTCGAATCGTCACCCGAACGAACACGACAATGGTTTTGCTTTCAGACTTTTGTTTTCTACTTTCCAGTCATCATTTCAGAATGTTAAACTCACAGATATGTTTGTGTGAATCGTCACCCACGCAAACACACTGTCAGTTCGTTATTCTGAAACAACACTGTAATATTGTTTTAAATTGTATTTCCTCACTGTCGGACTCAACTAAACATCTTGTTATCACATTGTTTTCACACTGATTTGTCGGCCATCTGATTCCTGTCATCTATGGAAATCATATCGCAACCGATTTGTTCTTGTTATTTGTTTGAACACTGTTGTTTCTCTCGGTTCGTTGTATTAACTGTAATTAGGTTTTCTCCTAAATACAAACAACTATTGTTTAAAATGAATGTTGTACTTACGTCATTTAAGTTTACACATAAATACGTACAACTGTTTCTTGTATTTAGAATTCTGTTAATACAAGTATGGTTCACAATCATGTATTTACACATAGTAAATAGTGAAAGTACACATACCGTACGGACTTGCCGGACGATCTGGTACTGGATGTCACAAAAACAATCTAAAAAGTACTCAAATTCTAGTAAATATTTTTAAATAAAAGTGCATAATAAGATTATGACATTGGTGTGTTAAACGCATCAAGTTCATGATCGCTTAAAAGCCGAAATTCACTATCATCGTTGTCTTCATCAACAAGAGGTCGGTTATGGTAGAGATTAACGCATGCGCTAGGTTAAAACTCAAAAGTTTTGAACTTTTAATCGAACGGAGATATTTTTATTTTTTACTTAGGTCAAAATCTTGCGTTTTTTTGAGACCGGGAATACCGGTTTTACAGGTATAACCGGATTCAACTGCCGGCACAGTTGATCGAAGGAACCTGCATAATCTCGAAGAGTTTCGTACCGGATGAGTTAGCGGCGACAAGTTGAACCGGTCAAACCGGCCGGTTCGAACTGGTTTTTAAAACATTGGTTGCGTTACCAAGATTTAAAAAAAATAATTTAATTGAAAAAAATTAATAAAAGTTAAAAGTCAACCCAAAACCATGTAAAACCACCTCAGTTATTCGTAACTTTGCCTTCAATAAATTAAAAAAAAAGAAGCATATATTTTACACCTATAATATCAGACGGATTAGGATGACGACACCTCGTATTACGGTATGTCATACCGCTTACACTTCTAAATGAGTTTTATTTTTTTTTTTCAAAAAAGTTAACGATTTAAATTTATATATTAAAGAAAAATTAATAAACTACGAGACATAAAACATATATTGCATATAGTCATATATTAGACTGAAATATTACAAACTGAAGAAGCTAGAACTCAAGCAATTAATAAAAAGGCAAATTGGCTTTTAATAATCAAAACTTTGACCCATTAGCCGCTGTCGGTCCCAACTATGAAAATCCCCAATAACGGTCTGAACTTTCGACATATTTTCCCGTAGCGGACCGCCGTCAAATAAACCCTAACGGCGTTAACTTTTTTTCGAATTTCGAACGGATTTTTGAGGGCTTTTGTTCAGATGGAGAATACGAGTCGAATGGCGTATAACTTACCTCGAAACGTTGCTCCAAATTTCTCAATTTGATGATTTCTTTGACGAACTGAAAGTTTAAACACCAAAATTGGGAAATTTGAAGCAACGTTTCAAGGTAAGTTATACGTCATTCGACTCGTATTCTCCATCTGAACAAAAGCCCTCAAAAATCCGATCGAAATTCGAAAAAAAGTTAACGTCGTTAGGGTTTATTTGACGGCGGTCCGCTACGGGAAAATATGTCGAAAGTTCGGACCGTTTTTGGGGATTTTCATAGTTGGAACCAGCAGCGGCAAATGGGTCATAGTTTGGATTATTTAAATCCTATTTGCCTAATAAAAAAATGCTAATGTTAAAAAACAATTATGCGTGAAAGTAGTTGAATATGTGACCACTTGTTTTACACATATAAGCCTAATTAAACCACACGACCAAGTTGGTTGTTCGTAACATAGAAGTTGGTTGAACCAATGACCGCTGTGCTTCTGACCTACTGTTTCCTTCTATTTTATAAACGAAAAAGTCTTGTATATAACATAGAAATGGTCAGTGGGTCCGCACACTATTAAAATAAATAAATAAATAAATAAATAAATAAATAAATAAATAAATAAATAAATAAATAAATTGAGTGGGTGGCTTTATACATTTCATAAATTTAAAATTATTTTAGGAAGAATTTTGATTTAAATGATAGTTGTAAAAACTTAGGAAAAAAAATAAAGAATCTTCTAGTTTGAGTTATTTATTCATTTATTTATTGAGCTGACACAGTTTATAAAAAAGAAATATAGCAAGCTAGGGGTGTCGTTTTTAACCAAATCTAAATATCGAACCCGATTATAATCAACCTGAACCTCAATAAGTGTTAACCTGATCTACTAATAAACGTCCCAAACATGAAGTTTTTAAATGGTTGATTTTCTCGAAGATTTGGTAACTCGAATAACTCGAATATTTACATCTTCTACTTGTGTGTGTGTGTGTGTTTGTGTATATGATTTGCATCATTTGAAAACTTGTTTTTAAAAAGAAAACCCTTAAACTTTATATAGGTCGTCCATTTGAAATTTTGAAATTAAACATATGATCCACATTAAATTTGAATAAAAAATTGGGGTTCGAATAAAAAAAAACAATTTTAATGTGGAACACATGTTTATTTTCAAGATTCTAAATTGACAGCCCGGATTAAATTTTTTGTCTAGGAACAGGTTTGCACAAGATACAATATATATATATATATAGGGAGATGATCAAATGTTAACCTTACATTATTGCGAAAACTGTTTAACTGAATCAGATTGGTTGGATCAACTATATTTGCAAGATCTAATGGTTGAGATTAAATTGGATTAAATAATTTGGGTTTTTAAAAAATGTAATACAATAAGGTTACTTTGCTCTTTTTACTCAAACTACACACATCAAATCAATCCATACAAAATCACCTTTTCAAAATCTTTGGCCAAATCCTCATCTCCTTTTGAAAGAACTTTAGTTCATTTCCAGAAATGTGCTCGATGGATAATCAATAATTTTGCTCGTGGTTTAACTTTCCAAAATTTTATTATTTTTGATTGGCGCTGCTTTCGTGTTGGTAACGACTATTCATACTAGGTTAGATACAAAATTTAATAAAGTTTAGTGATGTGTGGTGTTTTAATGGTGGTTGTGTAGTGTAGTGGATGCGGTGGTGGAATGACAGTGGCATGGCGTAGCGTTCTTCGACAACCGTCAGAGATTCAAGCAAACGACGGTGGAGCCGGTGAAACCTCAGATGGTTTACCTCGTGAAGTTTGTAATTTTGTTAACATATATGCATTATTGTTTCATTTTAAGTTTGAAATATTTGCCTGGAAAGAAAATAAACATCAACCGTTGTTAACGTCTTACTCAAGCATGCTTAATAACACGAGATTACAAGCTAGTCTCCAAGCTTTAATTACATTCAATCCAGTCTTTCTAGTTTCTATTCCACATGTATTCTATTTCGGATCCATAAATAAGAGTTCACTTGAATCTCTTCCACAATTTCCACCAAACCTTTCCTCTAATTACTTAAAATTCTACATTTCTCGCTCTCCAAATGAACCATAATTTGACTAAGCATGTCTACTTAAAGAGATGCTTGTAGGTTGTTGTCGAAAGATGTTCCATTGTGGCGTCGGCACTTGACCAGACTTTTGAGCTTCGTGCAGGTCGACCAAGTCAATGTATCTGGTTACTTTATCACATTGATAGTCGGGTGATTTGATTATCTAGATGTAATAAATATGTATCTAAAATCCATCTCATGTTTCTAAATGAATTAAAGAGTATGTTAAGTAGTTAATTAAAAGTTGTTAAAATAGAAAGAAAAAAAATCCTTATGGTACAAGAGCGTTGATTGTATTTTTAAAAGATCGAAAATCTATTTTATGTCGGCTTTGAATAACATACATATATACGCCTCATGTTTTTATTTTTTAATATTTTGGATGGTTAAAAGCCATTGAGTTTGGTAGAAGAGTTGTACTCACCATGATCTTTAACAACTTCTCATAAATGTTTGTATGCAAAAGGAGCGAAATTCTTGTTGGATCAATCATTGACAAACTGAAGTTTGGCTTCTTAGATATACTGGTCGTTTGACCAACCACTCATGTAACAGACTTTCCTCCCAAATAAAGTCATTTAATCCATTCACCTTTTTATTTAAATGCCAATAATTCCATAGATTGTGAGCATTTCTTGAAACTTGAGGACTCATTATAGTATACTTCTATCTTCCCCCAATATGCATCCCCATTCTGGTTTTGGATTCTCATATATGCTTTTGATTTTGATGTCGATCCTCAACAATTGTGAAACTCGAGCTTCATCATGTTATTGAACATGTGATTGTTGCATTTTTTGAGATTGTGGAATTTGTTTCTATTGTATAAATTGTTGATATTGAAAAGTACACTCTAATTGAGGAGGTGGTTGTACAAACGGTGACAACTCGGGAAATTGTTGAAATTGAGAGAAACCGCATAGTTATGAAAAATGAGTGAATGCAAGTTCTTGTGAAATCTAAGAAAATGAAGGTTGTTGGGTTGACTTTTCTTCATTAACGCCTCCAGGGTTAAAAATTGGTTAAATGAAGATAGAGCTTTTGGATCCATAAAAAATATAAAATTTGTGAGTATATAAAAGATAGATGTTTGATGTGAAATTATAGCTGGTTTGAATTACTATATAACAGGGCCAAGTAGTCGTTTTTTTCCTTCAAAAATAATAGATTTTTTTATTTAAAAAGTAGACGTTGAAAGACTCAAAATTATCTAAAAAACCAAGAAGAAGAAGAAAGAATTTATGTTGCCTTTCAAACCGGTGGTCCTCACAAGACCATAAATGCACCGCACGTCCCTCAACCCCTTCATGAGTGCCCTTCCTTCGTCCTTCCTATCATGCCTTTACGGCGAGCTCCCTTCACATTACCGACGTGCAACGGTGGTCTAATAATAGATATTAATAAATCTATAAGTAGGTACTTGCAAGAAATCACGTTTATCTTAACTATGGAATGATAAATTTAATTATAGATTTGACTAAACATTGATAATTAAACTATAATATCCTTTTTCAAACATTTTAGCATTGGACAAACATTTTATTTTGAAAGAAAAGGAATTTGGCATTATTGTTTTTCTTGATTAGATCCAATTAAGTTCATGGTAACAATGTATGGTAAGGTGGTTACTTTTTTACTGAACACTACAATTAATCACATTTTATTAGACATTACAATCTATTTATATTCTTTAAAAATGAGTTAATTTAGGTAGTTTGGTAACCTCTGAACCACTAAATGCTGAATCAGTAAAATGTCTAAATGATTAAGAGGCTCTGAATCAGGAAGTGCGGAACCTGTTACAACTGTTTGGTTCTACATCTGAACGACTACGCAGATGAGAGATGTTTTAGGATAGGAGAGGAGAGGAGGTCGCCGAAGAGGATTAGAGAGTGGAGAAAAACCAACCCTTTTATTCAGACTTATTCAGACATATGCCTAGATCTAAACCATTCAGACGACCATTCAGACATTTTTTCATTCAGATGTTTGACACAAACGGTACGAATCTGACCGATTCAGACATGACTCTACTCATACTCATTCAGACCCTACCAAATAACCCCTTATTTAAGTTATTTGTTTGACGAGCTGATGGTGTTTCTATAGCCATTTTAAGTTTGCTAATTTTACAATTATTGCCCAAATTGATCTATTGTACAAAGTGGAGTAGACTCGAATTGAAGTGGTGTTAGATAGACCCAAATTCACTAATTTTATAGTTTATTCTAAACTAATTGACCTATAAACATATTATTTTAATTTTATTTAAATCAAAATTTATTAATAACTGGGTCTTAAATCACCATATATTGGTTTAATCTTTCTATTTAAAAATCGAAAATCATAACAAATAATCAAATACGATAAAATCGTACAAAATTGAAACTCAACAAAACCAATAAGCCCTAATTATAAAGTAGACCCAAATCTTCCACAAGCCCAATTGAATGTAATGCAACAATCTTCATGGGGAGATTTTTGAAGAAAAAGATGATGCAAATTTATTATAAAAATATCACATGTTATTACATTGTTATAAACAAATGCTTTAAAACAATAAAAATTATTTTTAAGCATGTAATGTATATTATTATTAGAAACCTATAAAAATAAAAACATATATGTAATTATACGTGTCATGCTTGTTATACAATGGTTTTTATTGCTACAAATTATAAAATTTTAATTTTATAACGAATATGTAACAAATACATATAATTATTTTTATTTTTTATAATAATATATAATACACACCTAAACAGAAAAAAAAAAAAAAGAAAAAAATTAATGTTACATCAGGTTTTCAGTTGTTTTTCTAAACTTAAATTGTTTTTTCTTGAAACCTTAGAATCTCCCACGTTCACCTGTTCATGCTTGATTCAACCTTCATACTCGAAAATTTTTGTTTTGTTTATCATCTACTATCTATTCAGAAATTACTTTTATCGTGCTTTTTGTCTGTTTATGAACTTGTAGCAGGTGCTAATATTTATATGGAAATGATAATGTGAGCTAAGATACAATATTCTAGTGTTTTGAAAGTTATCAGCCTAATATTGGATATTGGTTTCTCATATCTGATCAAACACGAATTGATCATCAAATTGTTTTTGTTTGATCATTGTAATTTTGCTTTATGCAAATAGAATAATTTGCTAATATATAGTACATCGATGTAATAGATGTGTTATATTAGTGCATGACAATACTCTCTTTATTTGGTAGTTGATATAAGCCTATCTTTTGTGAGATGATTTTTTTTAAGTGGCTCATCCTTTGATTCTTTCATTTAACTACTTTTTAACCCGCACGCGCTATGCGGCGAGAAAACCGCATCTATATTAAACAATAAATAAACTGGACCTAGTACTACTCAGCATTACTACAGTTATGTTGGCATGTCTATGTAAATAATGAAATAACCAAATGAGAATACAATTGAAAAATTGTATGCTATTAATTGTAAAAAATGTATCAAATAGAAAAAGAAATAAAGAAATACCACGAGAACAATTAACATATCTTCATATAGAGATACGATGTCGAGAATGAATTCTTATCATGTTCAAGTGTGTTATGAACTAATAAACAATAGTAGAAGGATAATTCTTATTAAGAAGGAAGGATTGGGGATGAGAATTCAAACGATTATAGAAGAAAAGATGGGAAAAGAAGATACATGAGATCTAACAAATTCCTACTCATGACCATGCAATAATTACATTAAATAGACCCTGCTCAACTGAATTTTGTTAAGTTGTTGCTGAGGTGGCATTCATCACATGGTCTTGATATTTCCTGGGCTGAACTCTATTTCTTTTACTTCTCCTAGGTATCTCTTGCCCTTTCTCTACTATCTTGGGCCTAGAAGTACTGGGCTGACTATTTGGGCTCATGACAACACTGCCCCCATTAACTTCCAGTTTGTCCTCAAGCTGAAAATCAGGAAATGGTTGTTGTAATATGAGATTATCCTCCCAGGTGGCCTCTATTTCGGACAGACTTTCCCATTGTACCAGACTTTGAGAAACCAATTGAGAGCCTTTGTAGACTGTGCGCGATTAGATCACTTTTTGTGGTTGCAAAATGAAGGTTGAAGTAGAGTCCACTAAATGAAGAGGATTGATTTGATGCAACGGTTTCCCCATACATTTCCAAACCAAGGATACATGAAAAACATGATGAATTTTGGCAGTTGTATTTAAGTCTAACTTATATGCTACTTCCCCAATCTTGGCCACAGTATGATAAGGCTCGAAATAGCGGTGACCCAATTTGTGATGACGTTGCAAACGAACCGATCCTTGTCGGTAAGGCAACAATTTAACAAACACCCAATCATCCACTACAAATTGGACGTCACGTCTGTGCTTATCAGTTGCCCGTTTCATACGAAATTGAGCTTTTGATAAGTTGACTTTTAACTGTGCCAATAGATTCTTGCGTTCAAAAGTATTAGCAGAACACCATGCGGTCTTACAATCTCATTAACAAAAGTATTAGCAACCGAAATACTATTGAAGGAAGTTGGTAAAGCTAGAAAATGGCCATATTTCAAAAGGCGATCAATAATCACCATAATCACAGATTTTCCTTAAGAAACCGGTAACCCTATAATAAAATCCATGGCTAAGTCTTCGAATATAGCTTGGGGAATTAGAAGATGTTGCAAAAGGCTACCAGGAGACATGAATAAAGGCTTAGTTTGCTGGCACACCTGACATTGCTCAATGAATTGCTTAACATCAGCCCGCATGTGAGACCAATAGAGGTGGAAGATAAACGATGATAACTACGTGTGACACCAGAATGACCCCCAAATGAGGACGAATGGTATTCAGTCAGAATATGGTGGCGTAAGGCAGAATTATTGGGCACAGATAACCGAGTTCTAAAGATTAAGTACCCACTTTTACAGTATACTTGGAAAGGCTGTGGGTTCCTTGGTAATACTGTGAATTCCGGATTTTCACTAGCTGCCTTTGTTATTTCCTTGAGCAAAGAAGGAAACAGAGTTGATATTGCTAGTAGCTGACCCAAAGGAACTCATGAGAGGGCATCCGCGACACTATTCTGGGTACCCGGACGATAAACAATATCAAAATCAAAACCCAAAAGTTTACCAAGCCATTTTGTTGTTCTAGTGTTTGAATAATCTGGTCTTGAAGTCTTTTTAAAGACTGTTGGTCAGTGATGATTGTGAACTTGTGTCCTAGCAAATATTGTCACCATTTGGCATTGGCTTGTGTAATCGCATACATTTCGCGATGGTATGTCGAGGCTTGTTGCATACGAGGGCAAAGATTATTGCTTAAATAGGCTAAGGGAAGGTTTAGAAAAATCGGGAATATGTAAGATTGGTGTAGAACTGAGAAGGGTTTTGAGGGTAGTGAAATCTTGAAGGGTGAGAGGGGTCCAACAAAAAGCATCCTCCGTAACAAATCAGTCAAAGGCCCGACGATGGAGGCGTAGTTTTTGATAAAACGCCTATAATATCCAGCATGCCTAAAAAACTCCGAACGTCTTTAACATTTGTTGGAACCGACCACTGTTGAATAGCTTGGATTTTGGTGGGATCTACCGCCACCCCATGTGCAGAAATCACATGTCCCAAATAAGCCACTTGTGTTTGACCAAAATGATATTTAGACAATTTAGCCACTAACCTGTTATCCAACAGCAGCTGTAATGTTTTTTGAATATGTTATAAGTGTTCCGACCAAGATTTACTATATATTAAAATATCGCCAAAAAAAACCAAAATAAAAAAACGGAGAAATGGCCGAAAGATGTTTATCAGCATTTGAAAAGTGGACGGAGCGTTTGTAAGCCTAAAGGGCATTACTAAAAATTCGTAGTGCCCATCATGCGTGCGAAAGGCTGTTTTCATTATATCCTTAGCTGCCAAGCGAATCTGATGACATCTAGCTAATAAATCCAACTTAGAAAATTATTGAGCATCATGCAATTCATCAAATAATTCATCAATGGATGGAATAGGAAAACGGTCACGAACCATAATTGAATTTAAGGCACGGTAGTCAACACAAAAACGCCAGGTACCATCTTTTTTTCTTACCAAAAGAACTGGTGAGGAAAAGGAACTAGTACTAGGTCGGATTATGCCTTGATTGAGCATTTCTTGTACCAGCTTCTCAATCTCTTGTTTTTAAAAATGTGGGTATCAATAGGGCCGTACCAAGACTGGGGTTTTATCGGGTAACAATTCAATGTTATGATCCTGAGATCTGGAAGGTGGTAATCCCGTTGGAGCAGTAAAAACTTCCTTAAAGTGTGTTAACAGTGACTGCAATTCATGGGAGTAGGTGGTTGAAATGGTCTCAGATGGAATGAGAGTTAAGTTAAAACATTGACTAATGCTTCCAGATTTGACTAAATGGCGAATGCCATTAAATTGAATGGGTTAAACCATATTGACATCCCCTTGCCAAGTAATACGTTTCCCTTGGAAATTAGATTCAAAAGTAGATTTGGATGAGTCAGTAAGAACTGGTCCTAACGTGGCTAGCCATGAAACCCCCAGAACCATGTCCCACCCTTGTAATGGCAAGACAAAAAAATCAACTAAAATAGGTTGACCTTGAATAGCCAAGCGCTCCCCACTACCGACTAACACAGAAAATGGGGCAATAGATTCAATAGTAAAATTCAGAAAGTGAGCAACCCTGGTCTATACAAAAACAGTGGGTACTGTCCCCATCTAATAAATCATGTATCGTTTTCCCTTGAACCGAACCTGTGAAGCGTAGTGTCATGGAGGAACAGCCACTGAACAGGGCGTTATACAAGATTGCTGCTTGATTTTGCACCTCCTCAACTTGTAACTTTTCTGCAAGGGTGGAGTCAGATTTGACAGTGGCCAACGCATCCAAGAGTCCTCCAGAATCCGGAGGATCGTCATTGAAGAACAGTAGTTGTGGAACGGTTTTGCATTTGTGATCCCAAGTGTATTTTTCATCACATCGGTAACATAACCCTTATGCATTCTTTTGACTAATTTCAGCAGGGGTTAATCGCCGAAACCCTACTTTGGGTAAAGTCATTGGAACTGAAGAAGTTTTACCACCAGCCACGGCGGTGGAAGTATTGGTTACTGTCGGAGTACTAGGTTTGGGTAATAAGGGTTTAGAGGAGCCCAAAGAAGGACGGCCACTGAAGATGTATGTTGCAATTTTGCTAACAAGAAATTCAATGAACCTTGTTTAATATTCAATGTCATTGGGCCTTATTCATAGCATCTTCTGGGGTAGTCGGTTGATGGCACAGAACCGATTGTTTAATATCTAATCTTAACCCCAAAATCCAACAACTAATAAGAAATTCAATCAGCAGCGACATGATTTTGCTGGGTAATGCTTCAAATCTAGAACGATAATCGGCCATTGAATATGTCTGTTGCAATTTAGCTAACAACCCTTCATGGGATTCCAAATGATTGGAGTGGAAGCGCTTAGAAACAGCAACCGTGAATGCCTCCCATGTAGAAATTTGCTTTTGATGCTATAGCCAATCAAATCAATCTTCTGCTGCATCATCTATATATAAGGAAGAGATTGGCAATTTGTCCTTTTCCGCTATTGAGTAAAACTCAAAATAACGAGAAGCCTGAGCCAGCCAATTGTAATACCCCGACCGATGGCGGATTTGTCGGGATGCCACGAGGGATGTGTAGATTGTTCACAAGCTCATGGGCATCTAAAGTATCATGACATAACATTTAATTCAATTAAAGTAATTATAGAAAATCATGTTAATTTAGCTAAGTCCAAGATCCTATGTGATGAGTCGAAAAGATGTAGAGCTAACCTGCTCTACCTATTTCTCCTTGTTTCCTGAAACATTTAGAAAATCAAGTGTCAACTACAGGTTAGTTGGTGAGTAACCATAAGTTTTATTGTAACATCAGTGCCGAAAACGTAACCGTAACAGTGATCTACACAGTAACATGCACAATAAATCAGGTACAAACTATATGTATTTCAATGTATAACATTATCATTTCATGTTTATCATAGAACTATTTCTCAATCATTGTAGAAGCGTAACTCAGAACCATGGTTCAACAGTCAGATATTTATTTGACGATACAGAACCATCATGTGATTGTTGGTTAGGATTCTATTATGTATAAACGTATGTGAGGATGTACAGAACAAAACAACAACGGATGTCGTTACGTGAATGCTAAATCGACAGATTATTCGTATAGGTGACGATCTGTACGAATACATCTGAAAGTTTAACGTTCTAAATGATGTCCAATAATTAGAAAACCATATTGAAAAGTGTAGTGATCGTCGTATTCGTACGGGTGACGATTCGAACGAATACACGCGACGACTGTACGATTCGATTTAAACTGTAAATTTAATATTTTCAAAAAATTAAAATAAACGGAAGATATTTAGTTAATTTACTAGGAATTACCACCTAAAATAAATTTACAAAATCTACTTTTAAAATCGAGATGTTTCGTTACGAAAACGAAAGAAAACCGACGTTCCTACGCGAAACCAAGCGAAACCGAACGAGACCGAACACACCCGGGTATTTTGAAGACATTAATATGGCATTTAATGCCATTATCATCACCACCTACCATCTCTAAACACCCAAAATCGTTTCTCTCTCTACTTTCTCTCTCTAGAAGCCACTACCCTAAATCCTTCATTTCTCAACGAAATCGAGCCTTCTTGGTGTCAAAACGACCATTACAACCTGTAGATCACGAAAGTACAACCGATTTGAGCTTTGAACCAGCCGATTTGAGGTAAAAACGAGTTCAAAATCCGATTTTTAGGGTTTTCATGCCCCATTTGTTCGAACTACTTGAAACCGGTTAAGCCGCCCAAAAACCTTAAGGAAACTACACAAAATTACCTTAGGATGTGTTAGGAACATGCTAGAAAGCAAGGTGTAGCTGTTTAGATCAAAAATGGGGATTTCATGTTTTTGAACTTCGAACGTCCGAATGGGATCAACCCAGTTCACCGAAGGAGCTTTCTCTGCTCACATTCGGCCGAATGGCCACAGGCCGAATGGACCCAACCCCAAAGCCGAATGGCCTCCTTCGCATGGTTGTCTCCTTCGGCCATGCTGATTCGGCCAGAGCCTTTCGGCCAGGACACCTTCGGGCGGCCCCTCTTTCGCAGGAAACCCCATTCGGCCAACCTTTCAGTCGGTCGGGTCTTGTCATTAGCATAAACCCCATCCGGCCGAATGCTTGGGTTAGGGCTACATGATTGCGATTATAGGATTGTGAGTGCATGGTATGCATGGGAACTTACGTAGGATGCATGCTTGGGAAGGATAATATGGTTTTACTAGGAGATCAATGGGTTGCCAAACATTCATGCAAAAGTTCAAAAAGAATTCTAAACTAAAATGAATTATAAACATGAATGGGTGAACAAAATTAGGGTTTTCAAGTAAAGGTGACAAATTTTTAAGTCCCCTATACTAGGGATTTATAACCTCAATTTTTTCTAAACCAAGGGTAAATTACAACATGAATGTTGGGACATCATTTGAGTTCAACACATTTGAGAATTCGTTGAGAATCAAAACAATAGTCTAAGGTTATGGGTGTTGATTTCATTATTAACATCTAACACTTAGAAATTTCATGAAAACCCGTAACTACATTAGGTGGTTCATTTGAACTACCTACGATGGGTTATACAAAGAAGTTGATCAAAGAACCATAGGAATATCAAGACTTAGTAAAGGGATTAAGGTTAATCGAATGAGATTAACCTAAGTCTAATCATCTTAAGTATATTTTTTAAAATAATTTATGCTTTTATTAAAAGAAATTGATTTATAAACTTTTTTAAATGAAATTAAATGATTTCTAACTTAATGATTTATCTTAAAATGAATTATTTAAAATGTTTTTAATTAAAAGACATTGAATGTAAACAACATAAACCTTACATAACTAAGGTTTAATAATTCATGGGATAAGGGTTTATAAACAGGTAATACATGATTAGCTAGAGGGACATAGAAACACATTAGTAACATAGGACACTTAGTTGCACACCGAGTCCAAAACCCTAGATACGTCTGTCATAAATACTTATAGTATTCGGATTCTTTTAAAACAACTCAGGTACTGAAAAAACATAGTCTACAAGTAACGAGCGCGCATTTTGTTGTGGTTAAATTCTTAGCAACACAGGTGAGTTCATTGCCCCTTTTCTAAACATTTTTGTTTTCAAACGCGGGGCTGAGAAGCATGCGTAAACCTTTTTCTTTAAATATGTTTTACGTAAATGCTTTTACTTATTGTATGTTTTATATACATGTTTGTATTCCTAGACTCCTGTCTAGGTAAATTATGTACAGGGTTAACTAACGAATTAACTAATTACTCTTACGAGTAAGACAATAATTCTAAATCAAACAATGGCTATATCAAAGTTTAAATTCAAAGAATCTAAACTCTGTATGTGTGATCAAGAGAACTAAAAATAAAGATCAAATCCAAGGAATCTAATTCAGTGTGTGTTCAATAAAACTAAGGATCAAATTCAAGAATCTAAACTCAGTGGCGTAGCCATGGAATTCTAAGGATCAGAATCAATGAAATCATATCTGTGTGTGAATCAAAGAACTAATGAAATCATTAACGATCAAATTAAGGGGGATGTCAGTTGTATGCAGATCCAGACCACGTGTTAACACACAGAAAGTCCCGTCATAAATAGTAGACTTTCATAGTCAAGCTATATGGGCATAAATCAAACGATCAAACGAATTCTAAAGAACAAAGACGATCAAAATCAAAGGATATCCTAAAGTCCTGACATGTACAGTAGACCAGAAGGTCAAGCTGATATGGGCACATCATGAAAGACCCGACACATACAGGTAGACTCATTTGAGTCATGCCTGATATGGGCCACGTGTAAGACGGTACAAATTGGACACCACCAACAACTAAGGCTTATTGATTGAGTCAAATAAGGCCCAATCATCATGTCTTAGTTGTATTTAAATAATTAATTATTCATTTAATTAAGCATTTATTATCATGTTTCTACAAGTGCCATGGGTGATCATGAATACGTGATGAACTCAAGAAATCAGTAGTATTTCAATTTGTGGAAATCAAAATCTAATATGACGATGGATGGAATGCAACGCTTAATTATCATTAACAACAATATGTTAAGCAGTGCGGTATGTGGTGGGACGGTAGCTGGGCGGGCGGTAAGTTCCACCCTACATATGCCCTATATATAAGCATACTTGATTGGATAAAACAGGTGGTTGTTGATGAGGTTAAGGTTGTCATTTCGAGGGATCAAGGTATACAGATTTCAGGGTAATCAAACGTTGTGAATCAAATGTATGGGATGAAATGCTTAATTATCAATAGGAACAATATATCATGTGCTTTGGTATGTGGTGGGACGGTGGCCGGGCGGGCGGTAAGTTCGACCCTACATATGCCCTATATATAAGCATACTGAACTAGATGGTATAGGTGGTTAATGGTGAGGTTAAGGTTGTCACTCGAACGGTTTATTCAAATTCATTTTAAATAAAACTACATGAACTCACCAACCATGTGTTGACTTGATCTTTTTTCATGACTTCTCAGGTGATGAACATGTCTAAGTAAGAAGTTATTGCTTTTGGACTAGGATGCCAGATAGACGACCTAGTATTTTGGACCTGCATACTTTTGAACATCATTATACAAATTATTTTGTATATCTTGTGCAGTTACAAGATAGAAGAATTATGATGTTGATAGTAGATTTACATTGTTAAATTATGAACAAAACTGATGTAATTTAACTTTGTAATTCTATTTTCATTTAGCAATTTCTCATTATATATCACGTGCATTGTGAACAATCTGATCATCACGATTATCATTTCCGATATCGCGCCCCGGGACCATTCCGCCCGACGGGACACACGATCCGGGTTGCTGGCTCGGGGTGTGACTGAATGGTATCAGAGCCATGGTTATAGAGAAATATAGGTCATTTATTTAAACGGTTTGGCTTAGACTATAACCTAGGGACCCTCATGTAGAGAACATAGGATTTATATACTTGCATTATGTCTTCAGCATTCGATCATTTCACTAATTGATTCCTTTTCGGTTATGATCAGAATGCCGCCGTTAAGACAACCTACACCACCACCGCCACCTCCTCCCCCTCACACTCCACCTGTTGACCCGAACGCGAAT
The DNA here is from genome assembly GCA_009363875.1 of Mikania micrantha. NCBI lineage: Eukaryota > Viridiplantae > Streptophyta > Magnoliopsida > Asterales > Asteraceae > Mikania > Mikania micrantha. The sequence goes on from CM018692.1 coordinate 92,135,389, forward strand.
CTGAACCTGGATCCTGCTACCATTGCCTTGGCAACTTTATTGAGCAGTCAGCTGACTAACCAGCTGAAAGAGGTGATCCCGGATATGATCAACCGTATTCGGAATGACAGCAACAACTCGGGTAATTCGTCGGGATAAGCCAGTGGGAATACTAGCGGTACTTCTAACTACTCCTACAAGTCATTTGTGGGACGTAAGCCGCCGAGTTTCAGCTGTAATGAAGGAGGTGTTGGATTAATCCAATGGATAGAGAAGAATGAAGCTACTCTGGACCTCTGCAGTTGTCCAGAGCACCACAAGGTTCGTTACTCTGCTGGAACATTCAGCAAGCGAGCCTTAACTTGGTGGAACTCACAGATTCAAGCAAGAGGAAGAGAAGAAGCCATGTCGATGACATGGGAAGACTTCAAGGCCTTACAGAGAGCAGCATTATGTCCTAAGAAAGAGTTGCAAAGGATGGAGACTGAGTTGGCAAATCATGTTATGAGGGGAGCTGATCATCTGGGGTATACTACCCGCTATCATGAGTTGGTAGCATTGGTGCTAGACATAGTACCAACACAGGAGAAGAGAATTGACAGGTATGTAGGTGGACTCCCCGCCTGCATTCAGGGTTTAGTCATTGCAGCAAACCCTGTCACCCTAGAGTCTGCTGTGAGTTTGTCAGGGAAACTTGCGGATTTGATGGTAGCCTCTGGAACTTTGAAGAAAGAGGCTGACACCGACAAACATAAAGAAGAATCTTCTAAGATACCCCACCATCACCCAAAGAAGAAGCAGAAACTTATCAAGAACTACACAATGGCTACTCCGCTCAACCAAGTAGCCGTTGCACCGCAGAATCTTCACAAGAAGCCCTATACTGGCCCGCACCCTTTGTGTACTAAGTGCCAGTATCATCATGCTGCTAACAATCCCTGCCGACACTACACGGGATCTGGAAGAAAGGGCCACTGGGTCCAACAATGCAGGAAGACACCAAACCAAGCAGTCGACAATGCTGCTTTAGCTCTCCCTCCACCCAATAACCAGAATAACGGTGGATGCTATAACTGTGGCGAACTTGGCCACTTTTCAAAGAATTGTCCGAAGAAAGTACAACCGGAAGTTCATGCACCACGTGGAAGAGCTTTTGCTATAGGAGCTCCAGCTGCACGCCAAGACCCGAACGTGGTCACTGGTACATTTCTCTTACATGACTTTTATGCATCTATTCTGTTTGACACTGGTGCGGATCAGAGTTTTATCTCTACCGATTTTGCATGCCAACTAAATTCTATTGAGGAACTTTTAGATTCCCCTTATATCATAGAAGTAGCGAACAGGAAACATATTACAGTTAACACAGTATATAGGAACTGCCCATTGACACTTAATGGTCATACATTCACCATCAATTTGATACCGATGGAGTTGGGTAGTTTCGACGTCATCGTTGGAATGGATTGGCTATCTCTCAATAGAGTGGAAGTCAGCTGTTCGGAAAAGCTGCTTCGAGTTCCATTGACGAATGATCGTGTTTTGGAAGTCCGAGGGGATCAAGCAAAACGAAGTGTCAAAATCATATCCTGCATAAAGGCGCGTAAGTGTTTACAGAAGCAGTGCGTAGCTTTTCTGGCACATGTGGTGGAGAAAGAGAAAGACAAGAAGAAGATTCAAGACGTGCCAATAGTGAAAGAGTATCCGGAAGTGTTTCTTGAAGACCTACCAGGTTTGCCACCTGCGCGACCGGAAGAGTTTCGTATTGACTTAGTTCCTGGAGCAACTCCTGTTGCTAAATCTCCTTACAGGTTAGCACCTTCAGAGATGCAGGAATTGTCGAATCAACTACAGGAGCTACTTGATAAAGGTTTCGTCAGACCTAGCCACTCACCTTGGGGAGCTCCGTTTTTGTTTGTGAAGAAGAAAGATGGATCTTTTCGGATGTGTATAGACTACCGAGAGCTGAACAAGTTGACTATCAAGAATCGGTATCCATACCGAAGACGGCATTTCGAGCCAGGTATGGGCATTACGAGTTTATGGTGATGCCTTTCGGATTGACAAATGCACCCGTGGTTTTCATGGACCTCATGAATTGAGTGTGCAAGCCGTATCTGGACCAGTTTGTCATTGTCTTTATTGATGATATACAGATTTATTCCAAGAGCAAGGCAGCGCATGAACAACATCTCAGGAAGATCTTGGAGCTGTTGAAGGAAGAGAAACTCTATGCTAAATTCTCTAAGTGTGAATTTTGGCTGAGAGAAGTTCAATTCCTGGGTCATGTAGTCAACAGCGAAGGAATACATGTAGACTCTGTCAAGATTGAAGCTATTAAGAACTGGGACACTCCGAAGACACCGACGTGGATACGGTCTTTTCTGGGTCTAGTAGGTTATTATAGAAGGTTTATCTCAAACTTTTCTAAGATAGCTTTGCCTTTCACCAAGTTAACTCAGAAAAGCGAACCGTTTGTTTGGGAGCAGAAACAAGAAGATGCTTTCCAGACATTGAAGCAGAAGCTATGTGATGCTCCAATCTTATCTCTCCCAGAGGGCTGTGATGACTTTGTAGTATATTGTGATGCTTCCCATCAGGGACTAGGTTGTGTGTTAATGCAACGAGACAAAGTTATTGCGTATGCCTTGAGACAGCTAAAGATTCATGAGAAGAACTACACTACTCATGATCTAGAACTGGGAGCAGTAGTCTTCGCACTGAAGATCTGGAGATATTATTTATATGGCACTAAGTGTACCATATTCACTGATCACAAGAGTCTGCAGCATATCCTTGATCAGAAGGAACTCAACATGCGATGGCGACGTTGGGTTGAACTTCTGAATGATTACGATTGTGTGATCAAGTTCCATCTGGGTAAGGCAAACAATTGTGGGATGAAATGCTTAATTATAACGAGAAACAATATATCATGTGGTTTGGTATGTGGTGGGACGGTGGCTGGGCGGGCGGTAAGTTCGACCCTACATATGCCCTATATATAAGCATACTGAACTAGATGGTATAGGTGGTTAATGGTGAGGTTAAGGTTGTCACTCGAACGGTTTATTCAAATTCATTTTAAATAAAACTACATGAACTCACCAACCATGTGTTGACTTGATCTTTTTTCATGACTTCTCAGGTGATGAACAGGTCTAAGTAAGAAGTTATTGCTTTTGGACTAGGATGCCAGATAGACGACCTAGTATTTTGGACCTGCATACTTTTGAACATCATTATACAAATTATTTTGTATATCTTGTGCAGTTACAAGATAGAAGAATTATGATGTTGATAATAGATTTACATTGTTAAATTATGAACAAAACTGATGTAATTTAACTTTGTAATTCTATTTTCATTTAGCAATTTCTCATTATATATCATGTGTGTAACACCCCGCCTCGTTTTACCAGCAATATTGTCCGCTTTGCCAAATTATAGCTCACGGCTTTGCTTTTGGTCGCCCGGGTGAAAACTTCCCAGGGGGTCACCCATCCTGGATTGCTGTCACCTGAGCACGCTTAACTGTGGAGTTCTCCTCTCATCCACTACCATTAAGCCCGAAAACGCGTTGTTGGTATAAGAGGCGGGTTATTACATATGAACCAAGGATCTCTCCTGTCCACGGCCGATGTGGGATTTGCCTAAGGTGTCACATACACCCCCCCTTGGGACTCATCGTCCTCGATGAGGTTTGCCCCGCTAGCCTCTCTGGCGTGTAGGATCTGCCTAAGGTGTCCTCCAGACACCCCCCGGGACTCATCGCCCTGGATGAGGTTTGCCCCACATCCCGAATGGCACAGGAATCCGACTTTTCACACTAACTCTGTTAACGGGAGTTGGTGCTATCACAGGCCCAACAAGGCCAATCAAGGCCCAATAAGACCAATGAAGGTCCAACAGGCCCAACAAGGCCAATGAAGGCCCAACAAGATCAATGAAGGCCCAGTAAAGCCAAAGAAGATTCAGTAAGGTCAAGGAAGACTCAACAAGATCAATTGGGCCCAACGAAGTCTATGTAGGCCCAACAGAGCCAATGTAGGCCCAATAAGTCAAGAGAGGCCCATTAAGGCCCAACAAGTTTTAATAAGGCCCAATGTAAACAAGTTAAAGCCCAACAAGGCCCAGAGAGGCCCAATGAGATTTAGGAAGGCCCATTAAGGTAAGAAAGGCCCAATAAGTTCAAATGAAGCCCAATTAGGATAAATTAGCCCAACAAGGAGTTAAAGGACTCAATTAGTGAAAATTAGAGACTTTTGGCTCAATGTTATTAACCGAATCATTGTGTTATTGAGCTAAATAGAACCTAAGGGATTAGAAATAGTAGAAATCAGTCTTAATATGCTCTAATTACAAACCTAGACTTGTAATTAGTTTAAAAGTTCAATTTTGACTTTAAAGGTCAAAATTCGTGTATGTAGCATAGTAGAAATTCGAATTGGCAATGCTAAGGGCTGAAAACCGAAAATTTATGATCATAAATCATTTCAATAATGATTATTAAGGGTAATTAGGCGTTATCAATCTCTTGACTGGTCGAATTTAAAGCATTTAACAATCAAGAGTTGTAACCGTTGCATGGGTGTATCAAAATCGAAAAATTCGATTGCAATCCTCACAATTGAACATTCCTTCATACTATTCGGCACACTCAGAATCTATTCCATATCGCAATTCGAAGCAGCAGGTTCTGGATTGAAGGACACCATCGTGAATTCGGCCGAAAAACAACCACAAGTCGACTGACATCAATTCGAGACCAAATCAGGTAATTCTTGATTCCTACATCTCCTAAACATGTCGATTAAGAGTAATCCAGGATCAATTTTAACTGATAACATCAAATTGATAGGGTTCAAGTAATTAGGGTTTATAAGGAAAACGTTTTGGGGGTTTGCTATCAATTGAGTTTAGAAACGAAATTAAATGTTATCACAAGTTTCAGAGGGTTCCGATTAAGCTAAACCATAAGCTAATTTCTTGTGACAATATCGAATCGATGGAGTTCTAGTTCTAGGTTTATTCGGATTAAATGTTTTGGGGGTTTTGATAGAAACAGGTTTTAAAATCGAATTAATTGTTATGAATGGGTTCGGGGAACTATGTTGAAGAAGATCTGATGACTTCATGATTGGAGGTGAATGAATTCGATGAAATTGAATAGTGGGTTTTAGAGATAAAGTTCGAATCTGTGCACTATCGATTAAAAGGGTTATGATGTTTTGTTTTTGAATTAAAAGCGTATAGAGATTCGTTGGAATACCCAGAAGTAAAGCCCTATAGTTTTAGGGTCGATCAGATTCGAATTCGTGGCCAATCGGGGGTTGAAAGCTTCGGCTATATGAGATAAAAGGGAACCGGCCATGTATGATGTAAAAGAATTTAATTCCAGAAGGTTTTCGCGATACCCTAGCGGGCGTAGTGGTTAGATGCATGTGGGTTGGTGTCAAGGGTCGCGGGTTCGAGTCCCGGCCCAACCATTTTTGGAATTTTAATACTTGTTTAGTATTTTAGTCGTATTTTATTCGTTCTAACTCCGATTAAGTCCGTTCAAGTTGCGTTGGAACCGTAACGAGAATACGAACGTGTTGGAATGATAAAATCCATATTTTAATCCGAACACGAAATCGCGTATAATTACGTTTAATTAAATAAAATCAAATGAGATTTTATTTAAACGATTTTAAAAGCACGCGTACTTCCATATGCCAAATTCTCACACTTTAACATACGTGTGTTGACACGTATGTGATTTCAAGCACAAAACGATTATTCGAATAACAATAGGTTATTGTTTAAATCACAGATTCTTCGTAGAGGATTTCTACGCGAGTTTACACATACTTGATCATTCTGCTAAAAACAAAGGTGCGTACACGGCCCCTTTCTTATTTTAAACTGTTTTGGGGGAGAAAACATGTGCAACAAACTACTTTTAGATACATATCACTTGCATGAGTTATCTGTTTACATTATGTGCAATTATATCAATTTGAAAGTCCTTACACACCTCGAACCGTTTAGTTTGCTGTAATGCAAAGCGTGGTAGTTGGAAATAGATCTATTAGGTTTGACAAACCTCACCTGGTAGATGGGATCTACGCAGGTGTTTGACTGACCAAACACACATTTACTATTGTTGTGATAGACAATAGTGGCAAGGCGAAAACATGCTATAGCATGGCAACTAGTCAGCTTCGGTGTCGAACACGTATGTAAATAGTTATATGACTAGCTATCATGACTGTGCAATTGTGATTATGTTATCTACCAACTTGTTATTCAAACTGATGTTTTGAACATTATGATTACTTAAAACCTGTGTTATGCACCAACCATTGTGTTGACTTGATTTGCATGTTTTCTCAGGACGCTAAGGCGCGCGTAACAGCTGGCATGGACTAGGAAGATAGAGTCTCATGCATTTCTTTTACTTTGATTATTTACAACTGAATATTTAAGTACTTTGAATTGTAATGTTTGATTTACAACTGTTTATGGTTTTTAAACGCTTCCGCACTTTTTGTAAACTCTGGTTATTATGTTTGTTTTAAAGACCAACGTATGTTTTTGAAATTCATATAGAGGTCTTCGCTATGTCTAATGATCTGAGATCCTGGTTTGTCATGCTCCCAAACGGTGTGATTCCGTTAGTTGAAATTGGGGGTGTGACAGATTGGTATCAGAGCCATTGGTTATAGCGAACTAGGTTTGCATTTGTAGGCCTAGACTATGACTGTTAGACATTAGACACACATGTTTACACATACTGCTTAGAAATTACATATGACATTATGTAATTGATTTGCTTACGTATTCCATGGCACTGCATTTACATATGATATTATGTAACAGGCATGGCTTCATCATCAGTTCCTTATGTTATCATTGATGATTCTGAGGACGAGGAGCCGATAGTTCCGGCACCACCATCATCACCACCACCACCCATTCCATCACCTCCACCATATGAGATGGAGGACTCCGATCCAGAGGAGGATCCGGAGGAAGACCCGGAGGAGGATCCGGAGGAGGATCCAGACGAGGATCCTGATGAGGATCCAGAGGAGGATCCAGACGAGGATCCAGTTGAGGACCCGGATGAGGATCCGGTGGAGGCACCGTGGGTGAATAACCAGGGACTCTATGCTGCAGGACCATCTACACATCCACCACCCGTACTGGACGCTCCTGAGCCTAAGAGGCAAAGGACGGACGCAGAGGAGATCGCCAAGTTGCGCGAGGACGTGGATACAGCAGAGGAGAAGCTCTATCAGAGATCTCAGGAGTTATGGGATGCCATTGAGAGGCAAGAGGAACTTGCCCAACTGGTTCATGACATGCGAGATGAGATGTGGAACATGATTGGTCGTTTAGAGGAGTCAGAGAACCGAGCCGAGATCTTGGAGGGCAGGATTGAAGCTTTGGAGGACTTAGTGGTAGTTGAGAATGAGGAACAGGATGAGGACGAGGATGAGGAGGAGGAACCAGCACCAGTTGCTGAGTCCGATCCTGAATCCACCGTTGAGGACGATTGATTCTCTTTCTTTTATTTCTGTTTTGTTTAAACTTATTAGGAACGGGTTGTGTTCCTACATTAGTAGTTTGAAATTTTGTATTTCATTTCAAAAGTATTGTACTCAAAGAAAGTTTCTATTTATGAAAGAACTATAGTTTGTTTCCAACAACTGTGTTGTTTATATTACATGTTGTATTTATTGTTTTTACTTACACATGTTACATTGGATTTTGACTTCGTGCTAACACTTCTTGTAAATAGGAACTAATGGCTGAGGGAAATGTTCATATGACTGTTGCTGAGCTCAACGAGCTAATCAACAACAGAGTAGCAGAGGCTATTGCACAGTATGCTCAGACACACAACACGGACCACAGGGTCCAGCTGGGGGATTGGTTAATCCACAAGTCTGCACGTTCAAGATGTTCTTGGACTGCAAACCTCACAATTTCAAGGGATCGGAGGGGGCTATAGGACTTCTCCGATGGATTGAAAAAGCTGAATCTGTGTTCGAGATGTGCAACTGCCCGGATGACAGCAAAGTGAAATTTGCTACTGGAACTTTGGAGGGTCCAGCACTGACTTGGTGGAACTCCAATGTTCAGACCCTGGGGTTGGGTGAAGCAAATGCATTGACCTGGAACAACTTCAAAACTTTGCTACAAGAGGAGTATTGTCCTCGTAGTGAAATGCAGAAGTTGGAAGAGGAGTATTGGCACCTCAAGATGGAGGGGTCAAACATTGAGGAATACACGACCAGATCGCATGAACTGGCCAGACTGCTACCACATATGGCTACTCCAGTCAGTAAGTGGATTGAACGGTATATTGGAGGACTAGTGCCTCAGATTCAGGGGATGGTTACTCAGCAAATCCCACCACTATCCAACAAGCTGTTCGTCTAGCACATCAGCTTACTGACCAGGCAGTGTTACAGGGGACTCTGCCTAAGAGAACATCTGCTACCAAGTAGGAGATCACAAGCGAAAGTGGGAGAGTAACAACTTCAAGGGTAACAACCAACAGCAGAACAGGAAACAGGACTCAAACAAGTCCTATCATGGTTCAAGCAGTGGTCAGCAATCATCATCGTCAGGGGGTTATGTTGGGAAACACCCCAAGTGCAACAGGTGTGGTTACCATCATGCGGGTAACCAATGTGACAGAGCTAAGTGCCAGAGGTGTGGCAAGGTTGGTCATGTGGCTAAGGATTGCCGAGGAGAGCTGCAGAACAACAATAACAACCAGAATAACAATCAAAACAACGCGCAGAAAGGTTGTTTTGAGTGCGGCAAGATGGGCCATTTCAAGAAAGATTGCCCACAACTTAAGAAAGGCGGGGACAACAATGGAAATGGTAATGGAAATGGAAATGGTAATGGCAATGGCACCAACAACAACAATAATAACAACAATAACGGTGCTAGAGGCAGGGCGTTTGTGATCGGAGGACGTCAAGCGCGGGAGGATCCCAACATCGTTACGGGTACGTTCCTCTTAAATAATCACTATGCCTCTATGTTATTTGACACTGGTGCCGACCGGAGTTTTGTATCTAGTTCACTTGCTAAGTCACTAGATGTTAGTCCCACTGCCTTAGATAGTCCCTATACTGTGGAATTAGCGGATGGTAAGTTGATTGTAGTAGAAAACATTTATAAGGGATGTATTCTTGATTTGATGGGTCAGACATTAGAGATTGATTTGATGCCTATTGCCTTAGGTAGTTTTGATGTAGTTATTGGCATGGACTGGTTGTCTAAGAACCAGGCTGAAATTGTATGCCATGAAAAGATTGTTCGCATACCTCTTCCGCAGGGAGAGACATTATATGTACAAGGCGAGAAGAGCAGTACGCCACTGCGTCTCATATCTTGTATGAAAGCACACAAGTGTCTACGTAAGGGTCATACGGCAGTTATAGCACTTATAACTGAAAAGCCGGTAGCTGAGAAAAAGCTTGAAGATATACCAATAGTTTGTGAATTTCCGGAGGTATTTCCAGAAGACTTGCCGGGATTACCGCCTGTCAGACAGGTGGAGTTCCGAATCGACCTTACACCAGACGCAGCACCGATAGCTAGGGCGCCTTATCGACTTGCACCGTCAGAGATGCAAGAGTTATCCACACAATTGCAAGAATTGTTGGATAAGGGTTTCATACGACCTAGTTTTTCACCATGGGGGGCTCCAGTATTGTTTGTCAAGAAGAAGGACGGAACTTTCCGAATGTGTATCGATTACCGGGAATTGAATAAGGTTACTATCAAGAACCGGTATCCGTTACCCAGGATTGACGATCTGTTCGATCAATTGCAAGGTTCGAGTTACTACTCGAAGATTGATCTCAGGTCGGGTTATCATCAACTAAGAGTTCAGGAGGAGGATATTCCGAAGACAGCATTCAGGACAAGATATGGCCATTATGAGTTCTTGGTCATGCCATTTGGGTTGACAAACGCTCCAGCTGTATTCATGGATCTCATGAATCGTGTTTGTAAACCTTATCTGGACAAGTTTGTCATTGTTTTCATCGATGACATTCTCATCTATTCAAAGTCTGAGGAGGAGCATGCTGAACATCTTCGATTACTGTTAGAGCTATTGAAACAGGAACAACTGTACGCTAAGTTCTCGAAATGTGATTTTTGGATGCGAGAAGTACAGTTTTTGGGGCATATTGTTAATGAAAAGGGTATACATGTTGATCCGGCGAAGATTGAAGCGATTAAGAATTGGGAAGCGCCAAAGACCCCTACTGAGGTACGACAATTCCTTGGTTTGGCGGGTTATTATCGACGATTCATTGAGGGTTTCTCAAAGATCGCTCAACCACTTACAGCTCTGACGCACAAGGGAACAAAGTATAACTGGACGGATAAACAAGAAGCTGCATTCCAGTTATTGAAACAGAAACTCTGCAGTGCACCGATTCTGTCCTTACCGGAAGGAACGGAAGACTTTGCGGTGTATTGTGACGCATCTGGACAAGGTTTGGGATGTGTGTTGATGCAACGGGATAAAGTGATCGCTTATGCTTCCAGACAACTAAGAACACACGAAAAGAATTACACTACTCATGACTTGGAGTTAGGAGCAGTGGTTTTTGCTTTGAAGATTTGGAGGCATTATCTGTATGGAACTAAGTGTACTATTTATACTGATCATAAGAGTTTGCAACATATCTTTGATCAGAAGGAACTCAATATGAGACAACGACGATGGGTTGAGTTGTTGAACGATTATGAGTGTGCGATTAAGTATCACCCGGGAAAGGCTAATGTCGTAGCCGATGCTTTGAGCAGAAAAGATACAACGGGAACAAGACGGGTTCGCGCACTTATGATGACGATACATACTGACTTACCTGACAAGGTACATAGTGCTCAGATTGAGGCTTTGAAAGCGGAAAACTTAGTACCGGAATCTTTACGAGGAATGGAAGAACAATTGAATGTTAAATCTGATGGAATTCGTTATTTCATTGATCGAATGTGGATACCTTTGTATGGAGGTTTAAGGAACTCGTGATGGACGAAGCGCACAAGTCTAAATATTCAGTCCATCCGGGATCAGACAAGATGTACCATGATTTGAAGGCACTGTATTGGTGGCCTCATATGAAAGCTGATATTGCTAAGTACGTTAGCAAATGTTTGACTTGTTCGAAAGTCAAGGTTGAATATCAGAAGCCATCTGGTTTACTGCAACAACCAGAGATACCGATGTGGAAGTGGGAACAGATTTCGATGGATTTCATTACTAAGTTACCCCGTACACCGAGTGGTTGTGATACGATATGGGTAATTGTCGATCGATTAACGAAATCTGCACACTTCTTGGCAATCAAAGAAACTGATAAGATGGAGAAACTGACTCGCATTTACATCAAGGAAGTAGTAGCACGGCATGGTGTGCCAATATCTATCATATCAGATCGGGATGCTCGGTTTACTTCCAACTTTTGGAAATCTCTTCATAAGTCATTGGGGACTCGCTTGGATATGAGTACCGCTTATCACCCACAGACCGACGGTCAAAGTGAACGTACGATTCAAACGCTCGAGGATATGTTACGAGCTTGTGTAATTGACTTTGGTGACAGCTGGGAGAATCATTTACCGTTGGTGGAATTCTCTTACAACAATAGTTATCATACAAGTATTCAAGCAGCACCGTTTGAAGCGTTGTATGGTCGCAAATGTCGTTCACCAGTTTGCTGGGCTGAAATTGGTGACAGTCAATTAACAGGTCCTGAACTGGTGCATGAAACAACAGAGAAGATAGTTCAAATCCGAAACCGTATGGCAGCGGCTCGAGATCGACAGAAGAGTTATGCAGACAAACGTCGCAAGCCGTTGGAATTTCAAGTAGGAGACCGAGTTCTTCTAAAGGTATCACCTTGGAAAGGTGTGATACGATTCGGCAAGCGCGGGAAGCTTAGTCCACGTTACGTAGGACCTTTTGAGATTCTGAAAAGGATTGGTCCGGTTGCGTACCAACTCAAACTACCGGATGAACTCAGTGGAGTTCATGATGTTTTTCATGTGTCGAATTTAAAGAAATGTCTTTCTGACGAGACATTGATTGTACCGTTGGAAGAAATACAAGTAGATGAACAACTACGATTCATTGAAGAACCAGCAGAAATCATGGACCGAGAGGTCAAACAATTGAAGCAAAGTAAGATTCCAATAGTCAAAGTCCGATGGAATTCAAGACGGGGTCCTGAATTCACATGGGAACGAGAAGACCAAATGATGAAGAAATATCCTCATCTATTCAAGACAGCTGCTGATAACACTGAGAGCGCACGTTAAATTTCGGGACGAAATTTCCTTCAACAAGGGGATGACGTGATGCTTTCACACATCAACATTGCAAAATTCAAACTGTAAGCACAAACATTTTATTTATTCAATTGATTTTGTTACAAAACATTTGTGCTACACTACATTATATTCTATATGTTTTATGTACTACATTTCATATGTTACATGTTATGGTAGTACATACACGATTGGTTACATACATTCTACTATGTGCGGGGTTGCATAGTACACTCACTATATCAAACACAAACAGTCACAGTTAGGTGAACTAACTAGTGTACACGCAAAACAGTTACATTGAAAGATCACAATTGAGTTGTGATGTTGCAAGCATTAGACTTTGTGTGGGAGTACACACAAGCACACAGAATGATCAAATCACACTAACACGTATGATTTAAACTCGTAAGTAGTTTCCTAACTACTCTTAACACTTGCTAATTTTCGGGACGAAAATTCCTTCAACAAGGGGATGATGTGACAATCCGACTTTTCACACTAACTCTGTTAACGGGAGTTGGTGCTATCACAGGCCCAACAAGGCCAATCAAGGCCCAATAAGACCAATGAAGGTCCAACAGGCCCAACAAGGCCAATGAAGGCCCAACAAGATCAATGAAGGCCCAGTAAAGCCAAAGAAGATTCAGTAAGGTCAAGGAAGACTCAACAAGATCAATTGGGCCCAACGAAGTCTATGTAGGCCCAACAGAGCCAATGTAGGCCCAATAAGTCAAGAGAGGCCCATTAAGGCCCAACAAGTTTTAATAAGGCCCAATGTAAACAAGTTAAAGCCCAACAAGGCCCAGAGAGGCCCAATGAGATTTAGGAAGGCCCATTAAGGTAAGAAAGGCCCAATAAGTTCAAATGAAGCCCAATTAGGATAAATTAGCCCAACAAGGAGTTAAAGGACTCAATTAGTGAAAATTAGAGACTTTTGGCTCAATGTTATTAACCGAATCATTGTGTTATTGAGCTAAATAGAACCTAAGGGATTAGAATAGTAGAAATCAGTCTTAATATGCTCTAATTACAAAACCTAGACTTGTAATTAGTTTAAAAGTTCAATTTTGACTTTAAAGGTCAAAATTCGTGTATGTAGCATAGTAGAAATTCGAATTGGCAATGCTAAGGGCTGAAAACCGAAAATTTATGATCATAAATCATTTCAATAATGATTATTAAGGGTAATTAGGCGTTATCAATCTCTTGACTGGTCGAATTTAAAGCATTTAACAATCAAGAGTTGTAACCGTTGCATGGGTGTATCAAAATCGAAAAATTCGATTGCAATCCTCACAATTGAACATTCCTTCATACTATTCGCACACTCAGAATCTATTCCATATCGCAATTCGAAGCAGCAGGTTCTGGATTGAAGGACACCATCGTGAATTCGGCCGAAAAACAACCACAAGTCGACTGACATCAATTCGAGACCAAATCAGGTAATTCTTGATTCCTACATCTCCTAAACATGTCGATTAAGAGTAATCCAGGATCAATTTTAACTGATAACATCAAATTGATAGGGTTCAAGTAATTAGGGTTTATAAGGAAAACGTTTTGGGGGTTTGCTATCAATTGAGTTTAGAAACGAAATTAAATGTTATCACAAGTTTCAGAGGGTTCCGATTAAGCTAAACCATAAGCTAATTTCTTGTGACAATATCGAATCGATGGAGTTCTAGTTCTAGGTTATTCGGATTAAATGTTTTGGGGGTTTGATAGAAACAGGTTTTAAAATCGAATTAATTGTTATGAATGGGTTCGGGGAACTATGTTGAAGAAGATCTGATGACTTCATGATTGGAGGTGAATGAATTCGATGAAATTGAATAGTGGGTTTTAGAGATAAAGTTCGAATCTGTGCACTATCGATTAAAAGGGTTATGATGTTTTGTTTTTGAATTAAAAGCGTATAGAGATTCGTTGGAATACCCAGAAGTAAAGCCCTATAGTTTTAGGGTCGATCAGATTCGAATTCGTGGCCAATCGGGGGTTGAAAGCTTCGGCTATATGAGATAAAAGGGAACCGGCCATGTATGATGTAAAAGAATTTAATTCCAGAAGGTTTTCGCGATACCCTAGCGGGCGTAGTGGTTAGATGCATGTGGGTTGGTGTCAAGGGTCGCGGGTTCGAGTCCCGGCCCAACCATTTTTGGAATTTTAATACTTGTTTAGTATTTTAGTCGTATTTTATTCGTTCTAACTCCGATTAAGTCCGTTCAAGTTGCGTTGGAACCGTAACGAGAATACGAACGTGTTGGAATGATAAAATCCATATTTTAATCCGAACACGAAATCGCGTATAATTACGTTTAATTAAATAAAATCAAATGAGATTTTATTTAAACGATTTTAAAAGCACGCGTACTTCCATATGCCAAATTCTCACACTTTAACATACGTGTGTTGACACGTATGTGATTTCAAGCACAAAACGATTATTCGAATAACAATAGGTTATTGTTTAAATCACAGATTCTTCGTAGAGGATTTCTACGCGAGTTTACACATACTTGATCATTCTGCTAAAAACAAAGGTGCGTACACGGCCCCTTTCTTATTTTAAACTGTTTTGGGGGAGAAAACATGTGCAACAAACTACTTTTAGATACATATCACTTGCATGAGTTATCTGTTTACATTATGTGCAATTATATCAATTTGAAAGTCCTTACACACCTCGAACCGTTTAGTTTGCTGTAATGCAAAGCGTGGTAGTTGGAAATAGATCTATTAGGTTTGACAAACCTCACCTGGTAGATGGGATCTACGCAGGTGTTTGACTGACCAAACACACATTTACTATTGTTGTGATAGACAATAGTGGCAAGGCGAAAACATGCTATAGCATGGCAACTAGTCAGCTTCGGTGTCGAACACGTATGTAAATAGTTATATGACTAGCTATCATGACTGTGCAATTGTGATTATGTTATCTACCAACTTGTTATTCAAACTGATGTTTTGAACATTATGATTACTTAAAACCTGTGTTATGCACCAACCATTGTGTTGACTTGATTTGCATGTTTTCTCAGGACGCTAAGGCGCGCGTAACAGCTGGCATGGACTAGGAAGATAGAGTCTCATGCATTTCTTTTACTTTGATTATTTACAACTGAATATTTAAGTACTTTGAATTGTAATGTTTGATTTACAACTGTTTATGGTTTTTAAACGCTTCCGCACTTTTTGTAAACTCTGGTTATTATGTTTGTTTTAAAGACCAACGTATGTTTTTGAAATTCATATAGAGGTCTTCGCTATGTCTAATGATCTGAGATCCTGGTTTGTCATGCTCCCAAACGGTGTGATTCCGTTAGTTGAAATTGGGGGTGTGACAATGTGCATTGTGAACAATCTGATCATCACGATTATCATTTCCGATATCGCGCCTTGGGACCATTTCGCCCGACGGGACACACAATCCGGCCCGCCGGCTCGGGGTGTGACATTTATATTCTTCAAAATGTTTATAAAAGTTTAATGAATAACACGTGTGAACCTGTAATATAATTCCAATATGTATATTCACAACAAACACACCAAGTCAATTAATTCAAATAATCCAAATAATCTCAAGTACTCATTCAATTCCACTCAATCAATCTCAACCAATCATATCAAATCATCAACCATCATTCATCACAATATTCTCAATATAATATACCGTAGAGGACCTCAGTCAACTCAATCAACGATATTCCTAATAAATCATAAGTATCAAAATTGTGCACCGCGGAGGACTGAAGTCAACTCAATCAATAGTGGAATCACAGCGGAGGATCGAAGTCAACTCAATCAACAGCAATTCAATCACCGCGGAGGACTGAAGTGAACTCAATCAACAATGACTCACTCAAAGTACATCATCCAATAATCACAATTCATCTCAATAATAATCATGGTTCCACACTTGTTATATCAAAATCAGGTTTATTTTGGTATACATGTTTCACCCCCGAGTTTAAAAGCAAAAGATTTAAAAAGGGGTTATGAGAACTCACATTGATGTCTTAAGATTCAGTGTTTTGTAGAACTCGCGCTCACGTAGATGGAATCAATTACGACTCAACAACCTGTGTTATATGCGTTCATTCTCATAAACATACGTGTTTTGATTTATATTTAATTTTAGGTGTGTTTAAGTTCTTGTTTAACACATGCCTTTATTTACTTAGAATTATCTAAGTTATAATAAAACCCTTATGTATTTCCACTAGTTACCATCATCAACATATAAGTTTAACTTGTTGGTTTTAAATATTTGATGATGATTTACCTTAAAAACTAAGGTATGTTATCATACATATAAATATATACATATATATAAAGGGTGGTACCTTCTTTATACATACATACATACATACATACATGCATGCATGCATAAATCCATGCATACGTACATGCATGTATCACTTTTTCTTGTTCAAAACCTTATTAGATTTGTTAGTGCACAGAAATGTCCCTTGTTCTATTTTTGTATGATCTTAATGTATAAATTTTATCTTATTAATGAAGATCAGTTATTCTATATTGTTCCTTAATTTTTATTCAAGTTTATATATGTTTGACTATGGTTGACTTTGATTATATATATCATATAGACCCATTCGTGCGAATGATCCTAAGAATGAGGTTATTCGAGCGAATGATTGCCTAGCGAATGACTGGGGTGAACGAATGAGTCATACGCATGACTCATTCGGTTGACCAAGCTCATTCAGCTTAGCCATTCGCCGAATGAGTGATTCGGCCACTCATTCGGCCGAACAAGTACAACCTATATATACTTCTGCAAACAGATTCAAACATAACTTTCCCGAGCCTCCTCTCTTCTCAGAGCACTCCAGAGTCATACCCTTAGGGTTTTGAGCGGTTTTTTCGTCTCCAACTTCAATTCTCACCATGTGGTGTTCGATCTTGATCAAAACGTTGATTCTTCATCATCGGATTGCCACGGGGCTTGGTATTTTCGATTGGAAAACCATGGAATAGGATTCCGCACTATTCCAGTGGCTGTTGAGCAGATCTCCATAGGAACCGAGTTGATTCCTTGGGTTCTATAGGTCCTACAAAGTGGTACCAGAGCTTTGGCTCTTGATTCTGCTCAATTTTCAATCCAAATCACCATATTGCAGATTGGTTTTCGAGATTTTCAAAAACCCTAACTTTCTTGCCCTTCAAGTTATTGTTTCATTATAGATCTGTGGGTTTTTCTGGATGTTTTGACAAATCGATCATTCCATTTGCTTAGTAATGATGTCTTGAAGTTCTGTACCAATATTGGTGGTTAGATTCACTCTAAATCAAAAGTTATCACGATTTTTGTTGCTGAAAACCCCAGATTGTACGAATGAGTCGATCATCTGAATCACCATGCGAATAGCTCTCTTTCGGCCGAATAGCTTCATTTGACAGAATAGCTCTCTTTCGGTCTTCCACTCATTCGGCCAACTGCTCCTTCGGTCATTTGCTCATTGGGTTTCTCATTCTCTTGGTCTACCTGTCATTCGGTTTTCTATTCATTCGGACTTCAGGTCATTTGGTCACCTGCTCATTCACCTCAGACTGTTCATTCAGCCAATACACACTTATTCGGTCCCCGACATTCGGCCTTGTCAGTGTCATTCGGCCATCAGTTTTAAAATTTTTCTAAGTGTTGGATACATTTGTTCTTGACATCATGGAGGAACTAGCTTTGATGGCTAACCAGAATCATAGGATTCAGAACTTGCTACTCACAGAGACTGAGACTGGGAATTCTAATAAAGCTCCTAAGTTGCTTTCATTAGATGATTACCCTCATTTGAAGTACAGATTTGAGATACACATCAATGGAGTTGATACAAACTTTTGGATGATGATAGAGAGTGGTTACTTGAGACCTCTGAATGAAGATGGAACTCCCATGTTAGTCACCCGAATGACTGAACCCCAAAGAAAGTTATATGACTTTGAGAAGAAAGCCTATGCTATTCTGTCTCAATCCATTGCTACTGATATCTTTAATCAGTTCAGACAGTTTACTTCATCTAAGTTACTTTGGGATGCGTTGCAACAAAGATATGAGGGAAATGATGCTTTGAAGAACATAAAGTCCAACACTTTGAGGAAAGAGTTTAACAGTTTCATATATGTGGGAAAGTCTCTAGATGATCTGATTGCTAGATTTTATCATATTCTAAGTGAGCTGTTCAACCATCAAGTCAAGACTACAACACAACAGAAGATTCAGTGTTTGGCAGATGCTTTACCTCCCAAATGGGAGTCATTCCTCATGGTCTTGACACAGAATAAGAAGATGGCTAATATGGAGATCAATGAGTTTATCCAGAAGCTGAAAGAACAGGAGATTGAGAACAAGTGGAAGACAAAGAGAGTTGCTCAAGTTCAAGATCCTTCATTGTATTACTCTACTCCTGCTGTGGAAAGAGCTTCTTCTCATGCTCCATTGAAGAATGCTTTTGTCTCTCAGACTAAAGAAGCTCCTGTTTCAAACCAGACACACTTCAGTCAATCATTCTCAACTTCCGCTTCTCAGAAAGAAGATAGTCATACAGTCACCAATCTGAAGACAGACAACTTTGATAAAGTGACAGTAGAGGTTGCCAAGGAGCATATGGGTCTTCTGTCTACTCTTGTGAGCTCTTATGATAGATTATTAGCTGGGCAGATTGGTAATCCTCACTTGACAAATGAAGATTATTCTTAGATTGACCCGGATGATATGGAGAGGATAGACATCATGTGGGCTCTTGCCAGTGCAGTAAGAAGAGCTAAGGATTTTGTAAGAAGAACTGGAAAAGACATCAATCTGAACAAGGATTCAAAATTTGGTTTTGATATGTCATCTGTCACTTGCTATAACTGTGGATAAAAAGGACACTTTGCAAGACAGTGCAATAAACCAAAGAAGATGGGCAACAAGAATCGTTTTCAGAATCAAAGATCATTTGCAGCAAATCCAGAACGAAGACTTGTGCCCCTTGATACTCCCACTCATGCAAGTTCTTCAAATGCTAGACAAGCCTTGATGGTTCAAAATGATGAAGGCAAAAACTGGGATTTCAGATTCAATCCTGATCAGGGAGGAGAAGATAAAGCTTGTGTTGCAGAAATCCAGAAGGTTGATGAATCCAGTGATGAAAGCACTTCAGAAGAAACAAAGACCAGTCTGGAGGAATCATCAGGATCAGAATCAGAAAGAACTTCAGACTCAGACCCTCAAAGAGTTTCTGATGCTGAGTTTGAAGAACAACCTGCTACACAGTTTGCTATGATGGTGAACACTTCTACTACCTCTCAGTCAGATCAGGTATATGATGACTGTTCTTCTCTTCATTCCAGATGCTTTAACTGTATTGACCTTGACAGTAAGGTCCTGGCTTATCAGAAGCACAATTCTGACTTGATCAACGATCTCAACCAAATGATTGAAGCAAATAGAATTTTAAAATCAAATGAAAAAGATTTTTAGGCTAAAATTGATTCATTAAACAGACGGTTACATGAGGCTGAGATCGCTGTGCTCAATAAGCAAGATGCAGTTACTTCTTATCTTAACACTATAAATGAGACTAAGAAGAAACTTGCCATAGTCGAGTGTGACTATGAGACTTTAAGCCAGAAGCTTAAGAGCTATGAAAGCTCTTTATACATTATTGAGCACATGATCAGTAATTGGACTAATCAAACTGGGAAGGGTAAAGAAACAAAATATAATCATTGCCCCCCACCAGTCCTGAACTTCTTTGTCAATTCTCCATATGACAAAGAGATTAAAGACTTTCTAGTGAAAACTCCATTAGTTATTGATCCTATTGGGATTATTTCTGATGAGGGTTCCTCATTGTCTGAGGAATCTTTTGTAGAGGGCGTGGTTGAAGATTGGGTCTCTGATTCTGACGATGAGTCTGATGTTTCTCCTCAAGTGTCTTGCGTTATGAATCAGACATCTGTTGCCAAAAAGGCCGACCCAATCTTATCCAAGACAAACATGGCTTCAAAGTTATCCAAAGCCATCTGCTTTGTGAAGTCTTCACAGGATGGTGAAGCAAGTGAGACCAAAGAGACTGAGAAACCTGTTTTTAATGCTACAAAGGGTTTGGATTTTGTGCAAGACAAGACTAAGAAAATGGTTTTTCAAACCAAAAATTCTCATTCTAAAGCCAAACACTCTTGTCACACAGATAGAAGGGCTTGTTTTCAGTGTGGTGCACTTGGGCGTGTTGCTAGAGTTTTCCCTCATCTGATCAGACCTAAGGTTGCACCACCCAGAAAAAAAATCAACATTTTATTAAACAAGTCAAATCTGATTGTAAATCATCTCAAGCTAAGCCCAAACAACCCAATCCTGTCAAGCCTATGGTTATGGGTAAAAGGAAAGTTGTGAATTTGGATGTCCCGAAGGTTGTTAGTGTCAATCAATCCAAACCATCATCCATCTACTTGAAAAACTCTTTCAGTAAAAACACAGTCTGGAAAGTTAAGTCTTCTGAGACTTCAGTTTCAAATTCTCCAGACAAGGCAACCCCAGATGGAAAATGGATTGATCTTTTGATCCGAGACTCATTGGGTCAACCCAAGACTGTAAAGGCTTGGGTTACCAAATTGAACTGATAGTTTGTGTTTGTGCAGGTTGCCCCAACTGCTGCTATTAACAGCACTTGGATTGTTGATAGTGGGGCTTCAAGGCACATGATTGGAGATATTTCGATGCTCACCAATGTCAATTCAATTCGAGGTGGATATGTAGTGTTTGCCGGTGACAAAGTCGGGTTCATTACTAGAGAGGGTATTCTTTCAAATGGCCAAGTTTCATTTGACAAAGTCAGATATGTAAAGCAGCTGGAGAACAATCTACTTTCAGTCTCATAGATTTGTGACAAGAAGTACAAAGTTCTTTTTGATGACTCCAACTGTTACATTCTCTAGCAAGGCATCACTATTCCTGAAAACTGGATTCTGATGTCTGCACCCCGTAGGCAAGATTTGTATGTTCTCAACATGGCTACAGCTTCAACAACATCCTCCTCAGCTTCATGTTTTATATCAAAAGCTACAGAGAAAGATTCTATTCTTTGGCATAAGAGGATGGGCCTTTTGAGTCTACGCAAGATGAACCATTTGGTACACAACAATTTGGTTGAGGTGTCAGCTTAAAGAATTTCAAGGTGTCTGGTGTCTGTGTTTCGTGCAAGAAGGGAAAGCAAACCAAGCAGTCTCGCAAGCTGAAAAAGTATAATTCAATCACTGTTCCTCTTGAGCTTCTCCATATGGATTTATTTGGTTCAGTCAACCGTAAGAGTATAGCTGGAAATCAATACTGCCTAGTCAGCACTGATGAGTATTCCAGACATTATTGGGTTATCTTTCTGAAGGAGAAATCAGAAACGTTCTAGTGTCTTCAAGTTTTGGTAACTAAACCTGAATCACTTTATAAGCTCATGATCCGTATGCTCAGAACAGATAACGGGACAGAGTTCAAGAAATCACAATATGGAGATCTTCTGTAATGAACGTGGCATTGTCCAACAATTCGGCATTCCATATGTCCCGCAAATGAATGGCTTTGCTGAGCGCAAGAATAGAACATTGATTGAGGTTGCTCGGACTATGCTTGTTCCTTCATCCCTTCCAGTTCAATTCTGGAATGAAGCTGTTGCAAATGCTTGCTACACATTGAACCGGGTTTTGATAGTCAAGAGACATGGGAAGACTTGCTTTGAGCTGTTCCACAATAGAAAGCCTAATCTTAAGTATCTTGATCCTTTTGGTGCTCCGTGCATGATGCTTAAGAAACACGAGCAAGGCAAGTTCAATGGGAAGGTAAAAGAAGGGTATTTTCTTGGGTACAACACTCCTAATAAAAGGGTCTACTATATATCAGTTCAAAATGTGGAAGAGTGGTACCACGTGGACGTTTAAAGACATTCTATGCCCCCACCTGGGAAAGGTCCAGACTGGATGTTTGATTATTCAGACCTTTTCGACTCTTTCAATATGCCTCCCATGTACTCAGATGAAGATGTTGTTGTTCAAATGATATATGATGCACACAATGCACCTGATGAACCTGTGCAACCTTCATTAGCCTCAATTCCCATACAGATACATGATGACAGCTCAAACACAGATGATAATCCAGTTCAACCAGTTGCCCCCGAACCAAATGTTGACAACATTGTACATGCTTTTGAGGGCTTGAATCTGAACAACCTTGATCCACAGGTTGAGGTTCCTGCTCATCCTGTGGGAAGAATTAATCGCATTCATCCTCATGAAAACATTATTGGAAGTCCGTCTGATGGGGTCAAGACAAGAAATCAGTTATCTTCAGGTGGTCTTTCAGATATTCTTGACTTTGCTGATGTAAACTATTGTGCCCATTCTTACTTCATCTCTCAAGTTGAACCATGAACCATCACTGAAGCATTGAGAGAAGAATCATGGGTTGATTCCATGCAAGAAGAACTCTTACAATTCAAGAAACTCGATGTTTGGAAACTTTTTGACAAACCAAAAGGTGCAAAGGTTAAAGGCACAAGATGGGTTCTTCGTTGCAAAAGGGACGATCACGGGATCGTTGTGCGAAACAAAGCACGTCTAGTGGTGCAGGGATTCAGACAGATTGAGGGACTTGACTACAATGAAGTGTTTGCACCAGTTGCTCGTCTCGA
The DNA here is from genome assembly GCA_009363875.1 of Mikania micrantha. Classification (NCBI taxonomy): domain Eukaryota; kingdom Viridiplantae; phylum Streptophyta; class Magnoliopsida; order Asterales; family Asteraceae; genus Mikania; species Mikania micrantha. Next base: position 92,158,416 of record CM018692.1, read on the forward strand.
AGCAATTCGTTTTTTCTTGGCATATGCATCTTTCAAGAAATTTAAAGTTTATCAAATGGATGTCAAGAGTGCATTCTTTCATGTTGTGATCAATGAAACTGTGTATGTCAATCAACCTCCCTGGTTTGAGGATACGTAACGAGGCAGGTTTCGGGACGAAACCTATTGTACGGAGGGGAGACTTGTAACATCCCAAAATTTCTAAATACAAGTTACTTGAACTTACAACTGGGTAACGAATAATAAACTTGTAGGAAAATAGACGAATAATAACCAAGTAAAGGCCGTGAAAACGTGTACTCGAAATCCAATTTCGAGTACACTAAGTCTCTAGGATATAGTACTCGAAATCACCCCATTTCGAGTACACCCAATTTCGAGTACCAATCACTGCCTATAAATAGGATTGCCTTGGGAAATGTGACAACCTTTGGTTGGAAGCACAGTTTCTTTCGAGTACTCGAAGTTGAAGTACAAGAACATCAAGAATCGAGCTTTGATCGACCAAACAAAGGAGGAAACGCACGGGATTCTACCAGGAGAATCAGCTACCTTCAAGTAAGTGATTCATATATAGAAAGCTGGATTTTTATACAAAAGTTAGGATGGTCATACAAAAAGGGAACTTATGCATAAAGCTCACACCTTTATGCATAAAGTTTGGAACTTTGAGGTTCCAGTGTGTAGATAACACCCTAAGGAACCTAGAACTAGCTCCCCAAAGTCGTAGATGAATTTCTGAGATGTCTAATGACGAAATGATGAGTACACGAAAATCATGAACAGAGGGTACTTGAAACCATACATGTTATTTCGAGTACATGGACAATTCGAGTACAATGGATATTTCGAGTACATGACTACTTCGAATACGAAGGCCATTTCGTGTACAAGGATTATTTCGAATACACTTAATGATTTCGAGTACAAGCCATTTCGTGAACCCCAGGAATTTCGTGTACATGGGTTTCGAGTATGGGGTGTTTAATGAACCTCAAGTGTTTCGAATACTCAGCTCAGGTTCGGGAACTTGAGTTTATAATGGGGACTAGTTGGTTATGAGGACCTGGAGTAAATTCTAAGTCTAAGAATGTGATGTGAAGAAATGTAACGAGACGATGTAATTGATGTAGGTCCTTAAGGCCCTAGCTAAGGAGTTCGGCTAAGGATAACAGGAGTCTACTATCAGGTGAGTTCTAGACGCCCTCTTTTATGTTTAATGTTTTGGGCTGACATACATGCTTATTGTTATGATGTTATGTGCTTATGATGAAGATGAATGAATGATGATATGCCCTGACTATGTATGCATGTTTATGTGCAAGTATGATCTATACATGAAAGTATGCTATGTATGATGAATGCATGATAAGTGAGTTATGATAATGAATAACACGCCATGATAATGATGCTAGCATATGATAGGATGATGACTTTATGATAACATGCTTCATGATGATAACTATGAGAATAGTTATAGGAGTATGACAAGGTCCTAGGTTGCTAGGATGAAAGTATGATATGTAGACATGATGTCATGATGTTATGATATGATAACGATGCTAGTATGATATGATGACTTGTGCATGATGCTAGTATGTTATGATGGTATGATGATATGATGCTAGTATGACATGCCTAGTATGCCATGGTGACTACGATGAATGATGTTATGATGCTAGCAGGAAATGTTATGATGATTATGAAAAAACAAGATATGATGCTAGTATATCATGCATGACGAATGAACGATGTTCCTATAGGTGTTATAGGATATGTATGAGGAATGTACCAGTAATTGTGCTGGGTAGGTATGATAGTCAACCACGACTATAACTGGGTATGATAGTCAACCAGGACTATAACTGGGTTTGATAGTCAACCACGACTATAACTGGGTATGATGGTCAACCACGACTATAACTGGGTATGATAGTCAACCACGACTATAACTGGGTATGATGGTCAACCACGACTATAACTGGGTATGATAGTCAACCATGACTATAACTGGGTATGATAGTCAACCACGACTATAGCTGGGTATGATAGTCAACCACGACTATAACTGGGTATGATAGTCAACCATGACTATAACTGGGTATGAAGCCTTGTGCCGGCATGAGCCCACTGTTCGTATGGTAACAGTGAAACGTATGACGATGATGTTAAGGATGTTATGTGCTAAGGTTATGGACTACGTGTATGAAATGATGTTTATGTTAAGCATGTTTAATGTTGTTTTATGAAAACTAGAACTCACCAGCGTAAGCTGACTTGATTTAGCATGTATGTTAGGTTAAAGCTATGGTAAGAGAAAGCATGGAGCTCGGGCATCAATCCAGACGACCCGTTGGTTTTGGCAATTCGATATTATTTTGATACATACACTTTATTGAATTCTTTTTATCAAACTATGTTTACATTTCCGTTGCATGATTATGAAAGTTTTTAGTTTAAGAGCTATGTGTTATGATGAAAACCAACCTCTGCGAGGCGGCCGGGATCAGGGCCTCACAAGTTGGTATCAGAGCCATAGTTTGAGAGATCTTGGCATCCCAAATGCCAAGACTTAAACTGAGAATGGGATTAATTGATGTGGACTGCCAACCACGGATGAAAGGATGCCACGAGTCGGATGATTATGTATGAGTTAAGGGTTAGATGTAAGGTTACGTAAGTAGTTAGCGTCATGTACATTGAAGAGATGGGATGGGAAACGTTTAGAGCCTATGAGTTGGGTAAATGGTTAAAAACACTTGATCAACGTCATTAACGATTTACAACACTTATTTCGTTCTAAACTGATTCCTGTGCTAACTCATCAATTGTTGCATTATGTAGAAAGTTAAGATGGCTGGACGAAAGGGTAGACCGCGAAAACAACCACAGGAAACAGGGGAGCCACACGTCGACGCCGAGAAACCTATCAATGAAGGAGGAGATGAGCACAGCGAGCCATCGGAAAATGAAGAGGAGTTCACACTAGAGCCTATTGTAGTAAAGGCTATTTCTGATGAGGTCTGCAACATCATGGATGAAAAGATGCCGGCAATGATTGCTAAGGCACTGAAGGATGCTCTGAAAGATAAGTCTGATGGAACTAAAGAAAGCACCAAAGAAGATGATGTGGTGATCATCGAGACTAAGAGCGACGACTCTATGACTAGGAAACAGAAGGGCTGTGACTACAAGTCCTACAAGGGATGTAACCCACCGACCTTCGATGGTAAGAAGGATGCTGTGGCTACTTGCCACTGGATACCTGCTATGGAGGCTGTTATCTCCATCAGTGAATGCCGAGTCGACCAAGCTGTTAAGTTCGCAGCTCACTCTTTTGTTGAGGAGGCACTTCACTGGTGGAACACCGTTAAGCAGTCCAAAGCTGCAGCTGATGTAGAGAAGATGACTTGGGACGATCTCAAGGAACTGGTTGCTAAACAGTTCTGTCCGAAGAATGAACTCGATAATTTTGAAAGGGAGTTTCTGGTTCTGAAAGCTGGGAGTCTGAACCACCGGCAGTACACGTCGAGGTTTAATGAGATGGCTAGACTTGTTCCTCATTTGGTTTCTACCGAGGAACACAGGGTGAAGCTATACGTGGAGGGTTTGCCTCCAAAGGTTCGGATTCATGTGAAGGCGAATGCTCCCAAGACTTATGATTCCACTGTGGAGCTCAGTGGAATAGTTTGGGACGATGTGATGTCAGCTGAACCAGCCAAAGAAGAAGCAAAGGTGAAAGAGTCCTCCGGGACTAAGCGGGGTCGAACAGACCAACGAAAGTTTTCAGGCAAAAAGGTGAAGCGTGAGGATGCGAACCGATGCAGCAAGTGTGGTAAAATTCACACCGGACAGTGCTTGGTGGGCACTAACCTATGTTTCCGATGCGGAAAGACGGGGCATTTTTCCGGCAATTGTCCAAGTGCCACCAGATGCTACAACTGCAACGGGTTTGGACATCTGTCTAGAGATTGCAGGCAACCACGGGCCGATGCTTCGGGCTCGGGTAAGAAAGAAGAGAAAGGAAAGGAGAAGCAGAAGGCTAAAGCACGGGCTTTCACGATGACCAAGGAAGATGCGATTGAGGACCCCGATGTGGTCACAGGTACCTTTTCTATCAACAATATTCCTGCTTCTGTATTGTTTGATTCTGGTGCCAGTATGAGTTTTGTATCTTCTACTTTCTATGATGGGTTATCTGGAAAGGTTAAGAAGATAGATCGGGTGATTGACGTAGAGACGGCTATTGGTAAGATGACCAGGGTGACTGAGGCTATTGATGATTGTTATGTTGAGATAGAAGGTCATAGGTTCCCTTCCGATTGTTTCTGATAACCTTAGGAGGCTTCGATGTAGTTTCGGGTATGGACTGGTTAGCCAAATATGAGGCTAACATTGTATGTCGACGAAAGATGATACGTGCGTTGGATGGGAGTTCCGTAACGGTTTATGGTGATAGAGCGATGTATGCGCCGAAAATCATTTCGATGATCAAGGCTGATGATATGATAAGGCGGGGGTGTGGTGCCTACTTGGCCTATGTGATTGAGGAACGTAATGATACGAGGACGATTGATGATGTTCCTGTGGTGCGTAACTTCCCCGATGTATTCCCTGAGGAATTGCCTGGATTACCACCTGAGCGGGAAATTGAGTTCCAGATCGACTTAGTGCCGAGGGCACAACCCGTTGCCAAAGCACCTTACCGTTTAGCTCCAACCGAGATGAAGGAAATGATGACCCAGCTACAAGAACTCCTTGATAAAGGTTTTATACGACCGAGTGTCTCTCCGTGGGGAGCACCGGTGCTGTTCGTTGAGAAGAAAGATGGAAGTATGCGTATGTGTATCGATTACAGGGAACTGAATAAGTTAACCGTAAAGAACAGTATCCTCCACCTAGAATTGATGACTTGTTCGATCAATTGCAAGGTGCAAGCTGGTTCTCAAAGATAGATCTCCGATCCGATTACCATCAGTTGAAAGTTCGAGAGCAGGATATTCCAAAGACTGCTTTCCGTACGCGTTATGGACATTACGAGTTTCTCGTTATGTCGTTTGGATTGACGAATGCTCCTGCAGCATTTATGGATTTGATGAACAGGGTATGTCGACCGATGCTGGACCGATTGGTGATAGTATTTATAGATGATATTTTGATTTATTCAAAGAACGAGGGAGACAATGCTTGCCATGTACGTGAGGTATTGGAGATCCTGAGGAAAGAGAAACTTTATGCTAAATTCTCCAAATGCGCTTTCTGGTTACGAGAGGTACAGTTTCTGGGTCACGTGGTGAACCCAGAAGGCATTATGGTAGATCCAGCTAAAGTTGAAACGATTATGAAATGGAGCCCTCCGAAGTCACCTACGGAAGTACGCAGTTTTCTTGGTTTGGCCGGTTACTATCGGAGATTTATTCAAAACTTCTCCAAGCTAGCGACGCCATTGACAAAGCTCACGAGGAAAGATGTAAAGTACGAATGGGGCCCTAACCAAGAACAAGCGTTTTCAGTGCTAAAGGAGAAACTTACCCAAGTTCCTGTTCTAGCACTGCCGGATGGAAATGATGATCTTGTGGTGTATGCCGATGCGTCACGACAAGGGTTGGGATGCGTACTGATGCAAAGGGGAAGGGTGATAGCTTATGCTTTGGGCAAGCTAAAGATTCATGAGGCTAACTACCCGACCCACGATCTTGAACTCGCTGCAGTGGTGTTTGCATTGAAAATATGGAGGCACTACTTGTATGGAGTAAGGAGTACCATCTATACCGACCACAAGAGCTTGAAGTACTTCTTCGAGCAAAAGGATTTGAACATGAGGCAGAAACGATGGCTTGAGCTACTAAAGGATTATGATTGTGATATTCTATATCACCCGGGAAAGGCCAATGTTGTGGCGGATGCTCTGAGTTGCAAGACTGATCATCCTGCCATACGAGTAAAATCGTATGGTTTGGTGATAACGCCAGACTTCCTGAACGAGCTCAAGCAGGCGCAACATGAAGGGTTGAAAGAAGAGAACGTGGGTTTTGAACGTGTCTTCGGGCAGGTCAAGAACTTGGAAGAAAATGATTACGGTATAAAGATACGATTCGGTCGTATGTGGGTGCCCAGAAATGGGGACATTCGATCGAGGATTTTAGATGAAGCCCATAAATCACGTTATTCGGTACATCCCGGTGCGACGAAGATGTATCAAGATCTTCGAAAGGACTATTGGTGGCCGGGTATGAAGTTTAAATTGATGCAGTATGTGAACCGATGCCTTACTTGTGCGCAAGTGAAGGCTGAACATCAGAAGCCCTACGGATATGTGCAACATCTTGAGGCACCGGAATGAAAATGGGAACACATCACCATGGATTTCATCACCAAGCTACCAAGAACAGCTAAACGACATGATACCATTTGGGTGATTGTGGACCGGCTGACGAAGTGTGCACACTTCTTTCCTATCAGGGAAACGTATACGTCTGAAAGGTTGTCTAATTTGTTCGTGAAAGAGATTGTGACTCGACATGGGGTTCCTGTCTCCATTGTGTCAGATCGAGATACGAGGTTTACTTCCAGATTCTGGAAGCAGTTTCACGATGCTATGGGAACGAGACTGAACATCAGTACCGCCTATCACCCCCAAATGGATGGACAGTCGGAAAGGACTATTCAAACGTTGGAGGATATGTTGAGGGCGTGCATTATCGATTTTGGTGGTAGCTGGGATGACCACTTCCATTGGTGGAGTTTTCGTATAATAACAATTACCACTCAAGCATCGGAATGCCCCCATACGAGGAGTTGTACGGGAGACGATGTAGAACCCTGGTATGTTGGGGAGAAGTTGGACAGAAAGAGATGGGAAATAAAGCTGCGGTAATTGATATGGCAGAGAAGTTACGGGTGATAAAAGCTATTGTAAGGAGGGGAGACTTGTAACATCCCAAAATTTCTAAATACAAGTTACTTGAACTTACAACTGGGTAACGAATAATAAACTTGTAGGAAAATAGACAAATAATAACCAAGTAAAGGCCGTGAAAACGTGTACTAGAAATCCAATTTCGAGTACACTAAGTCTCTAGGATATAGTACTCGAAATCACCCCATTTCGAGTACACCCAATTTCGAGTACCAATCACTGCCTATAAATAGGAGTGCCTTGGGAAATGTGACAACCTTTGGTTGGAAGCACAGTTTCTTTCGAGTACTCGAAGTTGAAGTTCAAGAACATCAAGAATCGAGCTTTGATCGACCAAACAAAGGAGGAAACGCACGGGATTCTACCAGGAGAATCAGCTACCTTCAAGTAAGTGATTCATATATAGAAAGCTGGATTTTTATACAAAAGTTAGGATGGTCATACAAAAGGGAACTTATGCATAAAGCTCACACCTTTATGCATAAAGTTCAGAACTTTGAGGTTCCAGTGTGTAGATAACACCCTAAGGAACCTAGAACTAGCTCCCCAAAGTCTTAGATGAATTTCTGAGATATCTAATGACGAAATGATGAGTACACGAAAATCATGAACAGAGGGTACTCGAAACCATACATGTTATTTCGAGTACATGGACAATTCGAGTACAATGGATATTTCGAGTACATGACTACTTCGAATACAAAGGCCATTTCTTGTACAAGGATTATTTCGAATACACTTAATGATTTCGAGTACAAGCCATTTCGTGAACCCCAGGATTTTCGTGTACATGGGTTTCGAGTATGGGGTGTTTAATGAACCTCAAGTGTTTTGAATACTTAGCTAAGGTTCTGGAACTTGAGTTTATAATGGGGACTAGTTGGTTATGAGGACCTGAGTAAATTCTAAGTCTAAGAATGAGATGTGATGAAATGTAACGAGACGATGTAACTGATGTAGGTCCTTAAGGCCCTAGCTAAGGAGTTCGGCTAAGGATAACAGGAGTCTACTATCAGGTGAGTTCTAGACGCCCTCTTTTATGTTTAATGTTTTGGGCTGACATACATGCTTATTGTTATGATGTTATGTGCTTATGATGAAGATGAATGAATGATGATATGCCCTGACTATGTATGCATGTTTATGTGCTAGTATGATCTATGCATGAAAGTATGCTATGTATGATGAATGCATGATAAGTGAGTTATGATAATGAATAACACGCCATGATAATGATGCTAGCATATGATAGGATGATGACTTTATGATAACATGCTTTATGATGATAACTATGAGAATAGTTATAGGAGTATGACAAGGTCCTAGGTTGCTAGGATGAAAGTATGATATGTAGACATGATGCCATGATGTTATGATATGATAACGATGCTAGTATGATATGATGACTTGTGCATGATGCTAGTATGTTATGATGGTATGATGATATGATGCTAGTATGACATGCCTAATATGCCATGATGACTACGATGAATGATGTTATGATGCTAGCAGGAAATGTTATGATGATTATGATAAAACAAGATATGATGCTAGTATATCATGCATGACGAATGAACGATGTTCCTATAGGTGTTATAGGATATGTTTGAGGAATGTACCAGTTATTGTGCTGGGTAGGTATGATAGTCAACCACGACTATAACTGGGTATGATAGTCAACCACGACTATAACTGGGTATGATAGTCAACCACGATTATAACTGGGTATGATGGTCAACCACGACTATAACTGGGTATGTTCGTCAACCACGACTATAACTGGGTATGATCGTCAACCACGACTATAACTGGGTATGATGGTCAACCACGACTATAACTGGGTATGATAGTCAACCACGACTATAACTGGGTATGATAGTCAACCACGACTATAACTGGGTATGATAGTCAACCATGACTATAACTGGGTATGATAGTCAACCACGACTATAACTGGGTATGATAGTCAACCACGAATATAACTGGGTATGATAGTCAACCACGACTATAACTGGGTATGAAGCCTTGTGCCGGCATGAGCCCACTGTTCGTATGGTAACAGTGGAACGTATGACGATGATGTTAAGGATGTTATGTGCTAAGGTTATGGACTACGTGTATGAAATGATGTTTATGTTAAGCATGTTTAATGTTGTTTTTATGAAAACTATAACTCACCAGCGTAAGCTGACTTGATTTAGCATGTATGTTAGGTTAAAGCTATGGTAAGAGAAAGCATGGAGCTCGGGCATCAATCCAGACGACCCGTTGGTTTTGGCAATTCGATATGATTTTGATACATACACTTTATTGAATTCTGTTTGTCAAACTATGTTTACATTCCGCTGCATGATTATGAAAGTTTTTAGTTTAAGAGCTATGTGTTATGATGAAAACCAACCTCTGCGAGGCGCCCGGGATCGGGGCCTCACACAACATCTGCAGGATGTCAGTTCTTTGGGAACCGTTTAGTTACCTGGCAGTGCAAAAAGCAGACGTCGGTGTCTACTTCATCATGTGAAGCTGAATATATTCCTGCTGCTAGTTGTTGCTCACAAATCATCTGGATACAGCAATAACTTAGGGACTATGGGTTACATTTTTCTAACACTCCTATATATGTTGATAAAACTGCCGCCATAGCTGTCACTAAAAACCCAGTCCAGCACTCGAAAACCAAACACATCAACATAAAATATCACTTTATACGTGATTGTTTTGAAAAGAAGTTAATTGATGTTGTTAAAATTCAAACCGATCACCAAAAAGCCGATCTTTACACAAAAGATTTTGATAAAATCGGCTAATGGTGTTTTTCAAAAGGATGAAGTCATTCCTTCATCTGAATCAAACAAATGATCATTGCTTTTATTAGTTAGTTTCTTTTGTTTTATTTTTCCTTGTTAGTATTTCTGTTATTTTTCTTTCACTTAATCAAAAACTCAAAAAGATTTTCAGTTTTAGGTTTTTAGGGGGAGGAAAAGTAGTTTAATTTGAAAAACCAAAAACATTTGAAAATTTTGAAAAACCAAAAACATTTGAAAAATTGTAAAAATGAGAAAGTCTGATTAGAGAAAGTGATGTGTTTACCTATCATGTCTTAAAAGCAAAACATGAATGCATAAATAGAAAGCACATGAGTTGTGTGATTTGATCTACTGATAGGCCAACTTTACGAAATGTATAGACTATTGGTGATTGCTTAGATAGTCTGAATTGTGGGATCCATTTTACAAAACCAAGTTAAGTGATAAATAGTTTTTAATTCAAATCAGGCGTACACCTGTCATCATAGGATCTTATGAGGTTTCCAATGATTCATGAATTCAAGTCTGTACATGTGCCATATTGCTTTGTAAAGACCTAGCTGAAGCCGTCCATTCAGATGAGAATGATTGAATCACAAGAAAATAAAAGTAAATTCGATTCTGTACACGTGCCATATTGCTGGGTTGCAGCCTAGCTGAAGCCGTCCATTTAGATAGGATAAGCTAAGAAAAATTAAAAAATTAAAATAAGTTCGATTCCATACATTTGCCATATTACTGGGTTACAGCCTAGTTGAAGCCATCCATTTGAATAGAACAAGTTGATCTTGTCAACACAGTTCTGAATACGTGCCATATTGCTTTGTAAAGACCTAGCTGAAGCCGTCCATGAGAATGTGTTGAACATGAGAAAGAAATCAAAAAGAAAAATACAAAAAGAAAATAAATTGGAACCTTATAGAACTTATGATGTTAGGTATTAAGTTATGCAGAGATGAGTTACAAACTAGTTTTGATCTTTATTGGTAAAATACAATGGGTAAAACTCAGTCAGAAAATATGAGTGATCATTAATTTGTTAATAAATGATGTATTGTCAGGTTTAAAGTGGACAAGTACATCAGTAATTAAATCATAAGACAAATGTGTCGGAAGTGTAACATTCATTAATGCTGACTTAATGTGATTAGGTGTATGTGTCATTTTTCTTGAAAGACTGCTCACAAAAATATGTGTTTCTTAACTGTTTTAGTTTTATTTGCTAGTTGTACAGTTGTCTTTCGTTTCAGAAAAATACAAAAAGATTTTAAATTTCAAATTTGTTTTTAGATGATCATTTGTGTGTTCAGATGCTCAATCGTATTTGAATCCATCACCAAACCAGACTAATCTTAATAATGATACTCGTTTAAATGTTCAAAATGTCAAATTTGAAATTAATTTGTGTTTTTGAGCGCTAGACTTCATTCATCCGAATGAAGCAGGCGAAAGACTCATTCGACCGAATGACTTTATTCATGTGAATGGGTCATTCGGCCGAATCAATCTGATGCGAAGTAACTCATTCGGTTGACCTCTTAGCCGAATGAATCTTCCCATTTATTGGGCTCTTTCGGCCGAACCAACTCATTCCCCCAAATCTTTCCTTCAGCCACACTGTGTGTTTTTCTTTCGCCCGACTCACTCTCTCTTCACTGTACCTCGTTTTAACCAATTAATCCGACCATACTGCTGATATTTCTTCTTGTGGTTGTAACATGTACTGATTGAAACAAGTTTCTTCAAATTTTGACCGCTGATTTAATGGAAACGGTCCACTGCTTAGGGTTTTAGGACCCGTAACTGGAACCGTTTAATAGAAGGTCAAATTGAACCCTAAAACTCCTAAGACCTGTTCTAAAAAGTTTAATCGGACATATCTGAACATGATGGTGTCAATTTTATGGTCTAATTTGTTGTTTTGGGAACTTGGATTTTTGAAAACCTTCGGTCGACCGAATGACACTCATTCGCACTACAGTGTCGACCGAATGAAATTCTTTCGGCCATTGGCCTCATTCGCCTGTCATTCAAATGACATGATTCTTTCAGTCTATGGGTCAACCGAATGAGCTCATTCGCTTGTCATTCGGATGACATGACTCATTCGGTCATTGGACTTATTCGCTGAGTCTCATTCAGACATTGTTGTCTCATTCGCACAAGTTGTATACTTGTGTAAAATTTCTGATTTGGCTCAAATGTTTGACTGAGTTGAACTAACAGGTTAATTTCTTTGTTTTCAATATGGCAGATTACAAACCTGCAACGAAGAACAAAATCTGCGCTCATCTAGATCTTGCCACCAAGAACGCCACGCATTTCAGAGAGATTATTACTTTTCTGAGGTGTTCTAGAATCTTCACTGCCATATCTACTGTCTATGATCCCTATTTGTCACACCAGAGAGATTTCAGGAGATCTGCAGACATAGATTGTGAGGTCGAGCCTCCTGTGATCAGAGGCAAGGTGCGAGGACATGATGTTATTGTTTCTGCTGAGCACATTCGGAGGGTGTGTGGATTCTAGGATGCACCTAATCATCCCTTTTTACTTGATCGCTATCTTGTTCGAGGATGCTTTATGTGATGCAAGTATGATGGTGATTTAGAAGTCGGAGTCCTGAACAAAGCTTTTCTATCCCCGCAGTTCAAGTACTTGGCCCACGTACTCATTCACTGCTTGGGTTCTAGACGCAGGGGATTTGATGAACTCAGAGAGACTTTACAAGGTGCGTTCTTGGCTTTGGTTCTGAATATACCATTAAACTTCTTGGAGATGGTATTCACGCATGTGAAGGAAAATGTCTATCTCAAGGGTGACAAGAAATTCCTCACGTACCCGAGATTTCTTCAGCAGATATTTGATGCACAATTGCCTGATCTACCGAAAGCCTGTCTAACATTATCTGATTAGAGCACATGAATGACATCACTCTTTACAGAGTTTTATCATACAGAGGAAAGGAGACGAATCCTCTCGTTCGTACTCTATTCGGCCATCTTCTTAACCCTGATTACATTGCACCTGCTGGGAGGAAATGAAGTCATGATGATTCTGATTCTGATTTAGAGGATATCATAGTGCCATGAGGTGATGATGGAGATGATGGTGGAGATGTTGGGGCTGGTGATGTGGGTGTTAGTGGTGCAGGTGCTGATGTTGATGTTACTGGTGCTGGTGCTGGTGTTGGTATGAGTGGTGCTGATGGTGTTGTTTCTGATATTGGTACTGGTGCTGGAGTTAGTGTTTCTGCTGCTGGTGATGATGATGTAGACGTTGGCGTTTTACTTGATTTAGATTTCATGACTACCACTGAGGCAACAGTCTCCACTCCACTAGAGATGGGTGGCACCACTTCAGCTGATGAGAGAGATGATTCAGATGAATCAGGTGAGGCTGGTAGTGAAGATGATGATGAAGAAGGCTCTGGCAGCTCAGATTCTGATAAGCCAGATGATGAGTTTGAGAATGTTATGAAGGGGACCAGGCTAGTGAAGAAGAGGAAGACGCCTAGTGTGACAGAGCAGGAGAGGGAGGAGATTAGGGATCCATCTTTTGTCCTTGAGTTTGATTTTTCTCCTCCCCTACGCACTTCCATTGTTACATCTCCTACTACCACTATTGTTGTCTAGTCCACATCATCCCCTCCTGCCAAGCGAAGAAGGACACGTTTTGTCCTACAAAGACGGTCAGAGTTGGTGTCTGTTGCAGCAACCACTCTTATATCAGCTGCAACAGTCTTGACTTCTTCACTGACCAGGTCAAGGGCTATACCTACACGTGCTACTACTACCTCTCTGACATCCTCTGTTGCTGCCACAGTTGTTTTTACTGCATCTTCCTCTGGTCCCTCCACTACACGAGCTCATCAGTATATTCCAACTGTTTCAGTTGCTGAACAGCTCAGCACTCTGAACAGTTTGGTTCTTAGGCTGATGAAGAGGAACCACCAACAGGATGAAGCTATTGCCCAACTTACACAGAGGGTCAGTGAGCAAGATGCTCTTTTATTACAGGCAGCTCACCAACGGGCAAATTTGAGGGCACAATCTGCTGAGCAGGAGGAGAGATTGCTCAAGTATGTTGATGAGGATAACCAGTTGGCATTGACTGCCTCGGGATTCAGTGATCGGATCTTAGCTCTTGGGGCCAAAAACTTGCGATTAGCTGAGCAAGTTGAAATCCTTAAAGATGCTACTCCTAGGCTGGAGGCCTCTGAGCCTGCCTCCAATGATTCAGGTAAAGATGAAGAAGAAGAAGACGAAGAAGAAGAAGATGAATCTGAGGAGGAGATGGTTGATTATGAGGATACTGACAAAGATGATGATTCGGATGATGATGACAGTGCCTGAAGTGGGTCTGCCAGTTCATCTAGTGCATCAGGGCAGCAGTCCCCTCCCACTGAAATCCGGAAAAAGACAAGGCACGATAAAGGTGCCAAGCCTCCTCCGCCTTAATCTGAAGAGCCTAAAGCTACTAAGGAATTTCAAGCTGTGCCTTTGAGACGTCTTTTGGATGAGAAGTTGACTACGATTTTGGACGCTCAAGGCATCATACAGCACTCAGTTAGCTATGAGAAGGAGGAAGGAGAGATTATCCGTTGCCTCACTAAGGAGCAAATTGCAGAATTATTCAGGTTAAATCCTGATGAGGTGATTCTGGATGAAGCGACCATTCATGCCTCTGCTATTCGTTCTCCTGAAGCCTTTGATGACATCGATGAAGTTATTTTGGAGGATATCACTGAGCAAAAGGACATCAAGTATACTTCAGCTGAGGATGAACTGCCTACCTTCACTGATCTTTTCTGTCAACACACTGAGGAGGAGCTGAACAGGATGATTGACGAAAAGATCAGCGGTAGTGAGTCTTCAGCAGAAGACATTCAGAAAAGAAAAGAGGAATGGGAAGCTTATTGGAAAGTTTTGAAGAAGGAAAGCGTTACTCCAATGCCAGCTTCACACACTAAAGTTTACAAGACCAAGGGATACAGATCCGAAGGTCAAATTCTAAGACGGGAATACTATCATGATTTGAACTGCTATGCAGTCAAAAGAGAGCGAGGAATACAGTACTTCCGGTACCCCCATGACTTCAAAACGTTGCCAGGATTTGAAGTAAACCAACTCGCACGTTTGAAGATGCTTTACAGTGAAGGTTCGAGGATGTCTGCATGGTTCTCAAGACAAATTTAGTTTGAATACCGGAAGCGATGGGTTAACTTTAAACTGCAGCAACTGGAGAGGTATTACCTACCGGAGATTAACGCTGATACCCGCAAGCATTAAGTAATCCTGAAGTGGTTGCCTCTAAAGGTTATGAGGAAGATTCCATTACGGAAGATGCCTCAAGACATTTTGGATAGTTTCCGATGGTGGTACTACGATAGGAGAACAGCTGAAGCAGTGATAGTTTTGTGCAAAGATAACACATGGGATACCGTAAGTATCTTTGATCCCATGTGGCTGAGAAATCTGTCACACAACGATGTAAAAGCCCTGTGCATATGTCAGATTTTCTTTTCTGTAGAGGATATGGAACAAGCACTACAATTCATGAGAGTCATCCGGATTTGCATAGTGTTTGGAATTCATGCCGGCTCTGACTGGAAAGCTATTTCTGACAAATATTTCAAGAAGGGTGCTGACAAGTAAATAACTAGGTCCAAAGAGGAGTATGTTAATGCACAGAAATATCCCTAGTTCTATTTTTGTATGATCTTAATGCCTAAATTTTATCTTATTAATGAAGATTAGTTATTCTATATTGTTCCTTAATTTTTATTCAAGTTTATATATGTTTGATTATGGTTGACTTTGATTATATATATCATATAGATCCATTCTTGAGAATGATCCTAAGAATGAGGTCATTCGGGCGAATGATCGCCTAGCGAATGACTGGGGTGAACGAATGAGTCATACGCATGACTCATTCGGTTGACCAAGCTCATTCGGCTGAGCCATTCGCCGAATGAGTGATTCGGCCAGTCATTCGGCCGAATGAGTACAACCTATATATACTTCTGCAAACATATTCAAACATAACTTTCCCGAGCCTCTTCTCTTCCTAGAGCACTCCAGAGTCATACCCTTAGGGTTTTGAGCGGTTCTTTCATCTCCAACTTCAATTCTCATCCCGTGGTGTTCGATCTTGATCAAAACGTTGATTCTTCATCATCGGATTGCCACGGGGCCTGGTGTTTTCGATTGGAAAACCCTGGAATAGGATTCCGTACTATTCTAATGGCTGTTGAGCAGATCTCCATAGGAACCGAGTTGATTCCTTGGGTTCTATAGGTCCAACTTAGTATATATATATATATATATATATTTACATGCTAACCATTTGTTAAGTTCGTTATTTTTGTATATGTACACATCTATCGATAATATCGTTGTTCAACCCTAAGTATTGAAACTTAGTATCGACAGTGTACCACCATCGAAACTATTCCTCTTGATGATCAGTATCGACAGCCCATGATTAGGGGTGTAAATGAACCAAGGCAGCTCGTGAAATACTCGAGATCGGATGGGTAAAAAGCTTGAACGAGTCGAGCCTTAACGAGCCCGAGCCCGAGCCCGAGCCCGAGCTCGAGCCCAAAAGTGTGGTTCGTTTAGTTATCGAGCCCGAGTTTGATCTTTATATAACGAGCTCGAGCCAGCTCGCGAGCCTTAACGAGCTTTTTGTTTATATAATTTTTATTTAGTATATTAAGTGTTTATTTATAAAATTAATTAACTTTATATATAAAATTACGATAAATATATTTAAATCAAATATTTTATGTTAAATTTAGAAAACATAATTATAAATATAATTAATTTACTAATTAAAGTAAATAAATAAAATATAAATGAGCCAAGCCGAGCCGAGCTCGAGTCTAAAAATTTTCTAACGAACCGAGCTCGAGCCTAGTAAATAAAGCTCTTAATAAGCCGAGCTCGAGCCCGAGCCCGAGCCCGTGCCCGAATTTATCTAAACGAGCCGAGCTCGAGCCTTAACGAACTCGGGATCGGGTCGGCTCGTTTACACCCCTACCCATGATCGAAGATGGTAAGTTCGACAACCATGTGAGGTTATCGATATTAGCAATTTCGACCGTCTAATATCGATGAATCAGTATCAAAGGTAATTAATTTCGATGGATGGCTCCTTTAGACTGTTAATATCGATGAACCACCATCGAACTTAACAAGTTCGGTGGTCGCAGGTCCCCTACAATATCGATGACCATCACAGGTTAGTGTCGATGAGAAGCCAAGTTCGATGGATCCATGACCGAATCTAGCAATCTCGATATACACTTCACCGGAACTATCAATATCGATGGAGGTGGCTATGTTTGATGATCCTCCCATCGATACTACCAATATAGATGGGAGTTTCCTTCCCCAGTAGCCATGTTCGACCGAGGTAATTGCAGGTCCGTTTCAATGGCTCCATCCTTCTCATCTACGTTCATTTTAGAGTTCCATGTTCATAAAAACTTATAGAAAGGTGATGGGGATGATCAGTGATGGTTTTTAATCAAGACCCAGAAATCAACCCAAAACCTTCAAAACTTGTTCTCCAGCTCGATCCACCTGAACTTCCGAGTTCTATGTCGATGGAGAAAGGTTTTGCAACGAAAATCACGTGAAATGGTGGAGTTTTGAGAGAGAAATCCAGAGAAAGGTTTTAGTGAGAGAATGTGGACAAAAATTCTTTCTAGAGAGAGAAAGATGGTGTAGAGAAATGAAGAAAATAAAGGAAAAAGGGACTTTTATAGTCCCGTCAATTACCGCGCGTCCGGTTACGACTATTCAAGCGTTAGTAATTTTATTTCGATCGGCTTTCACGTAATTTATATTTTAAATGAGAAGCATTTAATAAAATAATTTTTATTTAAAATTGTTCAAGGTGTTTATTCCTAGAAAACGTTTTAAACTCTTTTTCTAAAATTCAAATATTGATATTATTGTTTCGGTTATGTAACGACCCAATTTCGATTAAGTAATTATATTAATATAATGGTGATGTTTAAAGTTGAATTTGTATTAACTAGTAGCTTAATTTGTTAAATATTAACTAGTAGTAAATTTAAAATGTTGTTTAAAGTTAAATAAAAGTATAAGAGGGTAAAGTGCTAATTGGGCAAAGATAACTAAATATAAAAGAGGAGGCTTTGACTTAGTCAAAATCACCTTCCTCTTAATCTTTTTGTCTGGAAAACGATGAGCTCAAGAAAACCAAAGAAGAATTCGATTTTTGAAGCCAAATTGACACACTCTGAAGCTCTGATCTTGAATGCAACCATAGATTAGTGTTCTACTCATGTTGTAGTACATATTGGTAAGTTTCTTTGATGATTTTGGTTGTATTTTCGTGGGTCTCCATGGGTTTGCTTTGGGTTATAGTGAAAACCCAAAATTTGTTAGTAGATACTTGTTCTATGTCATTAGGTTGCTTAGAAACAAGTAAACTAACTAAAATCATATACATTTGCATGCAATTTTGAAGTTTGTAAGATGGGTTTTGTTAGGCATGGAGTTTTGAATGTTTCGATGGACTAGTGATAGTTCATGTATACTTTTTGGAGAAAATTTCAAGAAGAGTTGGGCACAAAACTTTTGATAAGTACCGCGTATCATCCTCAGACCGATGGTCAAAGTGAGAGGACCATTCAAACCCTTGAGGACATGTTACGTGCGTGCATTATCGATTTTGGTGGAAATTGGGATGACTATCTACCATTGGCAGAATTTTCTTACAAAAATAGTTATCATTCCAGTTTGGGAATGCCTCCGTATGGAATGTTGTATGGTCGAAAATGTCGAACTCCGGTGTGTTGGAAAGACGTTGGTCCTCATGAGCTTGCTAGTAAAGTAGTGGTAAAAATAACTAATGCTAGGATTGATCAAATTCGAGCACATTTAAAAGCAGCTCAAGACCGACAGAAGTCATATGCCGATAAGCGAAGACGACCGATCGAGTTTCAAGTGGGAGACTTTGTATTGCTAAAGGTTTCCCCTTGGAAGGGTGTCATTCATTTTCGCAAACGAGGAAAGTTGAGCCCACGTTTTATTGGGCCTTTCAAGATTTTAGCAAGGGTCGGTGAGGTTGCTTACCGATTAGAGCTACCGGAGGAATTCAAAGGAATACACAACACTTTCCACGTATCATACTTAATAAAGTGTTCGGCAGACGAGTCTGCTTATGTACCGTTAGAAGATGTTGAAGTGATTGATAAACTGGATTATGTTGAAAAGCCAGTAGCAATTTTGGATCGGAAAGTTAAACGGCTTAGAAACAAGTCGTTGAATATAGTCAAAGTACAATGAAAGAATAGAAGGGGATCTAACACAATATAGGAGTCGGAAGATGAAATGAAGAAATTTTATCCCTTTTCATTTGAAATGTAATTTGAGTTTCGGGGACGAAACCCCTTTAAGGGGGGTAGAATTTGTAACAACCCAATTTCGATTAAGTAATTATATTAATATAATGGTTATGTTTAAAGTTGAATTTGTATAAACTAGTAGGCTAATTTGTTAAATATTAACTAGTAGTAAATTTAAAATGTTGTTAAAAGTTAAATAAAAGTAGAAGGGGGTAAAGTGCCAATTGGGCAAAGATAACTAAATATAAAAGAGGAGGCTTTGACTTAGTCACAATCACCTTCCTTTTCTTCTTTTTGTCTGGAAAACGATGAGCTCAAGAAAACCAAAGAAGAATTCGATTTTTGAAGCCAAATTGACACACTCTGAAGCTCTGATCTTGAATGCAACCATAGATTAGTGTTCTACTCTTGTTGTAGTACATATTGGTAAGTTTCTTTGATGATTTTGGTTGTATTTTCGTGGGTCTCCATGGGTTTGCTTTGGGTTATAGTGAAAACCCAAAATTTGTTAGTAGATACTTGTTCTATGTCATTAGGTTGCTTAGAAACAAGTAAACTAACTAAAATCATATACATTTGCATGCAATTTTGAAGTTTGTAAGATGGGTTTTGTTAGGCATGGAGTTTTGAATGTTTCGATGGACTAGTGATAGTTCATGTATACTTTTTGGAGAAAATTTCAAGAAGAGTTGGGCACAAAACTTTTGATAAGTACCGCGTATCATCCTCAGACCGATGGTCAAAGTGAGAGGACCATTCAAACCCTTGAGGACATGTTACGTGCGTGCATTATCGATTTTGGTGGAAATTGGGATGACTATCTACCATTGGCAGAATTTTCTTACAACAATAGTTATCATTCCAGTTTGGGAATGCCTCCGTATGAAATGTTGTATGGTCGAAAATGTCGAACTCTGGTGTGTTGGAAAGACGTTGGTCCTCATGAGCTTGCTAGTAAAGTAGTGGTAAAAATAACTAATGCTAGGATTGATCAAATTCGAGCACATTTAAAAGCAGCTCAAGACCGACAGAAGTCATATGCCGATAAGCGAAGACGACCAATCGAGTTTCAAGTGGGAGACTTTGTATTGCTAAAGGCTTCCCCTTGGAAGGGTGTCATTCATTTTCGCAAACGAGGAAAGTTGAGCCCACGTTTTATTGGGCCTTTCAAGATTTTAGCAAGGGTCGGTGAGGTTGCTTACCGATTAGAGCTACCTGAGGAATTCGAAGGAATACACAACACTTTCCACGTATCATACTTAAGAAAGTGTTCGGCAGACGAGTCTGCTTATGTACCGTTAGAAGATGTTGAAGTGATTGATAAACTGGATTATGTTGAAAAGCCAGTGGCAATTTTGGATCGGAAAGTTAAACGGCTTAGAAACAAGCCGTTGAATATAGTCAAAGTACAATGGAAGAATAGAAGGGGATCTGACGCAACATAGGAGTCGGAAGACGAAATGAAGAAATTTTATCCCTTTTTATTTGAAATGTAATTTGAGTTTCGGGGACGAAACCCCTTTAAGGGGTAGAATTTGTAACGACCCAATTTCGATTAAGTAATTATATTAATATAATGGTTATGTTTAAAGTTGAATTTGTATTAACTAGCAGGTTAATTTGTTAAATATTAACTACTAGTAAATTTAAAATGTTGTTTAAAGTTAAATAAAAGTAGAGGGGGGTTAAGTGCCAAATTGGCAAAGATAACTAAATATAAAAGAGGAGGCTTTGACTTAGTCAAAATCACCTTCCTCTTCTTCTTTTTATCTGGAAAACGATGAGCTCAAGAAAACCAAAGAAGAATTCGATTTTTGAAGCCAAATTGACACCCTTTGAAGCTCTGATCTTAAATGCAGCCATAGATTAGTGTTCTACTCATGTTGTAGTACATATTGGTAAGTTTCTTTGATGATTTTGGTTGTATTTTCGTGGGTCTCCTTGGGTTTGCTTTGGGTTATAGTGAAAACCCAAAATTTGTTAGTAGATACTTGTTCTATGTCATTAGGTTGCTTAGAAACAAGTAAACTAACTAAAATCATATCCATTTGCATGTGATTTTGAAGTTTGTAAGATGGGTTTTGTTAGACATGGAGTTTTGAATGTTTCGATGGACTAGTGATAGTTCATGTATACTTTAATGATAAATGAAATATGAGCTTGATAAATAAATTCTGATTTCAAATGGGTTTTGATGAGATGATTGATTTTGAAACAAAATTGGGATTTTATTTGCTTTGAAAATGGATTTGGGTGTATGGATTAATTCCTGCACACCAAGTATTTGATGAAATGCCAAAAATTTAGTTTTTGGTCAAAATTGACAAAAGAATGAGAAATTTGATATAAAACAATGATTTTGAAGTAATATGAGAATTTTGTTAATAAATGGGAATTAGAGAATTAACTACTAGATTGTATGCTTATGTGAAATTGTATGATCTAGGTGAAGTTGCTAATCAAAGACCCGAAAAGGAAATAGTTGACCCGATTACTACTAAGGGCCAAGGTGAGTTAACTACTCACTAATATGCAACCATAAGACATATTAGTGTTTGTGTGTTATGTGATTATGATTGGTATAACTACTTGTGATTAACTTGTAGTAATGGTGATCAATTGAATGTTGAATTGAAATTATGTGTCATAATATGTTAATTCAGAAATTGGCACTAGTAAGATGGAAATCTATACAAAATGGTGTTTGTCATGCAAGTCCATAAATAAATGGCATTGGTTTTTGTCATGTAAGTCCATAAAGAAATGGCATTGGTGTTTGTCATGTAAGACCATAATGAAATGGCATTGGTGTATGTCATGTAAGTCCAGTCATGTAAGTCCATAATGCAAGGGCATTGGTGATTGTCATGTAAGACCATATTGAAATGGCGTTAGACTTTTTCATGTAAGTCCACATTGGTGTGGCGTTGGGGTACTCCACGAAAGGGTGGGTTAAATGGTTAAGTAAATGAAATGGATGGGTTTGACCCGTTAAAAAATAAAAATTTACTTAAACTTTGTATATAGTTATATGCTATATGATGGTATGAAATTATGTTGAAAATGTGCATATAAATGTATGATAAATGCCTATGTTAAAATATGAGTTATAAGGCATTGGACCAAAAACTGCATTAAAAATGGGTGTTCTGCAGGTCAAGACCGTAGCTTATGGTCCTAAGGCCGTAGGTTACGGCCTACCCCTGGAAAGTCTCTATTTTACGCCCTTTTAACCGTTGCTTATGGTCAAAATTTGGGCAGGACCGTAAGTTACGGCCCTGAGACCTTAGCTTACGGCCTACCTTACGGCCTATGTATGAAATTTTCCAATTGATGGAATTTCTTTCGGGGGTCGATGGGGTTAACTCACTTAGTTCTTATGAACTAACACTTGATTAAATTTGGTGTTTTCAGGTCAAAAAATAGGTCGGCTACGAACGTATGATCGAGCACGGATTTTGGGATATCGAACCAATCTTTGTCAAACTTGTTGGTAATGTTTGGTTATGAAGTCTTAACTATATTTTATGTAAATGTCATGTGAATAGGATATGACATCCTTATACTTTGGACCAACAAGTTTTAAATTAACTTTGTTAACACTAAATGTTTTAAAAACTTGGACCACTTTTGAAATTCCGCAACTTTTTTTAAAATGTGATGTTTTGGGAAATTAGGGTGCCACAAGTTGGTATCAAAGCCTTTGGTTTGAGTTAATCAAGTGGTTACAACCACTTGAACTCAAACTTTTGCGCTCTTGATCTAAAGGAAAGAACGGTTCAATCCAAGACTCGATCATGTGACCAAGAACCTAAGGTTAGTAAAGGTAATGAATGTGATTACATGCTATAAATGAGAGCCTAAATATATAGTGTTATACGCCAATGAAAGATTGAAATATGAATGTGTTGAACTAAGGATATTGTGATGACTATGTGATATGTGACCCAAACCTCTTAACCAAGGTTTTAAAATGATGAAGTTAAGGAAAGTTAACATGTGATGGGGATATCATAATTCCTGGCCAGTATAATCATATTCGCATGACATGGACATAACTTTGGAATTCAATTTATAATTTTGGCATAGAGTAGTAGGTAAGGTGTTAGAAATTTGTTGTAAAGTGATCTTTAGGATTACAAGTGATGGTTTATATATATATACACTATGACTTAGATAATAGGACTAACGAACCTATTAACCTATTTTAGTCTTAGCATGGCTAACGAGCACAATACGGGCGAGGGTAGCAATAACATTGATCTCACTCAAATGAGGGATATGGTGAAAGAGGAAGTAGCCAAGGCACTTCAGGCAAATATTCCTACTTATATGGAAGGGATGCAAGCTTCCTTGCAAGATTTTATATGACAGGAGTTTGCCACTCTTAAAACCAGTGGTGATATGGAACGAGCTTCCAAGAAGGTCACCTACAAAGACTTTGTTGCATGCAAACCACTAGAGTTTAAGGGTTAAGTGGATCCACTACTGAGTCAAAGGTGGATTTCAGATATGGAAGGAACTTTTGAAACTTGCCACTGTGATCGGTCAGATGAAGTTGTATTCGCTGGGAATCAACTGCGTGAAAGAGGCAAGGATTGGTGGGAACTTCTCTGCAAGGAGAAAGGGAGAGAAGGGATGAAAGACCTCACATGGACTGAATTCAAGGAGTTATTCCTTAAGAGGTTTTGCCCTCAGGCTGCAATAGATCGAATAACTGAAGAATTTCTGAACATGAGACACAAAGATGAAAGTATCGACACCATTACTGCTATCCACTTTGACAAGGCCAGATTTTGTCCAGATCTTCTACAAACTGAGAAGATGTGGATGAACATATATCACAATATGCTGAATGCCAAGTTCAGGGAATTTCTCTCGCCTTCAAAGTGTAGTACACTGTCAGAGCTTATTGATTGTGCTAGAGAAAGAGAACTGGAACTTAGAAGGCAAGAGGATAGAGGGGAAAAGAGGAAGGTTGAGAAAGATGTTGGGTCTTCAAAGAAGACAAAATTTGCGAATTCTCCTAAGAAATCTGGTTCTTCTAGGGATATCAAACCATGCACTACGTGTGGTAAAAATCACCTAGGAGAATGTCACTTTAAAACCATGTTTTGTTATAAATGTGGTAAACAAGGGCATCTCGCTCCTAATTGCACAAATTCTTTCAACCTATGTTACAACTGCTACAAGCCGGGGCACAAACGAAATGATTTCCCGGATTTGAAAGGGCAAGGTCATGGGGGAACTGAAAGCAAGTCATTTAAAGGAAGTAGTAGTGGGAAAAAGTTAGAGCTGCCAAAACCTAAAGGCAGGGCCTTTCAGATTACTGCTGAAGAAGCGAAAGATACATCAGATGTTGTGACAGGTACCTTTTTTGTCAACTCAATGCCAGCTTATGTATTATTTGATTCTGGAGCTAGTAGGTCCTTTGTATCTACCAAATTTTCTCATCACTCTTCATTTGTGTTAGAAAAATTATCTTCACCTTTAGAAATTGAAGTAGCAGACTCTAAGAGCTTCTTAGTGTTTAATATGTATTGAAACTGTAAGATTTCTATAGAGGGTGAGGATTTTGCAATTGAATTAATACCTATGATGTTAGGGGAGTTTGATGTAGTGGTGGGAATGGATTGGTTATCATTAAACCAAGCCAACATAGTGTGTAATCTCAAAGTAGTCCAATTGATATCTCCAAGTGGTAAAGAAATGTTTATTCAAGGAGAAAGAAGGTGTGGAGCTGTTTTGTGTTCCCTAGCTAAGGTCATGAAGTATATGAATAATGGAGGCAAATCATTTCTAGCCTATGTACTTGATGTTGATAAAGAAGTGAAGAAGCTAGAAGATGTAACAATTGTTCGAGATTTTCCGGATGTCTTCCCAGATGATTTACCGGGAGTTCCTCCAGAAAGAGATGTAGAATTTCGTATTGATCTAATTCCCGGAGCCAAACCGATAGCCAAAACTCTGTATCGGTTAGCACCAACTGAGATGAAAGAGTTAATGACTCAACTCCAAGATCTTCTTAATAAAGGTTTCATCCGTCCTAGCATCTCACCTTGGGGTGCTCCGGTGCTATTTGTCAAGAAGAAGGATGGGAGTATGAGGATGTGTATCACCTACTGGGAATTAAACAAAGTGACTGTGAAGAACCGATATCCATTACCTCGGATTGATGATTTATTCGACCAATTACAAGGAGAAAAATGGTTTTCTAAAATAGATCTTCGTTCGGGGTATCATCAACTCAAGGTTAGAGATGAAGATGTCGAGAAAACAGCATTTCGTACTCATTACGGGCATTACGAGTTTCTCGTTATGTCTTTTGGTTAACGAACGCACCAGCGGCTTTTATGGATCTAATGAACCGGGTTTGTAAACCGATATTGGATAGATCAGTTATTGTATTCATAGATGACATTTTGGTCTATTCCAAAAATGAGGGTGATCACGCTTGCCACTTGCGTGAAGTGCTTGAAACACTCCGTAAGGAGAAGTTATATGCGAAATTTTCTAAGTGTGCTTTTTGGTTACAAGAGGTACAGTTCTTAGGGCATGTGGTGAACTCGGAGGGTATTCATGTTGATCCTTCTAAGATTCAAGCAGTAGCAAAGTGGATTCAGCCTAAGACTCCAACTGAAATTCGAAGTTTTCTTGGCCTAGCTGGTTATTATAGGCGATTTATACAAGATTTCTCTAAGATTGCTTCATCCTTGACTAAGCTAACAAGGAAAGGTGTGAAGTATGAAGGGGGAGAAGACCAAGAACGAGCCTTTCAAGAATTAAAGGTGAAATTAACTCAAGCTCCTGTGGTGGCACTACCTGATGGACCCGATGACTTTGTAGTTTATTCTGACGCTTCATATTCGGGGTTAGGTTGTGTCTTAATGCAAAGGGGTAAGGTGATTGCGTATGCTTCAAGACAATTGAAGATACATGAAGTTAATTACCCGGCTCATGATCTTGAGCTTGCAGCGGTAGTTTTCGCGTTAAAGATTTGGAGACATTATCTCTACGGTGTGAAATGTACTATTTACACCGATCATAAAAGTTTGGAATAATTCTTTACCCAAAAGGAGTTGAATATGAGGCAACAAAGATGGTTAGATTTGATCAAAGATTATGATTGTGAAATCCTCTACCACCCGGGAAAGGCAAATGTAGTCGCGGATGCTTTAAGCAGAAAAGATTATTCACCTATAAAGGTGAAAGTGATGAAAATTGTAATCTCTTCAGAAATTATTTCACAAATCAAAGAAGCTCAACGGGAGGCCATTAAGGAAGAAAATGGAAGAGAGACAAAATAAAAGGGCAAGTCAAGAATTTGGAAGAAGATGAGCGTGGCTTATTGACAAGGTGGGGTCGGGTGTGGATACCACCCAATTGTCCTTTCAAGGAAGTTTTAATGGAAGAAGCTCACAAATCGAAGTACTCGATTCATCCGGGAGCTACCAAAATGTACCGTGATCTTAAAAGTAATTATTGGTGGCCAGGAATGAAAAGAGATGTTGTGAAATATGTGGGGAAATGTTTAAGTTGCATGCAGGTGAAAGCTAAACATCAGAAACCGTATGGCAAGTTACAACCGTTAGAGATTCCTTTATGGAAGTGGGAACATGTCACAATGGATTTAATCACTAAACTCCCTAGAACAAAAAGAGGGCATGATACGATATGGGTCATTGTTGACAGGTTAACGAAAAGTGCTCACTTTATTCCAATTTGTGAGACTTATTCATCAGGGAAAATGGCAGAAGTTTACATTAAAGAAGTGGTGTCACGACATGGGGTACCAGTGACAATAGTGTCTGATCGAGACACTCGATTCACTTCCCATTTTTCGAGAAAATTTCAAGAAGATTTGGGCACAAAACTTTTGATAAGTACCGCATATCATCCTCAGACCGATGGTCAAAGTGAGAGGACTATTCAAACCCTTGAGGACATGTTACGTGCGTGCATTATCGATTTTGGTGGAAATTGGGATGACTATCTACCATTGGCAGAATTTTCTTACAACAATAGTTATCATTCCAGTTTGGGAATGCCTCCGTATGAAATGTTGTATGGTCGAAAATGTCGAACTCCAGTGTGTTGGGAGGAGGTTGGTCCTCGTGAGCTTGCTAGTAAAGTAGTGGTAAAAATAACTAATGCTAGGATTGATCAAATTCGAACACATTTAAAAGCAGGTCAAGACCGACAGAAGTCATATGCCGATAAGCGAAGACGACCGATCGAGTTTCAAGTGGGAGACTTTGTATTGCTAAAGGTTTCCCCTTGGAAGGGTGTCATTCATTTTCGCAAACGAGGAAAGTTGAGCCCACGTTTTATTGGGCCTTTCAAGATTTTAGCAAGGGTCGGTGAGGTTGCTTACCGATTAAAGCTACCAGAGGAATTAAAAGGAATACACAACACTTTCCACGTATCATACTTAAGAAAGTGTTTGGCAGACGAGTCTGCTTATGTACTGTTAGAAGATGTTGAAGTGATTGATAAACTGGATTACGTTGAAAAGCCAGTGGCAATTTTGGATCGGAAAGTTAAATGGCTTAGAAACAAGTCGTTGAATATAGTCAAAGTACAATGGAAGAATAGAAGGGGATCTGACGCAACATGGGAGTCGGAAGATGAAATGAAGAAATTTTATCCCTTTTTATTTGAAATGTAATTTGAGTTTCGGGGACGAAAACCCTTTAAGGGGGTAGAATTTGTAACTACCCAATTTCGATTAAGTAATTATATTAATATAATGGTTATGTTTAAAGTTGAATTTGTATTAACTAGTAGGTTAATCTGTTAAATATTAACTACTAGTAAATTTAAAATGTTGTTTAAAGTTCAATAAAAGTAGAAGGGGGTAAAGTGCCAATTGGGCAAAGATAACTAAATATAAAAAAGGAGGCTTTGACTTAGTCAAAATCACCTTCCTCTTCTTCTTTTTGTCTGGAAAACGATGAGCTCAAGAAAACCAAAGAAGAATTCGATTTTTGAAGCCAAATTGACACACTCTGAAGCTCTGATCTTGAATGCAACCATAGATTAGTGTTCTACTCATGTTGTAGTACATATTGGTAAGTTTCTTTGATGATTTTGGTTGTATTTTCGTGGGTCTCCATGGGTTTGCTTTGGGTTATAGTGAAAACCCAAAATTTGTTAGTAGATACTTGTTCTATGTCATTAGGTTGCTTAGAAACAAGTAAACTAACTAAAATCATATCCATTTGCATGGGATTTTGAAGTTTGTAAGATGGGTTTTGTTAGACATGGATTTTTGAATGTTTCAATGGACTAGTGATAGTTCATGTATACTTTAATGATAAATGAAATATGAGCTTGATAAATAAATTCTGATTTCAAATGGGTTTTGATGAGATGATTGATTTTGAAACAAAATTGGGATTTTGTAAGCTTTGAAAATGGATTTGGGTGTATGGATAAATTCCTACACACCAAGTATTTGATGAAATGCCAAAAATTTAGTTTTTGGTCAAAATTGACAAAAGAATGAGAAATTTGATATAAAACAATGATTTTGAAGTAATATGAGAATTTTGTTAATAAATGGGTCGAATTGGATGCAAATTGATGAATTAGAGAATTAACTACTAGATTGTATGCTTATGAGAAATTGTATGATCTAGGTGAAGTTGCTAATCAAAGACCCGAAAAGGAAATAGTTGACCCGATTACTACTAAGGGCCAAGGTGAGTTAACTACTCACTAATATGCAACCATTAGACATATTAGTGTTTGTGTGTTATGTGATTATGATTGGTATAACTACTTGTGATTAACTTGTAGTAATGGTGATCAATTGAATGTTGAATTGAAATTATGTGTCATAATATGTTAAAAACAGAAATTGGCACTAGTAAGATGGAAATCTATACAAAATGGTTTTTGTCATGCAAGTCCATAAATAAATGGCATTGGTGTTTGTCATGTAAGTCCATAAAGAAATGGCATTGGTGTTTGTCATGTAAGACCATAATGAAATGGCATTGGTGTATGTCATGTAAGTCCAGTCATGTAAGTCCATAATGCAATGGCATTGGTGATTGTCATGTAAGACCATATTGAAATGGCGTTGGAGTTTGTCATGTAAGTCCACATTGGTGTGGCGTTGGGGGTACTCCACGAAAGGGTGGGTTAAATGGTTAAGTAAATGAAATGGATGGGTTTGACCCGTTAACAAATAAAAATTTACTTAAACTTTGTATATAGTTATATGCTATATGATGGTATGAAATTATGTTGAAAATATGCATATAAATGTATGATAAATGCCTTAGTTCTGATGTGGATGGTAAAATATGAGTTATAAGGCATTGGACCAAAAACTGCATTAAAAATGGGTGTTCTGCAGGTCAAGACCGTAGCTTATGGTCCTAAGGCCGTAGGTTACGGCCTACCCCTGGAAAGTCTCTGTTTTATGCCTTTTTAACCGTTGCTTACGGTCAAAATTTGGGCAGGACCGTAAGTTACGCCCCTGAGACCTTAGCTTACGGCCTACCTTACGGCCTATGTAGGAAATTTTCCAATTGATGGAATTTCTTTCGGGGGTCGATGGGGTTAACTCACTTAGTTCTTATGAACTAACACTTGATTAAATTTGGTGTTTTCAGGTCAAAAAATAGGTCGGCTACGAACGTATGATCGAGCACGGATTTTGGGATATCGAACCAATCTTTGTCAAACTTGTTGGAAATGTTTGGTTATGAAGTCTTAACTATATTTTGTGTAAATGTCATGTGAATAGGATATGACATCCTTATACTTTGGACCAACAAGTTTTAAATTAACTTCGTTAACATTAAATGTTTTAAAAACTTGGACCACTTTTGAAATTCCGCAACTTTTATTAAAATGTGATGTTGTGGGAAATTAGGGTGCCACAGGTTATCTCGTTGAAATGTGTTACTCACTTACGAATTCGTTAAAGATCGTCACCTTTTTTGAATTCAACATTCGCATCGTGTTCCAACTCGATTTACAATTTCTGAAATATCATTTCAGAGTATTATTCTTAATAATTGTATTCGTGTGAATCATCACTCACACGAATACATTATTAAGTTAACATTTCTGAAACAACATTCATATTTAATTTATATTTGTGACCTTCCCATCGTGTAATTATTTCCAATATCCTTTTCATTATTTTAATGAAATATGTTTATCAATTATCAGTTTTCCAATCCTCAACCCCACTAAATCATATCACTGACACATCCATGATAGACCGAAATAAGTTTATGTATAGGGCATACGTAGAAGTCGGTCGCAACCTATCCAGCTGCCATCCCACCACCATTTCGATAAACCATGACAATGTGTCCTTGACTATATTTACTGACCAAACCATAACCTTTAACAACTCACACACACCTCAGATTCTCCTTACCAAATCCTCAACACTTGCATACTCATGATAAACCGAAGAAAGCTTATGTATAGGGCATACGTAGGAATCAGTTGCAACTTATCCAGCCGTCAATCCACCACCTCTTCGATAGACCATGGATACACCCTTGTCTATATTTGGTGATAGAATCCTATAAAACTACCAATCCCAAGTAAATCATCTCATATCATATCCATTCAATCGCAATAAACACTGTGGTTCAGTCTAGTTGTATTTCAAACTAACTTCCCCATGGTTTATGCTTATTAATCATATGTTCTTATCAATGTACATCATCAATCATATCCAAAATATAAAATTATCATAACATGTCCTATCAATACAATTATATATGTAAAGAGAATACCTGAAATACAGTGTTGTTACATCAACGCTCAGGATGTTCACAATTGAAACGAGCAAGTTACACGGGTGCTGGCTTGTGGCGACCAAGTATACTGGAACCATCACCCCCTGATAAGCCATTTGATCCACCCGTCCCTGATTTTTTCTCATGATTACTTATCTCTGTGTGCTTAATCAATTTGAGAATTGATTGCTATAAAGAGGCAATGGCCGTTACCACAGCGTCCAAATCCGTGCGCAAGTTTTTTTGATCCTCTTGAACACCTTTGACTGTCTCCTCCAATAAACGAGCTCGAGTACCATCTGCCATCAGTGCAGAGGAACAATGAAAGCACCAATTGTTATGAACTAATAAACAATAGTAGAAGGATAATTCTTATTAAGAAGGAAGGATTGGGGATGGGAATTCAAATGATTACAAAAGAAAAGATGGGAAAAGAAGATACATGAGACCTAACAAATTCCTACTCATGGTCATGTAATAATTATATTAAATAGACCCTCCTCAACTGAATTTTGTTAAGTTGTTGATATTTCTTGGGCTGAACTCTATTTCTTTCACTTCTTTTGGGTATCTCTTGCCCTTTCTCTACTGTCTTGGGCCTAGAAGTACTAGGCTGACTATTTGGGCTCATGACAAAGTGAGTAGTAAAATGAAAATAAAACATATACGAAATTTTAAGTTTAAAAATTATTAAAAATGACACCATGACAATATGAGGGGCATTGCTTGATGGTCCAAATTCATATGATGGCATATGGCACCAAAAACAAGACAATTTGAAATTTTCTAAACAAGATAAGAACAGGTAAAATAAATTTAGTTATTTATTTGCTTAATGTAACTGATTAGTTAAGGATCTTTTAAATTTGCACGACACAACTACAAAAACTTCAACCGGTGGTAGGGATTCACCTTGAACCATAAAATAAAACCCAAATTTAAGATTGGCCAAAACTGCCCAGCAAATCTCAAATATCATCAATAAAGTTGAAGCAATGACATAGCAGTAAGAGGGTAAACTTATTATTTTACCATATTACAAAATACAAAGGTAATAGATTGCATATTTATCATGTAAAAAGGCATAATTTGCAAGTGGAAAACACAATGTAATTAAGAACAAGAAATGGTAAAAAGAAATAGTTAAAAATGATGATCCTGATGTCTCAAATATCATCCATGCAATAGTTGCAACCACAATGATAATGAAATATGTTGTTTCTTTTACAATTGACATCAGCAATTAAGAATCACTAACCAAATACCAACATAAAGAATAAAAACAACATAGAATTAAATCATATGCCATGCAAAATAAATCATTAATAGGCAATAAGTGGTCGATTGTAGAATGATAAGGAATCCTCAAATCAACTATAAAAGCTACATTTCTTGTACCTTCTATTATGACCTGAAACTCCTCTGGTGCGCATCGTTTATAACGTCATGTACTTGCATTTGATGGTGAAATGAAGTTTAGGATCCACATAATCAAGCAATAATCTTTACAACAAATTATGAAACAATATACAACAAACTTGTGAAACTAAACATAAAATAATAAACTAAATCGAAGGATACAAAACATGTTATCCAACCTTCTTCTATATAATCATCCAAAAGCTCATTCAAAAGAGAGGTTTTGATGATTACATGAGGTGAAGATCGATGGTCAGGGCTTCCCCCTTTACTCGACTACATGCGAAGCTCTGGTGATGACGATGTAGATCGAAGGCACAAAATCGGCTGAAGAAGTGATCTTTTGTGGAGTCTATGGTAGTGCATACAAGAGGGGCAACAAATGTATACCTATCTAAACCTTGTGGCCAAACTCCTAATTTATGAAACAATTATATTCATTAGACCATGTACTTTTAGTATATAGGTAATTAATATAGGAAAAACTCAACAATAAAGTAAAAAATTGTTCCAATCAAGTCACTCAATCTTTTTTTTTGTTCCAATTAAGTCGATCAACTTATTTTTAGTGTTCTAATCCTAGATTTTTTTTAACCTAAACATAGGTTGCAAGATAATATGTTTTTTTTTCTTATAAATAGTTCTATGTAACATTAGAAAATGGTTGGCTTGAATCCTAGGTTTATTATTTTAAATTTATGCTAAATTTGAAAATCTAAAATCACTTAATCAATTTATTATTAATGTTTACGCAACATTATATTAACTCTAAAATCACTTAATAATTTATCTTCTTGTGGTGTGCGACCAAAGCAGTGAAAAAAAAATAATAAAGGTTTCCCCTTTTGTGTTGTTTTTTTTTTTTTTTTGGTTTTCTCAATGGGGCCAGAAGAAGAAAAGGAAGTATTCCGATTCTTTTGTTGTTACTTCGGCTGCTAATCTATTTAGCCAAATCAGAGATTAAGGATTAATAGATTTTCTCAATCTCCTAATTCTAGTTTTTAAGTGATTTTAGATTTTAAAAGTTAATAATAAGAAAAAATTAAAAAAAACACATATTACCTTGTAACATGTTGTTTAGGTAAAAAAAACTAGAATTGAAACCCAAAAAAAAAGATTGAGTGACTTAATATTGAGTGATTTAGTTGGGACAAAAAAAATGAGTGACTTGATTAAACAGTTTTAAAAGTTTGTTACATTTACCTGGAGTTTTCCCATTAATATATTATATCTAAACTTACATAGGTAGAAGGATGAAACGTGATGCATATTGTGACATCCAGTACCAGATCGTCCGGCAAGTCCGTACGGTATGTGTACTTCCACTATATACTGTGTGTAAATACATGTATGTGAACAGTGTTACAGAAATCAAAATACAAGAAACAGTTGTACGTATTTATATGTAAACTTAAATACTGTAAGTACAATACGCACGATAAACAATAGTTGTTAGTATTTAGGTGAAAACCTAAGTACAATCAATACAACAAAGCAAGAGAAACAACAGTGTTCAAGTAAATAACAAGAACAACTCGGTTGCGATCTGATATCCACAGATGACAGGAATCAGATGGCCGACAAATCAGTACGAAAACA
Organism: Mikania micrantha; assembly: GCA_009363875.1. Taxonomy (NCBI): domain Eukaryota; kingdom Viridiplantae; phylum Streptophyta; class Magnoliopsida; order Asterales; family Asteraceae; genus Mikania; species Mikania micrantha. The sequence continues at coordinate 92,192,322 of CM018692.1, forward strand.
ATGTGAAAACAGGAAGTTTAGTTGAGTCCGTCAGTGAGGAAACACAATTCAAACAATTGCAGTGTTATTTCAGAATAACGAACTGACAGTGTGCTTGCGTGGGTGACGATTCACACAAACATATCTGTGAGTTTGGAGTTCTGAAATAATGACTGAAAAGTAGAAAACAAGAGTCGGAAAGCAAAACCATCGTCGTGTTCGTTCGGGCGACGATTCGAACGAATACGCGCGAAGGCGACGCGTTCTGATGAAACGAAAACGAAAACGACACGAACGATAATAAAATAAGGAAAATAAATGTAAAAGATTTCTTTGGAATTATTACCTAAAAGAATTTTATAAACTACTCTGGTAAAACTACGCGTTAACGAGGTTTAACGGTCTGATCGCGAACGAAACAGTAAAAATAAGTAAAATATAATATTTTATGTTTTACAATTTTGAAACTCATAAAAAAAATAATCCAAGAAAACTAAATTACGTGTTCAATTATTTAATTACGTAACCGTAATAACGCGCGGGTAAAAATACGCAAAAACGACACCGAGCGAGACCGAACAGGCGGGTAAACACCCAGGGGTATAAAACCCCATTTTTCTTTCTCTCCTTTCCATTTTTCCAGCCATAATCCCTCTCTCTCTCTCTAAAAATCCGGATTTATCACTCTCTCTAGAAGACACACACAAAAACCTCAAGATCTCACTCATTTCTTAGCCAAATCGTTCAAATTTGGTATCAAAACGAAAATCTCGACATTCCCTACACAAAGGTACCAAGGATCGGCCCTATCTCCATCTCAAACTCTCGAAATCTTAGAGAGAAGTTTCGGTTTTTAGGGTTTTCTACAAACCCGAAAAAAATCGAAGTTTAACGGGTTTAAAACATCTATTTTTCGACCCATACACCTTCTAGATGAGTTTATTCACCTAAACCCACTCAAAACGATTATATATACGACTATACCCCGAAATCATCTTCTCCCATGGCTGAAAACCTGTTCCGGCGAATGACCCTTGAGTATGAGCCATTCGGCCGAATGAGTCGGGAGAATGAGCCGGGAGAATGAGGCATTCGGGTGACTCATTCGGGCGAATGACTCATTCGGGACTCATTCGGGTGACTCATTCGGGTGACTGACTCATTCGGGACTCATTCGGGTGAATGACTCATTCGGGTGAAAACTCATTAGCATGAGCCATTCTTATGAAAATCACAAGAATGAGTCATTTCACTACACCAACTCAATTAACAACTCAGATTTCAAAAAGAACAATCAAATAAGGGATCGTAACTCAATTAACATTTAATCAAACACAGGACTGTGAATACAACATCAGTACGACAACAGCGAGCGCGTGCATTCTTGAGTCTTAGTCAACCACTACAACAACAAGGTGAGTTCATATGCCCCTTTTTCTTTAATCTTAACTGATTTTAAACTCTCGGGGCTGAGAAGCATGCTTTACTTTTATTTATTTAAAAGTTTTGCTTAATATATTGCTATTACATTGATTTTTAGATAATACAAACTGTTTATTATCGCTTATCATTGTATGCATGCTTGTATGATCACGATATGACAAGGATTATCAGATGAACAAGATAATATATCTTATTAATTCATCAACACAATAGAATAATATAGTTATAAGATTTTATCTTATAACACTCAGTTATTCTTACATAAACAGACATTGGAACAATTACAGTCAAACACATGAATGTTGTAAAGATATTATATATCTTCATAATAACATTCGACACAAGAGTTAAGTAAGTGTATTAGGATAAAATTTTTTAACACTTAGCCTTACAACTCAACACATATTACAAGAGAACATGGAACAAAGAATGATAATCATGATAATGTAACTTCATGATAACAACATCATTCACTCAAAGAATTAACATAATGTAATAAGACAAGTTCTTATTTAACTTTGTTAATAACACAGAGAACATATGACAAAGAGTACAACAACACAGATGAACACAATTACAATTAGTTACTATTGACCTGTTGTATTATATCACTTCAATCATGTACCAAATTGTACAAGTTGATCATGTAAGTCCCTATAATTCGCTGACCAGTTAGTTTGACGTGACTAAACCGATGATAGCATAGTGGTACCATAGGTTTGACAAACCTCTAGCTTGTAGGGCTAGTATGTTGATCGTATTGATTCATTGGCCGCTAACGTATGACCGGTGACAGGGCGACCTCAAGTCAGGTTCTGGGAAGCGACACATGGTGATATTAATAGGCAGTGATAAGTAATTAATCCAGCGGAAATTCTATTGACCAGTAGGTTGAGAAAGTGATCTTCTCTCATGTTACACTACTAGTAATAGATTTCGTTGAGGACACTAGACATACAAGGTGGTAGAGGTAAATCGGATACATTGAAATCTGATTACGTGAGGATTTCAATGGATTCCTTTTAGGCTCTATGCACTATAGTTCAAGAACAAATTGCAAGTGGTTAACTAACACTCTTAATATTTAAAAGTGTAACAACAGTTAACCCCACACATATAGAATAATACATGGAACAGATTTGATAAATATAATATCCTGAACATATAATGGTTATCTAAACTTCGGTTCGATAACTACAATTACATCATTACATTATTCTATACAAGTTATCACAGGTGATTCAAGAATGATATGGATATGTGGATTGGGAATGGAAATCAATAGTTGTATTGCAAGTTGTGTGGAGTTTTAGTAGTGATGTGGTGGGATGTTGGCTAGGGCTTAGTTCCCTTACATATGCCATATATATAAGCATCACTACTAGGATGAAATATTACTTGTAAATATAACTATTGAGAAGCCATTGGGTGAACAAGTGAACAAACAACATACAAGTAACAAAATACATATTATGATTGTGCATGTGAATGAATCATGGTTTTCAATTAACATACTTATGAACTCACCAACCTAGTGTTGACTTTGTTTAAATACATGTTTTCTCAGGTGATGAACAGGTGTAGATACATACATGCAAGGATTAAGCTAGTGGACTTTTAGAAGACCTAGCTTTATTTTGTCTTGCATACTTTTGGTGACAAGAACAATGAATCATCTTTTGTATATCTTGTACATATACAAGATATAATTATATTGATTCTTTTGATAGACTTACTTGATTAAATTATGAACGATACATAGTAATTTAATCTTGTAATTCTATATCATGGATGTGTTAGCATTTCTCATTGATATTATCATGTGCTATGTAAACAATCTGATCAATTGATTATCAAACGATATCGCGCTCCGGGAACCTTCCGCCCGACGGGAAAACCCGATCCGTTCCCGCCGGCCTGGGGTGTGACACATATCAAGTATATGATAGTATGATATAACAAAGACACGAAAGAGTAATTTTAAACATGTTTTCCAATATAGTAGAATAGAGAGAAAAAAAAATTTTGTGTTACTTTAGATAAAGCATATTTTGTCGAAACTTTTGTTGGGTTATGGTGTTAAAAACAAAGAAATTCATACCCTTATTTGATTTTATAATTTTTTTCGCCTACCAAATAATACTTATGTTTCACTAAATACATTCATATTTTTTCAATTATAAAAATTACTTGAGTTTTAGTATTTATTTCATTATTATGAAACATTTTATTGAGATTAAAAACTTTTTGAAATCAACTGGTACTAAATCAAATACATATGAAACTTTTTTATTATCTGATGATTATATTTTACAAATTTAACCTAAATATGATGTAATAATAAAGAAAAAAATTCATTGATGAGACGTTATAATAACTAATAATTTAAGGTGGCTAAAATAAGTATTAAACAGTATTCAAGTTTTATATATGTTTTATTTAGCTATTTTAATATTTAAAATGTTTTTAATGTTTAACCACAATGAAATAGTGATAAGAACTTAGAGTAATTTTAGTTTTAGAAGATTATACGCAACATTTTTAATATTGTTAAAACTTGATTACTTTTTTAACGACAATTTCTAAATTTTTAATAATAAAAACTAAAATCATTATAAGTTCCATCTTGTGACATTTAAACATATACTATTTGTCTTTAATTAAAAATACTAGGTTACAATCTCGTGTATTACACGTGTTGAAAAAAAAATTATATATGCATATGTAGTAACAAAAGGTTATGTAACTAAAAAACATGTATATTGCATAATTTAACTAAACTAATGTTTTATACAAGTTGAAAAATATAATATAATTTGTTAATACAAAATGTCATCAAAATATGTTTAAAAAAATTTGATGTATACTTATAAAATATGATTTAATTTTTAATTTTTTTCAACTATGTGTTATTATTTTTAAATAATGTAATTATGAAACTTTAATATAATTAAAGTTTACTTTTTCTTCTTTAGCACACAAAAATTAACCCGATTTAAAATTTATATTAATACATATAACTTGTTTTTTTTTCAAATTATATACTTTTATTATTTTCAACATAGTGTATTTTTATCATTCAAACCATCCATGCATATTAATTTTTTTTAAAAAAAATTCTAAAATCACTCATAAAAACAATTAGTATCATTAATCTTTATTTTCAAACATTTTAATATATATAATTTGAATTTGATTATACTCAAAGAATTATATATAAGTTGTTAAATAAAAATATATGTTTATTTAAAAGCTTCATAATTAATTTCATCTTAATATAATTAATTAATAATATATTAATTATTATTTCTAACTAAATAATAAATACAGATAATTAGAAAGGAGAGAAAAGCAGAAAAATAAAATTTAGATATCATATAATGATGACAAGTATCCAAAATTATTTTTATTTATTAGTATAGATAGATTTTGCCATCAAGATATTAAGATATTATTCAAAAACAACAACTTTGTATGATTATTTGTAAAGTTTAAAAAAAGTAAGTTATGGAAACTATTAGTATGATTATTTGTGAAGTTTAATAAAAATAAGATATAGACAAACATTATCTTTATTTTTGAAGACATACTTTATTTTTAAACAAACATTCAACTCATAAACAAGCACAACAAATAAATAAATACAAAAATACACAATCAAATGAACTAAAAATATAAAAATTAAAGCAAACGTTACAACTTACAACTAAAATAATAACATGACACGTGTCAATCTTTTAATTCGAACAAAACTTAGATAAATATTTATAAATCCGGCCCAATAGAGTTAGGCCGAATTTCTAGTTACGGCATGGGGCCCATCGATGGGTTCGAGGAAGTGGAAAACACTGCATATGCACGCTTTCCACACCCTCTCCTCTTCCCAACTAAAAATTCCCAATTGCTTGCATCAATTTCTCTCTACATGCATGCTAAAATCTGCAATTCTTGCAACTTAAATATGTAAATCTGTTCAATTTTTCTGACAGATTTCGTTTTTTCACATCAATTTTTGAAATTGGTCAAAATTAAGCTCTATCTCCGGGAAAAGGTATGCTATTTGGTCAATTATATCAATTTCTGCTGTAACTTTCATATGCATTTTAGTCTTTTATGAAGTTAATTGTTCGAAATTGTTGTGGATTTATCTGGGTTCTTAATTTCTTACGATTTCCGTACATGTTGTTTGATTTAGGTTTGGTAATACTTGATTGTCTTTTTAACTATTTTAGTTTTTAAGGCGCATTTTTACTATCTTCAGTTTCATTTAGGTTTTGGTATCTGTTTCAATCTTTTGATTATTTGAGGAATTATATTTGCCCTAATTTTGATATTTCCAGTTAGATCTAGAAAGATGAGTTTAATTTGAGCATCAGAAAACTAGAACTGATATGAACATTGAAATTGACTGAAATTGGTTGCTTAATTAGGTTAAAAATCCAAATTAATCATAGAAATACAGACTTATGTTGCTAGCATTTTAAGACTGAAAGCTAAAGCGTGTGGCAAGAATTTCATAATCTCTTCATCCTTATGCTTGGTTTTCTATATCAGCCTACTCCTTTTCCTAATTTTTGACCAATTATTTCTGTTCATCTCGTTGAAAACCAAGATATTGACCATCTTTAGATTAAAGATAGCTGAAAAAACAAAAAGTTTCTTTTTTTTTTGGCCAGGATATTACTGTGTCAGCTTCTTTATTGCTTGTGACAACAGGGGAATAATGTCGTTGTGGGTGGCATTTTGCTGGCCACATTTAGAAAAATGGTACATTTAGAAGGATGCTACATTTGGAAGGATGTCACGTTTAGAAAAATGTTTATGCTAAAATTGTAAGAAAACGTTTGTTTGATTTTGTACTTTGAAGAGTAACTGGTCTGACTTTTAGTCAAAATTTAATATGTTCTATTTGAGGTTTTGACTCATGAGGGTTTCCATTAAAGGTCGAACAATTCCTTACTACAAAGTTAATGAGGTTTTTATACTGCAATTTATCTGCATTTCTTTCTTTTCCGCATGATCTTCTTCAAGAAATTCATAACACGCGGCTTTAATGCAGGAAGAGATAAATAAACCACGCAGCTTACTGATCAGTTCTTTAATTCTTTTAAAAGTTCTGTACTTCTGTGTGTATGAACTGATTCAATAGACACCATTAAACGTGCGCCTGTCATGTCTTACAATAAAGTAGAAGCTCTTAGAGAAAAATCAGATGCTGAAAAGTTGATTCTTTCTAATGATTTCATTGCTGCTAGAACAAAATTAAAAAAGGCCCAACAGCTTTTTCCATCACTCGATCACATCACTCCAATGCTTACAGTTTGTGAGATTTTATCTGCCTCCGCAAACATAATCCCGGGTTATGAAACTGATTATTACTGGGTTCTTCAACTTATGCCTTCATCCACATTCACTGATATAACTTGTCAATATCAAAAATTCGTGTCTGTTTTACAACCGATTAAATACAAATTCCCTGCTACTGAATTGGCTCTTAAGCTTTTACAAGACGCGTATTCAGTCCTTTCTGACAAGAAAAAACGTGTCTCGTTTGATATAAAACGTGGTACAAGTTGGGTGAATTATGAATCTTTTGAAAGTAATGTTGAAAAAGATAGCAATGGTGATAAAGTTCATGTTAATAACGTTAACATACAAGAATCAGGTTCTTCCTCATCTGATGTAATTTCTGAAGGATATAAATGTCAAGACACGGATATTAACTCTGGATCAGATGCACAGAAGCATGATTACTACAGTTTTGATATTTACAGGACAACCGAGTGTTTTGAACTAAGGGACATTTGGGCGGTTCATTGTAGTTTAACCGAGCCTAACATTGGAGGTAGATATGGTCAAGTTTGTAAAATATCAGGGGGTGAAGCTGAAATTGCATGGTTAAAACCAATTCCGTTAACCGAAGGTGAAAGAAGATGGTTTGATGCGGGTTTGCCTGTTGCTTGTGGATCGTTTTGTTTAGATAATGAAAAAAGTGGAATGATTGAGTTGAAAGGGGTATTTTCGTACAAGTGCTCATGGGATTCTGGCGTCACAGAGGAATTATACGAGATTTACCCAAAAAAAGGCGAAGTTTGGGCGATTTATGACAATTTTGACCTTGAGGAATGGTCTTACAACCCTGATATCATCAAAGGGTGTTCTTTTAAGCCTGTTGAAGTTATTACTGATTATTCCATGTATAACGGCGTTGAGTGTGGTCACCTGGTCAAAGTCGATGGTTTCCAAAGCATATTCGAGCGACAAACCGGTGAATCCAACATTCTTCATATTGGGCCCAGAGATTTGTACATGCTGGCCCACAAAGTCCCAGCATATAGGTTCACTGGTGGTGAGATTTATGGGGTTCATGATGGCATGTTTGAGCTTGATCAGTTGGCTCTAAGAAGTCCAGCCCAAGAACCCAACAATCAGCCCATGGTTGAAGACAAAGATCATGATCCTGACCTTTTGGTTCCTCCACCAAACCCGAACCCACAGAGCTCGGTTTTGGGGCCTAACTGGTCTGCAAACGACTTCACAACGGGCCAGGTTTGGGCTACATACTCTGGAAAGGACTTGATGCCTCGCCAATATGTTGTCATTAACAACATGATTTCACCAACCAGATTGTCTGCAACTGTTCTTGAACCCGAGCCTGTTTTTGAGTATGAAACCAGCTGGAAAAACCGGAACATGCCTATTGTATGTGGCTTGTTCAGAGCAAAAGAAGTCAAAGTCAACCTTGACATAAGTCAATTCTCACATTTAGTCAACTGCTTCAAAAGCACAACTGATTATATATACAAGATCTTGCCATCAAAGGGTGAGATTTGGGCGGTTTATAAAAACTGGAAGTCGGGTTGGAATCGGGGCACATTTGATAACTACAAATGTTGGGTGGTTGAAATATTGTCTGATTTTTCTGATGGAGAGAAGATGATGGTGGCTAGATTAGTAGAAGTTAAAGGCTGTTTGACCTTTTTTCAACGTATGCAAGGCGAAGACGGGTTTGAAATGGTTCGCGGATTTTTGAGGCGAGAGATGTTGTGTTTTTCTCACCGGATTCCGGCTTTTCGGGTCCCAGGAATCGGGGGGCATGGGATACCGGAGAGTTCTTGGCATTTAGAACCAGTTGCTTTACCGCCAAACAATGGAAAGTGATGATCTAAGAAGGGGATAATAGGGTTCATCTTTAACTTAGCTGTTGTAAAATTAGTGGTGAATTGATCCCCATGAATAAGAACTTGTACATGATCATCAGGAATTATAAATAAACTCAAGAAACTGAGCAAATGATTGTTTCATTTTAGTTTCAACTTTCATTATTTTTATAAATTGTAACAGTTTTTGTTTAATTTTAAAGTGATTATTGTCAATTAAACAAACAAAAACAAAGGTAGAAACTATGACTGCATGAACAAACAGCTTTGTTAAATCTTAGTTTAAAATTCAAATCCGGCATAACATATGTTCTCATCAGTCATAACTTATCAGCAATTTTTGTCAAGGCATCTGAAATCCTGTTAAGAGCACATACCAAGCCTTCATTGCAGTCTTTTCTCTGGTCTCTATCCAACTGACAGTTCATGTTTTCGGCATCGATTTGTGCGTTTAAAATGTTGGCATTCTTCTCAAGAACATCGAGCAATCGATCGTTAAAGTCGTCGTCTGTTGATACTCTTCTCCTCTTACATCCCTCTTGAGAAATGGATTCTTTCCAAGGAGCTGAACTTGTCTGATGTTCCTTTAAATTACCTGCCAGATTTCAACAAAATGTTAACAATCTCACTTGACTGATTTTGGATGTTATAGGGACTTGATATGATTGGAAAAACTTTCAAGGGGGTTGGCCTCAGAGTCTGTGTACCAAAGGTTCAAATCTAGTTTTTAGTGGTTTTCAACTTTGATCATAGGTGAACTGTGTTACCTTATCTCGTTAAAAAAAGGTATGTGCATGGGTCGGGTTTTAGCTCCAAACATACCAAAAACCGGTTTTTGAAAACGTATGGTTTTGATTTTTTAGTTTTCATGATGGGTTTGGTTTGGTTTGGTTTGGTTTTGTTTGGTTACGGTTTTTTCTGGTTTTGTCATTTGTCTTAATTTTTTTGGAGAAAGAATATATATAACAAAAAAAAAAATTTGATTAATTTTGATTATTGTATATTTGGGCCTAAACTTTTTTGACGACACCGTTATTATTAATTTACTTATAAATAACTCTAAAAAAAGATAATGCATTAATATTTAGGTAAATAATAAATCATATAGTTAAAAAAATATTAAAGAACTTTTACCAACTTTATATGATTCGGTTTTTGGTCACCAAAACGGAATCATAAAATTCGATTTTAAGTAAAAAGCCATCCAAAACCATCATTCATTAGTTTGGTTCGGTTTAGTTATACTAGTTATTTCGGTTCCTATTTGTTTGGATAGTTTTTGTTTAACTTAAGAAATAAAGGTGAAAAATGGAAGGACTAAATAACAAATCAAAACATGTTGTTTTTGACCCAACAACACTTTGTTGTTCATGCAATTAAATGATACTATAATCTATTTTCTTTAACATAATGATTATAAAAAGTGGTAAGCATTTGTAACCATTTCATCTTTAGCAAAGTTTCTTTATTTTATTAGGAATAAATTGTCGAGATGGTCCTTGTGATTTGTTCTTAGTCCTTGCGTTTTATAAATTACTCATATGGTCACAAATCTTTAAACATTTGTAACACATACAATTATTTCACTCCTCACCATAAGCATACCTAGTCACCTAGAGACTATATGTGTTATAAATGTTAAAAGGTTTGAAGCTATATGGATAATTTACGAAACTTATGGATCAATGCTATCAAATCACAGAGACCTTTTCGGCAATTTACTTTTTATTTGTTTAAACCATTGGAGATGAAACTTGTTCAAACCAACCCGTTTTAAGTAAACGGGTTAAATTTGCCACCTATGATGAGAAGCAGAGCTATACCTTGGGTGTGTTCTTGGTGAAATGGTTGATACCTCTTCTCTGTTGGTCAAAGTAAAATATTAGCATCATGAGTTTCTAAAAGTAATGTGAAATGAAAAGGCAACCTTTTGAAAACCGAACTTGTTATCAAAAATACTTGTAACCCATCCAAGACGTCCAACCATTAGATGGGTTACAAGTTCAACTGTCACTTGTCAAAAGTGGTAGTTCAACCCATATATAACCGATTCAATTCGCGGTTTAATTTCCGGTTGCCTTAGTTTAATCGGTACGTCTGATCCGTTAACTATTGATCCCCATTAAATACTAACTAAAACGACACACGAATGAAACAAAACCTAGAAAAATCACCTGAAATTGGCACTGGATCAACGATCTTCATTGTTGGATCTTTCTGATTTCCCCCCTCCATCTTATCAGGATCATCGTCGTCCTCTACCGCCACCTCGTCAGCATTTTTTGAATCTACACTAACTGTCACTATAGCCAGTTTATAAGCTTCCTTAGTAACCGCTTTCCCATCCAACACATCAAAGACTTCTCTGTCAAAAAAACCAGGCATTTTATTCTCTTTTCTTGCATCATTTCTCATAACCCAATAAGATTCTGACTCTTGTTTCACTTGTGATTCCCATGCTTTTATCTTCTTGAAATCACCAACCATATTACTCCATCTTTTCCTACATTGGACTGGTCCTCGGTTCACGGCTTGTTGTTTACAATATGATGCAACCGAGTCCCACTTGGGTTCGATCTGGTCCGACCCCAAAACCAAACTTGATCTCCGTCCCCTACGTCCTCTATTCTCTGCAACTTTCTTGCCTTCTATGAGTGTAAGTGTTTCATGTTGTGTCCAGCGAGGGTGTCGTGGTGATTTGTTCTTATCATCCGCCACTTCCACCACCAACGATGGTGGTTGCTGCCCATCAACGGCCTTGCTTGGTGTAATACCACCATGATCACACACTTCTTTTATTTCTGATGCCATCAAAAATGTCAACTTTTAAGGTTTTGAAGGTTTGTAAGGCTAATTTGATTTGTGTATGTTGTTTATAGGGTGTATAAAGGTGGTGTGTATGTGTTTCATTAAAAGATTTGATATTGTAATATACTACCCAATATGGGCATTACTTTCATTAATATGTCATCAAATTAAATGGGCTATTAACCATATATTGAATGCTTAATTAACCACTAATTGTATCTTTAAGGCATAAATTACCTTCATATGGGTATGACTTGATTATTCAAAATCTCGTTTTCCCTTTGTTGCCTTGCATTTTAGGGAGTCTTATATCGGCTTTTTTGGACAATATTTTTTGGTCAAATTTGTGGTGGTATATGAGTTTACCTTCATTCTCTTACCATTTTGGAAGAAATTAGGACTAATCTTATGTTTCACACACTCATATATATATATATATATATATATATATGTATGTATGGAGAGAGAGGAAGGTTCATAAGAAAACTTTTCATCTAAAGAAAACCAAGAAAACTCATACTTATCAATAAATTTTTAAAAAAAAAAATTCGTAAATTTTTATCATAAAGTCAAAAATGTTATAATGAGAAATTAAAATTTTAATAAAGATATGTAAATCACGAAGTTACGTATATGTAACTCAAAAAGTTACGCATGTAACCCATAAAGTTACTATGTGTAACTAGTATGTGTAACATACAAAGTTACATATATGTAATAATATGAAATATATATTTTCTTTTATTTTTTTCTTTTTCGTACATTTCTTGCTTTATAATAATAGGAAATAAATAAGAAAAAATGAAAAAAAAATAATAATTGGTAACGATTGTGATTAGTTTCTCAAAAAATGATGGTTTTCAAATGAACACTATATATATATATATAGGATGTGGTTCTTTTGTTAGCCCCCATATTTATTGTGTTAACCGAATAAATACATCTTATTACTTTGAGTCACATATTAAAGTAAATATAAATGTGTAGTTTTTTCTTATTTTTTTATTAATGTAAATGAGCTCTACATTAATTAAATTAATTAAAAAAGAAGAAAAAACATGCACCTTTAGATTTACTTTAACGTGGACCCCAAAGTAATAAGATGTATTTATTCGGTTAACGCAATAAAAAAGGTTAATTTTTGATCATCTCCTATATATATATATATATATATAGAGAGAGAGAGAGAGAGAGAAAAGATAAAATGAAAATCCCTCCTTATTGTAAAAACCATGTAAAAAAAACTTTTTTTTTTGAACTTTTTTACATATTTGTAACATTATTTGACACATTTTTATAAAAAAAGTAAAAAAATCGCCGAGTAAATATTTTAATTTTTTTTTATAAATTCACATAAAATATACGCAACACCGCGCTCAGATGTTAAGTATAAGGATAAAAGTAAAACTCACAAAAAATGAACTAATCCATTAACTATAATGCAATGGTTAATTTAAAAAGTAAATGCATATGATCGTGCCACGTGCCATTTTTCTTTTTTTAATATAGGAGGATATTTTGTAACCACTTAAAAAACTAGATTTAATATTGTGGTGACAAGTGTCATCATCTAATATATTTTAATAAATCTAATATTTTATATAAAGTTTACCTCATCTTTTTTTAAACATTAATAACTTTTTATACTATATTATTTTATTAAAAAAATTTCAGCATTATGCTCGTCTCATTTTTCTTTTTAATTCCGTTTAAGTCTCGACTATTTTTTTTAGTTTTTTAGATGCTCTGTATATAAATCATTGTGACTACGGGTGTGTTCGGTTCGGTTCAATTTTTGGCATAAACCGAAATCGAAGCCGATATATTCGGATTTTAATTATTATGAAACATTCAGTTTTTGGCTTTCTGTTTTTTCGGTTTCATTTCTGTTTTCGTTTTTTTTATATTCTTTCTCACACCCAATATTGAAAATACAAACATGTTAAACAATGGATAATTAATAAATAAATTGTTCAAACACTAATTATGAATATTAATATTTAAACAAGATTAAAAATCGGCTCGGTTTTTAGAATATGAAAAACCGAAACCGAACCAAAAAAATAGGTTTTAGTTTTTTTTTGTTCGTTTTTTGGTTAATTTCGGTTCTGTTTTTTCAATTAATTCGATTTCGGTTCGGTTTTTTCGGATTTTTGCCCACCCCTAATTGTAACGAGCCTAAATATAAAAAATTAATTTGAAATTTTTTTTAACAATGGTAAATTACATCACTGTAAATTATATCACTGTATATTACATCATTGTAATTATCATTGCTAGAAAAAAAATCAAAATAATGTGTTCTTATAATGTGTTATATTACATCACTGTAATTATCATTATTAAGAAAATTCAAAATATTGTTTTATTTTTATGCTCGTTACATCGATGTAAATAAAGTACATATGAGAAAAAATAAAAATATCAATCGAGATTATAACGGAATTAAAGAGGAAATTAAATCACTGTAAATTATGATAAATATATTATATTAAGTGTATATTTATGAAATTAATTATTTATATATATAAAATTATGATAAATATAGTTAAATCTTATATTTTATGTTAAATTTGGAAAGTAAACTTATAAATATATATTAAATTAGTAACTAATGTAAATAAATTAAATAACTAAAATATAAACAAGTCGACCCGACGCGAACTCGAGGCTGAAAATTTTCTAACGAGCAGAGCTTAAGCTCAAGCTCTATTTTGTCTAAATGAGCCAAGCTCGAGCCTTAGCGAGCTCGAGATCGGCTCAGCACGTTTACACTCTTGAATGTAACCCGTATTTAATTTACAATAATGTAAACCAAAATTCGTTACAACTCATTACAAATAATGTATTATGTTTATACTTGTTACATTAATGTAAATACAAACATCCAAAAAAAATAAAAAAATAAAAACCTAGTCAACATTATAACGGAATAAAAGGGAAAAATAAGACGAGTAAATTTGTGTAACTTTTATAAAAAATATTATAGTATAAAAAAGTTATGAATGTCTAAAAAGGGGGTAAAATTTAAATAAAAAATAGCTATATTAAAATATATTAGAAAGTGACACATGACACAATCAAATTAATTCAAGCTTTTTGATATGGTATAAATGACTAAAATATCTTTTTGCATTAAAATAAGAACGATAACACATGACACAATTATATACAATTAACTTTTAAATTAATCACTGAATTTAAGTTGATGGGTTATGTGACACTTCGCAATTTCCAGGTTAGATTCATGTGCATTAGTCTTAAATAAGTCTTATTAAGATTAAAATAATTGAAACATAAATCATCAAAATACGCGAGAAATCGAGAACGCGGGTGAAAACGGTGTGAAAAACCGAGTTCCTGATTCTCCGAAATCGTAAAAACAAGAAAAATTCGAAAATATCTTGTTCCGGAACTCTTCACGGTACGCCAACCCATTTTGAGTCCCATTGGCGGTACGCGAAGAGCTCAAAATATCCGAGAACTTCGGATTTCCTCGCGGTATGCCAAGCTTCAACCATACCTCCTTGGCGGTACGCGACGAAGAGACGGTTCGAATATATAAGCCGGAATCTTCACATTTCATGCAGAAATCATATATTTCTTCATTTTCTCGACTCCAACACACTCAAACACTATCAGATCGAGTTTTACACTCCAAAATTAAGTTCTAAAGCCATAGGATCATCTGATTCAAGCTAAGGATCAATTCTACAACACCCGATCATCGTTTTACAACCAGAAATCTGTTTGAAAGGGTAACTGTTTTGGGTAAAAAGTAACAATTATAATGTTTAGCAAAACCGAATTAGTTTAGTGGGGAATTGTGTTATATAATCAAGAAAACAGTTTACAAGTAAAATTCACTGAAGATATCCCTGAGGATCCCTAAGGATATTTCAGAATATAAAATGAAATTAACAACTTACACACGAGATTTATACGAGGAAAAACCCTTAATCCCTTATGATTGCCGGCATAAAAACCTCGGGAGGTGACAATCGTCACTCTGCCTAGTTTATATTAAAACAACAAAATGAAGTTACAATACAAGAGCACAGTCAATCGATCACTAAGTGTAGAGAACTCTGAATCTTGTGAATATGAGCAAAAAATAAGCAGAAGTCAGCTAGATGAGTCGTGTGTGTTTTTCTAGATCGATGTTGCCTCAATATTTATATAAAAAATGATACAACGGTTGTTCCAATGTCGTTCCACATTTCATGCTCCACTTCCAGATCATGCGCACACCATTCCACATGACCGTTAATGGGTTCTTCACATTGTCCACGTTTTCTCCTTATTCCGAGAAAATAGGCATAGTTGTTGCTTATAACCTGTTGACTTATGTCAAAAGTTAGTAGCATGTGCTGAATAATAAAATGACAATAATTAATTACAAAGTATCATTATTTATTATTCAGGCTATCAGATCATATAAATTTATATACGCAAATATTCCTAATTATCCCGAAATATTCCGTATCCCGAATTATTCTGAATTATAAGGGTAAATTTTTACAGGTATAACAATTGCCCCCAAATTCTTATTACCGTTCCAATTGGTGGTAAGAATTTGAAATTAACCATTTATTTTGGCTCCTGATTTAAAATTTGAATTTTAAATTGATGTGATCGCTGTCAGGACGGTTATGATTGTGGTAGTTTCCCACATATTCCAGCCGTTTGCGCAGGATATAATGATCACATCGCCTTCATTAGATGCCATCATCTTCAACCGGCTCTTGCTGTAAGTTTCTTTCCTTCTTCCTCTCAATTTTTAATTTTCTTCTTCGAAAATGTCTGGATCATCTTCTTCCTCTGATTTCAACTCTGATGACTTCACCGATCAAAACATTTTAGCTTTAAATCGTCAAAACAGAAATGTTTTTAACGATGATCGGATTGAACTGATGCGTCTCTCGAAAACTTTTCCTGATGAAACTGTTTTTCATCATTTTTCTGAAAATCTTAAGGCTGATCACGTCTCGCGCACTTGGGTATGTTTTCTGGAGTATCCCTTCACATTGGGTCTAAAGTTTCCTTTCCCCGACCTTATCCTCAATTTTTTTCTTAACTACCAAGCTTTGTTTTCCGAAACTGATGCCTATGGGATGGCGTCTTCTTCACACCCTCGACCAACTAAACCATCACTTTGGTTTAGACATCGGTATTCCTGAGATATCCTTGATGTACCAACTTAGGACCCACGAGTCATCCCGTTTTATTCTTCAAAGGAGAAGTGGGGCTCCTATTTTAGTTCATGGAATCACTCTAAATGAGGATGAATGGAGAAATAGGTTCTTTTTTGTGAAAAGAAGTTCTATTCCTCATGGGGAACTTCTTCCTTTCAAATGGGTGGAAAAGGGTAGGATTCTTAGGATTTTCCTTGTTAATTAAGATTTGTCATTGTTTAATTTTACTTATCATGATTTTATTTTTTGCAGCTCCTAAGTTTGAATCAATAGTATTAGAAGAAGAAGAAAGCAGGAACAAGATTCGTTACTTATTGCAGATTGACGAACATTACAGGAAGTTCGGTGCTAATCTCGAAGCAGTCACTCCAATGGCCTCAGGTATATAAAATATTTTAGTATTCTAAAATATTCTTATTTATTTCTAATCATCATGATTTATTTTACAGAATCGACATTCAATCTTGAAGACCTCGACACCTTCTTTGCTGTGAAAAAGGAGAAAACCAGTCCCGTTGCACCCAAGTCGCGTGCCATGACTACCCGTTCTTCAAAGACAACCAAAAAACGCAAAGGGGTAGATACTGTGGACCTTGAAGAGCCATCTGATCTGTCCATTCCTGATCTTCTAAAAGAGGTATATTAATTACTCTGTCTATTTGCGTAATATCCCTATATATTCTAAATGATCCCTGTTTTGTAGGTCTCTGCTAAGTACGCCTCTGAGAAAGAACAAATTGATAAGCAGATAGAAGACCTTGAAAATCAGAAGAAAATCTTCACTGCCAAATCCGGTCACTATGAGAAACAGCTCGCCAAGGTCAAAAAGAAAATGAAGGAAATGGAGGCCTCTCATAAGCTTCAATTCAAGGAACACCTTGAAGGAGCCAAAAAGTCTGCCGCCATTGCTGTGTTGAAGGCTAAGATCCAGTTGGTGAACCAGGCTAAGGCTGAAGGTGTGGAGTCGCTAGCCAAGAATATGAAGGAATGGGGCAGGAGGAAACTGGCAGGTGACAAGGCGGAGGCTTCTATGGAGGTGAGCAAAGCTGGCGAGGTGGGGGAGACGAGTAAAGCTGGTGAAGGTGAGGCGACAGGAGCTGAGGCTGGAGCGGTTGAGCAGGAGGTGATGATAGGCGATGATGACAATGATGCTAAGGTCTGAGCCCATCTTTTTAATATTTGTGGTTCTGATGATGTAACACCTTTAAACAATAGAAGTTTTAGGAAAGTCCCCTGGTTTTGGGGCAGACAATACAAGAATCAAGGTGGAGGGACCATGATTTTCATGGCGAAGCCTTGATTTCTTTTAACTTTTGTTGACATATCAAGTGGAGAGACCAAGAGTTTCACGGCGAAGCTTGATATGTTAATCTTTTAACTGTTTTTGGGTTGTTAATATAACTTTTAGTACTTTGGATAATATTTCTGTGTTTCATATAGTAGTTTACTTTTAGATATCCTTATGTATTCTGATGTATTTTGAATGTTATTATTCTGTTGCTGAAAGATATTCCTAAATATACCCAAATATCCTTAATTAAGTTATACAACTTGTACTTAGGTTAATACAAATGCCTAATATAGTTTCACTTGATATATTTTATAACACTTAACTTTTTCCAAGTGACTTCTTGCTTAGACTATTCACGTATACGTCTTCTTAGGCGTATTTAGGAATATTTGAGAATAATCTGGCACATTCTTAAAATGTTATGAATTAGATTCAACCTGAATATCAAATATTGTATTCAGCATTGGAGATATCATTTATTTCAAAGTTCAAATATAAACATTTTCAAGGACATTTATTTGTTTAACTGTTGGAATATCCTTATATATTCCGAAATATCCTTGAATGTTTTTGATATGTAGTATTTATGTAATGGATTAATTTCTTAAATATCTTTCATGAATATTATGTTAGTTGAACTAATGACTGAAAACAACCTAAATTATTGAATACATTAATATTGTATCCGGTTATAGTTCACTATTTATAATTATTGTTAGGATATCTTCGAATATTCCTAAATATTCTTAATGATATCTTGGATATTTCGTAAACTGTTTAAGGGACTAAATACTTTTATAATTCTCACAAGGATTTGGTTTTGGCTATAAATAAATCTCTATTGAAGAATTTTAGAATATTTTTCCTCAAATCTAATATATATATATAATATATTTAGGAATCATTAAGAATAATTTAGATCGGACTAATCCTTATTCGACTAAGGTTTTTATTACTTGAATGGTTATATATAACTTAAATATATATTCTAAAGTTACAATGGCACACGGGGTAACTAGTAATTTAGTTTAGCATATTCCTAAATATAAGTTTTCATGTAACATATTTCTAAGTAGAAATAAGTATAACGCATTCTATTAAGCATTAAGATATAATTCTAAATAATTAGAAATAAAGAATGCAGTACATTAAAAGAATTGAGAAATAAATACCGATTTCTAGAGATAGTAGATTTAATTTGATATCTTCTTTGATCCTGCGAAAACATCAAAAAGATTTCATACCTGAATATCCCCAAGTATTTTGCGATATTCCTAAGTATCCTTGAAAGTCAGTCCTGCATAAATAGAAAAACAAGAAAACTTGGGACAAGCCCAAGATACTGGTGACAAGGCCGATAAAACTGGAGACTAAGGCCGAAATTACTGGCGACTATGGCCGGAATACTAGCGACTAAGGCCGGAATACTGGCGACAAGGCCGAAAGATATTGGCGACTAAGGCCGGAATGCTGCCGACTAAGGCCGGGATACTGGCGACTAGGCCGGAATTCGGAGGATCCCTGGTAATACTCTTTGAAAATGAAATTGTCAGCTACTCATGCGTGTACTGGTCCCAAAATCTCCAACTATACCGGGATATTTCAGAGGATCCTTAGTTATAGCCCTCGATAATGAAATTTTCAGCCACTCATGTTTGTACTGGTCCCATTATCTCAGACTATAATAGGATAAACGTGCGCAACTGGCGAGGGTATGAACCCTAAGTCTTCATGAGAGACAAAAGTCTGTTGAGTTTTGATTTCAGGTCAAAACTTTGCAGCTAGACATAAAGTCAGTGCGGGGTCTTCATCAAGTTCTGATTTCATGTCAGAACTTGGGTTAAGATATAAAGTCTCATCTCTTCTCCTGTAGGGGTCTTCTACAGTTTTGATTTCAGGTCAAAACTTTGCAACTAGACATAAAGTCAGTGCGGTTCTTCATCAAGTTCTGATTTCAGGTCAGAACTTGGGTTAAGACATAAAGTCTCATCTCTTCTCCTGCTATACCTAGAAAATAGTAAGATTTTTGCATAGCTGGGAATCAGGATTACTGATGCCCCTCAGATGCTTGATTAGTAGCTTGGTAATTAGGAATATACAAGAATATATAAGAATATGTCAGAATATATAGAAATATTTGGAAATATAAGTGCATATTATAATGTGATAATCTTTTATAGTTTAATACAATAAGTTTTAAATAAAGTATAGCTTAAGATGAATGGCATTTCAAGATCTTAGAAGAGGTTCTCCTTCCATGTTGGTTAACTTGTATGCCCCTTTTCTAGCTTCTGATTCGATCCTATAGGGTCCTTCCCATTTTGGAACAAGTTTTCCATCAGCTGGATTGGTGGTATTTTGAAATGCCTTCCTTAAAACTAGATCTCCAACTTGAAATCTTCTTATCCTAATATTCTTGTTATAGGATTTGGCTATCTTTTGTTGATATGTCGCCATCCTTATTCTTGCAATATCCCTAAGTTCATAAATTGTATCTAGATCCTCAGATAGTACTTCCTTGTTGGATTCTAGATTTTGCAAACTTGATCTTGCAGTAGGGACAACCATTTCAGTTGGGAGAACAGCTTCAGAACCATACACTAAAGAGAATGTTGTTTGACCAGTTGCATTCTTTGTGGTTGTTCTATCAGCCCATAGAACAAATGGAAGTTCTTCAGCCCACTTTCCTTTCTTGGATCCCAACTTTTTCTTAAGGTTGTTGATTATAATCTTGTTGCTTGATTCTGCCTGACCATTAGCTTGAGGATGAACAGGTGTAGAGGTGATCATCTTTATGCCCTAGCTTTCACAAAAGTTTGTAGTCCTTTTGCCTATGAACTGAGATCCGTTATCACAAGTGATTTCTGCGGGTATCCCAAATCTAGTCAAGATATTTCTTTTTATGTATGAGATTACTTCTTTTTCTCTAACTTGCACAAAGGCTTCAGCCTCAATCCATTTTGAGAAGTAATCTGTCATAGCCAGCATAAACATCTTTCCTCCTGGTGCTTTGGGTAACTTTCCTACTATATCCATTCCCCATTTCATGAATGACCATGATGAGACTATTGGATGTAGAGGTTCAGCTGGTTGGTGAAGTATATTGCTATGTCTTTGATAAGCATCACACTTCTGGGAATAAGACATCGCATCTCTTCTCATGGTTGGCCAAAAGTATCTTGTTCTCAGGATCTTTGAGAATAATGCTCTGACCCCAGTGTGATTTCCACAATCTCCTTCATGGATATCTTTCATTACTTCCAAACTTTCTGGTTTCTCCAAACACCTCAAGTATGGGCCTGATACTGATTTTCTATATAAGATATCTCGTATGATTGTGTATCTAGATACTTTTGCTTGAAAAGCTCTGGGATTTGTTTTTTCATCAGGTATTTTTCATGTTTGAAGGTAGTTCTTAATAGGGATAGTCCAGGATATTTCACGTGCTTCTGAGTGATGAACTTCGGTATTTTCGGGTTCATTATCCTGACCTATATCCTGCATATCTATCGCTGGTCTTAAAATATGAAGGATAGGGATATTAATATCCTCAGGGATTCTTAGGGATGATGCCAAATTTGCCAGTGCATCTGCTTCGGCATTCTCATCCCTCGGCACTTGAGTGATATCAAAGTTGTAAAAATATCCTGAAATATCCTTAACTGTTTCTAAGTATTTTGCTAATTTATCTCCCTTAGTCGTGTAAGAACCGTTAAATTGATTGGCTATCAATAGGGAATCAACAAAAACATGTAGGTTTCTGATGTTCATATCCCTATCCAATTGAAGTCCTGCTATTAGGGCTTCGTATTCTGCTTCATTATTAGTTGCTTGAAATTCACAACTAATTGATTGGGGTATTATGTCCCCCTGTGGCGATTTTAGTATGATGCATAATCCTGTTCCTCTTACATTCAAAGATCCATCTGTGAACAAAGTCCACTCACCATTATCTTCATCTAAGAGTTTGATTTCTAGATCCACTTCTGGTTGTAGATCACTACTAAAATCAGCCACAAAGTTTGCTAATGCTTGTGACTTAATTGCTGTCCTTGGTTCATAGATTAAATCATAACTACTGAGTTTGACTGACCATTTTGCCATCCTTCCTGATAGCTCAGGTTTTCTCAATACGGATTTAATAGGATAATTTGTTTTAATGTGTATTCTATGTGTCTCAAAGTAATGCCTAAGTTTGGTTGATGCCATGACCAAAGCCAAAATTAGCTTTTCTAAGTGAGAATATCTAGTCTCAGCATCTACTAGGCTTTTACTTACATAGTACACAGGTTGTTGTGATCCCTGATGATCCTTAACTAACACATCACTTACAGTAGTTCGGGATACTGCTAAGTATAATAACAGTGGTTCACCATCTTCTGGTCTCATGAGCAACGGTGGTGAGGACATATATTCCTTCATATCCTGAAGTGCCTTCTCATGCTCTTCATCCCACTAGAACTTCCTATTCTTTTTAAGGATATCGTAGAATCCTTTAAATTTTTCGGAATATCTTGAGATGAATCTGTTGAGTGCAGCTATCCTTCCTGTTAGTCTTTGCACTTCTTTTATGTTCTTTGGGGATTTGAGGTTTAGAATTGCTTGAATTTGTTCCGGACTGGCCTCTATTCCTCTTTTAGTGACCATATATCCCAAGAACTTTCCTGATCTTACCCCAAAATGACACTTAGATGGGTTAAGTTTCATATTGCAGTGGTCCAGGATGTTGAAGGATTCCTGAAGATCCTTAAGGTGATTCTCAGTTATCTTCAATTTGACCACCATATCATCAATATATACTTCCATAGTGTCCCCCAGTTTTTCTTTGAACATCATGTTGACAAGTCTCTGGTATGTGGCTCCAGCATTCTTCAAGCCAAATGGCATTGCCGTATAGCAATATATCCCTGTTGGCGTCATGAATGCTGTGTCTTCTTAGTCCGAAGGTTCCATTTGAATTTGTTGAAAGCGTGCTGATGCATCCATGAAAGTCAACATCTCATGTCCTGCTGTTGCATCTACCATGGAGTCTATATGTGGCAATGGAAAGGGGTCTTTGGGACAAGCCTTGTTGAGGTCTGCGTAATCCACACAAACTCTCTACTTTCCATTCTTCTTTTGAACCACGACTACATTGGCTAGCCACTTTGGAAATTTCACCTCTCTAATCATTTTCGCTTTGAGGAGTTTCTCTACTTCCTCTTGAATGATTAGATTTCTTTCGGGTGCAAACTTCCTTCTTTTTTGGTGGACAGGCTTAATATTCCTATCTATCCCTAACTTATGTGTAATCACATCTGAGGATATTCCTGTCATATCCTCATGTTTCCATGCGAATGTGGTAGCACTTGATTTCAGAAAAGAAATCAGTTTCTCTTCAATATCCTCAATGATATTTGTTCCTATAAGGACCTTGACCTCAGGATCATTGGGGTTTAAAGGCACTTCCTTTACTTCCTTTTCCTTATATTCCTGAGTATCCCCAAGGTCTCACTTTGATTGCTATGTTGATGAAGGTTTGGTTGTTCCCTTCATCGAAGACGAATAGCACTCCTTGGCTTCTTGTTGATCATTGTTGATCTTCACTACTCCCCATGGTGTTGGCAGCTTGACACACTGATGATAGGTCGATGGGACTGCTTTCATGTCATGTATCCAAGGTCTACCTAGTATAATATTATAACAAGATAGAGAATCTATAATACAAAAACGTTGCATAGAGTTTACCCCCTCGAGGTATACCGGAAGTCTGATTTCTCCAACAGTGGCTTTGGCTTCACTGCTGAATCCAACCAGGATCAGAGATTTGGTAGTTATCTCTGATTCAGGGATATTCATCCTTTTGAGAGTTTCCAATTGGATGATATTGACTAAACTTCCTCCATCTATAAGTATCCTGCGTACATAATGGTTAGCGACATATAATGTAATGACTAACCCATCATGGTGAGGATCCAGGATATTCTCGCGATCTTGTTCTTCAAAGGACACCACTGTTTCAGTGGTAAGTGTTGATGTCTTTGTGGGTCTCTCTCCATTCTTCATCTTGGCTTCTTTAGCATGTTTCCTAGCTGCAGAATAAGAGGTACCACAAATGTCAGAACCACCAGAAATAAAGTTGATTACCTTTGCATCCTTTGGTGGGGATGCGACTCTTTTTGGGAATCCGTTGGAATCCTGTCTTCTTTCTTTCTTTTTCCCCAGTAGTTCCTTCAGATGACCTTTGCTTAGTAGGTAGCTTATTTCCTTCCTTAATGCAATGCAATCATCGGTTATGTGGCCGAAGTCTTCGTGAAAGGCACACCACTTGGATTTATCCCTTGTTGCAAACTTCTTTTCCTTTGGTGGCCACCTAGCTTTTTCACCTAAATCCTGCATAGCACACATTAATTCAGGAATATCAACAGAAAAACAATAGTCAGATATCCTGGGATATTCTTCATCATCCTCATCTTAATCCACCGAATTGATCTTGTGGTTCTCAGCCTTGTAGTATGGTTTGGATTTGAATGACTTGCTGGTTGGTGAATCCAGTTTTCTTTTGCCTTGATCATTGGGAGGTGTTGTGGTGATCCTCTTGTGGATTTCTTTATCATCCTCCAATCTAATAAACCTCAATGCATGGTTTCAAACTTCGTCCATGTTCCTGCAAGGATTCATAACCAAGTCATCATAAAATGGTGAGTCTCTTTGTAAACCCATCTTAAATGCTTGAACAGCCGTAGTGATGTCAAGATTAGGGATATCCAGGGATTCCCTGCCAAATTTGTTGACATAACTCCTGAGGGATTCATCGGATCCTTGGGTCACCCTGCAGAGATCACTAGTCAGCCTCTCAAAGGTCCTGCTACAAGAGAATTGACAGTTAAATAGATTAATCAGATAAGCAAATGAAGTTATTGAATAGGGAGGAACATTAAGCAGCCATTTCAGGGCTGCCCCTGTCAATGTTGAGCCGAATCCCTTGCATAAGCATGCTTCCTTCAAATGTGGGGGTATAGGGTTAGTATCCATTCTTTCCCTATACTGTGCCACATGTTCTTCAGGGTCTGTGGTTCCATCATACAACTTTATGGTTGGAGTTTGGAATATCTTTGGAATCTCGGCATCACATATTGGTGGAGCAAATCTAGGGATCATGTGGGTTGTGATAGGAACCTTAGGAATAGGCTTGAGCACTCCTGGAACACTAGAGATCATATCCCTGAGTTTTTGGATTTCCTTAGCCGCTTGTGGAGTTAATCCGGATTCCTGCCCAGAACCAAAGTTAGTAGCATCAATAGGAGAATAGTTGAAAGTATTGCTGGTAATGGGAGTTAGATAAGAAGTTCCCAGGATATTGGTATTATCCCGAGATATCCTTAACCCTTGGGATCCCTAAGGATCCCTGAGACTAGTCTGCATGGGAATGAAGTCTCCGGAGTGATTCGCAGACATCCCTGATGTCTCGAAATCCAGGATCCTTGGAGCCAACGGGGTTGAAGTTTCAATCTGCTTATTCTTTTCAGCCCTCAAAGTTTCCATTTCCCTAAGAAGACTTTGATTCATTCTTTGTTGATCCAACATTTGCTGCTGAACCTGCTGAAACATACTTAAAATATCATTGTTAGAAACAAGTATGGGAGCAGAAGTGGTCATCCTTGTTGATGGAACACTCTCGGCTACAAATGTGGCTTTCTTTCCAGGATTGCTAGGATTATCAGGCTTCTTGGAAAAAACAGGAATCTGCGAGGACACATTAGTAGTAGTAGCAAAACAATAGGTAATGAAGAAGTTGATCTTGGTTGTGAAGCCATTTTTCACTATGTTTCTTCTGAAAACGCCTTTAAACAAGGTTTTTGTTATAAAAACACAAGTTTGCCCCCTCGGTGGGCGTCAAATTGTTTCTGGTAAAAGTAACAAGTATAATTTTTAGCAAAACCGAATTAGTTTAGTGGGGAATTGTGTTATATAATCAAGAAAACAGTTTACAAGTAAAATTCACTGAAGATATCCCTGAGGATCGCTAGGGATATTTCAGAATATAAAATGAAATTAACAGCTTACACACGAGATTTATACGAGGAAAAGCCCTTAATCCCTTAGGATTGCCGGCATAAAAACCTCGGGAGGTGACAATCGTCACTCTGCCTAGTTTATATTAAAAAAAATGAAATTACAATACAAGAGCACAATCAATCGATCACTAAGTGTAGAGAACTCTGAATCTTGTGAATATGAGCAAAAAATAAGCAGAAGTCAGCTAGGTGAGTCGTGTGTGTTTTTCTAGATCGATGTTGCCTCAATATTTATATAAAAAATGATACAACGGTTGTTCCAATGCCGTTCCACATTTCATGCTCCACTTCCAGATCATGTGCACACCATTCCACATGACCGTTAATGGGTTCTTCATATTGTCCACGTTTTTCTCCTTATTCCGAGAAAATAGGCATAGTTGTTGCTGATAACCTGTTGACTTAATTCAAATGTTAGTAGCATGTGCTGAATAATAAGATAACAATAATTAATTACAAAGTATCATTATTTATTATTCAGGCTATCACATCATATAAATTTATATACGCAAATATTCCTAATTATCCCAAAATATTCCGTATCCCGAATTATTCTGAATTATAAGGGTATATTTTTACAAGTATAACAGTAATGATTCAATCTCTCCTACTAGGTCCTCTAAACCTATTAGAGCCTTCACCATTGTTCTTCATCTTATCTTGTTACATATGTAAAATAAATGTCAACTATTTGCATAGTTGGTAAGCAATTTAAAATAGTTTAATATAATACGTATAAAAAGATGCAAAACTATTAAACTATGTAGAACTAGATCTAAAGGAAAATGTAATTTCAATAATCATGTTAAGCACAAAGCAAGAATCCAAACAAGTGATATTACAAAGCTTAAAATCACGACTAGCTAGGTCATTGACTTAAACAATGTAATCATATGTTTATGTTTGTGTATAATTCACCTTTTTAACACAAGACATAAGTCATTGCGAATAATGTAACCACATTCTTAGGCTACAATGTACTAGTATATGTTTGATGTATGAAACGTCTCCTAACCTAATTCTCACATAGCATTTAGCACTTAAGTTCACATAGCATCTAAATCATGTCTACTAAGCTTCAGAGTTTGCATCATGTATATATTTTTGACTCTATGAATGCGTATTTGTATAAAGCATATGTAACATCCCAAAAAGTTTACAAAAGGTAAAAAGGAGTGTGAATTAACTCACGTGTATTAAGTCTAATCCTTGGCCCAATGTTTCTTGTGTTTGAACGAGGAAAAGCTAGCAACATTTCCCTAATGTTTATGTAAAACACATGTCTTAGTCTAAGTTCAAGTGTTTGTCTAAACTTCAATTGTTTGCCAAAATCTATGCCTTCTATGGAACCTTTAAACTTCTAGTATTGATGGGGTTTAATTAAATTTAGAATAATAGTTTTTGGAATATTTAATTATTAATTAAAATTAAATATTCTCAATAATGTATAATAAATATATTGAAATATTATAGTATTTCATTTATTTATTATATAGATTCTAAAAATATGAATGTGTGCCCCACGTGATAAAATTATTATATAGAATAATTAAATTTTATTCTATATTATACTTTGGTTGTTTTGTAAATGTTTGATTTTTAAAATAAATCTATTGATTTTTAATAAAATGTCTTATTTGGATTTAACAAAAGTAAATCATATTGTTTAAGGCTTCTTGATAATTTTATAAAACTACATTTCAATTACTTTTATAAATCAAAAGTTATATTAAATTCAAAAATATTTATAGTTTGTGTTTGCAACTTTTATAAACTATTAATACTTATATTTGTTTGAATAAGTCTATTTAAGATAACTTTAATATCAAAGAGATTAAAATTTCTTCTAGTTAAATAAAAAAGTTATAAATGTAAGTTTAAAATTTTAATTACTTTAGTTTGTAAAAATTTTAAAAATAAAGTTTATGCTATTTTAAAAATGATTTCCAAAGATTTATGTATTGTTTTAAAAAAATTAATTTAAATGCTTTCTTTACAGTTTTTCTCTAATTATAAACTGTCAAAAATAAAGCTTTTAGTTTATAAATTTTATTCAGAATTTATTATAAAAAATATCATTAAAATAGCTTCAAAATGTATAAAACCGGTTTTTGGGGCACTGGGAGGGTTTGAACCCATGCCTAGCCACAGCCAACGCTAGGAAATACCGCTAGGCTATGGTTGTATACTTGTATCTTTGGTTAACCCTCGTTCACTTAAATCTTATATCGAACTCTTATGTTTCCCCGTTTTCATTTGAAACCCTAATATGGATCAATCCCGAATTCATCAGATTTGATGTTTGTGAGAGACCAAAAGCATAGTGCTTTTGTTTCTCACATGATTTCGAGTCTATAGACAGAATTACCTGGTTGATGTTTGCAATTGATAGAGTTCGAGTTTAGCCGAAGGTTAGGGTAATCTTGAGTTCGAATCGCGTTTAAAAGAGATTGTGAGCTCTTATTTCTTGCCCAGACAGTTTCGTGATAGGGAAAAGGTTCAAATGGTGTATTTTGATTCGGATTTTACACTATTGTTCTATGAATTTTGAATTTCGGTCGAGGTTGGCATTTCAGGAATGATTTCATGCTTTAATTGATTTGATTCCCAATTGATGATTGGAACGTAATACACACGTGAATCCCTTCCATATTGATTAAGTGTGAGCTGTTAAGGAGCTATAATCGAACGAATTCGAGATTGGGTTGTAATCGGGTAAAAGGGTGATCCGATTTAGAAGAACGGGTGAAGAGGGAATTAACTTTGTGGGTTGTCACTTTGAGTCCCTCTACTTTGAATATTACATATTCCAGTTTACAAGATTATTTTAACTCAAAATGATGTTTAAGTTTTTACAGTTCAGCCTATCTAGTTTCTGTTTTATTCTTTTTGTATTTTTAATAGTTTATTAAACATCATAAATTATATATATATAATATAAATCATTTATTGTGTTTTGAAATTCTATGACTTTGTTACCAAATTATTTAGTTAAAATATTTAGCTTATTGTAATTATAAACACTTTATAATTTAAAATCAAATATTATTATCTTTATATGTGTTGTTATTTGTTATTATTATTTCCTTAATTAAATAAAATAATGTTTGGTATATGTATATATATTTCATATATATACCATTGTATAATTTTTAAATGATTATGAAATCATTATTTTATTTCTGATATTTTAATTATTAATTGTTTAGAATAATACCAATATTTATATATATATATATATATATATATCAGTTTTTATAATCGTTATATTGATATTGTCATATAACTTTATTCTTTTATCGATATATGTTTATTAAGTTTATTTTATATATAAAAGTTTATTTTATATATAAATATTTAAAAGAATCACCACCACCATTTGATTTATTAAATTTTATTTTATATATATATATTACCTATAAATATTTCAAAGTAAATGCCCCAACTTTGCTTTATTAAAATTCAGACATGATTACAATTATTCGATTTTGAAACAAACCCCTAGGGATTACATTGGTGAGCAATTCAATACAGTTTAATATAATACGTATAAAAAGATGCAAAACTATTAAACTATGTAGAATTGGATCTAAAGTATATGTAAGTTTCAAGTATCATGTTTAAGCACAAAGAAATAATTCAAAGAAGTGATATTACAAAGCTTAAATCAAGACTATCTAGGTCTTTGGCTTAAATAATGTAAATCTTAATGTTTATGTTTGTGTACAATTCACCTTTTTGACACAAGACGTAAGTCATTGCAAAAAATGTAGCCGCATTCTTAGGCTACTATGTAGTATGTACAAGTATATGTTTGGGGTATGAAACGTCTTCTAACCTAATTCCCACTTAGCATTTAGTACATACGTTCACATAACATCTAAATCATGTCTACTAAGCTTAAGAGTTTGCATCATGTATACTTTTTTTGACTCTATGAATATGTTTTTGTATAAGGCATACGTAACATCCCATAAATTTAGAAAATGTATAAAGGAGTAAGAATTAACTCACTTGGATTGTCCAGCCTGTCCAAGAGTCTTTCAATAGATGATGAGAGAAATGAAGATAACACACTTCCCCTAACGTTCATAGGATTAACTTAGTCCACCCAGTATTCCTAAATTTCAAGTTTATTGTCCAAAATGTGTGGCATTCTATGAACTACTTAAAAGAATGTCTCGAATTAATAATGTCTATGTCTATGGTTTGAAGGGTAATTGATTTATTAAGTTAAATAAATATCCCTTTTAGTTTTGGTTAAACAAATAATGATAAAACATTAACATTAAATATTTTATCCCTTTATTTGTAATTATAAGTTATACTGTATCCAAAAACCTTGTGACACCTCGCATTTTCCAGGCCAACATTTACATTAAATAAATAATAATATAAGTTATTATTTCTTACGTGGCACTAGAATTGGTCTGATTTAGCGTGACACATGGCACAGTAGTCCAAACACGAACAATCAAACGATAATTTGAGAAATTATCGGAAAACGCACACACATGTCTTTATTAACGAACGTTGGTGAAAACAATCGAACAATTATGAAATTGAACAACAATTAAGCTCTATGTGAGCTATAAACAACAAAATCATGACAAAAGTCGAGAAACGATAAACGTTAACAAAAAACGACCAAAAAACGATTCAAAACAACAAAAATGGGCCAAATGGGCCATTCTGGGACCCATCGCAAAACGCCAAGGGGCTAGGCGAGACCCTCGGCGGTACGCAACGATGGGCGGCATAATTTGAATTTCCGGATTTCTTTGCAGTATGCCACGACCGATCAACTTCCACTCGGCGGTACGCGGCGTGTTTCGGGAGAGAACCCGATTATTTTAATCTTGGCAGTACGCCAATACCTCTAGGGGAGCTCCTGGTGGTACGCGACACCCACAGTTCATAGAAAATTTTTATAAAACCCACCCATCTTTCTTATTTCATTTCTCTACCATTATACCCGAACCAACTCCCATTCTCTCGGCCAGAACACTTGCACCACAGTCTTCAAAGCCCTGGAACTCTCTCAAGACTTGAAGGTTGAAGCATTGAAGACCATAAGAAGCTTTGGGGAAGCTCACAACCTTCACCACATCCTTGCACCAGCTGAGAAGGCTTCACCAGCTTCATTCAGGCTATCCAATTTCCATCCCAGCTGAATCCAAGTTAAATCTCAGCCCTCTTATTCATTGAAAGGTAGTTTTAATGATCATTTTGCACTAAAATCACCAAAACACACACACATGCAAACACTTAATGGCTACATGCACTATCATCAAAGGCACATGCACAAAATTTTACACATTCAAATATTTATTTCTATGATTTTGTGACTGATTTGGTGTTATTGGAATGATCTATGATGATTATTGTTGAGATTTGGTATATTTGAGTAGATTGAGTCATGTTTCTATAAAAAGGAAACTTTTTGGTAACATGCAACATGAATCCATGAAGTTTTAGGTAATTTTGGATATGAATAAATGATTCTTTGTGATATTTGGTTTACTTACTATGAACATTGTGGTTATTGTGGTCAAAATAATGATTTATGAAATGTTACTATATTTAGTAACTTTAATGGTACAACACATGGCTAGATGATGATTTAAATCAAATAAGAATGTTTGCATGATGATTTGTAACTAATGATTGCTTATTGATGTATTTGATTGATTAGATTTGATGAAAATGGTGATTTGGCCATATGTTTCTATAAATGGAAACGTTAATGGTAAATAACCTACATGCATGTTGATTTTGGTTATGTAAAGATTGAACGATGTTGTTAATGGTTTTAGAAACACATTTGGATGATTTTTGATGATTAAAATGAGTTTATTTATAACTTACTATAAATAGTAACTTTATTTAGGTATTTTGCAAAAAATGACCTTAGAACATGATTAATGAGTAAACTATGCTTGTAAATGGTATATGATGATTGAAATAACAAGTTTGCATGCTTAATTGACCCAACACATGTTAAATATAGGAACTTTCTATATTTAGTAACTTTAAAATGAGAAATATACTAATGTGATAACTTGTAACAATGTGCTATGTGATAACATAATCATATAAGATAAACAAGCATGCTAGAGGTGTTAATAAGTAATTCATTTATGTAAACTTGCCTAAAATAGAAACCTGCCTAAAATGAAAACTTACTATAAATAGTAAGTTAGCCGTCGAATGCAATTTATATGTTTACGTGTAACACACGACACTAAACACATGAAAAACAAGCATTATAACTAAAACGAATCACCAACGGATCGTTGAGTCAAATATGGTCAAATACAACAACTTAGAGTTGTTTGGACACAAACATGGTCTAGTAAGACCAACACGAACACGAACATGGACACAAACATTACAGTGAACACATACTCACAACACCTATGTGATATAAGTAATAGCTAGAGACAAACCGTTCACGTAACGACAAACAGCTACAGAACTCAGGTAAGTTTACAGCCTCAATTTTACATTTAAACTGTTTTATTAAACATTGGGGTGAGAATGCTATGCAATAATTATTTTAGATGTATGACTGGTATGTTGTAAAACAAATTTGAGTATGCTTATATCGTAACAAAGTCCTCAAAAACCTTACCGTTAGTTGAACAACGAACGAGACGTTATTACGTAGTACTACTGGGTCTAACAAACCCGTTTTACATTTAGGGTTTTCAGGAATATATTGTGTCGAAATTCTAATAAATAAAAGGTCGTTGCGTATTATTTAAATTAATAATTAAAGATTAACAAAACAAAAAAAAAGTGATATATACATTATATAAAATTCAAAATCGAGTGATTAATTTTAATCTAGCTAGATATATATATATATATATATATATATATATAGTTTCTACAAATATATATGTATAACCTTTACAAATAAATAATAATATTTACAAATAAAATGATTTTATAAGTATTAGTTTATAAAATAACAAAATCAAAAAGTTTGAGGGTCAAATTGTCAATTTTGAAATATATACTTTAACAAGACCCCCCATGCGTTTCCGGCTCCAAATTTCAGGCCAAAATCCAGCTAGCTCCGGCGACCACTCCCACACGCAAACCGACCCATTTCGGACCCCAAACGAGCTGGTTTTTGATGCCTCATATAGTGTTTAAGCACAAAAATATTTACACAAGAAGTACGTGGCCTTCTTGGCTCATATAGTGGAAACCAAATCTGAAAAGAAGAAATTAGAAGACATCCTGATTGTTCGTGATGTCCCTGAAGTCTTTCCCGAAGACATCACTGGTTTACCTCCAACTCGTAAAGTCGAATTTTGAATTGATCTGGTTTCTGGTGCGGCTTCTGTAGCCAAAGCCCCTTATCATCTTGCACCGTCTGAGTTACAAGAACTAGCCAGTCAACTACAAGAACTTACCAACAAGGGTTTTATTTTCCCTAGTTCATCACCTTAGGGTGCACCTGTTTTATTTGTGAAGAAGAAAGATGGTTCGTTAGAATGTGTATCGATTATCGTGAACTCAATAAACTCACGATCAAAAATCAATATCCTCTTCCTAGAATCGATGATCTCTTTGACGAATTACAAGGCGCAAAGTGTTTCTCAAAGATAGATCTTCGTTCTGGTTATGATGAGTTACGTGTGTTTGAAGATGATGTACCAAAGACTGCTTTTCGTACTTGATACGGACACTATGAGTTCATGGTTATGCTGTTTGGTATAACTAATGCACCTGCGGTTTTTATGGACTTGATGAATCGTGTTTGTAAACCTTATCTTGACAAATTCATGATCGTGTTCATCGATGATATTTTGATTTATTCTAAATCGAAAGTTGAACACAAGGATCATCTTCGTTTAGTGCTCGAACTCCTATAGAAAGAACAACTTTTTGCTAAATTCTCAAAATGTGAATTTTGGCTTAAAGAGGTTCAATTTTTGGGACACATTGTAAACGAAGAAATAATTCATGTGGATCCTGCAAAGATTGAGACGGTAAAGAATTGGAAAACACCAACTACACCGACTGAAATTCAATCTTTTCTTGGTTTAGCTGGTAAAAAAATTCTATACTCTTAGAAATATTTTTAAGATCCACTAAACATCACATTCTAATTAAACATTTAAAACTGATAGGTTATTACTATCGGTTTATCTCAAATTTCTCCAAAATTGCAATACCACTTACTGCCTTGATTCACAAAGGTAAACCATATAAGTGGGAAGTTGCTCAGGAGAATGCCTTTCAAATGTTAAAACAAAAGTTGTGTGATGCTCCAATCCTTACTCTGCCTAATGGAAACGAGGATTTTGTTGTCTATTGCGATGCATCAAACCAAGGTCTTGGATGTGATCTTATGCAACAAGGCAAGGTGATTGTTGTTGTGCCTGTAAAATTTTGCCTTATAATACAGAATATTTCGGGATATAGAATATTTCAGGATAGGTAGGAATATTTGCGTATATGAATTTCCATGAACTGACGACTTAATTAGAAAATAATGATTTTATATTAATTATTGTTATTTATTACTTCAACATGTGCTACTAATGTTTGAATTAAGTCAACAGGTCATGAGAAACTAATATTCCTATTTTACTTGATTGAGGAGAAAAACGTGGATTAAATGGAGAAGCCACCAACGGTTATGTGGACTGAGTTGGCGCACGACCAGGAGTGGAGCGGAAATTATGGAACTGTATTTTCTGCCGTTGTATAATTTTGTAATATAAATTGAGGCAATAGTCGATCTAGGAACACACACCGTACACACTTAGCATACTTATGCTTATTTCTTGTTCACATTCGCGTGGTTCAGGGTCTTACATCACTTAGAGATCGATCATTTGTGCTCTTTCTTTGTACTTTTGTTTTATTGTATTAATAAGAACAAGGCAGAGTGACGATTGTCACCTCCTGAGGTTTTTATGCTGGCAATCCTAAGGGATTAAGGGCTTTTCCTCGTATAAATCTGGTGTGTTTGGCTATTTTTCTATTTCATATTCTCAAATATCCCTAGGGATCCTCAGGGATATTTTTATTGTAAACTGCGTATAATTGATATTTTTGATTGTAAAACACAATACCCCACTTTACTAATTCGGTTTTGCTAAAAATTATACTTGTTAATTTTTACACCAAACAATTGCGTATGCTTTAAGACAACTAAAGATTCTGTAGGATCAGATGTTCTCATTTGATCAATATTAGGTTATAGCAGCGGAATTCAACGATGAATTAGCTCAAAATTAGCAAGAACAAAGTTAATCTGATAGAACAGTAAAGCACAAGTTGTTATAGAAAGAGAATTCTGCAAAAGGAATAATTCATTCAATTCGCACTAACTTCATCTTCGATACAATATGTCAACTGCCCTTATATAGAAGCAGTGACGTCTGATGATGTCAAATGATGTTGACACCTAACAGACAAAAGATAACTACTGAAATAACTAAACTACTGAGAATGTTTACAACATCTGAAAACATCCTCTTACAACTACTGAAGAATTAAAACTACTGAAATAAAACTACAACATCTGATGAGTAAAACACTCATCAGACTTTTACAAATACTGAAAGAAAACTACTGAAGACTAAACTAACACCACAACATCTGAAGACTTACACTTCAGCTGTTGTGGATAACTTCAGATCTTGTAACATCTGTAAAGTGCATATCAGCTGTTGTGTTCTTCTTCAGTTGTTGTGAGTGTTGTGAGACTTAGATGTTTTTCTGATCAGGCTCATTGGTTCTTTTAGTCCAACAAACTCCCCCTGAACCAATGCAGCCAAAAACCTCTAATTATTGAATGTCTCACTTATTTGTATCCCAGGCTGAAAGACTTGTCTTTTTCTTTGAGATCAGTATCAAAATGACCAATTTAAGTGTATGCCTGGTAATCAACAGCTTCTGAAAATCTAACAGACATAATATGAGAGGGAACTCCATTGGGGAAATGGACTATGAGCATTAACCCCTCTCATTGAAGCTATTGATCATATATGAGCCTGAATGACTCCCTGACATAGGCTTCCAGCAGGATTACTTTCTCTTCAGGAGTCAGCCTTTCAGGTTCACCTTGAAAAAATGACTCAGGTCCATAGTACTCAGATAAGTACCTGGCCGTTGTCCCATCATGTAGCTCCACCCTAGTTATCTCTCTGTACACAAATTCATCTGGATGCTTCCCTTCCAGAAATAAGGGAAGCTCATTCTGTTTAACCCCTTCAAGCTTTCTGTACACTAACCCTTTCTTAATCATCTTGTTTTCTAGGAACTTTGGAGCTTTCAAACCAGAATTGTACACACTCTTAAAATCTCCAATAATCTCCCAAGGATCAAGTACAGATCCTAACATAATGTCAGCACTTATTACCCTTCTGATCCTTCTAACATAAGCAGCTGGAGCCTCTCTCCTGTGGATCCTATCAATGACTCTAGGATCAGGCCACATCCTGATTTGCTCTTTCCTGTACTGATATGTGAACCTCAGAGCATACAACCTTTGTGCTTCTTTCTTCATTGCTATAATGGTTGATGTCTGAGGGTATTCCTTGTCAACCAGTCTTAGGATATTCTCATCATGCTTCTTCTGGATTTCTTCCTCTTCAAGTTTAACTTTCACTGCTAACCTTTGAGATTCTGGTGTAATTTTTGAATCCTGTCCAAACACCAATGGCTTTTCTGGCACATAATTGGCAGGTAATTTTACTATCTTCTTCTGAACCATTAACTCTGATCCAGTTTTTGAAGACTCAGGCTTTTGAACTTTTGTTTTCATCACAGTAGAAATGGGTAGCCTGTCTTCTTCATCATTTTCATCTTCTTCTTGAATCCTCAGAACTCTCCTCTTCTTTGGAGGTGCATCATCATCAACAATTTGAGCAAATGATTTGGTGGAGGGAATTACTTGCTGCTTTTGAACTGCAGTTACATCAATTTCAATTTCCTTTCCAACTCCACCCATCTGAGTTTGATCTTCTTGTGCTTGTACTTTTTCAGTTTCAATTTCTTGAGATTCAGATTGTGTTTCTGATTCAGAGGTTGTAACCTCTTCTGCAGTTACTTTCTCAACACTTTCCTCAACTTCTTTGTCAACATGTACTTCAACCTCCTTTTCCACATCCTCTACCTCCTTCTCAGCAATGGTAGCAGCATCAGCAGGTTTTGCCTTCTTTTGTCTCTTGTATGTAACTTGAATAACTGGAGACTTTTCAGAAGCAATTTCTTCATCTTCATTTCTTGGCCGTTTAGAAGTTGTGACTGAATCTTTTCCTAACTCCCCCTTTTTGGCTGCAGGGGAAGAAGGAGTATGAAGAGTAGAAAGTTTGGCATTCACTGCATCATCTATCATTTGCTGGATTTGAGTTTGGGAGGGAAGCCTCTCATCAAGGGCTTGGGTTATGATATTTTTTAACAAGGGAGTGATGAGAGGTAGGACTGTGATAAAGGCAGCAACTAATGCCTCTGGGGGGCTTGAACCCAAAGGATTAGTGCCTGAAGCAGAGGCTGGTGGTTTCTCATGTTGTGGAGTAGATGTGGAAGTGTTTGGGGGACCTTCAAGAGTTGAAGGTGCCATCTGTGGGGTAAAGAGGGTAGATGGACTTTTGTCCTTGGACATCTTGGTGAGCAGCTCATTGAGTCTGCAGACCTCAGCCTCAAGGAGTTTGTTTTGATGTAGAACATCAGCTAGGGTTCGTTGGTCATCATTAGCCTTGGCTAAATCATCTGACCTCCTGATAGTATCAGGATGTACCTGAGTTGAGTGTGGCTCAACATGTTCAGGTGCCCCTTTGTCTTGGTACTGGGGACTTCCAACCTCAGGGATAAACCCTTCATCAGTTGTTGCCTCTGGCAGGGTCTTAGATATGTTACTACTATCAATCACTCCAAATGATGGAGGTGATGAAGTAGCAGCCCTGTCAGATGTCAGAATCTCTCTGTCCACACTAGGAGATCTGATATGGTAGTCAAAATCCTGTGGGTTATCAGAAACACTTTGATCCTCCCCCTCAATGTTGGAGCTAATCCCAGTTTTAATAGGTGTCTGGGTGGGGATATGAGTGTTTAACTGATCCAGGATTTGGTCAATTACAAAAGTTGGGCTTTGTTGGGTGGTTTCAATAGAAGTTGGCTGAAAAGCAGATTGCACCCGGGGAGAATGGTGCTGTTCAATAGAAGCCTTTTCAAATGAAAGAGGCTCTAGATGTGTGTCTACCCCTTCAATGGTTGCACCAAGTTCCTGTTGAGAGGAATCCTGGGCGGTTTCAGCTGGTGGAGTCTGATGGACCACTGGCTGACTACTTCCAGTGGCCATATCATGCCTTGGTGAGGCATGGGCAGACTCAGGGGACTCATTTCCCTGAGCAGCCTTTTTGGGCTTTTTGGGATGTGACTTGGTGGGGACTTTGGATTTTGATTTGGAAGTGGAGACTGTGGGTTCCCTATGCTTGGGTTTTAGCTTTCGGGCAGCCTCTTTGAGAGTGAGGTTGGTGTTGTGTCGGGAATATACCTCCAGTAGAACTGCTGGAGCAGAGATCCCCTGACCAACAAGGCCATTTTGCTTTAACTGTTTTTCTATGATGGCCATGATAAAACGTGGGTAAAGAAGCCATCTAGAAGAAACAGGTTTAGCAGCATGTTCAGTTAATTCTGAAAATAAAATTTGCGAAAAATTAAGTTTTTGGGATTCTAGGATAGAGAATAATACCTGCTGCCACCTTGAGGACATCTGGTCCCATGAGGATGATTTTGGAGCCAAGCAGATATTGATCATGTGAAAGATAAGACGCTCAGGATCATTGAAGTTCTTCTTGTACAGAGTTGATGTCACACCCCCACCTCTCGTCACCTGAGATGTTGTCATAAGTCTCATTCTATCGGTTGCGGAAGCATAGTGGTGATGTCTCAGAGATGAGGGGTGACTTACTTGAACCAATATCACAGCACACAGATTCACTTAAAATAAGAATAATACATTACAAAGGTTTTGTCAATACAGTAACATGACAACTTAGTTTACTACCCAAACTAAACTCCTTAATTACATAAGTGTGACGTGCATCCTCACCGTGTTATCACCGTGGACCTGCAAAAATGTTAAGTTTAAAACGTCAGCACAAAGCTGGTGAGTTCGACAGTTCAGTTGGAACAATATGATATGATAAGTCATGTTCACAAAAAGTTCAGTTCTGGATAACCATGGGACCCGTATCTAGTTCCTTTCGGACAGTTGTTCGTTCACGAAGATACTACCCGTCGGTAAATATCTTAATGCCTCATTATCTTAATGTCTATCACTAACATTAAGAAGTTGTTATGGAAACAGGTACCAAACATTCACACCAGGGGAGATGCAATCCTCCCAGCAAATGGGTTGTCAGCCAATAGTACTATCAATGGTTCCTGTTCGGCCGCACATGGGTTCACTAGATACAGTTCACGAATGAGGACTTTTGATACTGTGATAGTTGTTACTAACGGCAAAATCCCATGAAATCACACAAAAAGTCACATGAAATCACACAGATATCAGTGATACATATCATATGTTCAGAAAACAGTTTACAGAGTTACCCCGATGTTTATAAAACAATAAAAAGAAAAGGGGTTGTACGAAACTCACCTGATAATTCAGTAGTAGCAGAATATCACACAAATCGATGATAATATGATGATTCTGCATTTAGGTTATGTTTAAAGAGTTATTAATGTTCCAACTCGCTGGTTAAATCCTTTTGAACGTCCAATGTCAAAGACATTGCCTTAACAGTCATCAACACGATGTTTAGTATTTATTTACATATTTTAATGTAATATCATACAATGTATGATAATGTAGGAACCTATACTGATTCAGGTTCCTAATACTAAGTTGATGACTCACTTGATTAATCAGTATGATCTCAGATTAACCAAATAGTTAATGTTATTGATTTTAATTGCTAAGATAGACTCTAGCCAGTTTAATGGCTTAGGAATGATTAATCCTTGTTATTGATTACCCAAATATCATGGAATATCACAATGTAGTATTAAAATAGGTTTAATAACCATGTTTAACATACTAATCTGACTGTTATCAGAAACATCAGATAATTGTTCCAATGAGTATGTTAATGATTGTGATTAGTTTAAAACACTCAACTTTCACGTTGCATGTTAAAGATTAATCAAACTAATCACATACATAGTCACAACCAAATGGTTTAAACCATTATAACCATTGTTATAATTCCATGCAAACCGGGCATTACAACGGCTCAAAACAAGGATTTACCCGTTAACAGTTCGAGTTTGTCATTCAAAATCAATCCTAGCCATCATCTGAGCAATAATCAACAATCCTAACTATATCATTACGTTCAAAACTAAGATTTAATCAATAAAAATCAAACCAGAAGGTTTAAAATGAACCATTACCTAATCTGATGGATTTCTGCGAATGAAATGATGATCAAAGCTCGTTTTAGCACCTCCGGATGCGATCTTGATGATCCAAAGGCTTTGAAATTGAGATTTGAAGGTTTGGAATATGGTTTTTGCGTTTAAGAGGCTGGAACCGTCGAGATGTAGATAGATTTTTGAGTTCTGGATAGAAATTTGACTTTTGAAGCCCAATCTGCGCTCTGCTGACGTCAGGCGTATCGCCTGGGCACCCGCAGCCACGCCAGGCGTACCGCGCGGAGCCAACTCGGCTTCCAGAAGATTTTGAACGCGCGCGCATCGCCTAGGTCGCTCACCCGACCTGAGGCGTACCGCCTAAGGACAATTTCTTCCGTTTTTCGACGGAAACTTCGTTTCGCGATTCCGGACAATCCGTAACTCCGTTTCGCGCACAGTTTTCGCCTACGTTCATCATTTTTCACATACTACCATCCCATATTTATTTCGGCGACCAATTCAACACAGATTTTAAACACGATCAAATGTGCTCAATTCATTGATGACGTAATTCTTCTTACACGATTATCACAGTCTCCTCCTGTTAGAAAAATTTCGTCCCGAAATTTAGGAAAGACTAACTTGATAACAATTGATCATGTGAATAGGTGTGGGTATTTCTGTTTCATCTGATCTTCTCGTTCCCACGTATATTCAGGTCCACGCTTTGAGTTCCATCGAATCTTGACGATAGGTATTCGACTGCGTTTTAATACCTTCACCTCTCGATCCATCACTTCAACTGGTTCTTCTCTGAATTGAAGTTTCTCATCAATTTGGATTTCTTTCAAAGGTACGATCAAAGATTCATCAGCTAAACACTTCTTCAGGTTTGAGACATGAAAAACATCATGAATGTTACCGAGTTCAGGAGGTAATTCAAGTCTGTAGGCTACTGATCCAATTCGTTCAAGAATTTTAAATGGTCCTACAAATCTTGGTGAAAGTTTACCTCTCTTCCCAAATCTGAATATACCCTTCCACGGCGAAACTTTCAACATCACTAGATCACCGATTTGAAATTCCAACGGTCTACGACGATTATCAGCATAACTCTTCTGTCGATCGCGAGCAGCTTTAATTCGTTCTTGAATAAGTGCGATCTTATCAGTTGTTTCTTGAATAAGTTCTGGGCCTATAATTCGATTCTCACCCACCTCTGACCAACAGACAGGTGATCTGCACTTGCGTCCATAGAGTGCTTCAAATGGAGCGCATTGAATACTGGTATGATAGCTATTGTTATAAGAGAATTCAACAAGTGGAAGATGAACATCCCAGCTACCACCAAAATCAATAACACAGCTTCTCAGCATATCTTCCAGAGTTTGATTAGTTCGCTCAGTTTGCCCGTCAGTTTGAGGATGATAAGCTGTGCTCATATTGATTTGCGTGCCCAGAGCATTCTGAAGAGTTTGCCAAAATCGTGATGTAAATCTACTATCTCTATCCGAAATTATAGAAATGGGTACTCCATGTCGAGACACAATCTCTTTAACATAGAGTTTAGCAAGTCGATCTATAGAATAATCCTCTCGGATGGGTATGAAATGCGCAGATTTAGTAAGGCGATCAACAATAACCCATATAGAGTCATGATTATGCGATGTTCTGGGTAGTTTAGTAATGAAATCCATAGAGATCTGCTCCCATTTCCACATGGGTATCTCCGGTTGTTGTAATAACCCAGAAGGACGTTGATGTTCCGCCTTAACCTTTAGACACGTTAAGCATCGAGCCACGTATTCTGCGATGTGTTTCTTCATTCCAGGCCACCAGTAAAAGTCTTTAAGATCTTTATACATTTTATCAGCGCCCGGATGGACAGAATACCTGGATTTGTGCGCCTCATCCAAGATGATTAGTCTTGAGTTACCGAATAAAGGAACCCACATTCGGCTTTTGAAATATAGTACCCCATCATCTTTGGTCTCAAGTTGCTTGTCTAATCCTCTTAGTTCCTCAGCAGAGTAGTTCGGTGTTTGTAAAGCTTGTTGCTGAGCTTCCTTGATTTGAGGAATTAAACTGGTTTGAATAGTCATACCTAGTGTTTTCACACGTAACGGTTTGACTCGTTCCTTGCGACTTAAGGCATCGGCCACAACATTTGCCTTGCCTGGGTGATAACGAATTTCACAGTCATAGTCGTTCAACAGTTCCACCCACCGCCTTTGTCGCATATTAAGCATCTTCTGATCTAGAATGTGTTGAAGACTTTTGTGATCAGTGTATATAATACACTTAGTTCCATACAAATAGTGTCTCCAAATCTTGAGTGCGAACACCACTGCCCCCAGTTCTAGATCATGAGTGGTATAGTTCTTCTCATGTACTTTCAACTGTCGAGAAGCGTAAGCAATCACTTTATCGTTCTGCATTAAAACACACCCCAGCCCTTGGCGGGAAGCATCACAGTACACTGTGAAGTTATCAATACCTTCTGGTAATGCCAAAATAGGTGCGTTGCAGAGTTTGTGTTTCAACAATTGGAACGCCTCCTCCTGTTGAGAACCCCATACAAACTGTTGATTTTTCTGTGTCAATGTAGTTAATGGCAGGGCTATCTTTGAGAAGTTCTTGATGAATCGACGATAATAACCTGCCAGCCCTAAAAATTGACGTATTTCTGTTGGGGTTCGCGGGGTTTCCCATTGTTCTACCGCTTTAATCTTACTGGGATCCACCTGAATGCCATCTTGATTCACTACGTGCCCAAGAAATTGCACTTCCCGTAACCAAAACTCACACTTAGAGAACTTGGCATATAATTTTTCACGTGCCAATAGTTCTAAGATCAGTTTCAAGTGTTGAGCATGTTCATGTTGGCTCCGAGAATATATAAGAATGTCATCAATAAATACAATCACAAACTTATCCAAATAAGGCCTACACACCCGATTCATAAGATCCATGAAAACTGCAGGAGCGTTTGTTAATCCAAACGGCATTACTAGAAATTCATAATGCCCGTATCGTGTTCGGAATGCAGTTTTAGGAACATCATCTTCGTGCACTCGTAATTGATGATATCCGGATCTTAAATCAATTTTTGAGAAGTAAGTAGCACCTTGAAGTTGATCAAATAGATCATCTATACGTGGCAATGGATAACGGTTTTTGATTGTTAATTTATTGAGCTCCCGATAGTCAATACACATCCTGAATGATCCATCCTTCTTTTTCACAAAAAGGACTGGTGCTCCCCAAGGTGAGAAACTAGGTCTAATAAAACCCTTGTCTAGCAGTTCTTGCAGTTGACCTGAAAGCTCTTGCATCTCTGATGGTGCTAAACGATAAGGAGCTTTGGCCACAGGTGCTGCACCTGGGATCAGGTCAATTCGAAATTCAACTTGCCTCACTGGGGGTAATCCTGATATATCGTCAGGAAAAACTTCAGGAAAATCCTTGACTACTGGAATATCTTCGATACATGTTTGTGAAGAGCTGTTATTGATCACATATGCTAGAAAGGCCGGACACCCTTTCCGTAAACACTTCTGCGTTTGCATACAAGAAATGATACCCAGTTTTCTACCAGCTTGTTCACCTTGAACTAACAGTGTGTTACCGTCAGGTAATGGAATACGGATCACCTTAGTTTGACATATTACTTCAGCTTGGTTAATGGAAAGCCAGTCCATGCCGACAACAACATCAAAACTCCCAAGCTCAATAGAAAGTAAATCAATATTGAAAAGATGATCATTCAGATTCAAGGAACATCCTTGAATGACACTGTTAGTTTTGATTAACTTGCCATTAGCAAGTTCAATAACGTAAGGAGTTTCTAATTCTACCGCAGGCAATGACAGTAAGGATGCAAATTCAGGAGAGATAAAACTCTTATCTGCCCCCGTATCAAAGAGAACTGATGCATATAAGTTATTGAGTAAGAACGTACCAGTAACAATGTTAGCATCGTGTCTCGCCTCGGTAGCACCAATCTGGAAAGCTCTACCTCTAGCTTCATTCCCCGGATTGGTGTTGTTATTGTTTGGACAGTTTCTAATCAAATGGTCAGGACTCCCACACTTGTAACACGACCTGTTTGTTTGAGTGGTTTGTTGTGGTGCTTGATTTGGTTGGCGAGCAGGTAAATTACAATACTTGGTGTAGTGCCCAACTCTATTACAGTTGGCACAAGTAGGACACTGTCCCGTATGATGAAATGAACACCGAGTACATTTAGGTGCTTGCCCAACATAGTTTCTCCTCTCAGGAGTAACAGCAGCATAGTTTTTCACAGTTTGTTTGCTCTGGTTGATCTCAGCCGGAGCTCTCGCCTTAGCTTTGCCAAACCACTTTCGTTTGGTACCTT
Source organism: Mikania micrantha (assembly GCA_009363875.1). Lineage (NCBI taxonomy): Eukaryota > Viridiplantae > Streptophyta > Magnoliopsida > Asterales > Asteraceae > Mikania > Mikania micrantha. The sequence continues at coordinate 92,237,030 of CM018692.1, forward strand.
TAGAAACAGTTGAGGTACCGACATCACTACGACCCACGGCCGTCTGAGTTTTTGTTACCAACATACCACTCCTTACCGCCTCATCGGTAAGCTTAGTGGTCAACAGAATTGCACGTTTGAGGGTTGTGGGTTCTGCTGCAGTTACCATTCCCCGAATCTGGGGAACCAAACCCTTAATATACTTCTCGATTAATGCAGCTTCAGTAGGAAACATATCGGGAAGTAAACATGTGAGTTCATGAAAACGATGAGTATACGCTAAACAGTCAGCTCCAATCATCGAATGATTCCAGAATTCCTCCTGGAGCTTTTGTATTTCGGTGAGTGGGCAGTACTCTGATCTAATCAGAGTTTTAAACTCATTCCAGCCCATTGAGTCGACTGTAGCTGAGCCCAACGTTTTTGCCTGGGTATTCCACCAGGTTAAAGCTGATTCTTTGAAAGAACAGGCAGCATAAGACACTTTATGCTCCTCTAGACACTGGCTGATTTTCAGTTTCGTTTCCATTTCCTCGATCCACCTTAGCAATCCGGCCGCTCCCTCTTTACCAGTGAAAGTAGGAGGGTTACAGGAAGCGAAATACTTATAAGTGCATCCCTGTCGTGGTGGATCAGGAACAGTTGTAGTTGTACCAGTGGTATGATGAGTTTCGGCATGACCACCGGTAGCATTGTGTTCTGTGTGAGTATGATCCCCACCAGAACCCGAAGCGATATGAGGTTGATGTGGTATCAAAACACCACAAGCCGATAGCTGTTCACGCACAATCCGTGCTATCATTGCTTCGTTTGATTCAGATCCGCCTGCACCAGCAGGTGGAACAGGGTTTGCTCCCGGGTTCACAGGTGGACCAGTACTTGTTTCCAGATTAACTTGCGGATCTGGATTTGATTCAGTATTTACTGGTGGAACTTGATTTGACCCCGGGTTAGTAATGTTCTTCATAGATCTCTTGGTCGGTCGACCTCGTTTCGGAGCCATTTTTCTGCTCACATGCAGACAACACAGATCAGTTCAAGAACATTAGATATATATAACCCGTTAAATCACATAAATTCAATCATGTTCAGTTATACTGACTTTATGAAATTGAAAATGTGATTATAATAAATACAGTATAACTACCTGGCACAGTCCAGATAGATGATCAGTACACCGTGATCATACAATTGTTTGTAGTTATACTTAGTCCTAATAATTCAAAACATGTCAAAATATTTCACAACTCACATCATTGTGACATCAATACGTTAATATTTACATGTTTTTGATATAGGATCACTTAGGACTTGAAACGTTGCCACACAGGACTTTGATATGTTGTCACACAGAACTTTGATATGTTTGTCACACAGACAATTGAAATGTTGCCACACAGGACTTTGATATGTTTGTCACACAGACAATTGAAATGTTGCCACACAGGACTTTGTTATGTTGCCACACAGGACTTTGTTATGTTGCCACACAGGACTTTGTTATGTTGCCACACAGGACTTTGTTATGTTGCCACACAGGACTTTGTTATGTTGCCACACAGGACTTTGTTATGTTGCCACACAGGACTTTGTTATGTTGCCACACAGGACTTTGTTATGTTGCCACACAGGACTTTGTTATGTTGCCACACAGGACTTTGTTATGCCTACACATGCAACACAATAGATACTAACAAATGTACGTAAACCACCATTTCATTACACTAAATCAACTTTGATACACCCCAAAAAGTTTTGTACATTAACTACCAACACACCAAACATCAAAACCAACTAAAGGGAGATCTATTTCACAACCAAAAATTTCCCTATGCATCATACACTAGCAACCTATCCGTCAGTACATATGATAACCCAAAAGAAAACCGCCTCATCATACTTATCGTAGAAAATACGATAAACAAGAAAACAACATGGCTACAGCTGCCATAAACACTCCCACCACTAACATCCTGGTCTCAAAACTCGCCATCCCAAGCCAAACCACGAACTCTCTCACCCTTTCTACTCCCGCACTCCACACCGCAACCTGCTGCCAGAATGTAACAACAAGCCTCTGCACCCAGGTCCTCTGCAGTCGCTCCTCCATCGTTGCTCTCCACGCCTGAGTATTAGCACCTAAAACATTCACCTGCTCCATAAGGGTCAGGTGAGAAGTGAGAATATCAAGAACAGTAGTGCGGGTATCCTCCAGAAGTGTATGGTGCTGAGATACATCATGTCTCAAGGCCTGTAGATCCTGAGAGATCTGCTGCACTTGCGCCCGCAACTCGGCTTGGTGGGAGGATTCTCCCACCTCGTGAACAGCCTGTGGCTCATCCCGCTGAGCCATCTGATGTCTGGGAGGTAATCCAGTGGTCTTGCGGGCCTGTCCCCGCATCCTCCTAAGTCCATCCCATGCTGGGGCTCTCGGTGGAGATGGCATAGGTGCTGGTTCATGTGCTGGTACTGGTGGTGGCGGCGTAACTGGTCTAGGAGCTGACGGTGTACGTGGTGCTGCAGGTGTCGCCTGTGAGGCTACCGACAAAGCCTCGTCAGGATCTGAGTCTGCTCCCGAACTGTCACTCGGAGTATCATCCAACACCACATAGGGGAATCTCTGATAAATATACCTCTCACCTTGATCATCCATTGCTGTACAATCAAAATCTTTAATCAGTATCATGAAGTAAATATTAAATAACAATATTCAACATGTACATGATATGATGCTTCTCCCTATCTTAACGCAACTATTCGTCTATACTGTTGTAAATATTCTGCTTGTATCAAATCAAACTAGAATGCACACGTGTTGCGAATTTCAGTTATGCTGGCCACTCATAACTGGAATTCGTAACACCTGATTATCCTTGCTTAATTCAGAACAAGTTTTGTTCGTTAGACATGTTCGGTGCTCTCTGTGTCACTATACGAGCCTATGGTTATAGTCTAGGTCTCTAAGTCCACCTAAATTCTATAACCTGTGGCTCTGATACCACCCTGTCACACCCCCACCTCTCGTCACCTGAGATGTTGTCATAAGTCTCATTCTATCGGTTGCGGAAGCATAGTGGTGATGTCTCAGAGATGAGGGGTGACTTACTTGAACCAATATCACAGCACACAGATTCACTTAAAATAAGAATAATACATTACAAAGGTTTTGTCAATACAGTAACATGACAACTTAGTTTACTACCCAAACTAAACTCCTTAATTACATAAGTGTGACGTGCATCCTCACCGTGTTATCACCGTGGACCTGCAAAAATGTTAAGTTTAAAACGTCAGCACAAAGCTGGTGAGTTCGACAGTTCAGTTGGAACAATATGATATGATAAGTCATGTTCACAAAAAGTTCAGTTCTGGATAACCATGGGACCCGTATCTAGTTCCTTTCGGACAGTTGTTCGTTCACGAAGATACTACCCGTCGGTAAATATCTTAATGCCTCATTATCTTAATGTCTATCACTAACATTAAGAAGTTGTTATGGAAACAGGTACCAAACATTCACACCAGGGGAGATGCAATCCTCCCAGCAAATGGGTTGTCAGCCAATAGTACTATCAATGGTTCCTGTTCGGCCGCACATGGGTTCACTAGATACAGTTCACGAATGAGGACTTTTGATACTGTGATAGTTGTTACTAACGGCAAAATCCCATGAAATCACACAAAAAGTCACATGAAATCACACAGATATCAGTGATACATATCATATGTTCAGAAAACAGTTTACAGAGTTACCCCGATGTTTATAAAACAATAAAAAGAAAAGGGGTTGTACGAAACTCACCTGATAATTCAGTAGTAGCAGAATATCACACAAATCGATGATAATATGATGATTCTGCATTTAGGTTATGTTTAAAGAGTTATTAATGTTCCAACTCGCTGATTAAATCCTTTTGAACGTCCAATGTCAAAGACATTGCCTTAACAGTCATCAACACGATGTTTAGTATTTATTTACATATTTTAATGTAATATCATACAATGTATGATAATGTAGGAACCTATACTGATTCAGGTTCCTAATACTAAGTTGATGACTCACTTGATTAATCAGTATGATCTCAGATTAACCAAATAGTTAATGTTATTGATTTTAATTGCTAAGATAGACTCTAGCCAGTTTAATGGCTTAGGAATGATTAATCCTTGTTATTGATTACCCAAATATCATGGAATATCACAATGTAGTATTAAAATAGGTTTAATAACCATGTTTAACATACTAATCTGACTGTTATCAGAAACATCAGATAATTGTTCCAATGAGTATGTTAATGATTGTGATTAGTTTAAAACACTCAACTTTCACGTTGCATGTTAAAGATTAATCAAACTAATCACATACATAGTCACAACCAAATGGTTTAAACCATTATAACCATTGTTATAATTCCATGCAAACCGGGCATTACAACGGCTCAAAACAAGGATTTACCCGTTAACAGTTCGAGTTTGTCATTCAAAATCAATCCTAGCCATCATCTGAGCAATAATCAACAATCCTAACTATATCATTACGTTCAAAACTAAGATTTAATCAATAAAAATCAAACCAGAAGGTTTAAAATGAACCATTACCTAATCTGATGGATTTCTGCGAATGAAATGATGATCAAAGCTCGTTTTAGCACCTCCGGATGCGATCTTGATGATCCAAAGGCTTTGAAATTGAGATTTGAAGGTTTGGAATATGGTTTTTGCGTTTAAGAGGCTGGAACCGTCGAGATGTAGATAGATTTTTGAGTTCTGGATAGAAATTTGACTTTTGAAGCCCAATCTGCGCTCTGCTGACGTCAGGCGTATCGCCTGGGCACCCGCAGCCACGCCAGGCGTACCGCGCGGAGCCAACTCGGCTTCCAGAAGATTTTGAACGCGCGCGCATCGCCTAGGTCGCTCACCCGACCTGAGGCGCACCGCCTAAGGACAATTTCTTCCGTTTTTCGACGGAAACTTCGTTTCGCGATTCCGGACAATCCGTAACTCCGTTTCGCGCACAGTTTTCGCCTACGTTCATCATTTTTCACATACTACCATCCCATATTTATTTCGGCGACCAATTCAACACAGATTTTAAACACGATCAAATGTGCTCAATTCATTGATGACGTAATTCTTCTTACACGATTATCACAGTTGAGTCACTCAAGTCACCCTGGTATTCGTGACTTGTAAAACAGAGATCAGTTAGGTTCTTTGGGAATTGAGTGACTAAGTTAACATCATCAAGGTGAAGAACCTCCCTCAGTTCGACTGGACTGATGTGGACAGTGTGTCCATTTACTGTGGAACGAAGAGAAAGAACACCAGTGCCGATGTTGATGAGCTCGACATGCATCCAGAATTGATGAATGGATTCAACATGAAGTGTGGGATTGATAAGAAACGCGGTTTGGAATTGTGATGCATTCATAAGATCAACAGCTTCATCAAATTTGGACCAGAATGAGGATTTGGTAAGGTATGCAACAGAGTTAGGTTTAAGGTTCATGGTCGCCATGGAAGCAGAGACTTGAGAGGGAAGATAGGTTTTTGAAAAAGATTGAAAGTTCTGATGAAGTGGTAATGAAACAACTGAAGAGAGTTCGGATTAAATAGATATTGGAATTTGTACTTCAGATGTTATAAAGAGAAAACAGCAGTGGTTGAAACATCTGAAGAGTAAATTTACTCATCAGGTGTTGTTGACAGTTTTTGTGCATCAGCTGTTTTCATCATTTACTCATCAGACTTTGTGAAAAGTTGGTCATCAGAACTTGTGAACAAAAGTTGTTCATCAGACTTTGTGAAAAATTGGTCATCAGAACTTGTGAACAAAAGTTGTTCATCAGACTTTGTGAAATATTTTTGACCTTCAGTACTTTGTCAACCAATACCCATCAGTACTTTTAACTGATAATATTGGTAAAGGTCAGATGTTTCCTTAAATCAGTACTTCTGATACTTATCAGTACTTACTGAAAATATCAGGAGTTGCAAGGTGATACAAAAATTTGAGTTTTGACAAAACCAATTTATTACACAGGGGAATATTTTTGTATTTTTGAAAATTTTATCTGGTGGATGAAATTTTATTAATGTGAAAACCAATTTATTCAAGTTGCAGCATACCAAGCCTTAGAACTAAATTTTGAAAAGTTGAAGTGTCTAAAGGCTTAGTAAATATATCTGCAAGCTCATCAGCACTAGGAACAAACTTTGGATCAATCAGACCCTTTTCAAAACAATCCCTTATAAAATGATGTCTGATTTCAATATGTTTGGTCCTAGAGTGCTGAACTGGATTCTTGACAATACAAAGAGCTGAGGCACTATCCATTAACAATGGTGTCTTAGATTCTTTGATGCCATAATCCAAAAGTTGAGTCTGAAGCCAGAGAATTTGTGAAGTACAGCTTGCAGCAGCAATGTACTCGGCTTCAGCTGTTGAAGTGGCCACAGATGTTTGTTTCTTACTCTGCCAAGAAACCAAACAGTTTCCTAGAAACTGACAACCACCAGAAGTTGATTTTCTGGTAAGTTTGCATCCTACATAGTCACTATCAGAGAAAGCAACCAGCTTGCAGGAATGCCCAGTGGAATACCAAATTCACAGTGATTGAGTGCCCTGCAAGTATCTGAAAATTCTTTTAACAGTAATCAAATGAGATTCTTTAGGTGCAGCCTGAAATCTAGCACAAACACATGTAGCAAACATAATGTCTGGCCTAGATGCTGTGAGATACATCAAGGAACCAATCATACATCTGTAAAGAGTTTCATCAACTGATTTACCTTTCAAATCTGCATCAAGTTGTGTGGTGCTGCTCGTGGGGTTAGAACATTGTTTACAGTTTTGCAAATCAAATTTCTTTAACAACTCTTTTGTGTATTTGGATTGATGAATGAAAATGCCATCAGGACTTTGTTTGACTTGAAGACCCAAGAAAAAGTGTAATTCCCCCATAGCACTCATTTCAAAATTCTTGGTCATTAATTCAGTAAAATCAGCACACAACTTTGGATCAGATGAAACAAAAATTATGTCATCAACATAAATTTGAACAAGGAGCTTATGCTGTCCTACTTTCTGTATGAACAAAGTTTTATCAATGGAGCCTCTAGTGAAATTATTTTTAAGGAGAAAAGTGGATAGAGTGTCATACCAGGCTCTAGGTGCTTGTTTCAGCCCATAAAGAGCTTTATCTAGTTTGTACACCCAATCAGGATGTTTATTGTCCTCAAAGCCTGGAGGTTGGCACACATACACTTCTTCTTTTATTTTACCATATAAGAAAGCACTTTTGACATCCATTTGAAAAACTTTTAGTTTGTGTAAGGCAGCATATGCTAAAAACAACCTAATTGCTTCTAGTCTGGCTACAGGGGCAAAAGTTTCATCATAATCAATACCTTCTTCCTGAGAGAACCCCTGTACAACCAGTCTAGCCTTGTTTTTAATTATTTGACCATTTTCATCTGTTTTATTCCTAAACACCCATTTTGTGCCTATTGCACACTTACCTGGTGGTAGAGAAACCAGCTCCCAGACTTGTTGTTTCTTGAACTGCAACAGCTCCAACTGCATTGCCTCCACCCAGCCATTGTCTCTAAGTGCTGTGTGATAGTTCTTTGGCTCTTGTTGACTGACAAATAAAGCATAGAGACAAAAGTTTGACAATTGACTTCTTGTTGAAACACCAGCAGAGATGTCACCCAGAACTTGAGATAATGGATGATCCTTCAGTTCTTGATATGGAATAAGATCAGTGCAAGTGTTTGCTGGGGGTCCAGTTGCTGCAGATGGTGATGAAGAACCAGGGAACAGTTCAGCAGGAATTTCAAATGATGTAGAAGATTCTAGAATTTCATCAGCATTGGTATTGGGAGGAACAACTGGAGCAGGAGGAGCATCAGATTTAGCAGATATTGGCAGATTATCACTAAATCTGAACAGATGAGTACTTTCATCTTCATCATCAAGACTTCCTTGTGTGTTTCCTGTAGAAACTGTTGATGGAACTGCTTTAAATGCATCATCTGTCACAACAATAGACTCAACTGGAGATTGATAGGATTCATGTTGCAAGATGTCGAGATTAAACATCTCAACAGGATTTTGTGGAATAGAATCTTTTGGACATTCATTGAATTTGACATGAAGAGTTTCTTCAACCATCTTTGTTCTGCAGTTGAACACTCTGTAAGCCTTGCAAGTTGAAGAATAGCCAACAAAATATCCTGCATCAACTTTGGAGTCAAACTTTTTAAGTTGATCTTTGGTATTGAGGATATAGCAAGGACACCCAAAAGCTCTGAAGAAGGAAATCAAAGGGGTCAAATTATGAAGCAGTTCATAAGGAGTTTTCGACAATCTTTGATTCACCAAAACCCTGTTGTGCACATAACAAGCAGTATTGACAGCTTCTGCCCAGAAAGTCAACGGCAAGCCGGAATCAGCCAGCATTGTTCTGGCAGCTTCAATCAAGGTTCTATTTTTCCTTTCAACTACTCCATTTTGTTCAGGAGTTCTAGGGATGCTGTACTGCCTCTTGATTCCCTTTGACAGATAAAATTCATCCAGAATATGATTTTTGAACTCTGTGCCATTATCACTCCTTACACACTTGACAGGAAGAGAATATTGCTTCTCAACATACAACACAGAGTTTATAATGGACTTGGCAACCTCATCTTTAGAGTGCAAGAAGAAGGTCCAAACAAACCTTGAGTAATCATCAACAATTACTAAGCAATACTTCTTCTTTGCCATACTCATGACCTTCACTGGCCCAAACAAATCCATGTGCAACATTTGCAAACAACCAGTGGATTTGGGATCACCAATTGGAGGAAAAGAAACTTTGTGTTGCTTCCCTTTCAAGCAAGCAGTGCAATTCTCATCACAACTAAAATCCTTCATTGGAAGACCTCGAACCAACCCATGCTTCACCAGTTGATTCATGTTTTTGAGATTCACATGACCTAATCTTCTATGCCACAGATTTGATTCCTTGAAAGAAGCCTTAGAGAATAAACAAGGATGACCTTTAACAGAGATTTTCTGTGACAAATCAAAGGCATAAACCTTTCCCACTCTGTTAGCCTTAAGGAGTGTATACTCATCTAAGACTTTGCCAATCAAAGGCAACACTTCAGAAGACAATATCCAACAGTCTTGCTTGGTGAAAAGAGAAATGTGACCCTTATCACACATCTGACTGACACTCAGAAGATTATACTTAAGATTCTCTACATGATTCACATCATCAAACCTTATCTCACCATTTGTCACAAAACCTTTCCCTATAATGTAACCCTTAGCATCATTTCCAAAAGACACAAATCCCTTCCTTCCTGTAAAATAGTCATTAAGAAGAGATCTGCTCCCAATCATATGCATGGATCCTCCACTGTCAACATACCAGATGCTATTTTGGCATGCTGAAGGACCCTGCATACACCAACACACTCAGTTAGACTTTTGGACCCAAACCATTTTGGTTTTGGGTCTTGTAACATATGAGGAAATAGAATTAGCATTTTCAGTTGAAGCAACACTTGAAGCATTCTTATCAGAAAGTTGAGCCTTAACTTTTGATTTTGGTTTCTTCTTTTGAAATGAAGCAACAGATACCTCTGCTAGATTAACTCTTCCTAGCAGTTGTTGCATCATTAACATCGGTTGATTATGGTTTTGAGTCAAAATTTTGATTTCATCAGACACATCAGGACTTGACTTTTGATTTTTGTGTTTTGTCAACTTAGTTTCTTTAATTGATGAAGAATCTTTCAAGTGTTGTTTCTTTGAATCTGGAACAACCCCTTTACCTTTCTTGGATTTACTTGATTCATTTCCTTGTGAGGTTTTTCCAGATTTTGAAACTACTGATGATTCTGGTACAAACTTGGAACTAAATTCATTTTTCATTTTGATTATGCTCTTGTTTTTGTGCTTTATTTTATTGAATTTAGAACCTTTTCTGTACCAGCATTCATCAGAAGAATGATTAAACAACCTACAAATTTCACAAGGCACCCTCTTGTGGTTCTCCTTGTGAGTATCGACAAGTACTGAAGACTTAGATACTGAATTTGTCTTCTTCAGTACTTGTTTAACATCAGTCTTTGTAGACTTTAGTGATTTACTTTCTTCAGTACTTTTCAACTCTTTTCTTTTAACTTCAGTTTTTGTGATTTTCAGAGGTTGTAAAGTACCGAAGCATATCTCATCAGTAGATGTAAAATTGTCAACCTTTTTTACAACGTCTGATGAGACACTTTGGCTTATCAAAAACCTTGCATCTTTCTCTCCAGTGCCATGCCCATCTGACTCAATCAGTTTTAAATTTAATTCATTTGAGACATTTTCATCAGGATCAATCTCAATTAAAACACTATCCTGACATGTTTCACCCTGGATAACATTTGTACATCCAATAGAATAAGAATAAGTTTCAATATCCACAGTTTCAGACTCAGATTTGCATGCACTTGACTCACTTTCAGATGATTCTTCAGCATCAGACTTTTCTGAAGATTTGGTGGATTGGTATACACTGTCCCCTTCAGACTCACAGTTAAGATTTTTTGGTGTATAATCAGCTGGAGGGGCAGTGTGATTGTATCCAATACCAAACTTCACATTTGATGCTGTTTGTTTGTTTAACAGCATCTCAAACCCCTTGCAAGACTCAACCCATTTTTCACACTCTACTTGGGTTGCTGCAAGTGTTTGTTTCAGATCATTGTGTTTAACAAGCATGACTTCCACCCTAGCCTTTTCATCAGACAACTGACACTTGAGTTTATAAATTTCAGACTCTTTTTCATTCAAAACTTTCTCAAATTCATTTTTATTCTTAGTCATGACCCTTTCTAAATCCAACTTCTCATTGATTAATTCAACATTTATTTCTCTGATAGAAGCAAATGCTGAAATACATGATTCTGAACACAACTTGGCTTTAACCAGACATACATGCTAGAATGTCAGCTTATGCTGGTGAGTTCTAGTTTTCATAAAACATCGTAAACGTTTTGTTAAGTTAAAACATATTTAACATAAAACATCATTTCGTTCACTTAATCCAAAACCTTGTCACATAAACATCCTAATCATCATCATAAAACCACTGCTACCAAGCATAACAGTGGGCTTATGCCGGCACAAGGCTCCATAACCGTTGATCTGACCCGCCGAAGCGTTCTGCAGATCCATACTTACCCCATACGATTATGGGAGCAACATCATACTTACCCCGTAACAAGTACGGGAACGACATCATACTTACCCCGTAACGATTACGGGAGCAACCATACTTACCCCATACGAATATGGGAGCAACCATACTTACCATATACGAATATGGGAGCAACGTCATACTTACCCCGTAACAAGTACGGGAGCAACCATACTTACCCCATACGAATATGGGAGCAACGTCATACTTAGCCCGTAACAAGTACGGGAGCAACCATACTTACCCCATACGAATATGGGAGCAACGTCATACTTACCCCATACGAATATGGGAGAAACATCATTCATTATGACAGGATATACTAGCACTATATCATCATTCAGCATAACATCATAACCTTATCCTAATAACATAGGATTACTCATAACAGGCTATGCTAGTATCATATCATCATAATATCCTAGCATCATACACATGCCATTCTAGCAGCATATCATCATATCATTCATCATGGCATCATAAACACATTATGCTAGCATCTAATCATCATACCATCATACTTTCATCCTAGCAGCCTAGGATTTCATCATAACATAACATCTATAATTATTATCATAGCATGTTATCATACAGTCCATCATCATAACTTACTAACATGCATTAATCATACTTAGCATACTTTCATGCATAAATCATACTAACACATTAACATGCATACATAGTCATGGCATATCATCATTTGTTCATCATCATCATAAGCACATAACATCATAGACATAACAATAAGCATGTATGCCAGCCCAAAACATTAAACATAAAATAGGGCGTCTAGAACTCACCTGATAATGGCTCCTGGTCTTCTTAACCGAACTCCTTAGCTAAGACTTGGGAACCTACATCATTACATTACCTTATCACATTCCATTTTTAGACTTATGATTTATTCTAAGTCCCCATAGCTACTCGCTCCCCCTTATGTGTCCATGTTCTCGAAGCATGGTTAGTATTCGAAATACTTGTAGTTCACAAAATACTCATGTACTCGAAACTCCTGGAGTTCACGAATTACCTGAGTATTCGAAACTGGTACACTCGAAACTAGTGTACTCGAACAAATATACTCGAAACTAGTGTACTCAAAGCAAGTGTGGTTTCGAGTACACCCCTTTGTGCATATCTTCGAGTACGCATCTTTTCTGCATAAACATATCATAAGTCCAAACTAGGCTTTGGGGAGCTAGTTCTAGGTTCCTTATGGCATTACCAACGCACTGGAACCGCAAAGTCTCGAACTTTATGCATAAAAGTGCAAGCTTTATGCCTAAGTTCACTTTTTTATAAAAATCCTAACTTTTTCGTTTAGAACACTTACTTGATGGTAGATGATCCTCCTGGTAGCTTCCTAGGTGTTCCTTCTTCTTCCTCAGCGATTTACAGCCGATCTTTTAAGTTATTGAACCCTACTTCGTGTACTCGAGAGAGAATGTGCTTCCAGCCAAAGGTATGCACGTTTCCCAAGGCACTCATATATATAGGCGGGGTTCACGAACCTGGTTCTCGAAATGGGGAATTTCGAGTACTAAGATTTTGAGAACTGGTGTACTCGAAATCCATTTCGAGTATACGATCTCGAGACCTTAACTTGGTTATTTTTCGTCTATTTTCCTTCAAGTTTATTACCCGTTACACATTCGTAAATCTAAATATCTTGTATTAGAAAATTTTGGGGTGTTACATAAATGTGTGGTGTTTACTGACCACAAAAGCCTTCAACATATCCTCAACCAAAAGGAATTGAACATGAGGCAAAGGCGTTGGGTTGAGTTACTCAATGACTACGATAATGCAATACCTTACCATTCTGGTAAAGCAAACGTAGTAGCCGATGCTTTGAGTGGAAAAGATCATGTTAAATCAATCATTCTACAAAGTATTCAAATCTCCTCGGATATTCAGAACCGTATTCTTGCAGTACAACAACTTATCCTCTCAGAAGGCAAGTTACAAGAAGAAGTGTCAAATAATGTTCAACTTGAAACCAAAACAAATGGTTAGTTACACTTTCAGAACCGTATGTGGATTCCAAATCAAAACAATCTGCGAGATCTCCTTCTTAACTAAGATCACAATTCACGATATTCTATTCATCCTAGTGCCGATAAAATGTACAATGATCTTCGTGCTCAGTATCGGTGGCCAGGTGTAACATCAGTGCCGGAACCGTTACCGGAACAGTGATCTCTACAGTACATGAACAGTAAAAACAGGTATGAATCATACACATTTCAGTAATTTTCATATTCATGTCATTTATCATTATCATGGTGAGTTGTCATAGAACAGTTTCAGACACATTTAACAGAAACACAGTTCAGAACAATGGTTCTTGAGTCGGATAATTATCTGGCAATACAGAACCATCATGTGATTATTTGCTTAGGAATTATTATGTATAAACGTATGTGAGGCTTTAAAGAACAAAACACACGAATATCGTTATGTGAATTCTAAATGGACGGATTATTCGTATAGGTGACGATCTGTACGAATATATCTGAAAGTTTAACGTTCTGAATGATATTCTATAATTAGAAAACAAGATTGAAAAGTATAGTTATCGTTGTGTTCGTGCGGGTGACGATTCGTACGAATACGCGCGACGACCGTACATTTCGATTTAAACAGTTAATTAATATTTTAAATTTGTTTAATAAATAAGAAGATATTAGTTAATTTATTAGGAATTACAACCTTGAATAATTAAAAGATTTCTAATTTTATAACCGTGTCGTTTCGTCGCGTAAACTACGCGACACGGCATAATACGCGAAACCGAACGAGACCGATCAACCGGGTGTGGTGAAGCATTTATTATGGCAATTAAATGCCATAATCATCATCACCAACCTCACATCTCTCTCTCAATCTCGTCTCTCTCTCTCTCTACAAATATTCAACATCTCTCTAAGATTTCTCAACCATCTTGCATCGGATTCAAGTGATTCTCGGTTCAAAACGACCACTACACGACGTAGATCAAGGAAGTACAAGTATTTCGAGATTTCATCCACGAAATTGGAGGTAAACACCCATTTTAAATTCGGTTTTAGAGGGTTTTTCTTGAATACATATGGTTTTGATGTTATGACCGAATTGGAGCACTTAGAACACTTAGACGGGGGTGTATACATGTTTAGGTATTGTTAGAAATGTGATTATAACAGATTGTAGTTGCAAATCAAAGAAGAAATGTGCAGGTTCGTGGAACAAAGGGCTGATCGAAGGAGACAGGTTCGCTGGCCGAACCCTACGCGAACCCACGATGCAGTCGAACCCTGTGTCCCTGCAGACGAACCCTGTGCCAGCCTGCACCGAACCTTTGGGTGCCGAACCTCTCAAGGTTCGCCGGACTGGTTCATGGGCCGAACCTTACGTGAGACGAACCTAGGATGAACGAACCTTGGGTCACGAACCTGATAGCAACGAACCTAAGCCTTATAGGTTCGCCGAACCTAATCAGTTAAGGTTCGCCGAAACTAATGCTTAAAGGTTCGCCGAACCTATACCCATATCCTAATAGGTTCGCTGCCCTGAGTGGGATTGAACTCAAAATGTTGGTCAATTAAGGGAATTCAGTACCTAGGGCTATTGAAATTAGTTGTAAGAACAAGGAAATGACCATGCGAATACTCAAAGCTTTGAAATGGACTAAGGATCATGCATAAAGGGTTGGTGTTAATCTCAACATCTATACCTAACACTTAGAAATCCTATACAAATGTATACAACTAATTTGGATTGTTCAATTATGCACTCCAAGCTAAGTTGTGAATTTGGGAGAACAAGAATCAAGTTGGGAAACAAAGAACAATCAAAGGACTTGGAATTGACCTAAATTGGGTTAATTCAAAGTTCTAACATGTTTAATGTATATGTTTCATGAAAATAACTTGTGTTTTAATAAATTAAATGACTTTAAATAATAGCTCATTGTTGCATTTTATAAATGTTATTGGTTTCTTTTAAAATTTGTTTATTATAATTGATTGGGATTTTGTTATAAGATAGACAATATAATTGTCTGGATTTGCTCTAAAAACAAAGGAAACTCTGTCGAAAATTTTCTAAAATATAAAAGTAATGTTTTATAACTAACCATGGGATTTGGGATCATAAAAAGGGTAGCTAAGATAGGTTAGATCTTAGATACACTTAGTACTAAGACACTTAGTTGCACACACACAACAAGACCCAATCTTAGGCACAACGACTACTACGTTTACTTATCAAATCCGACTTCTTATAAAATAAATCAGGAACTGAAGATACATAGCTTACATACAAGAGCGCGCATTTTGTGTTAGATCAATTTACATAGCAGCACAGGTGAGTTCATTGCCCCTTTTCTAACTTTTTGTTTTAAAACGCGGGGCTGAGAAGCATGCGTAAACTGTTTACTTAAATTGTTTACTTTAATGCTTTTAAATTTATATGTTTTACATATATATAAATGTTAACCTAGACCATGTCTAGGAAGATTTTATGCAGGTTTATTAACTGATTCACTTATATATTAAGTGAATAATCAAGTCAAACTAAACCTTTCAATAAGTCAAAACATTTCAAACAAGTCAAAACAAACATTTTGGGAAATCAAGTGGGTGGATTCAAGGAAACAAATCAAACATTTTGACAAAACAAGTGGGTGAATTCAAGGAAACAAATCAAACATTTTGACAAAACAAGTGGGTGAATTCAAGGGATCAAATCAAACATTTTGACAAAACAAGTGGGTGAATCCAAGGGATCAAATCGAACATTTTGACAAAACAAGTGTGGGACATCAAGACATCAACAAAACAATCTTTGCAAAGACAACATTTAATGTTCTACAAACCAAGTGTTTGTTGAACAATGAATCAAGTGTACAACCGATCAATGAATCTTGTATTCTATGATCAACACATCAAGTACATCTTGTGACAGAATCAGACGATCATTAAATCATTTTAAGGGAAAATCTGGGAAATATCAGAGATAGCATACGCCAAAAACATTGACGAAACATAAAATCCTGCATTTCAAGAAGTCCTAGCTAGACCGTTTGACTTGTAGGTCGTATGTTTGAGGATATTTACAATTTCCCTAACTACTAAGTACCTAGATTGACAGACTAGTCTACTCGAGTATGACCATAGGCCCCAATCATAAGGACTTAGATTTTATTAAATGTTTATTTACTTGTTTAAATTAAGCATTTATAACTGTTTATACAATTGTGTGGTTAATCACTATTGTGATGAACTTAAGGAATCAACATAGATTCCAAATTGTTGTATTTACAGGAACAAAGGACTGACGAATCATTGGGTTAAGGTAGGGGTAAAATGCTTAATTATCATTAACAACAATGTCCTATGCGGATTAGTATGTGGTGGGATGGCGTCTGGGCGGGGTTGTAGCCTCGACTCAGGGGTATGCCCTATACATAAGCATACCGATCTGGATGATACATGTGATGTTAATGAGATTAAGGTTGTTACCCGGGGGTTAAACAAAGGTTTTGTGAGAACATTTGAGTCATTGTGACAAGAGTGTGTGATAGGTAAAGATGCTTAATTATCATTAACAACAATGTCCTATGCGGATTAGTATGTGGTGGGATGGCGTCTGGGCGGGGTTGTAGCCTCGACTCAGGGGTATGCCCTATACATAAGCATACCGATCTGGATGATACATGTGGAGTTAATGAGGTTAGGGTCTTTACCAAAGGAGGTTTCAAATCATTTTCAAATCATGTTCAAATCGTTTTCAAATCATTTTCAAATACTAAACTATATGAACTCACCAACCATGTGTTGACCTTTATTTTTGCATGACTTCTCAGGTGACGAACAGGTCAATTAGGAAGTCATTTCTTTTGGACTAGGACTTCAGATAGAAGACTAGTATTTTGGACCTGCATACTTTTGAAGACATCATGATATAAATTATTTTGCATATCTTGTGTAAATACAAGATAGTCATTTATTGATGTTTTACAATAGATTTACATTGTTAAATTATAAACGTTACTGCTGTAATTTAACTTTGTAATTCTATTTTAATTAGCATTTTCTCATTTATATCATGTGCAATGTAACAATCTGATCACTCCTGATTATCACTCCCGATATCGCGCCCCGGGAACATTCCGCCCGACGGGGACTCCGATCCTACCCCGCCGGCTCGGGGTGTGACACCAGGTTTGAAGAATGATGTGGTTCTATTTGTCTCAAAATGCTTAACTTGTTCTAAAGTGAAAGTAGAACATCAAAGACGTCAGGATTACTTGAACAACCTGAAATACCCGTTTGGAACTCGGAAGGGATTTCTATGGATTTCTTAACTAAACTCCCACGAACTTCCAAGGGTTATGACAACATTTGGATTTTTGTTGACCATCTTACAAAGGCTGCTCATTTTTTACCAACTCGTGAGAGCTATCTTGTGGAAAAGTTGGCTCGAATCTACATCAATGAAATTGTGAGTAGACATGGAGTTCCAGTCAACATTATCTCTGACCATGATGGTCCTTTCATATCACATTTTTGGAAGTTATTGCAATCATCATTGGGAACTCAATTGAATCTTAGCACTGCCTACCATCCACAAACTGATGGACAATCTGAAAGGACCATAAAAACATTGGAAGACATGCTTAGATGTTGTGTGATTGATTTTGGTGGTAATTGGGATAACCATTACCGTTGATTGAATTCTCATACAACAATTGTTATCATACTAGTATTAATATGGATCCTTTTGAAGCTCTTTATGGGCGTAAGTGTCGATCAACATTCTGTTGGAATGAGTTAGGTGAAGCTCAAATCATTGGACCTGAATTGGTTCAAGAAACAACAAACAAAATCCTTCGTATTTGTGAAAATCTGACAACAGTGAGAAGTAGGCAAAAGAGTTATGCTGATAAATGGCGAAAGACGTCGGAATTTCAAGTCAACGATATGGTTCTTTTAAAGGTATCACCTTGGAAAGGAGTTGTTTGTTTTGGCAAGAAAGGCAAGCTAGCTCCTCGATACGTAGGTCCTTTTAAGATCTTGGAAAGGATTGGTAAAGTGTCTTATCATCTTGAACTGCCTCAAGAACTCTCGAATGTGCATTCTACATTCCATGTCTCTAATCTAAAGAAATGCCTAGCAGATGAAAATCTTTGTATACCTCTTGATGACGTAACTGTTGATGTAACAATGCACTTTGTTGAGAAAGAGGTGAAGATCATAGACTGGGAAGTAAAGAAACTGAAGAATAAGCGTATTCCAATCGTGTTGGTGAAATGGGATTCCAAACGTGTCTCCGAACTCACTTGGGAGCGTGAGGATCAAATGAAGACCAAGTACCCTTATTTGTTTATTCAAAAGTCTTCTTAGTCATTTCGGGACAAAATTCCCTAAAGTAGGGGATACTGTAACATTTACAGTTTTCAAGAATATATTGTGTTGAAATTCTAATAAATAAAAGTTCGTTGCGTATTATTTAAATTAATAATTAAAGATTAACAAAACAAAATAAAAGTGATATATACATTATATAAAATCCAAAACCGAGTTATTAATTTTAATCTAGTTATATATATATATATATATATATATATGTAAATTCTACAAATATATATATAATATTTACAAATAAAATGATTTTATAAGTATTAGTTTATAAAATAACAAAATCTAAAAGTTTGAGGGTCAAATTGTCACACCCCCAAATTCCCACTTGCGGTGTCAGACCGCTGGGTGTGATGTGGCCAGAATCACAGCTCTTAGTCATATAGAATAACTCTATATGCGTTTGAAAAATATATCATTTCAATAACAGAAATCAAATTGTTTATAAAAATGCAGCGGAATACTATTTGTCTAAAACAGCGGAATTATAAATTGTTTGGAATGCACCAGAAATAAAATGACAGCCATTACATAGTTTGTTAATCAAATAAACAAAATTGTTTGTTCAAAAAGACACGGTATGAATGCATGCAAGTCCTGTGCTCATATCCTTAGGTGCATTCTTGTTCCGTGCAAGCTAGCTAGTTACCTGAGAATACATGTTAAGAAAAAGTGTCAACACAAAGGTTGCTGAGTTCATAGGTTTTGATATCAATACATATGTATATAAAAATGTTTGTCACGTGTCATGCTGTTCATTATATGTTTGTTCCGAGCCCTAGGCTCCATGTGTCAGTTTCATCTCTATCGAACTAGAATTGTTTGCTCTAGCCTCCGCCATGCCTATCATAGGGACATGGACGATGGGTTGAGATTACACGCGTCCTAACATCCAGTCAGAGTTAGCGTCACGTGGGGTTCGTCACGCCCAATAGTAATATTGATGTGTTGCGAAACACATCTATTTTTCCATTTGTATCTGTTGAGTTTCTGTATAGTTTTATTCAGTTTTGGAGTCGATTTAGGCTGGTTCTTCACATTTTTAAAAATAAATGCTTGCAGGTAATAAACATATCATTTTGGCACAAAAGATCAAGAAAACGAGCTCTCGGGTGGACGAGAACAGACACGAAAGCAAAGGAGTTCAAAAGCAGGAATATGGCAGTGTCACGTATCGCGAAGATCTTACTGAAACCCTGTCGCGTGGCGCGACGGGTGGAAATTACCATAACAACCCTCATTTAATCGTTGGGTTGACCCGACTACTTTGTTGGTTTTCGAAACCCTTCGCGTTACGCGAAGGAGAAGGCTGTGGCCGTCGCGATACGCGACGGGTTCAAAATTTCAGAAAATCGATTTCTTTTGATAAAAACGGCTGGGGGCTAAAAAATTAGGGTTAGAGACAATCTGGGGAGAGTTCTGGATGGCAAAAAGAAGACCTAGAAGGTTGGGAAGCCTAAGGATTGAAGATTGAGGGCTTAGAATCAAGGATATCGGGTGTTCACCATTCGGTTTACTTTGTTCTTTGTTTTCCTTTGATTCCCATGTTTCTCATTTACTTTAAACCGACTATGATTATGTTTATGACTTTGTTTAGTGGCTAAACATATAAAGATACCTAGGTTAGATGATTATATATGTTTGATTGTGGTTTGTTTTGGTTTTGGAACAATATAATGTGTTGAAACTTGTGATTTGAAGACTTGGTTTTGAATATTGGATGTATTCGTGTGCTTTTTACTGTTTATCGAATGATGCTATACTCCTCATGTATCTTGGTGATTGTATGTCATTTAATAGGTGCATGCTAGATCAATTACTGTGTGTCTTTGATTAGTGGGTGGATTACTGTGATCTGGTAATTCATAGGAGTGTTTTATCATGACTTAGACGGTTTAGGTGTGCAACTAACTTCAATAGCTGTAAGGTGAGAAGTTATCAATAAGTCTTGATTGTTAGATTCCTAGGCTAGAGACTTCGTGAGAAGATCGCCCTAGCGTGTCTATCAATTCTTGTTTATTGAATCCAATAGGAAAACCCAAGTCATCTCGAGCATTTAAGTGAACTGTAACTTTCGCGCTATGAGGTAGATTGTTTAACAGTTACTTCTTAAGTGTTTTCAGATTATCGCGCTGTGAGGTAGATAGTCTAGCAGATACTTCATAAGTAGTTGGATGACCTGTGAGGGAAATCCATTTAACCGGTGGTTTAACAGCTTTTAGGGATTTTAGTTGACTATCCTTGAGAAGGTTCGAGGGTGTTCTAATTTTCCTTTGAGTTTAGTATTTTAAGATCCCGGTAGCATATCAATTCCATTAGCGATAGAACCTTGTCAAGCATGTATAGGATTCGAGCCTAGGTAGTGTTTTCTCCATCTGATTCTCTTCTTTGTCCAAGGTTTGTTCTCGTTTTATTTTTTCTTCCATTTAAGTCATTTTTAGTTGTTAGTAAAACCCCCTCCTTATTATTAATTTAATTCAGCACATTTGTATAAGATAAGTTTTCTGAGTCTAGTTTGCGTAATCTGTAGAGGTCCGTGGATTTGATAT
This sequence comes from Mikania micrantha, assembly GCA_009363875.1. Classification (NCBI taxonomy): domain Eukaryota; kingdom Viridiplantae; phylum Streptophyta; class Magnoliopsida; order Asterales; family Asteraceae; genus Mikania; species Mikania micrantha. The sequence continues at coordinate 92,258,201 of CM018692.1, forward strand.
CCGGACTTGCTTAGGCTATACTATCTCCTATAGGTACACTTGCCTGTCTGTAGTTTAGTTTTGAAAGAGTCTAGAGTATTACTTAGTGTCTAGGATAGTTGTAATTTTTGTTACTTTTAATTAAGCTATCACACGACATCAAATATCTAAATTCACCTCGTTGTGAATACATTAACGGTAAGACTGTGCGAGGACTTTGTTACGATACAACACTTAATGTTTGTCCAATAAACAAGCATATACAATATGTTCGTACACGTAATAAATTTTGACTCAACTACATGTATTCTCCCCTAGTTTGAAAGCTTGTAAAAGAGTTTGAAATAAGGGTCGTAGACTCACCTGAGTGATTATAAACACGTAAGCTCCTGGTCTTCGAGTGAATCGGTCACTGGTTAACTATATCACATTGCTTACGTAAGTTTTTGTTCATGATCGTGTTAGCGTTTGTGCTCAACAACCCACGGTTGTTATGTTTGTCCATGCTTGTTCGCGTTTGACCATGTTTGACCGTGTTTGACCGTGTCATAGTCAATGACCCGTTGGTGAACATTGCGTTAGTTATAGTTTGTGCAATATTCGTTATCGTTCACATATTGCATTAAAACATATAATTCATGTTAATGAAAAACTTACTATTTATAGTAAGTTTCCATTTTTTAGCAAGTTTCAAACATAACATGTTTTAATAGTTCTAGCATGCTCATTAATTCTAAGTGATCATGTTAACACTTAGCACGTTGTTAAATACGATCAAATAAACATGTAAGTCCGTTTTTAGAAATTAAAGTTTGTAAAACTAGGAAGTTCTATGATTGACATGTCTAGTAACATAAATCATTCAAAAATTTCACATAACATCAAAAGATGACATTTTAAGTCATTTATCATTACCGAAGCTAGTCCAAATACTCTTTTCATGGAAATACCTGAATAAAATTTCATAAAATAGAAAGTTTGCTAGAAAACTCATTTTAATCCAATTTCAACTACACAACATATTCATATGGTCATTTTTAGCGCTATAATACTTTAACATAATCAAGATTGCCATGTATGAACGTCTTGCTCATTAAAAGTTTCTAAATATTGCAATCTATGACCAAAAGACTCATTTCATCAATTTTCAATATTCAAATCATGCTAGTATCATCAACACAACTCCCAAATCATCACTTGAACATATCTATTTTATCAACATCATTATCTAGCATTATTTGTGCAACAAAAGTTACTAAATATAGTAACATTGCCCAAATCTCAACATATGACCACTAACTATGATTTCCATTATAAACATCACCAATAACACATATTCATATCCAAATCATCATAGATCATGGTGGATCATACATGCATGTAACAAAAAAGTCAACATCTCTAACAAAAATCACAAATAACACCATAATGGCTCCAATATTCCCAATAGATCATTATCATAACTCTTATAGACCATGTAGATGATGAAACACAGGTTTGCACAAGCAAAAATTCGTGCATGTTGAGATTAAGTGTGTGCATGTGAGTTTTATGACTTGCAAGTGGGTGTATGAGTGTTTTTATGCTACAAGGAATATAATGCTACCTTCTATGTCTCCAAATTTGCTGAAATGTTGCTTGAACAGGTTGGGATTGCTCCAAAAATCTGTTGAAGGTGATGTTCCAGTAGCTAGAAAGTGGTGGTGATGGTGGTGAGTCTCCACAATGGCTCCTTCTTGGCTTCCCACCTCCAAAGCTTCAATTGGAGCTTGAAAATGGCGGTTCTTGAGTTTAGCAAAAGTTCTGGGGAAGATAGGCTCGAATTATGGCTTCTAAGCTCGAAGAAAGTGATTAGGAGGATAGGTGCAATGATTTGTAATGGTTTTATAAAGATTTTGGCGACTAGGCGGCCTCGCGTACCGCCAAGATTGCCCCACGGGTCTTGGCGTACCACGGCGTGTTTCGGGATTCAAATTGCCCGCCTAGGCTCCGCGTACCTCCACGGCCCACTCCGGGGTCCCTGGCATACCGTGAAGGTTCCCGGAGTAGCCCAATTGGCCCAATTTTGATCATTTTTCGTTGTTTTCTCGATTATAATTATTGATGTTTGAGCTATCTTAGTTCAATGTTTGATCATTTGTGAACTATTTAGTGTTTAATTACTCGTTTTGTTTAACATCCATCAACATTCGTAAATTAATTGACACGTGTGTGCGTTTCTCGATAATTCCTCGAATTATCATGTTTGTGATTGTGTTTGTACTATCGTGTCACGTGTCACATTAAATTAAAATAATTCTAGCGCCACGTATGCAATTCTTAATTAAATAAACATTTAATTAATTTTAAAAGCTGACCTGGAAATTACGGGGTGTCACACAAATTGTCAATTTTGAAAGATATGCTTTAACCACCACCCCCCTGGTGTTTCCGGCTCCAAATTTCCGGCCGAAATCCGGCTAGCTTCGGAGACCATTCCCACAAAAGTTTATTGGCTTTAAAAGTTATGTGAATTACTTAGTTGGTATATTGGCTTGAAGTGTTTACTTGGATGATAGAACATGTGATGACTTAGAATTCTTGTATGCATATTCATTATACACAAAAGTAGCCTAAGAATGGTTAGATACCTTCTTCGCTTAGACTTTGGTCTTTGTGTTAAAAAGGTGAAATGTGTACATTTGCAAACTTGTAGACTAACTAATTTAATTAAGGTCTTGCTAACCTTGATTTACAAGTTATGTTATGTCTCAAGTTTGAGGACAATTGTTGTAACACCTCGACCGATGGCGGAAACGTCGGGATGCCACGAGGGATGTGTAGATTGTTCAAAAGCTCGTGGGCATCTAAATTAAATCATCACATATCATTCAATCAACCAAATTAATTACACAAAAATCATGTCTATCATGAATTAGTTACATTAGTTACAAAAGAGATTTAGCTATCTAACTAAATTCTAATAGCAAGAATTTCAGTTATTTAGCTATGTCCAAGATTCCTATGTGATGATGTCCAAAAGTGTGAGTTCATCTTCCTCAACCTACTTAGCTTCATTACCTGAAACATGTGAAAATCAAGTGTCAACTACAAAGTAGTTGGTGAGTAATCATAAGTTCTATATTTAAAATGTTTTACAAAAGGGTTTTAAGAGTTTATATTTTCTTGATAACATCCTCATGAGCACCTGTGAGATAATCCAACACCATATCCACATACACAATCCCAGCACATAATTCAAACACATAATCACATATATTAATAAATCATAGATAATCAATCATATGTTCAATCAACCAATCACAATTCATCAATATTCTCAATTAGTATAAGTGACAATACATGTATCATTGTGTATGACCGAGGTCAATGACAACGACACACGGAGTTGTGGAAACATCCACTTGACAATACATGCAATCATTGAGGAGGACCGAAGTCAACCACAACGATACACGTAGTTGTGGAAACATCCACGTGACAATACATGCAGTCGTCGCGAATGACACAAAGTCATTAGCTACAACTCATGGAATAGTGACAATACATGCAGTCGTTACGAATGACCAGAGTCAATAGTAACAACTCATGAAATATGACAATCCATAACTATGGATCTCCTACAAGTAAACAAGTGTCATCCTTGTGTTATCAAGTCAATATGTAAATTGGTATACATGTTTCACCTCCGAGTTTAAAAATAAAATAGTTTAAAAGGGAGGTTATGATAACTCACTTGTATCCTTAGAATTAGTGTTTTCGTAGGATGCGCGCTCGCGTAAGTGAACTCAAGATCAGCTCAACAATCTGTAATTATAGTGTGTTTCAAGTTCATAAGTGTTCGGGTTTCATCCAATTCAATTACTCATAAGTGTTAACCTTTAGTTACTAAATATTAACTTAGCTTAGTTTATTTATTATAAGTTAAAATGTACAAATCTACATCTTACAATTAATCAATATTAATTTATAAGTGAAGTTTGTTTGTTCTTTTTATCATTTCATAATAAGGAATAGGTCTTGAAATCTCATGTACCCATTCATAGGTATGCATATGTAAGGTAATATTCCCATTCCTACACATACTATCATTTCATGCATAATTTGAGTTAAACAACCACCATCATTTAAGTTATGTCAATTCACTTAGGTTTTAGGAAAATTGTATTTAGAGTGTCCACCTAATTTGTTAGATTCTACTCATTGAGTTCAATTCCATCATCGTTAGAAGAACTTAGGTTAGAGAGAGAAAAGGTGATGGTTGTTATAGTTTCTCATGCATGCCTAGTTATATGTGTATATATATATAATTATGTTTCCCATTTACCCTTAATCTCTTAGTTAGCTGAAATTAGGTTTTTGTGTCACATGGAGGCAGCGAACCTATGGCCTTGTGGTGCCTAGGTTCGGCTGATCTATTAGGTTCGTGGTACATCCTAGGTTCGCCGGCCACCATGGTTCGCCGCGTGCATGGTTCGGCCAAAGCTGCAAGGTTCGGTGATGCATGGTTCGTAGGGTTAGCCAGACAATGTTCGTTGCAAGCTGGAATTGAGAAAAAGGTTCGGGGATATCTTGTGTGACGGCTAGAAGGTTCGCTCCCATGGGTGCGGCGGAACAAAGGTTCGGCCGACTGGTTCTAAGCGTGAACCATCACATCATCGTCTTCCCCTTCAAGCCACGACCTGTACAAGCTCAACCATGTCCCTCCCAATACTCATCCTAGTTTGGTTTAGTATTATTTAGTGTGTAAATCGATTATAACATCACTAGGTTATGGGGTTTATAGTTTATCACAAAAACCGAAAATAAACATTAGATATACCTCAAAAGGATCGATCAAACGTGAGATTTTCTTGTACTTCCTTGTTCTCCTTGATCTTGTGGTCGTTTAGGGCCAAGAATCACGTGAATCCGTCAAGTAACGAGCGAGATATCGTAGAGAGAAGTTCTAGAGATAGGAAGGGACAAATTTGAGAGTGTAGAGAGAGAATGGATGTTCTTTCAAATGAGAAAGAAGAAGTATAAATGGTTTTTATAGTCTGCCGCGTGATTGTTCTCGTTTTTATCGCGTTAAATTTATGAAATTGCTCGTAAAAATATATTTTAAAACATAATACATTTAAAACAATCAAATTACATTTTAATACAATGTTTTAATTAGATTATTTCGTAGAATGATGCCGTTTCATTTACTAAATTAATTATTTAAATAAATGATTTATTCGGTTTTGTTTTAGGTCGTGATTCCTAATAAACGTTTTTAATTTATTTTTCTTATTTTTTATTATCGTTAAATATTATTATGTTATCTCGTCGAAACGCGTTACTTTCGTACGTATTCGTAAGGATCGTCACCTTTTACGAATTCGTCGCTCGTATCTATTTCGATTCGACTTATGATTTATGGAATATCGTTTCAGAATATTATTCTTTATAATCATATTCGTGTGAATCGTCACCCACGCGAATACATTATTAAGTTAATATTTCTGAATCAATATTCGCGTTTAAATTATGTTCGTAACCTCACCATCGCGTAATTGTTTTTATTACAACTTCCATTATTTAATTATCCTGAATATTATAATTTCCCAATCCGATCCCACTAAACCATATCACTGACACATCCGTGATAGACCGAAATATGTATATGTATAGGGCGTATGTAGAGGTCAGTCGCAACTGCCCCAGCCACCGTCCTACCACTATTTCGATAAACCATGACCATGTGTCCTTGACTATGTTTAGTAACCAAACATTAACCAACTCCTCATTCCTTTCCATTCCATAAATCCATAATCATTTATTCATCTGCGATAAACTCTCTGGTTCTGTTTAGTTGGGTTACAACTAAACTTCCCATGGTTTACGCGTATAATAATAGGTTCTCAATATGTATACCAGTAACAGTGATAATCATCAAATAATGCATCATCATTAATAATTAAAAATCTCAGGTCGTAACAGTACAATCGTACGGATGTACGGACGACCGGTAATACAGTGATGTTACAGTCTCCCCTAGTTAAGGGAATTTCGTCCCGAAATTCAACTTGGAGTGACCGTAGTAAATAAATGTGGGTACTTAAGCTTCATCTGATCTTCCCGTTCCCAGGTGAATTCTGGACCCCGCTTCGATTCCCAACGTACTTTGATAATTGGAATTCTACTGCGTTTGAGCTTTTTAACCTCACGATCCATTATCTCAACTGGTTTTTCAACAAAATGCATGGTATCATCGACGCGGATGTCATCGAGTGGTACCTGAAGATCTTGATCAGCTAAGCACTTTCTTAAATTGGACACGTGAAACGTCGGGTGCACGTTACTAAGTTCAGGAGGAAGTTCCAACTTGTAGGCAACTTTCCTGATCCGTTCAAGGATCTTAAAAGGGCCAACATATCGTGGAGCAAGCTTACCTTTCTTCCCAAATCGCACAACGCCCTTCCAAGGCGACACTTTAAGCAATACCATATCTCCCACTTCAAACTCTAAAGGTTTTCGTCGTTTATCCGTATAAATTTTCTGTCGACTACGTGCAGCTAACAGATTGTCACGGATCTGGCGGATCTTGTCAGTCGTTTCTTGAATAATCTCGGGACCAGTGATCTGCGATTCGCCGACCTCGGTCCAACAAATAGGTGACCGACATTTCCTGCCATAAAGAGCTTCGAACGGCGCCATACCAATGCTCGCATGATAACTGTTGCTATACGAGAATTCGACTAATGGTAGATGGCTATCCCAATTGCAACCGAAATCGATGACACAAGCTCTCAACATGTCCTCCAATGTCTGAATCATTCGCTCCGTCTGTCCATCCGTTTGGGGATGATAGGCTGTGCTAAGATCCAATTTTGTTCCAAATGCTTCATGAAGTGATTCCCAAAATCGTGCCGTGAAACGAGCATCACGATCCGATATTATGCTTAAGGGAATACCATGTCGGCTAACGATCTCATCAACATAGATACGAGTTAATTTCCGCACCGGGTATGTCTCGCGTATCGGTAAGAAATGAGCCGACTTGGTTAATCTATCAACTATCACCCAAATACTATCCTTACCGTTTGTGGTTCGTGGAAGTTTAGTAATAAAATCCATTGAGATATTCTCCCACTTCCACATGGGTATCTCTGGTTGTAATAACAATCCCGAAGGTCGCTGGTGTTCTGCCATGACTTTAGCACAGTTAAGGCATTTGGACACGTACTCAGCAATATCCTTCTTCATTCCAGGCCACCAGTACAAGCCCCTAAGGTCTTGATACATCTTATCATCACCCGGATGGATTGAGTAACGAGACTTATGAGCTTCATCCATAATCACCATCCTAAGATCACCCCTGTTCGGTATCCACAACCGATTCAAATAATACATCAAACCATCATCCTTAGTTTCCAATAAGATCTCAGCCCCATAAGACATCTCATTTTTCAAGTTATCTTGAGCTAATGAGTGTTTTTGGGCTGTGAAAACATCATTACGGAGATTAGTGTGCACTCGGACACTATAGATCTGAGCTTGGCTTTTGCGACTAAGCGCATCTACTACTACATTCGCTTTGCCAGGATGGTAGCGAATTTCACAGTCATAATTGTTCAACAGTTCAACCCATCTCCGTTGTCTCATGTTAAGCTCTTTCTGATTGAGAATATGTCGCAAACTCTTATGGTCAGTAAATACTACACACTTTGTGCCATAAAGATAATGTCTCCATATCTTCAAAGCAAACACGACTGCACCAAGTTCCAAGTCGTGTGTAGTGTAGTTGTTCTCATGAATCTTCAACTGTCTCGATGCATATGCCACAACCTTTCCCCGTTGCATGAGGACACACCCGAGACCTAGGTTGGATGCATCGCAGTAAACCACAAAATCATCATTTCCATCTGGCAATGTCAAGACAGGAGCATCACAAAGTTTCTGCTTCAAGGTCTGAAATGCCTCCTCTTGCTTCGGTCCCCACTCATATGGTTTATTCTTCTGAGTCAAAGAAGTGAGAGGGACAACAATTCTGGAGAAATTAGAGATGAACCGCCGATAGTAACCGGCAAGTCCGAGAAATGATCGAATTTCCGTCGGTGTCTTTGGTGTAGTCCAATTCTTCAAAGCATCAATCTTTGCAGGATCCACGTGAACACCATTTTCATTAACTATATGCCCCAAGAATTGAACTTCCTTAAGCCAAAATTCACATTTAGAGAATTTGGCATACAGTCGCTCTTCTCTTAGGATTTCCAAAACCAACTTAAGGTGTTTCCCATGTTCTTCTTTGTTCTTGGAGTATATCAGAATATCATCAATGAATACAATCACAAATTTATCCAAGTATGGCCTGCAAACACGGTTCATGAGATCCATGAAAACCGCCGGTGCATTGGTAAGGCCGAAAAGCATTACTAGAAATTCATAATGGACATATCTTGTTCTGAAAGCCGTCTTGGGAATATCACCCTCATGTATGTGAAGCTGATGATACCCAGACCTAAGATCGATCTTTGAAAACCAGGCCAAGCCCTGAAGCTGATCGAAGAGATCATCGATCCACGACAGTGGATATCGATTCTTGATTGTGAGTTTGTTTAATTCGCGATAGTCGATACACATTCGGAATGACCCGTCCTTCTTCTTAACAAACAGGATTGGTGCACCCCATGGCGAATGGCTCGGGCGAATAAATCCTTTATCAGTCAGTTCTTGCAGCTGGCTCGCCAATTCTTGTAACTCTGAAGGCACAAGTCTGTAAGGAGCTTTGGCGACTGGATTTGCACCAGGTACTTGGTCAATTCGAAATTCTACTTGACGTTCTGGAGGAAGACCCGGTAAATCATCTGGAAATACTTCTGGGAAATCTCTGATTACGGGAACGTCTTCAATGCTCTTTCCTTTCTCCTTTTTCTCCACAATGTGTGCTAAAAATGCTATACACTTCTTCCTAAGGTACTTGTGTGCTTTAGTGCATGACATCAGCTTAAGACCTTTACTAGAAGTTTCTCCAAAAACTCTTAAAGTTTCACCCGAAGGTAATGGAATACGAATGTACTTTTCATGACAAACAATATCCGCTTTGTGGGTGGCTAACCAATCCATGCCTATGATAACATCAAAGCTACCGAGATGCATAGGTATGAGATCAATTGGGAAAACGTGATCACTTAAGTTCACAGTACATCCAATAATAACAGTGTCAATATCAATAGTGTTTCCGTCAGCCACCTCCACGTTAAACGGTTTATCTAAGTATGTACGTGCTCTACCAAGCATGCATTCAAAATCATATGATACGAAACTCCTATCGGCACCAGAATCAAATAAGACAGATGCATAAGAGTTGTTGATCAGAAATGTATCGTTGACCACATCCTGGTTGGCTTGAGCAGCTGGAGCATTCAGTTGAAACGCCCGGCCTCTTGCCATCCTCTGATTGTTCCCAGTCAACTTTGGGCATTGATTTATGAAATGACCCACTTCGCCACACTCATAACAGGCTCTTGCATGTGCAGGTACCTGGCGAACAGGTGCAGCTTGTATCGGTTGAACTTGCGGAGCGGGCAGTGCAAGCGGAGCAGGTTGCATCCTTTGTGCTTGTTGTGCACTCCGGCAAACATTAGCAAAATGGCCATACTTGCCACAGTTGTTGCAGACGCGGCAAGGCATGTTAGGCATGTGATGATATCTGCAAGTATTACACTGGGGAGTATTCCCAATATAATTCCTCACAGTGGTGTTGTTGGATGATTGCTGAACAGACTTAGCAGCAGGAGCAGTAACCACGAAGTTCCTGGTCTTTCTCTTTTTGCTGCTGCTTTTAGAAGAACTAGCAGCTTCAGACTTGACTTCAGTCTTTGTTTCCTTGGTAGTAGTCTTCACCTCAGTCTTTTTCGTTCCCTTCCTTGTGAGTGTTCCGGCCTTTACGTGATTATCAGTGAGTGTAGCAGATAAACGGATCGCAGCCTCAAGTGTTTTGGGGTTGCTCCCGTAGACAGTATCCTGAATCTGCATCGGCAGCCCACCGATATACTTCTCAATTGCCCTCTCCAAAGGTATCACCAGATGAGGCACCAGCAGACTATACTCATGGAATTGAGTATTGTATATGACATTCTCACCACTATCTTGTTTGAGTTCCCATGTCAATGGTCATCAAGTTCTTGACCTCCGTCCATGTCAATGCTAGGGCAGCATCAACTCCCCTAGTTCGTTTCTCCCCATTCCACCATGTTAGTGCTCTCTTTTGGAAAACACTAGTGGCATAACGAACTTTCAAGTTCTCGGGGCAATCACTGTTGATGAAGGTGTTCTCCATGCTCTCAAACCACTGTAGCAGACCAGTGGCAGTTTCAGAACACGTAAACTTCAGTGGATTACAGTAGTTGAAGTGTTTGAATGTGCAAGTTGGCGGGTTTGCACAACCTCTGTTCTGATTGATATTCTGATTGGCTTGAGTCAATTGATTCACCAATCCAGAAATAAGATTTGCTAACTCTTGTATGCCGGAGTTGGCATTACCGTTAGCATCCTCAGAGTTCGTATCATCTCCGTTGTGACGGCATGGCGGCATGTTTTTGAAGAGATTAGAAACATGTTACTACCGTTTTCAACGTAAGTCATACAAACTATGGTTAAACGAGTTCATTTCAACAGTTAGGATTACATATAGGAACTATAATTTTTCTCCTATCTGTCATTAAACTCATAACATTTATAAATTTCCTAATATTACACTAAATATCCTAGTTGGTCATAACTAATATTAGCTAAATATTCCTAAGTTCCATACATTCCTCACCCTATACCAACACTGACAGCCTCCCGATGCAATGCAACAAGCTTATATATAGGGCATATGCAGAGGTAGATCGCAATCTCCCCTACACCGTCCCACCACCGTTGCATTGCACCACGATTATGCCCTTGTTAGAATTTAGGGTGCATCATGTATCTTATCATTGTCTCACTTCACAAACCTTATCCTAGTTAGGATAATTTTGAGTGAAGTGGTCTCTAGTTCCCATGGACAATTAGGTTCGCGTAATGTCTAAGTTCACCTGACTTGTAGGTTTGCCTATTTCTAAGTTCACCAAATGTCTAAGTTCACCTGACATTAAAGTTTCCCTAATGTCTAAGTTCTCTAAAGTCCATACTAATTCCAATGTCCATAATCATCAATGAGGGTTCATATCATCACTGAGTGCTCTTATCGTCACTAAGTGTTCATATCCTCCCTATAATTTATTCTCATCGGGTGTTCATACCATCACTAAGTGTTAGTATCATCACTATGCGTTTATATTATCACCAAGTGTCTATATCATCATCCAAGTCTACAGTCCATCACTAATCGTTCATATCATGCGTTGATCCTATACACCCCACGTGTCCAATAAGTGTGTCTATAAATGAGTTTATATACATGTTCATCAAGTGTGATCATCCAAAGTGTCAATCCACACCAACCTTAACCAACATGTCATCCACAGTCCATCAACCATAACTCTACAACATTTCCTAGTAATATCCTAATAATATCCTATGTTCCTGACACTGACGACCCCCGGTATACTACAAATGGTATATGTATAGGGCATATGCAAGGGTAGATCGCAACCTCCCTTACACCGTCCCACCACTTTGTAGTATACTACGAGTGTGTCCTTGTCTGGAGATCAAAAGATCTAACAAATAATCCCTAAAGCAAATAAATTCCTAAGCAGTTAATTTCATAAACAGATAATTTTCCCAAACGGTTAGTTCCCTTATTCCTCAATACTGACATCCACCCGATGTACTGTAAATGGTATATGTATAGGGCATATGATAAGGGTAGGTCGCAACCGCCCAAACCACCGTCCCACCACCTTTAAAATACACCACGAGTATGTCCTTATCGAGTCATTAGGGCACAAGTAAGCAAATAATCAGTAAGCAGCATATATAATTCTGGTGTATAACAGGAGTTCAGTTAACATGTAATAAACACATAAGCATGAAATCCTGAATATATTAACTAGTGTATGAAGTAACTTCATATTAGGGTATCCTACGGTTATAGACTAGGTCAACCATTTCTAGTAACCTAATACCCTATAACCCAGGCTCTGATACCAATCTGTAACACCCCGACCGATGGCGGAAATGTCGGGATGCCACGAGGGATGTGTAGATTGTTCAAAAGCTCGTGGGCATCTAAATTAAATCATCACATATCATTCAATCAACCAAATTAATTACACAAAAATCATGTCTATCATGAATTAGTTACATCAGTTACAAAAGAGATTTAGCTATCTAACTAAATTCTAATCGCAAGAATTTCAGTTATTTAGCTAAGTCCAAGATTCCTATGTGATGATGTCCAAAAGTGTGAGTTCATCTTCCTCAACCTACTTAGCTTCATTACCTGAAACATGTGAAAATCAAGTGTCAACTACAAAGTAGTTGGTGAGTAATCATAAGTTCTATATTTAAAATGTTTTACAAAAGGGTTTTAAGAGTTTATATTTTCTTGATAACATCCTCATGAGCACCTGCGAGATAATCCAACACCATATCCACAAACACAATCCCAGCACATAATTCAAACACATAATCACATATATTAATAAATCATAGATAATCAATCATATGTTCAATCAACCAATCACAATTCATCAATATTCTCAATTAGTATAAGTGACAATACATGTATCATTGTGTATGACCGAGGTCAATGAAAACGACACACGGAGTTGTGGAAACATCCACGTGACAATACATGCAATCATTGAGGAAGACCGAAGTCAACCACAACGATACACGGAGTTGTGGAAACATCCACGTGACAATACATGCAGTCGTCGCGAATGACACAAAGTCATTAGCTACAACTCATGGAATAGTGACAATACATGCAGTCGTTACGAATGACCAGAGTCAATAGTAACAACTCATGGAATATGACAATCCATAACTATGGATCTCATACAAGTAAACAAGTGTCATCCCTGTGTTATCAAGTCAATATGTAAATTGGTATACATGTTTCACCTCCGAGTTTAAAAACAAAATAGTTTAAAAGGGAGGTTATGAGAACTCACATGAATCCTTAGAATCAGTGTTTTCGTAGGATGCGCGCTCGCGTAAGTGAACTCAAGATCAACTCAACAATCTGTAATTATAGTGTGTTTCATGTTCATAAGTGTTTGGGTTTCATCCAAGTCAATTACTCATAAGTGTTAACCTTTAGTTACTATATATTAACTTAGCTTAGTTTATTTATTCTAAGTTAAAATGTACAAATCTACATCTTACAATTAATCAATATTAATTTACAAGTGAAGTTTGTTTGTTCTTTTTATCATTTCATAATAAGGAATAGGTCTTGAAATCTCATGTACCCATTCATAGGTATGCATATGTAAGGTAATATTCCCATTCCTACACATACTATCATTTCATGCATGACATGAGTTAAACAAGCACCATCATTTAAGTTATGTCAATTCACTTAGGTTTTAGGAAAATTGTATTTAGAGTGTCCACCTAATTTGTTAGATTCTACTCATTGAGTTCAATTCCATCATCGTTAGAAGAACTTAGGTTAGTGAGAGAAAAGGTGGTGGTTGTTATAGTTTCTCATGCATGCCTAGTTATATATGTGTATATATATATATAATTATGTTTCCCATTTACCCTTAATCTTTTAGTTAGCTGAAATTAGGTTTTGTGTCACATGGAGGCAGCGAACCTATGGCCTTGTGGTGCCTAGGTTCGGCTGATCTATTAGGTTCGTGGTACATCCTAGGTTCGCCGGCCACCATGGTTCGGCTAACACAAGTCTAGCAGGTTCGGTGACCAAGTAAATGGGTTCGCCTACAATGATAGGTTGGCCAAATAGGGAGTAGGGTTCAGCCCATGTAGGTTCGTCTAACAGGAGAAGGTTCGTCCCATCCAGATGGTTCGCCACGTGCATGGTTTGGCCAAAGCTGCAAGGTTCGGTGATGCATGGTTCGTAGGGTTAGCCAGACATGGTTCGTTGCAAGCTGGTATTGAGAAAAAGGTTCGGGGATATCTTGTGTGACGGCTAGAAGGTTCGCTCCCATGGGTGCGGCTGAAAAAAGGTTTGGCCGACTGGTTCTAAGCGTGAACCATCACATCATCGTCTTCCCCTTCAAGCCACGACCTGTACAAGCTCAACCATGTCCCTCCCAATACTCATCCTAGTTTGGTTTAGTATTATTTAGTGTGTAAATCGATTATAACATCACTAGGTTATGGGGTTTATAGTTTATCACAAAAACCGAAAATAAACATTAGATTTACCTCAAAAGGATCGATCAAACGTGAGATTTTCTTGTGTTTCCTTGTTCTCCTTGATCTTGTGGTCGTTTAGGGCCAAGAATCACGTGAATCCGTCAAGTAACGAACTAGATATCGTAGAGAGAAGTTCTAGAGATAGGAAGGGACGAATTTGAGAGTGTAGAGAGAGAATGGATGTTCTTTCAAATGAGAAAGAAGAAGTATAAATGGTTTTTGTAGTCTAGTCGATCCCTGCGTGATCGTTCTCGTTTTTAGCGCGTTAAATTTATGAAATTGCTCGTAAAAATATATTTTAAAACATAATACATTTAAAACAATCAAATTACATTTTAATACAATGTTTTTAATCAGATTATTTCGTAGAATGATCCGTTTCATTTACTAAATTAATTATTTAAAAAAATGATTAATTCGGTTTTGTTTTAGGTCATGATTCCTAATAAACGTTTTTAATTTATTTTTCTTATTTTTTATTATCGTTAAATATTATTATGTTATCTCGTCGAAATGCGTTACTTTCGTACGTATTCGTAAGGATCGTCACCTTTACGAATTCGTCGCTCGTATCGTATTTCGATTCGACTTATGATTTATGGAATATCGTTTCAGAATATTATTCTTTATAATCATATTCGTGTGAATCGTCACCCACATGAATACATTATTAAGTTAATGTTTCTGAATCAATATTCGCGTTTAAATTATGTTCGTAACCTCACCATCGCGTAATTGTTTTTATTACAACTTCCATTATTTAATTATCTTGAATATTATAATTTCCCAATCCGATCCCACTAAACCATATCACTGACACATCCGTGATAGACCAAAATATGCATATGTATAGGGCATATGTAGGGGTCAGTCGCAACTGCCCCAGCCACCGTCCCACCGCTATTTCGATAAACCATGACCATGTGTCCTTGACTATGTTTAGTAACCAAACATTAACCAACTCCTCATTCCTTTCCATTCCATAAATCCATAATCGTTTATTTATCTGCGATAACTCTCTGGTTCTGTTTAGTTGGGTTACAACTAAACTTCCCATGGTTTACGCGTATAATAATAGGTTCTCAATATGTATACCAGTAACAGTGATAATCATCAAATAATGCATCATCATTAATAATTAAAAATATCAGGTCGTAACAGTACAATCGTACGGATGTACGGACGACCGGAAATATAGTGATGTTACAATTGTAAAGGACAAATGACATCAGGAAGAAATTGATTACTTATACATGATTGAATGACAAATACTTGTGATGACTTGTTATGAATTCTTAGGTTTAACATGCTACTAGAATACTTGTAAGAACACAGACTTAGGCTTATTACCATTTGGACTTTGTATTGCATCTCTTTATTTATATATACATATTACGACTTGTATGAGTGTTCACCAACTATGAAAATAGTTGACAAATTGTATTTTACATATGTGTTAGGTAATTGAATATGGGAAGACATAAGCTAGGCTTAGAAGACCTAGTTTAATAATTTAAAAAAGTTTATGTTATGTTGAACTTTGCTTATGTAATGTTGGATTTGATTTCAATGTTTCAAATGTTGAATGGTTGTTTGGATATTTTAATATGGTTGTTTAAATATTTAAACTTTAATAGTAGCCCATGAGCTTTTGAACAATCAAACTCGCGCCCCAACGTATTCCGCCATTGGTTGGGGTGTGACACAACGAACGAGGAGCTATTACGTGGTACTATTGGGTCTGACAAAGCCCGCTCGACGACAACTCTGATTGGCGGTCAGGACGAGCGTAATATCGACCTATGCCATAGTTTCACGATAGACTTGGCAGAGGCATCTAACAGTCTAGTTTCGGAAGAGGTGAATACATACACTTGGGACCATTGGTCTACAGCTTAACATATCCAACATATATCTCGTAACTGTTTTACTCTACTTAAACCTGTGAACTCACCAACTTTATGTTGACACGTTTTAGCATGTATTCTCAGGTAACTGATTGCACGATGCTAGGATGCACTTGGAGTCTGAGCAAGAGGGTCTTGCATGCATTCACCACGTTTTGAGAAACAGTAATTTGTCATTACATTTTGTTAAACAATGTAGTGTTTAGACAATTTATTTTCCGCTGCATACTTTTTACTTTCCGCTGCTAAATAATTTACATTTTCCGCTGCAATACTTTAATGAAACTTGATTATTAATATCAAAACTATGTATTTTCAGCCTCATATAGAGTCGTTCTATATGACTAGGAGCTTTAATCCTGGTCACATCACACCCAGCGGTATGACACCGCAAATGGTAATTTTGGGGTGTCACAAACCTAAATATTATTGTTTGTGTGTAAATAGTTGTTATTAATATTTTATTTAAATAATTAAATAAAATATCTATTATAATTTGATAAAATATTATTTAGAATAATTATATAATCATTCAAAATAACTATGTATAACTATTCTATATTTTATTTATTTAAGACTTAGGTTATTAAATATATTAAAATAACACTAGAAATTTTATTAAAATAAAAGCATATCTTCTGAATATAATATAAAAAATGTTTTTTTGAATTTATAAAATTAGTGAAATTATTTGTAAAATCTTCATTCTTGTTTTAGAAATACAAAGCTAAGTGTTTGACATAAAAGAATTTGATTTTAAAGGTTCAAAAATGTAGGTAAACTTTATTATTTTATTTTCCAAATATTTAAAAAATACTTTTTAAATTTTTCTATAATTTTAAATAATTTTAAAAATCATTTTGTAGGTAGTTCTCATCATTTAAATAATAAAAAATATTTAAAATAAATATTCTGAATTTTGTAAAAACTTATTAGAATGTTTTGAAAAATATTTTAGAGCTTTTAGAATTTTGTTACAAAAAATATGTTAAAAAAGAGGCTGATATATCAAATATATATATATATATATATATATCTATATAGGGCAAAACCGAAGGCGTCGAGGCTCGAACCCTCGTCCTTCGGAAGCTAAGTTTAAATTCCGGCGTGTTTTACCAGTAAGCTATTACTGCTAATTGTTAATGAGGCCATTCGTGAAATATAAAATATGTACTCATGGTTTCCTCCATTCTGTTTCATATTCAAAGAGCCCTAGTTCTTATTTCATTCAAATTCGATTTCATATAGAGTCCAATCGATAAACGATCATAGGAAATTTGTTTGTGTTAAGAAAATGACACGATTGAGGTAGAAACACTTATAATTGCTTGGCATTCATCTGTGCAGCGAGTTTCGTGGGTTTCGAAGTATAGATCGAGACGAAGTATAGATTATGTGTGTTTCATCTGTGCATCAAGTTTCGTGGTTTTCTAGTGTCACACCCCGAGCCGGCGGGTTGGATCGACTTCCCCGTCGGGCGGAAGGTTCCCGGGACTTTAATGATGCCCATATCAGCTTGACCCACAGGTCTACCGTACATGCCGGGACTTTAAGGATATCCATAGATTCTTCATCTTCTTTGATTCTCCTGATTTTGATTTGTTTAATAGTTTCCGTTATGCCCATATAGCTTGACTACAAGAGTCTACTATTTATGCTGTGACTTTCCGTGTGTTACACGTGGTCTTGATTTACATACAACTGACATCCACCTTAGATTAAACAATTAATGATTTCATTAGATCTTAATGATTTCATTATTTCCATGAGTCACTTGATTCTCTTGATTCTGATATTTTGAATTTCATGATTTCCACAATGATTATATATTCTTGATTTGGATCCTTAGTTTACTGATCACACACTGGATTAGATTCCATTGCATTCGATCTTAAGTTTTAGTTCTTTTGATTCCACTTTGAATTTAGGTTCTTGAATTTGAGCTTGATGGACTAAGGGTTTGTTTAGAGTTTTAGAATTAAAGTATTACTCATAGGAGTAATTCATTTAACTTGATAGTTAATTCTGCATAGTAATTACCTAGACAGGAGTCTAGGAGTATAAACAAACATATATAAAGCATATAATAAGTAAAAGCATTTACGTAAAATAATTTAAATAAAAAGGCTTACGCATGCTTCTCAGCCCCGCGTTTGAAAACAAAATGTTTAGAAAAGGGGCAATGAACTCACCTGTGTTGCTCTGTATTGAATTACCACACAATGCGCGCTCGTTGTTGTAGCCTATGTTTCTTCGGTTCCTGAGTTGTTTTAAGAGAATTCGAATACGATAAGTATTTATAATAGTCGTCGTATCTAAGGTTTGGTCTCGGTGTGCAACTAAATGTCCTATGTTACTAGTGTGCTTCTAAGATTTCATCTAACTAGTCTAACTTAAATACCCATTTGTAACCCGTATCCCACAGTGAATCATAACAAGTCTTAATTAACATGATTTTAATTTAACTCATTTTAAGTTAAACATTAATTTAAAAAATCATTTATTTTAATTCAATAAAGTTTATAAACCATTTTTCTTTTATTAAAACATAATTAACTTAATTGAAATGACATTTAACATATGATGGGCTTAGGTTAGGTCCATTGGGCCCACCTCGGCCCATTGCTAGCCTTTGATTACCAAACGATCACAAATCAAAATCCTTGAATAATACGACATAGATAATTAAATCATCTAGGTTAGTTATTCGTATTAAGACTTTTCCTAAAGTTTAAGTGTTAATAATTAAATTAACACTCCATCCTTTAGGCTTTTGTTTTGATCCACATGAGCTCATAATAATTTCCCAAGTGTTAAGCTAATTCAATATATATTAATAACTCATGTGGGGTTGTTAGGGTGTTTTAAAGAAAACCATTTTCATTTGAACTTGAATTCATGTTTTGTTTTAATCTGATCCACCATCTATTCTTCCTGTAATCTAACTCATCACCCTATGAGTGGCCCCATGATTACTCAAGGAAAACCTTAGTTTTCCTAAGAGTTGATTTGCATGGAATGCATACCCTATGTTGTTCCCATGCACACCATATATATGGCCCCCATGTACAAGGTCTCCGAACCTATATTGACCCTCAACCGTAGGAGACTCGGCTAGATCAAGGTTCGTTGCCTTGCACACAGCCCTTCGGTTCGCTGCTATCCATGAGTTTAAGTGGTCCAGGGTTCGGCTGAGTAGGGTTCGCCCATGACAGTCCCGCTGGCTTGAAGGTTCGATGCTAGTGTAGAGGTTCGGCCAAGAGGGGTTTGCAACTGGTAGGGTTCGGCCATAGGAGGTTCGTACCCCACAATAGGTTCGCCCATCCTAGGTTCGTAACCATACATAGTTCACAGGTTCGTTACAGCTCAGGTTCGCCCAGACCCATGGAGGTTCGGCCAAATAGAGAGTTCGGCTAGGAGGGTTCGGCTGTCTCCAGGTTCGTGGCTCAGGGTTCGGTGCTGGCTATGTTACAGCAATTGAAGGTTCGGCCAAGGGCAAGGAGGTTCGGCCGATCGGTGGTTCTCACGAACCAGTTGTCACCATCTTCCTCATCAACTCTAACTTGTTGCAGGTCTGTTCCTAGAGCTTGCTAGTTGTGTACACGAGTTGGTTTCAATATTTATAGGTGTTTATGCCGGTTAAACAGTAATGGGTTATAGAAATCGAGTTTCACACCAAAAACAGAAAATAAAACTAGAATTTACCTCTAAAATAATGGGTGAAAGCTTAGATCCCTTGTACTTTCGTGATCTACGTGATGTGGGGGTCGTTTTGACACCAAGAACTCTTGAAATGGTTGAGAATTGGATGAGATCTTGTAGAGAGAAGGTAGAGAGAGAGATACGAAAATTATGAGAGAGAGGAGGTAGTTGTGGTGTAAATGAGGAGTTAAAAGCCTCATTAAAAGCTTCCACATACCCGGTTGTTCGGTCTCGTTCGGTTTCGCGTAAAATGCCAGTTATTCGTAGTTTTCGTAACGAAACGACTCGGTCCTAACATAAGATTTATAAAATGATTTTAGGTGGTTATTCCTAGTAAATTAACTAAATATCTTTCGTTTATTTAAAATTTTCAGAAATATTTAATTTCTGTTTAAAATCGAATCGTACAGTCGTCGCGCGTATTCGTTAGAATCGTCACCCGTACGAACACGACGATAACTATACTTTTCAATATTGTTTTCTAATTATCGGATATCATTCAGAACGTTAAACTTTCAGATATATTTGTACAGATCGTCACCTATACGAATAACCCGTTGATTTAGCATTCACGTAACGACATCCGTGTGTTTTGTTCTGTAAAGCCTCACAGACGTTTATATATAATAAAATCCTAACAAATAATCACATGATGGTTCTGTATTGTCAGATAATTATCTGACTCATGAACCATAGTTCTGAACTTTGTTTCTTTGAAATGCTTCTGAATTTGCTCTTTGATAACACAAACTGATAATGATATATGATATAAACATGACATAAAATGAAACACGTATAGTTCGTACCTGATTACTATTCATGGCACTGTTGAGATTACTGTTCCGGTACGATTCCGGCACTGATGTTACATCTAGAGAACCAAAATTGTTATTTTGATTTGGATTTTATAGATGATAGATGGAATTCAGATTTCGAGTCAATTTCCTTATTTTTGGTATAGTTTGTTGATTGATTTGTTGTTATTACGATCGATTGTTAGTTTGGAAAGGTTTGATCGATTCTTACCTGTCCAAAACCATGTAGAATCATGCTATAAACGTGTGCCTTAAGCTAAACCGAAACGGGTTGGAGAGAGTTCCATGGGTAGATGGTGATGGGTAAACAGGTAAGGAAGGAAAGGAGTATTGGAATTTGGCAATTTAAGCACCTCAAGTTTTGGGTGTTAAGGAAATTTAGCTGTAACTTTCTTAACCTATTAAAAAGTTTGTGTTTTAACAAAACTAGTGGGTGTGACCCGCGCTTCGCAGCGGGCCATAAGTTGATTTTTTTTGATAAATGGTAGTATATGAAAATTTCACATTTAAATATAAGAGTAAGTAGCATTTAAAAAATAATAAGAAAGTAACGCTCAATCATCATACAAACTTACATCAAAACGTCTAATGAAATCATAAAAAAATTAATGTCATTTAAAAAAAAAGTTAAATACAATTAGGGAAACCATATTTATTTTCAAGTGTTGTTAAATTTTTACTATTGTTTAGGCTCATTATACAAAAATTGAACCATTTGGTTGTAAACCCTTTTAACATACGCTAACTCGATCAAACCCTTTTAACATACGCTAACCTCTAGAAACAAAAAAAATCACATGTTTGGATCTTTAGTGGGTTATTTCATAGTTTTTCATCTCAGCATTAGTAAATGTAAGGGTTGTTGTAATTCTTTCAATGAAGACACTTCAACCTCTACCATATATGATTCACAAAGAGTCCTATAGTCTGAGGGTCCAATATTGGTCCGCTTGTAGCTTAGTTGCCTCATCCCCTTCCCATTTGAAAGTATACGGTCACACCTGAGTAAAAGCGTTTGTTGAACAAAAAGATTAAATTATAAGAATACTTAACAATAAAATTTAAAGATATTTCTAGACAATGATTGTATTTGTAATAAATTTACAAATTTATAAGAACTAAGATGTGTTTGTTACCTGCGAATTTATTAGGCAAAGACTATGTTGCCACTAAAGGTCACAATTTCAGCATGTTTATTTGTGAAGGGGTCTTTTGAATGTGATTATTATCCAACAATTTTGACCATGCTTTTGGTATCACCTCATGTGATGAAGATAATCCTAAACTTACTCATGATCCTTGATGTTCCTTGGAACTGTAAGCACACAACCTTTGTGGTATAATGGTTGGGTTAGTAAAGTGTTGCATGTTAACTAAATCTAAACTATCGATGTCTTGTCTGTATATTTATTGCTACATTAAACAATGTTGCAGAAACAGTTGCAGCCTTGTTTTATATGGTGCATAAGAATCTTAGTTACTTTCATAAGCATTTACATGTAGAAACACATTTCCTTGCTTTCAATGTTTGAACCTCAACATATCAATCAGTTACACCCTTACAATAGGTTACCTTAATAATCACATTTTTTAAGCTACTAATGTATCATTTCATTTTTATATCCATAAAAAAATAATGCACATGTACCTCCATATTCGATTCAATCACAATCAAGTGCACTTGGTCATGAAAATAATCGCAACTTGAGCAAATACTTTGCTAAAGCATAATTCACAACCTATATTCAATAGAAGAAACACACAGAAATTCATTGGAGTTGACATGAAGCAAAATGAAGCAATTCACAAAATGGATACTAAACAAAATGTGTACAGATAGAATCAGTGAACTAAAAAATTTCCCAAAACCCTAGAATTGAAGCAAATCCAGTTTGAAGATGCAGATTGTAGAATACTAACCAAAATCAGGTAGAAATTAGGCAACTCACAAAGTCGTGATTGGAGTTAATCATATCACTACTTTGATCAAGAAATCCCTAGCTTCCGGAAATCGTCTGTGTCAATGAACGAACCCTCGGACCTAGAGAGAGAAAGGGCGACGATGGGATGAGGCGTAACCGATCACCATAGGAGCAAGGGAGCCAAGACGTTGGAGCAAGAAAGATGGAAGGTAGGTTTGACTGGAATCTGTTGACGGTGTGGTCATCTGTTCTACGCGGAGCACTGGTACTCTGACTGGTACAACGATGGCGATGTAGGTGGGTGTTTGGTCGACACAGCGGCGAGGTGTGCGGTCGTCGTAGCGGCAAGGTGTGATAAAGACGATGGTATGATGAAGCGGCAAGGTGTTTTCTGATGGTGTTTGGGATGAGTTGCTTTTCCCCCAAACACATGTGATGGGTATCTGGTGTAGATATATAACATGTATGTATAATGTATGTATTGTTCAATGCTGAAGGAAGTTGTACATGCTGCATTAGAAAAAGTGAAGGAGGGAATAGTGTTTTTGTGAGGGGGAGTATATATACAAATTAATACATATAATAATTAATCCCTCTATTTCGTAATTATTATTATTTCCTGTGTTTAATCATAAATTTATTATCAATTTTTTTTGTTTACATATTTAAGTAAATGTTTTTTTATAAAAAACTTTATAAATTTAAAATTAAACATCATTATAATTATTTATTATTATTTTCGTAACTAAATAAAATAATGTTTGAAATGAAAATTCGTACTTTTGTGTATTTCATATCTTTATATATGATTATGAAATTTGTTACTAATATTTTTAACAATTTAATGATTAGACATTTAGGTTGTAAGGGTAATATTCCTATATACTTATTTACTAAGGTCGGTGGACGTACGTGGCTCTCTACGATTTGATTTGCGCTGAAAAAATTCCAATCGATTTGATTTCAGCAGAAAAAATTCCAATGCTATGTGAATTTGTTGGTTTGTCATTACACAAACCTTTTATTTGCATTCCACATACTGAACTTGTACACAAACAAATTTTACTTGTTTTATTGGATGTGGGATTCCTTTCGATTTCATTATTTTGGTTCACAAATATTATTTAGTATCTGGGCTCATTTTTCTTTTAGTTTTGCTTGAGTTTTTTTTTTAAATCGAGCTGCAAAGTTAAGAAACCAATCATCACCCGCATAGTATTTCATTCATTGGTGGTTATATGAAATCACCTACTTTTGTAAGAATGAAAACTATGATTACTAAAAAACCCATAATTTTCTAGACGACAAATATGAAATAGATGATGAAATAAGAACAAATAAACAACAATCTCGATG
The DNA here is from genome assembly GCA_009363875.1 of Mikania micrantha. Taxonomy (NCBI): domain Eukaryota; kingdom Viridiplantae; phylum Streptophyta; class Magnoliopsida; order Asterales; family Asteraceae; genus Mikania; species Mikania micrantha. The sequence goes on from CM018692.1 coordinate 92,282,177, forward strand.
ATTTTTGTTTCATGTGGTTATTTCAATCAAAACTTGAACTATTTCTTCTCCTTTTCTTTGCTGGCAGCAACATTAGAAGCTGATGCATGAGCGCCTTCAAATTCTGCCATCGTCTTCTGAGTTTCATTTAGCCTCATAACTGGCGCATCATAAATGACCCTCTCTTTCTTATTCCGACTCGTCAGTTTTCCAGTTTTTGAACTCGAGCTCGATACCTTTGTTTTTATATTCGTTTTTGTCTGCATAACTTATTCATTACAACCTCATATGTTTTTTAAGTGTTATTATCATTTCATAACGCTTGAGTTTTAATTGTAAAAGCCCGCTGCAGAGCGCGGGTAACGTTACTAGTTCAAATAATAACCCATTCTTAAAACATTAAATCAAATAACTTTGTCAAGATGAAGCCAAATCTTGGATTTTTTTGAACATCATTGTAAATCTCATCGGAACAACTCTAAGTACTTTTTATAGTTTGCAAAAAGTTAAAGACTCTCGAATTTATATTAGGTGTTTTTTTAAGTTTTATTCACGATTTTTATTGTATCATTTTTATTATCCGATGAGCATTACCCGAAACAAATGGTAAAACTGATCTGGAAAATTATGTGCGGTACTATAAAACGAAAACATACAAATACAATAATTATTGGAAAAAATATTGGATCCACCACTTACTACAATAGATACCAAATCAACTCCTATTAAAGATCATAGTACATTATAATGTATGATTTGTTATGATATCCAAAGTCGCCCCCATTTACTAAAAAGTTAGGCAATTGCCAAGGGTCTCATATTTTTTGGAGCCTCATATGGTTCGGTTCGCGGTCAGTATTTTCCCCACACAATTGGTCAACCGGTTTCAAAAGTTTGAAACCGTAGTGAACGGTTTTGTTTACGATTTTCACAAAAAATAGGACCAAACGTGCGTGTTTATGCATGCATACATATATACATACATATTGTTGGAAAAATAAGGACTGATGAAGCAAAACCACCACTCAAATAACCAAATTGAATAACTGTTGCAGGACATTAACTTCGAAAGACATCAGCTTCTGAAGATAATATACTCTTCGGAAGACATTTGCTTCGGAAGACACTTTTGAAAGATAAGCTTCGGAAGACAAGCTTCAGAAGACACTATCCGAAGACAAGCTTCAGAAGACACTATCGGAAGACAAGCTTCGGAAGAAAACATTACTTCGGAAGACTTTAGCATCTACATAAGCTTCCGACGATTGTCTTCTGATGAAACAATAAATGATTGTCTTCTGATGAAAGAATAGCTTTCGATAAAAGAACAATTGATTCCTTAATCAGTTTCCTATGAATAACTTCCGAAAGAATAACTCCTTATCATCAGTACAACTGTCTGAACCTCGGAAGACTTCAAGATATTTGAAGATCCTAGTTGACTTTATACTTGTACTATTTTGATGCTAAAGTGTCTGTAAAAGTGTCTTCAGTCTTATCTGTTTGTCTTTTTATGTATTTGTCCTGAAACATTAAATGTCGGGCTATTTATACCCCAACATCCCTTGAATGAATTACAACACTTTTCTGAACAATTCTTTGTGTTGCCTTCTTACTTTTCTCTTCTCTCTTTCTTATAAGCAAGAAAACTAAACAACCAAAATAAGTATAATAAAGTCCAAAACCTTAGAGGGAGCTAATACCAAAAGCTTTGACTAAGTGTCTAAAGCTTCATTTCCTGGTTAAAAAGCTTTTCCTCAGGTATCTGATTTTCTACAATTGGTATCAGAACTGTGTTCTTTAGTCTTGGTTTAACCATCAAGTCTAAAATTCAAAGCTCTCTTTTATATCTTGGTGTTTAGTTTTCTGTGTTTATTTACTTTTCAAAATCTGCAGAAGTTTGATTTTTCAACTCTTCAGTGTTCAAAAAATCATTCGAACAAACTACCTTGAGTACTCATAACTGTTTGTGAACACATGGCAGAAAAATTCACCTTAGATCCCCATAACACTGGTTCTACCACAAAGCCACCAATTTTGGTTAGGCATCAATATAACATTTGGCAGAGACGGATGTTACATTTCCTGTCTAATAATCATACAGGATGTTGGAAGTCTGTCATGTTCGGACCTCATAAACCAATGGTCCTGGACACGGAGACTGGAGACCATGTACCTAAGGATCCTCGGAATTACACCGAAGAAGACTTTCAAAAATTGGAGCTTGATGCCAAGGCACATGCTCAGCTGGCTATGGACCTTCCGAATGAAATCTATTCGGGTCTTCTTCACCATGAGTCCGCTAAGGACTTATGGGATACTCTGAAAGAGCAATTCGGTGGTACCGATGATGTTGTAGCCAACACTAGAGAAATATTGGCTCAACAATATGAGACTTTCTGCCAACTAAATAATGAGTCACTGACTCAGCAATTTGAAAGGTTCACTTCTCTCTTAAGTGAACTAAAATTAGCTGGTCAAGTGTACCATCCTGTCTCAGTTCTTAATCGATTTTTAAGATCTCTTCCTGAAAAATAGGAAACTTATTCTATAGTTATGAGATCTTCACCAGATTTTGGCTAACTCTCACTTACCCAACTCCATGGTAAGTTGCTCACCTTTGAGCGGGAGATTGACCAGAAACGAAAACTAATAAAATCTGGTAAATCAGCTGAAGTGTATGTTCAAGGGAACACAGCTCTACTTAGTAATAACTCTGTGATAAATGATCAGGGTTATGATGAACACATTGACATAACTACTGGCATCACCTCTTATCTTTTTCCTCATGATGACCATTCTCTCCTTTCTGACCATCTGTGTTTTATCGTAGACGATCTTCATCAAGTTCCAAGTGATGACTTAGAAGAGATGGACATTCTCCATCAACTGGCTCTCCTGAGCATAAGAACTAACTAGTTCTACAAGAGGACAGGAAGAAAATTTCCTGGTATACATGGAAAAACCAGATCGGTCTAAATAAGGCTAAAGTCCAATGCTATAGGTGTCATGGCACTGGACATTTTGCCAGGGAATGCACTAATGCTCCAAATTCTAACTCTTCACCATATGTGACTTTTCCAAACATACCTTCACACACTTCTTCAGCACCTTATTCCTCTTCCTCCTCATCTTTTAAAAGGACCAACAATCCTCAGGAATCAGCACACATTGTACAAAACTCTCCTTCCACTAATGTACAATATGTACAAGCTGCCAATGGTAGCATGTACCAGCTCACTCCTGTTTCACTTCAAGTTGTTGCAGCTCCGTCTTCACAAATAAATGCACCAGGCCCTGCTGTCCAGTCTTCCTCATCTAGTCAACCGGCTCTTTTCTCTCAAGAGTACATAGACTGGAGCAGCTTACCTGAAGATGTAGGCTATGCCCTCATCACTTCTGAACCAACAGAATTTGCTCTCATGGCTGTTGGTGAAGACTCCATTTCTCCTGATCAACCTGAAGTAGACACTTCTGATGCTCAGGTATCTTCTTCCACCTTAGCAAAACTATGTTCCGATGCATGCATAGAGGCTTTTGCAAAAATAAAGAAAGCCAATATGTTGCTTCAAAAGCAAAATCAGGAGTTGGAACAACTCCTGGACAATAAAAATTATGAAGTGGAAAAATTAATAAAAATTAAAGACAATGAGATCTCCACTTTAAAAACTGAGAAAATCAACTTACAAGCATTATTTGACTTACAAAGAGAAAAATATTATGCTTATAAAGATGAATTATCTCAAACTCAAGTGAGCTGTGAAAAGTGGGTTGAGTCTTGCAAAGGATTCAGAATGCTTTTACAAAAGCAAGTTCACAACAAAGCAAGATTCGGGATTGGGGTAACCACACTGCTCAACCAGAGGATTATACCCCAATCGATAATAATAAGGAAGAAACCACTCCTGAACCTATTTCACCAACCTTTCTTCCTGATGAAATCCCCCCAATAACAAACACACCTCCTTTGGTGTATCAGCCAAACTATTCTTCTAGGTTTGTATACCCCACAAACACAAATCTGACAAGACTAGAAAAACCTCATTTGAACTTGGTTCAATACAATAATTCTTCAGAACAGGATGAGATTGCTCCTGATATGAGCTCTACTCATAGTGTAGAAGAAACAACAAAATTGGGTTCCTCTTCTAACATCAAGTCCAATCTTCAAAAACGAAAAGAACCTATGGTTGATATTCAGTTTCCTCCTTCCCATCCTCATCCTCCTTACCCCATAATGAAGGTAAACAAGCCGTTCATTCCAAATTATTCATCTCTTTCTCCTGCCTGCTTAAAATGTTTTAAGTACAATCATGCTACTGAAGACTGCAGAACAAAAACACCCTTGGAGAAAGCTATATTGAAGGCTAATAAGTTGAAAGCTGAACATGCCTCTTCATCCAAAGGGAACCTCCCTAATAGGATGATGAAGGTAAGAACAGCAAGTAAACAATTTGCTGGACCAAACCCCCATTCTTCGTTCATCTCACCTCCTTCCTCGGCTGCAAATTCTAGACCTTCTATTTTGGGAACACCACCTCCTTACTCTACGGTGAACCCAGTTTCTTACTCTCATAATGTTGGTAACACTTCTCCCGTGGATTCACAAATCAATATCCTACATCAGAATCAACAACATCTGTTATTAATGATGCAGAAGTTGATGAATGATACACAGCAAAATAAATAATTAAAAAAAATTAAAATAATAATAATAATAATAATAATAATAATAATCCCATGTCTAACCTATTGTATTTGATCCTCATGTGCAGAAACGCTCTTCAAACCAAAATCATCTCTGGTATGTGGATAGTGGAGGATCTAGGCACATGACAGGATGTAGATCCATTTTGAATAATTTCATTCCAAAGAATGGAGGATCTGTTTCCTTTGGAATAAAGCAAAAGGTTGGACAGTGGGGTCTGGTTCTGTCCTAAGTGGAAATTTGCAATTCAAGGATGTTAGCTTAGTTGAAAATCTCAAGTTTAATCTCTTGAGTGTTTCTCAACTAGCTGACAAGAATTTCAGTTAATTTTTCACTAAAGACAGTTGCAAAATTCTCTCTCCAGAAATAAATTCAAAAATAAAGATCTTAATTGATTAACATACTCTGCTAACGGCTAAAAGAAGTGGAAATGTCTATATTGTAGATATGACTACTGATTCTCAAACATCTCCTCCTACATGTTTGATAGCCAAAGCATCATCTTCTGAAACTGCTCTTTGGCACAGAAGACTCAGTCACCTTAATCACCAAACTCTTCATAAGCTTTCCACCCTTTCTTTAGTAAGAGGATTGCCTTCCAAAGAATTTCACTTTGAAGGTCAATGTGAATCTTGCTTAAAGGGAAAGCAACATAAAACTTCACATAAGTCTATTGAGGAATCCAAAACAACTAACTGTCTTAATCTGCTTCATATGGATCTATTTGGTCTAGTGATGGTAGCCAGTTTGGCAAGAAAAAGATATTGTTTAGTTGTTGTGGATGATTACTCAAGATTTTGCTGGACCTTCTTCCTGTTCAGCAAAGACGAGACTTCTGATAAAATAATTGCTCTTATCACTCATCTTGAAAGACAATTTAGTCTCCCTGTTAAGATAATAAGGAGTGACAATGGCACAGAGTTCAAGAATCAAGTTCTTGATAAATTCTGTATCTCTAAAGGAATCCTTAGACAATATAGTGCTCCTAGAACACCTGCTCAGAATGGAGTTGTAGAAAGAAAGAACAGGACACTAATTGAAGCTGCAAGAACCATGCTTGCTGACTCAGGATTACTTTTATCCTTCTGGGCTGAGGCAGTAATCATTGCTTGCTATGTCTTAAACAGAGTTCACATTGTAAAGAGACATTACAAAACTGCCTAAGAAATCCTTTATAACATAAAGCCTCTTATATCCTTCTTCAAAGTCTTTGGATGTCCGTTTTTCATTTTGAACACAAAGGACTCCTTATCCAAGTTTGCTGCTAAAGTTGACTCTGGATACTTTGTTGGATACTCTCAGACTTCTAAGGCATATCGAGCTTTCAATCTTAGGACCAAAATTGTTGAGGAATCTATTGATGTCAAATTCAATGAATCAGCATCAACCTCATCTTTCCCTTCAACTCCTGATGATCTCTTTGATCTTAAAAGCTTCACCCTCATCCCTCCTATCTCCTCTTCTTCACCTTCTTCAAAATCATGTCAAACTACTGAAGATCTATCCTCTCTTGAGGAATGTTCTGTCTCTAAATTCTTTTCCTCCTTTCCTTCTTATCAAATAAATACTCAAGAAACAAATTCTCAAAACCAAGACAATCAAATATCTACTCCTACATCTCCAGCTTTGGATAATATACCCGTAGATATTCCTGAACATTCTCATATCTCTCCTTCAGAAAACTCTCTAGGCCCCATTGAAAACTCACCTTCTTCTGATGGTGCCTCCTCAAATAATTGTTTGGACATCATTCCTTTCAACAAAAATCATCCTTTAGAACAAATCTTAGGTGATTTAAATAAAGGAGTTCAAACTAGGAGCCAGATTTCAAACTTTTGCCTTCAAGCTGCCTTCTTATCCCAAATTCAGCCCTCTAAATATTAGGAGGCTCTCAAAGACAATAATTGGGTAGAGGCTATGCAAGACGAACTTCTACAGTTCAAAAGGCAAAATGTTTGGACTCTCTGTCCCTTGCCAGCTGGAAAATATCCCATCGGAACCAGATGGGTGTTCAGAAACAAAACAGATGACAGAGGCATTGTAATAAAAAACAAAGCCCGATTAGTGGTACAAGGTTACTGCCAAGAGGAAGGTATCGACTATGATGAAACCTTTGCTCCAGTGGCAAGATTGGAAGCTATTAGACTCTTCCTAGCATTTGCCATCTCCCATAACATAAAGGTATACCAAATTGACATAAAAAGTGCATTCCTGTATGGGACAATAAAGGAGGAAGTCTATGTGTGTCAACCTCCAGGATTTGATGATGTTCATCATCCTGATAGGGTGTACAAACTAGACAAGGCACTTTATGGTCTGAAACAAGCACCAAGAGCATGGTATGACACTCTTTCTCAGTTTCTTCTTTCTAATAAATTTTCTCGGGGAACCATTGATAAGACCTTGTTCATCAAAAGGGTAGATAAGGAACTTTTGCTGGTCCAAATCTATGTTGATAACATCATTTTTGGATCAACAAAACCTTCCATATGTGAAAAATTCTCTAAATTAATGTCCTCTAAGTTTGAAATGAGTGCTTTAAGTGAACTAAAAACATTTTTGGGACTCCAAGTCAAACAAACCCCAAATGGGACTTTCAGTCCTCAATCTAAATATGTAAAAGATATTCTAAATAAATTTGATATGAATGATTGCAAAATAATTTCTACTCCCATGGCAACAAGTCCAGGAATATGTCCAGACGAAAATGGTGAACCTGTAGATCAAACTCTCTACAGGTGCATGATTGGTTCTCTGATGTATCTCACTGCATCAAGGCCAGACATTATGTATGCAACATGTGTCTGTGCAAGATACCAGTCTGCCCCCAAACAATCCCATCTTTCATTTGTGAAGAGGATACTCAGATATCTCAAAGGTACTCATGTGCTAGGTATTTGGTATCCTGCTAATCCAATTTGTAAGCTTGTTGGTTTTTCAGACAGTGATTACCAGAAAGTCTACTTCAGGAGGATGTCAGATCTTTGCAGGTTGCTTAGTGTCATGGCAGAGCAAGAAGCAAACATCAGTGTCAAATTCAACTGCTGAAGCTGAGTACATTGCAGCAGCCCATTGCACTGCCCAAATTCTTTGGCTGCAATACCAACTGCTAGATTTTGGAATAACTGAACTAAAGACACCTCTCCTAATAGACAGCGAAGCTGCCAAAAACATAATAAAGAATCTTGTCTACCACTCTAAAACCAAACACATTGAAATAAGGCATCACTTCATTAGAGACTGTTTTGAAAAGGGATTAATTGTTCCAGAACATGTCTCTACAAGTGACCAAATAGCTGACATATTTACCAAGCCTTTGGACTCCTCAACTTTCTCTAAGTTTGTGGCCAAATTGGGAATGATAAATATGAGTTAATAAACATGGATAAGATTATGTTTATTAAACTTCTTACACATACATATAAAAGGATAATTTTCATAAATTGTCCTAACAATGGATATTTGATAAATCACTGCTAAAGAAATCTTGATCTCTTTCAGTGGTTATCTCAACACACGGATAGGATCAGTGGTAATGTTGTCACTACTTCATATCTATCCAATGTTAAAAACCTTCCATTGTTACAATCTAAAACCATTTGTGGTTTCTTCTCCTTCCGATGATCCATTTTCCTTCCGAAACCTCTAAGCTGATCACTTAACTTGCTTCCGATGATAAGGTTCTTCCGATATGAAAACAAATTCTTGAGCCTTGCACCTGATGTGACAGTTGTCAATCTCTCTGCAAGATTCGATTCTCAATGCTGACTCTCACGGCTCGAGAAAATATTTCCCTTCGTCTAAATGACCAATAATCTTATTTAAATCAACAATTACCATTTTAAGCTCTCATATTTCTCTCACCATTAATCTACCTAAGCTTTCTTGATCATCTGATAATCAAGAAATCCTTCATCACCTTTAAACGTTCTAAGTAATGCTCATGGTTACGGACGATCACTTGTCAGGCATGTCGCTTGGCACGGAGCACTTACACTGATTTTTTCTAAGCTTCAAGCTTATGATGTTGGTGTAACGGCTTCGGACCAGGCTTCATTCCTCACAAAGCTTCGTCTGTACTTCAAGGTGTGCATGAACATGTCTTCTTGTCACGGTGTGTAAGCGTTAAACTTTCTCTTCTTCTCTAACTGCTCTGTGATCATAATCTCAAAAATGATCATGAAGTTTTTGACTTTCTCACTTCTTCTTCATACTGTTTTTTTTTTAATAAATGTGACTATAAGGTTAACCTGAAAAACATGAGTGTGCATAAATATTTTGTGACAATCCGACTTTTCGGGTTAACTCTGTTAACAAAAATTAACAGAAAATGGCGCAAAATGATATGAAATCATGCAAAAATCAAACTAGAGGGGGTAAAATTGAACAAAACAAATCTAGAAACACTTTGAATTGTAAGAATTAGCTAGTGATTAGTCAAAATACACAATTTTGACTTACATAGTCAAAATTCGCCCATAAACACAAGAGAAGTTATGAATTTCAAGCTAATATGAAGTAATTGATCGAATTGATGGTACATAAAACACCTAATGATGATAACAAGCGGTTATCATCAGTTAATACGATCATAATTGCTGAATTAAACCCAAATAACAATCTAGTTCATTAAAACCGTTACTAACATTCACAAACCCATACAATTAGACAGAAACCAACACAATTGAACTTTCAGAAGCATTAGTCGGCACCCTTAGGCTCATTAGCATCCAACAATTCAACCTTAGAAGCTGCAGTGAGAAGGATCGATCGTGGGGTTAGCCGAACTTGACCTTCAAGCCGATTAACATCAATTCGAGGTCCAACCAGGTAAAAATTGTTTCCTACACATCCTAAATAGGTCGACTAAGCGAAGCCTTATGTGTATTACAAGTTCTAATATCGAATTCCACGAATTCGACTATTAGGGTTCATCACGAATACGGATTTGGGGGTTTCCACTCAAACATGATCATAAATCAAATTAAAGCATATCAGTAGTTTCGTGATGTTCCATTGAACGAAAAACCTATGTTGATTTCATCTCATTATATCGTATGGAATGATTTCAATATTACGGTTCATGTTAAGAAACCGATTTGGGGGTTTCTTGTTTAAACAGTTTAATGATCGAATCCAATCACATAGTTACTTCCAGAAGATGCCGACTAAGAAACACCATGTATCAATTGGTTGTTTTAATAACGAATTGAACGAGTTCGGATTCTAGGGTTCATCCTAGAATACCATTTAGGGGTTTTAATCAATAAGGGATTAAAAATCAAATCAAATCATATCATTAGTTTCTAAGAGGTTCGATTTATGAAAACCATATACCAATTTGATCAATTCATAATGAATTCTGTGAATCCGATTATTAGGGTCCTAAGAATAATGTATATTGGGGGTTTTGATTATAATCAACAGAAAATTCAAATGAAATGGTACAGAAAGGTTAGAAAATCATTTCTTAATAAAAACCCCATGGATTTACAGTTTAATTTAATCGAATTTATCAAGATTGAATGATGATTTCGAGTGCTCACGATTCGAAGCTATGCAAGTCACGAATTTGGATTCTGAGATGATTGATAATTAAATTAAAATCACCCTTGAACTCGATTTGATCTGTGTAACAAAAGCCCTAAGGTTTTGGGTTCAATCGGGTTCGAATTGTGGACCAATTTGGGGTTTGATGGCTTCGGTTTAATAAACAAAGGGAAACTGATCTCTTGTTAGTTAAAAGAATTTAAAATGAAGTCTATTAATGAAAGTTAAGTTAGATGAGATGGTTGAGTGTGTGTGTTCAGTTCTGGGGGTCGCGGGTTCGAACCCGGCTCCAACTGGTTTTGTGTTTTTAAATCATTTTTAGGTTTTAACTCATAACTGATCACTCGTTCTAACTCCGTTTCGACTCGTTCAAGTTGCGTTGGAACCGTAACGAAATCCCGAACAAAATAAAATAGTAAAATTTATATTTTAATCCGAAAACGAAATCGCGTATAATTACGCTTGTTTAAATAAAATCATAAACGATGATGTGATTTTATTAAACGATTTCAAAGTTATGCATACATACGTATGTACATTTCTAACACTCTAACATACGTGTGTTGACACGTATGTGATTTCAAGCACAAAACGGCATCCCGATTAACACAACGTTATTGTTTAAACACAGATTCTTCGTAGAAGATTCTCTACGCGAATTCACGAGCAGTTGATCATTCTATTCACTATCAAAGGTGCGTACACGGCCCCTTTCTTATTTTAACTGTTTTGGGGGAGAAAACATGTGCAACAAACATATTTTAGATACATATCACTTGCATGAGTTAGCTGTTTACATTAAGTGCAAACATTGCTTTACAAGTCCTTACACTCCGAACCGTTTAGTTTGCCGTAGCGCAAAGCGTGGTAGTTGGAAATAGATCTATTAGGTTTGACAAACCTCACTTGGTAGATGGGATCTATGCAAGTGTTTGACTAGCCAAATCACATTACTATTGTTTATGCTAGACAATAGTGGCAAGGCAAAACATGCGTTAGCATGCAACATTCAGCTTCGGTGTCGACCACTTATGTAAATAGTACAAATGACTAGCTATCATGACTATGCATGTGTGATTACGTTATCTGCAAACATTATATTCAAACTGTTGTTTTAAATATTGTGAATGCTTGAACCTGTGTTATGCACCAACCTTTGTGTTGACTTGATTTACATGTTTTCTCAGGACGTTAAGGTACACAAGAAAGCAGACATGGACTAGGAAATTGAGTCGCATGCATATTTGACATTTCTATTATTTAGATTTGAACATTTGGGAATTTGTTTTGTAATTTACATTTTACAACTGTTATGTTTGTTATTGTTTTAAAACGCTTCCGCAAACTTTGAAAACTTTAATGTTACAGTTTTAGACCAAAATATGTTTTGAAAATCATATAGAGGTCTTCGTTATGTCTAACGATCTGAGATCCTGGCTTGTCACGTTCCCAAACAGTATGATTCCGTTAGTTGAAAATTGGGGGTGTGACAGATTGGTATCAGAGCCATTGGTTATAGCGAACTAGGTTTGCATTTGTAGACTTAGACTATAACTGTTAGACATTAGACACGCATACTTACACATATCACTTAAAAATTACATATGGCATTAGGTAATAGACTTGCTTACACAATTCCATTGCACTGCACTTACATATGGTATTATGTAACAGGCATGGTATCTTCATCATCAGCACCATACATATACATTGATGATTCGGAGGATGAGGAGTCGGTAGTTCCAGTACCACCATCATCACCAGCACCACCTATCCCATGTCCTCTACCATCTGAGAGAGATGATTCCAAACCTGAGGAGGATCCAGATGAGGATCCGGATGAGGATCCGGAGGAGGAGCCAGCTGAGGATTCAGATGAGGATCCGGATGAGGATTCGGAGGAGGAGCCAGCGGAGGGTACTCAGGAGATTCCTGCTGAGGGACCTTCTACCCATCCACCACCTGCATTGGATGTTCCTGAGCCTAAGAGGCAACGGACTGACTCTGAGGAGATTGCCAAACTACGTGAGGACTTGTACTGGGCAAATGATAGGATTGAGTACAATGTTCGGGAACTCTGGGATGCGAATGAAAGAAAAGATAACCTTGCCCACCTGGTTAATGAGATGCGAGATGAGATCATCCATTTGACTGGTCGTCTTCAAGCTTCTGAGAACCGAGCTGAGATTCTGGAAGGCAGACTCGTAGCCTTGGAAGATTTGGTGGTCTCGGAGAATGAAGAAGAGGATGAAGAGGATGAAGAGGAGGAAGGGGAGGAACCAGCACCAGCTGTTGATTCTGATCCTGAATCCACTATCGATGATCCAGAGGACTGATTTAGTTAGACTTGTACATTAGATGTTTGGAAAAATTATGTTTTGATTTTGAAAGTATTGTACTCAAATCAGATTATTATCTATTGAAAATTTTTACTTATCGCCAACAGTTGTATTGATTTCTACATTACATGTTTGTTGATTGTTGTATTGTGTACACATGTCACCTTGGACTTTGATAACACTTTAACATTTCTTTTAACTAGGAAGATAATGGCCGGTGAGAACGTACAAATGACAGTTGCTGAGCTCAATGAGCTGATCAATAACAGGGTCGCGGAGGCAATCGCGAACTACGTTCAGACACACACTACTGGGCCACAGGGTCCAGCAGGGGGATTAGTGAATCCACCGGTGTGCACGTTCAAGATGTTCTTGGACTGTAAGCCACATAACTTCAAAGGATCGGAGTGGGCCATTGGACTCCTTCGATGGATTGAGAAAGCGGAGTCAGTTTTTTGAAATGTGTAACTGTCCTGAGGAGAATAAGGTAAAGTATGCTACTGGAACATTGGAGGGTCCAGCATTGACTTGGTGGAACTCGAATGTTCAAACTCTGGGATTGGGTGAGGCCAATGCCTTAACTTGGAATGGATTCAAGACTTTACTGCAGGAGGAGTACTGTCCTCGCAGTGAGATGCAGAAACTGGAGGAGGAGTATTGGCACCTTAAGATGGAGGGGTCAAACATTGAGGAATACACGACCCGGTCACATGAACTGGCCAGACTTCTACCTCACATGGCTACTCCCGCAAGCAAGTGGATAGAGAGGTACATCGGGGGATTGGTGCCTCAGATCCAGGGATTGGTCACTTCTGCAAATCCGACAACAATTCAACAAGCTGTTCGTTTAGCGCACCAACTGACTGATAAGGCAGTGTTACAGGGGACTCTGCCTAAACGCACATCAGCTACTAAGGTGGGAGACCACAAGAGGAAGTGGGAAGGTAACAACTCCAAGAATTTCAATCAACAATCGTTTCAGCAGAACCGGAAGCAAGATTCAAATAAGTCATATCACAACTCGAACAATGGTCAGCAGTCGTCATCATCAGGGGGTATATTGGTAAACACCCAAAGTGCAATAAGTGTGGATTTCATCATGCTGGAAATCAGTGTGATAAGTTTATGTGTCAAAGGTGTGGTAAAACAGGGCATGCAGCTAAGGATTGCCGTGGAGAGCTGCAAAACAGTTCCAACAACCAGAATAACAACCAGCTGGCAACGACAACGGAAATGGAAATGGCACCCACAACAACAACAATAACAACAACAATGGTGCTAGGGGCCGGGCGTATGTGATTGGATGACGGCAGGCACGGGAGGATCCCAACATTGACACGAGTATGTTCCTCTTAAATAATCACTATGCCTCTATGCTATTTGACACTGGTGCAGACCGGAGTTTTGGGTCTAGTTCATTCTCTAAGTTGCTAAATGTTAGTCCCACTGCCTTAGAAAACCCATATACTGTAGAACTAGCTGATGGTAAGCTAATTGTAGTTGAACAAATCCTTAAGGGATGTATCCTTGATTTGATGGGTCAAACATTGGAAATTGATCTTATGCCTATCACATTAGGCAGTTTTGATGTAGTCATTGGCATGGACTGGTTGTCCAAAAACCAGGCTGAAATAGTGTGCCATGAAAAGATCGTTCGTATACCTCTTCCGCATGGAGAGACATTGTACGTACAAGGCGAGAAGAGCAGTACGCCACTGCGTCTCATATCTTGTATGAAAGCACACAAATGTCTGCGTAAAGGTCATACAGCAGTTATAGCACTTATAACTGAGAAGCCGGTAGCTGAGAAGAAGATTGAAGACATTCCAGTAGTTTGTGAATTTCCTGAAGTATTCCCAGAAGACTTGCCGGGATTACCGCCTATCAGACAGGTGGAATTCCGAATCGACCTTACACCGGATGCAGCAACTATAGCTAGGGCACCTTATCGACTTGCACCATCTGAGATGCAAGAGTTATCTACACAACTGCAAGAGTTGTTGGATAATGGTTTTATACGACCTAGTTTCTCACCGTGGGGAGCTCCAGTCTTATTTGTTAAGAAGAAGGATGGGACTTTCCGTATATGTATCGATTACCGGGAATTGAACAAGGTTACCATCAAAAACCGGTATCTGTTACCTAGAATTGACGATCTGTTCGATCAGTGGCAAGGTTCGAGTTACTACTCGAAGATTGATCTCAGATCGGGTTATCATCAACTCAGAGTTCAAGAAGAAGATATTCCGAAGACAGCATTCAGGACGCGCTATGGCCATTATGAGTTCTTGGTCATGCCATTTGGGTTGACAAACGCTCCAGCTGTATTCATGGATCTCATGAATCGTGTTTGTAAACCTTATCTTGATAAGTTTGTCATTGTTTTCATTGATGACATTCTCATCTACTCTCAGACTGAGGAAGAGCATGCTGAACATCTTCGATTGCTGTTGGAATTACTGAAACAGGAACAATTGTACGCTAAGTTCTCGAAATGTGACATTTGGATGAGAGAAGTACAATTCTTGGGTCATATAGTTAATGAAAAGGGTATACATGTTGATCCAACGAAGATTGAAGCGATTAAGAATTGGGAAGCACCAAAGACACCTACCGAGGTACGACAATTCCTTGGTTTGGCGGGTTATTACCGACGATTCATTTAGGGATTCTCAAAGATCGCCCAACCACTTACAGCTCTTACGCACAAAGGAACGAAGTATAACTGGACGGATAAACAGGAAGCTGCATTCCAGTTATTGAAACAGAAACTCTGCAGTGCACCGATTCTGTCCTTACCGGAAGGGACGGAAGACTTTGTGGTGTATTGTGATGCATCAGCACAGGGTTTGGGATGTGTGTTGATGCAACGTGATAAAGTGATTGCTTATGCTTCAAGGCAACTACGACCACACGAAAATAATTACACTACTCACGACTTGGAGTTAGGAGCAGTGGTTTTTGCTTTGAAAATTTGGAGGCATTATTTATATGGAACCAAGTGTACCATTTACACTGATCATAAGAGTCTGCAGCATATCTTTGATCAGAAGGAGCTTAACATGGGACAGCGACGGTGGGTCGAGTTGTTGAACGACTACGAATGCGCGATTAAGTATCACCCGGGAAAAGCTAATGTGGTGGCTGATGCTTTAAGCAGAAAAGACACTTCAACAAGACGGGTTCGCGCACTCATGATGACGATACATACTGACTTACCTGACAAGGTACGCAGTGCTCAGCTGGGAGCCTTAGAAAAGGATAATTTGGTACATAAATCCTTACGGGGGATGGAAACACAATTGGATGTCAAGTCTGATGGAATTCGTTATTTCATTAATCGACTGTGGATACCTTTGCATGGTGGTTTAAGAGAACTTGTGATGGACGAAGCACACAAGTCCAGGTATTCAGTCAATCCGGGATCCGCCAAGATGTATCATGATTTGAAGGCACTGTATTGGTGGCCTCATCTGAAAGCTGACATTGCTAGATACGTTAGCAAGTGTTTGACTTGTTCGAAAGTCAAAGTGGAATATCAGAATCCATCTGGTTTGCTGCAACAACCAGAAATACCAATGTGGAAATGGGAACAGATTTCGATGGACTTCATTACTAAGTTACCCCGTACACCGAGTGGTTGTGATACGATATGGGTAATTGTCGATCGATTAACGAAACCTTCACATTTCTTAGCAATCAAGGAAACCGACAAGATGGAGAAACTGACTCGTATTTACATCAAGGAAGTGGTAGCACGACATGGCGTGCCAATCTCTATCATATCAGATCGGGATGCTCGATTTACTTCCAACTTTTGGAAATCACTTCATAAGTCATTGGGGACTCGTTTGGATATGAGTACTGCATATCATCCACAGACCGACGGTCAGAGTGAACGTACGATTCAAAAACTCGAGGATATGTTACGAGCTTGCGTAATTGACTTTGGTGATAGCTGGGAAAACCACCTACCGTTAGTGGAATTCTCTTACAACAACAGTTATCATACAAGCATTCAGGCAGCATCGTTTGAAGCTTTGTATGGTCGTAAATGTCGTTCACCAGTTTGCTGGGCTGAAATTGGTGACAGTCAGATAACAGGTCCTGAACTAGTGCACGAGACGACTGAGAAAATTGTACAAATCCGGAACCGTATGGCAGCGGCCCGGGATCGACAAAAGAGTTATGCTGACAAGCGTCGTAAACCATTGGAATTTCAAGTAGGAGACCGAGTTCTTCTAAAGGTATCACCTTGGAAAGGTGTGATACGATTCGGCAAGCGCGGGAAGCTTAGTCCACGGTACGTGGGACCTTTTGAGATCCTGAAAAGGATTGGTCCGGTTGCGTATCAACTCAAACTACCGGATGAACTCAGTGGAGTTCATGATGTTTTTCACGTATCGAACTTGAAGAAATGTCTTTCTGACGAGACATTGATTGTACCACTGGAGGAAATACAAGTAGATGAACAGTTACGATTCATTGAAGAACCAGCTGAAATAATGGACCGAGAGGTCAAACAACTCAAACAAAGCAAGATTCCGATAGTCAAAGTTCGGTGGAATTCAAGACGTGGTCCTGAATTCACATGGGAACGGGAAGACCAAATGATGAAGAAGTATCCTCATCTGTTCAAAACAACAGCAACAAACACTGAGAGCACACGTTAAATTTCGGGACGAAATTTCCTTCAACAAGGGGATGACGTGATGCTTCACACATCAACACTTCAGATTTTAAACGGTAAGCACAAACATTTTATACAATTGGTTTTGTTACAAACATACATTTTATACAATTGGTTTTGTTACAAACATTGTGCTACATTACAATTTTATGTGCTATATTTCATATGTTACATGTTATAGTAGTACATACATGATTAGTTACACACATTTTGCTATGTGCGGGGTTGCATAGTACAAACAGTTGCAAACACTCACTATGTGTGAGGTTACACATCACATTATGATCAAACACAAACAGTCACAGTTAGGTGAACTAACTAGTGTACACGCAAACAGTCACATTGAACGATCACACTTAGTTGTGATGTTGCAAGCATTAGATTTTGTGTGTGAGTACACACAAGCACACGGAATGATCAAACCACACTAACACGTACATTTTTAACTCACAAAGTAGTGTCCTAACTACTTCTAACATCTAACAATTTTCGGGACGAAAATTCCTTCAACAAGGGGATGATGTGACAATCCGACTTTTCGGGTTAACTCTGTTAACAAAAATTAACAGAAAATGGCGCGAAATGATATGAAATCATGCAAAAATCAAACTAGAGGGGGTAAAATTGAACAAAACAAATCTAGAAACACTTTGAATTGTAAGAATTAGCTAGTGATTAGTCAAAATACACAATTTTGACTTACATAGTCAAAATTCGTCCATAAACACAAGAGAAGTTATGAATTTCAAGCTAATATGAAGTAATTGATCGAATTGATGGTACATAAAACACCTAATGATGATAACAAGCGGGTATCATCAGTTAATACGATCATAATTGCTGAATTAAACCCAAATAACGATCTAGTTCATTAAAACAGTTACTAACATTCACAAACCCATACAATTCGACAGAAACCCACACAATTGAACTTTCAGAAGCATTAGTCGGCACCCTTAGGCTCATTAGCATCCAACAATTCAACCTTAGAAGCTGCAGTGAGAAGGATCGATCGTGGGGTTAGCCGAACTTGACCTTCCAGCCGATTAACATCAATTCGAGGTCCAACCAGGTAAAAATTGTTTCCTACACATCCTAAATAGGTCGACTAAGCGAATCCTTAAGTGTATTACAAGTTCTAATATCGAATTCCACGAATTCGACTATTAGGGTTCATCACGAATACGGATTTGGGGGTTTCCACTCAAACATGATCATAAATCAAATTAAAGCATATCAGTAGTTTCGTGATGTTCCATTGAACGAAAAACCTATGTTGATTTCATCTCATTATATCGTATGGAATGATTTCAATATTACGGTTCATGTTAAGAAACCGATTTGGGGGTTTCTTGTTTAAACAGTTTAATGATCGAATCCAGTCACATAGTTACTTCCAAAAGATGCCGACTAAGAAACACCATGTATCAATTGGGTGTTTTAATAACGAATTGAACGAGTTCGGATTCTAGGGTTCATCCTAGAATACCATTTGGGGGTTTTAATCAATAAGGGATTAAAAATCAAATCAAATCATATCATTAGTTTCTAAGAGGTTCGATTTATGAAAACCATATACCAATTTGATCAATTCATAATGAATTCTGTGAATCCGATTATTAGGGTCCTAAGAATAATGTATATTGGGGGTTTTGATTATAATCAACAGAAAATTCAAATGAAATGGTACAGAAAGGTTAGAAAAACATTTCTTAATAAAAACCCCATGGATTTACAGTTTAATTTAATCGAATTTATCAAGATTGAATGATGATTTCGAGTGCTCACGATTCGAAGCTATGCAAGTCACGAATTTGGATTCTGAGATGGTTGATAATTAAATTAAAATCACCCTTGAACTCGATTTGATCTGTGTAACAAAAGCCCTAAGGTTTTGGGTTCAATCGGGTTCGAATTGTGGACCAATTTGGGGTTTGATGGCTTCGGTTTAATAAACAAAGGGAAACTGATCTCTTGTTAGTTAAAAGAATTTAAAATGAAGTCTATTAATGAAAGTTAAGTTAGATGAGATGGTTGAGTGTGTGTGTTCAGTTCTGGGGGTCGCGGGTTCGAACCCGGCTCCAACTGGTTTTGTGTTTTTAAATCATTTTTAGGTTTTAACTCATAACTCACTCGTTCTAACTCCGTTTCGACTCGTTCAAGTTGCGTTGGAACCGTAACGAAATCCCGAACAAAATAAAATAGTAAAATTTATATTTTAATCCGAAAACGAAATCGCGTATAATTACGCTTGTTTAAATAAAATCATAAACGATGATGTGATTTTATTAAACGATTTCAAAGTTATGCATACATACGTATGTACATTTCTAACACTCTAACATACGTGTGTTGACACGTATGTGATTTCAAGCACAAAACGACATCCCGAATAACACAACGTTATTGTTTAAACACAGATTCTTTGTAGAAGATTCTCTACGCGAATTCACGAGCAGTTGATCATTCTATTCACTATCAAAGGTGCGTACACGGCCCCTTTCTTATTTTAACTGTTTTGGGGGAGAAAACATGTGCAACAAACATATTTTAGATACATATCACTTGCATGAGTTAGCTGTTTACATTAAGTGCAAACATAGCATTACAAGTCCTTACACTCCGAACCGTTTAGTTTGCCGTAGCGCAAAGCGTGGTAGTTGGAAATAGATCTATTAGGTTTGACAAACCTCACTTGGTAGATGGGATCTATGCAAGTGTTTGACTAGCCAAATCACATTACTATTGTTTATGCTAGACAATAGTGGCAAGGCAAAACATGCGTTAGCATGCAACATTCAGCTTCGGTGTCGACCACTTATGTAAATAGTACAAATGACTAGCTATCATGACTATGCATGTGTGATTATGTTATCTGCAAACATTATATTCAAACTGTTGTTTTAAATATTGTGAATGCTTAAACCTGTGTTATGCACCAACCTTTGTGTTGACTTGATTTACATGTTTTCTCAGGACGTTAAGGTACACAAGAAAGCAGACATGGACTAGGAAATTGAGTCGCATGCATATTTGACATTTCTATTATTTAGATTTGAACATTTGGGAATTTGTTTTGTAATTTACATTTTACAACTGTTATGTTTGTTATTGTTTTAAAACGCTTCCGCAAACTTTGAAAACTTTAATGTTACAGTTTTAGACCAAAATATGTTTTGAAAATCATATAGAGGTCTTCGTTATGTCTAACGATCTGAGATCCTGGCTTGTCACGTTCCCAAACAGTATGATTCCGTTAGTTGAAAATTGGGGGTGTGACAGATTGGTATCAGAGCCATTGGTTATAGCGAACTAGGTTTGCATTTGTAGACTTAGACTATAACTGTTAGACATTAGACACGCATACTTACACATATCACTTAAAAATTACATATGGCATTAGGTAATAGACTTGCTTACACAATTCCATTGCACTGCACTTACATATGGTATTATGTAACAGGCATGGTATCTTCATCATCAGCACCATACATATACATTGATGATTCGGAGGATGAGGAGTCGGTAGTTCCAGTACCACCATCATCACCAGCACCACCTATCCCATGTCCTCTACCATCTGAGAGAGATGATTCCAAACCTGAGGAGGATCCAGATGAGGATCCGGATGAGGATCCGGAGGAGGAGCCAGCTGAGGATTCAGATGAGGATCCGGATGAGGATTCGGAGGAGGAGCCAGCGGAGGGTACTCAGGAGATTCCTGCTGAGGGACCTTCTACCCATCCACCACCTGCATTGGATGTTCCTGAGCCTAAGAGGCAACGGACTGACTCTGAGGAGATTGCCAAACTACGTGAGGACTTGTACTGGGCAAATGATAGGATTGAGTACAATGTTCGGGAACTCTGGGATGCGAATGAAAGAAAAGATAACCTTGCCCACCTGGTTAATGAGATGCGAGATGAGATCATCCATTTGACTGGTCGTCTTCAAGCTTCTGAGAACCGAGCTGAGATTCTGGAAGGCAGACTCGTAGCCTTGGAAGATTTGGTGGTCTCGGAGAATGAAGAAGAGGATGAAGAGGATGAAGAGGAGGAAGGGGAGGAACCAGCACCAGCTGTTGATTCTGATCCTGAATCCACTATCGATGATCCAGAGGACTGATTTAGTTAGACTTGTACATTAGATGTTTGGAAAAATTATGTTTTGATTTTGAAAGTATTGTACTCAAATCAGATTATTATCTATTGAAAATTTTTACTTATCGCCAACAGTTGTATTGATTTCTACATTACATGTTTGTTGATTGTTGTATTGTGTACACATGTCACCTTGGACTTTGATAACACTTTAACATTTCTTTTAACTAGGAAGATAATGGCCGGTGAGAACGTACAAATGACAGTTGCTGAGCTCAATGAGCTGATCAATAACAGGGTCGCGGAGGCAATCGCGAACTACGTTCAGACACACACTACAGGGCCACAGGGTCCAGCAGGGGGATTAGTGAATCCACCGGTGTGCACGTTCAAGATGTTCTTGGACTGTAAGCCACATAACTTCAAAGGATCGGAGTGGGCCATTGGACTCCTTCGATGGATTGAGAAAGCGGAGTCAGTTTTTTGAAATGTGTAACTGTCCTGAGGAGAATAAGGTAAAGTATGCTACTGGAACATTGGAGGGTCCAGCATTGACTTGGTGGAACTCGAATGTTCAAACTCTGGGATTGGGTGAGGCCAATGCCTTAACTTGGAATGGATTCAAGACTTTACTGCAGGAGGAGTACTGTCCTCGCAGTGAGATGCAGAAACTGGAGGAGGAGTATTGGCACCTTAAGATGGAGGGGTCAAACATTGAGGAATACACGACCCGGTCACATGAACTGGCCAGACTTCTACCTCACATGGCTACTCCCGCAAGCAAGTGGATAGAGAGGTACATCGGGGGATTGGTGCCTCAGATCCAGGGATTGGTCACTTCTGCAAATCCCACAACAATTCAACAAGCTGTTCGTTTAGCGCACCAACTGACTGATAAGGCAGTGTTACAGGGGACTCTGCCTAAACGCACATCAGCTACTAAGGTGGGAGACCACAAGAGGAAGTGGGAAGGTAACAACTCCAAGAATTTCAATCAACAATCGTTTCAGCAGAACCGGAAGCAAGATTCAAATAAGTCATATCACAACTCGAACAATGGTCAGCAGTCGTCATCATCAGGGGGTATATTGGTAAACACCCAAAGTGCAATAAGTGTGGATTTCATCATGCCGGAAATCAGTGTGATAAGTTTAGGTGTCAAAGGTGTGGTAAAACAGGGCATGCAGCTAAGGATTGCCGTGGAGAGCTGCAAAACAGTTCCAACAACCAGAATAACAACCAGAATAGTGCACAGAAGGGCTGCTTTGAGTGTGGTAAGCTGGGGCACTTCAAGAAGGATTGCCCACAACTCAAGAAAGGCGGGACTAATGATACAACTGCCAACGACAACGGAAATGGCAATGGCACCCACAACAACAACAATAACAACAACAATGGTGCTAGGGGCCGGGCGTTTGTGATTGGAGGACGGCAGGCACGGGAGGATCCCAACATTGTCACGAGTATGTTCCTCTTAAATAATCACTATGCCTCTATGCTATTTGACACTGGTGCAGACCGGAGTTTTGGGTCTAGTTCATTCTCTAAGTTGCTAAATGTTAGTCCCACTGCCTTAGAAAACCCATATACTGTAGAACTAGCTGATGGTAAGCTAATTGTAGTTGAACAAATCCTTAAGGGATGTATCCTTGATTTGATGGGTCAAACATTGGAAATTGATCTTATGCCTATCACATTAGGCAGTTTTGATGTAGTCATTGGCATGGACTGGTTGTCCAAAAACCAGGCTGAAATAGTGTGCCATGAAAAGATCGTTCGTATACCTCTTCCGCATGGAGAGACATTGTACGTACAAGGCGAGAAGAGCAGTACGCCACTGCGTCTCATATCTTGTATGAAAGCACACAAATGTCTGCGTAAAGGTCATACAGCAGTTATAGCACTTATAACTGAGAAGCCGGTAGCTGAGAAGAAGATTGAAGACATTCCAGTAGTTTGTGAATTTCCTGAAGTATTCCCAGAAGACTTGCCGGGATTACCGCCTATCAGACAGGTGGAATTCCGAATCGACCTTACACCGGATGCAGCACCGATAGCTAGGGCACCTTATCGACTTGCACCATCTGAGATGCAAGAGTTATCTACACAACTGCAAGAGTTGTTGGATAAGCGTTTTATACGACCTAGTTTTTCACCGTGGGGAGCTCCAGTCTTATTTGTTAAGAAGAAGGATGGGACTTTCCGTATATGTATCGATTACCGGGAATTGAACAAGGTTACCATCAAAAACCGGTATCTGTTACCTAGAATTGACGATCTGTTCGATCAGTGGCAAGGTTCGAGTTACTACTCGAAGATTGATCTCAGATCGGGTTATCATCAACTCAGAGTTCAAGAAGAAGATATTCCGAAGACAGCATTCAGGACGCGCTATGGCCATTATGAGTTCTTGGTCATGCCATTTGGGTTGACAAACGCTCCAGCTGTATTCATGGATCTCATGAATCGTGTTTGTAAACCTTATCTTGATAAGTTTGTCATTGTTTTCATTGATGACATTCTCATCTACTCTCAGACTGAGGAAGAGCATGCTGAACATCTTCGATTGCTGTTGGAATTACTGAAACAGGAACAATTGTACGCTAAGTTCTCGAAATGTGACATTTGGATGAGAGAAGTACAATTCTTGGGTCATATAGTTAATGAAAAGGGTATACATGTTGATCCAACGAAGATTGAAGCGATTAAGAATTGGGAAGCACCAAAGACACCTACCGAGGTACGACAATTCCTTGGTTTGGCGGGTTATTACCGACGATTCATTTAGGGATTCTCAAAGATCGCCCAACCACTTACAGCTCTTACGCGCAAAGGAACGAAGTATAACTGGACGGATAAACAGGAAGCTGCATTCCAGTTATTGAAACAGAAACTCTGCAGTGCACCGATTCTGTCCTTACCGGAAGGGACGGAAGACTTTGTGGTGTATTGTGATGCATCAGCACAGGGTTTGGGATGTGTGTTGATGCAACGTGATAAAGTGATTGCTTATGCTTCAAGGCAACTACGACCACACGAAAATAATTACACTACTCACGACTTGGAGTTAGGAGCAGTGGTTTTTGCTTTGAAAATTTGGAGGCATTATTTATATGGAACCAAGTGTACCATTTACACTGATCATAAGAGTCTGCAGCATATCTTTGATCAGAAGGAGCTTAACATGAGACAGCGACGGTGGGTCGAGTTGTTGAACGACTACGAATGCGCGATTAAGTATCACCCGGGAAAAGCTAATGTGGTGGCTGATGCTTTAAGCAGAAAAGACACTTCAACAAGACGGGTTCGCGCACTCATGATGACGATACATACTGACTTACCTGACAAGGTACGCAGTGCTCAGCTGGGAGCCTTAGAAAAGGATAATTTGGTACATAAATCCTTACGGGGGATGGAAACACAATTGGATGTCAAGTCTGATGGAATTCGTTATTTCATTAATCGACTGTGGATACCTTTGCATGGTGGTTTAAGGGAACTTGTGATGGACGAAGCACACAAGTCCAGGTATTCAGTCCATCCGGGATCCGACAAGATGTATCATGATTTGAAGGCACTGTATTGGTGGCCTCATATGAAAGCTGACATTGCTAGATACGTTAGCAAGTGTTTGACTTGTTCGAAAGTCAAAGTGGAATATCAGAAACCATCTGGTTTGCTGCAACAACCAGAAATACCAATGTGGAAATGGGAACAGATTTCGATGGACTTCATTACTAAGTTACCCCGTACACCGAGTGGTTGTGATACGATATGGGTAATTGTCGATCGATTAACGAAACCTGCACATTTCTTAGCAATCAAGGAAACCGACAAGATGGAGAAACTGACTCGTATTTACATCAAGGAAGTGGTAGCACGACATGGCGTGCCAATCTCTATCATATCAGATCGGGATGCTCGATTTACTTCCAACTTTTGGAAATCACTTCATAAGTCATTGGGGACTCGTTTGGATATGAGTACTGCATATCATCCACAGACCGACGGTCAGAGTGAACGTACGATTCAAAAACTCGAGGATATGTTACGAGCTTGCGTAATTGACTTTGGTGATAGCTGGGAAAACCACCTACCGTTAGTGGAATTCTCTTACAACAACAGTTATCATACAAGCATTCAGGCAGCACCGTTTGAAGCTTTGTATAGTCGTAAATGTCGTTCACCAGTTTGCTGGGCTGAAATTGGTGACAGTCAGATAACAGGTCCTGAACTAGTGCACGAGACGACTGAGAAAATTGTACAAATCCGGAACCGTATGGCAGCGGCCCGGGATCGACAAAAGAGTTATGCTGACAAGCGTCGTAAACCATTGGAATTTCAAGTAGGAGACCGAGTTCTTCTAAAGGTATCACCTTGGAAAGGTGTGATACGATTCGGCAAGCGCGGGAAGCTTAGTCCACGGTACGTGGGACCTTTTGAGATCCTGAAAAGGATTGGTCCGGTTGCGTATCAACTCAAACTACCGGATGAACTCAGTGGAGTTCATGATGTTTTTCACGTATCGAACTTGAAGAAATGTCTTTCTGACGAGACATTGATTGTACCACTGGAGGAAATACAAGTAGATGAACAGTTACGATTCATTGAAGAACCAGCTGAAATAATGGACCGAGAGGTCAAACAACTCAAACAAAGCAAGATTCCGATAGTCAAAGTTCGGTGGAATTCAAGACGTGGTCCTGAATTCACATGGGAACGGGAAGACCAAATGATGAAGAAGTATCCTCATCTGTTCAAAACAACAGCAACAAACACTGAGAGCACACGTTAAATTTCGGGACGAAATTTCCTTCAACAAGGGGATGACGTGATGCTTCACACATCAACACTTCAGATTTTAAACGGTAAGCACAAACATTTTATACAATTGGTTTTGTTACAAACATACATTTTATACAATTGGTTTTGTTACAAACATTGTGCTACATTACATTTTATGTGCTATATTTTATATGTTACATGTTATAGTAGTACATACATGATTAGTTACACACATTTTGCTATGTGCGGGGTTGCATAGTACAAACAGTTGCAAACACTCACTATGTGTGAGGTTACACATCACAGTATGATCAAACACAAACAGTCACAGTTAGGTGAACTAACTAGTGTACACGCAAACAGTCACATTGAACGATCACACTTAGTTGTGATGTTGCAAGCATTAGATTTTGTGTGTGAGTACACACAAGCACACGGAATGATCAAACCACACTAACACGTACATTTTTAACTCACAAAGTAGTGTCCTAACTACTTCTAACATCTAACAATTTTCGGGACGAAAATTCCTTCAACAAGGGGATGATGTGACAATCCGACTTTTCGGGTTAACTCTGTTAACAAAAATTAACAGAAAATGGCGCGAAATGATATGAAATCATGCAAAAATCAAACTAGAGGGGGTAAAATTGAACAAAACAAATCTAGAAACACTTTGAATTGTAAGAATTAGCTAGTGATTAGTCAAAATACACAATTTTGACTTACATAGTCAAAATTCGTCCATAAACACAAGAGAAGTTATGAATTTCAAGCTAATATGAAGTAATTGATCGAATTGATGGTACATAAAACACCTAATGATGATAACAAGCGGTTATCATCAGTTAATACGATCATAATTGCTGAATTAAACCCAAATAACGATCTAGTTCATTAAAACCGTTACTAACATTCACAAACCCATACAATTCGACAGAAACCCACACAATTGAACTTTCAGAAGCATTAGTCGGCACCCTTAGGCTCATTAGCATCCAACAATTCAACCTTAGAAGCTGCAGTGAGAAGGATCGATCGTGGGGTTAGCCGAACTTGACCTTCAAGCCGATTAACATCAATTCGAGGTCCAACCAGGTAAAAATTCTTTCCTACACATCCTAAATAGGTCGACTAAGCAAAGCCTTATGTGTATTACAAGTTCTAATATCGAATTCCACGAATTCGACTATTAGGGTTCATCACGAATACGGATTTGGGGGTTTCCACTCAAACATGATCATAAATCAAATTAAAGCATATCAGTAGTTTCGTGATGTTCCATTGAACGAAAAACCTATGTTGATTTCATCTCATTATATCGTATGGAATGATTTCAATATTAGGGTTCATGTTAAGAAACCGATTTGGGGGTTTCTTGTTTAAACAGTTTAATGATCGAATCCAATCACATAGTTACTTCCAGAAGATGCCGACTAAGAAACACCATGTATCAATTGGGTGTTTTAATAACGAATTGAACGAGTTCGGATTCTAGGGTTCATCCTAGAATACCATTTGGGGGTTTTAATCAATAAGGGATTAAAAATCAAACCAAATCATATCATTAGTTTCTAAGAGGTTCGATTTATGAAAACCATATACCAATTTGATCAATTCATAATGAATTCTGTGAATCCGATTATTAGGGTCCTAAGAATAATGTATATTGGGGGTTTTGATTATAATCAACAGAAAATTCAAATGAAACGGTACAGAAAGGTTAGAAAATCATTTCTTAATAAAAACCCCATGGATTTACAGTTTAATTTAATCGAATTTATCAAGATTGAATGATGATTTCGAGTGCTCACGATTCGAAGCTATGCAAGTCACGAATTTGGATTCTGAGATGATTGATAATTAAATTAAAATCACCCTTGAACTCGATTTGATCTGTGTAACAAAAGCCCTAAGGTTTTGGGTTCAATCGGGTTCGAATTGTGGACCAATTTGGGGTTTGATGGCTTCGGTTTAATAAACAAAGGGAAACTGATCTCTTGTTAGTTAAAAGAATTTAAAATGAAGTCTATTAATGAAAGTTAAGTTAGATGAGATGGTTGAGTGTGTGTGTTCAGTTCTGGGGGTCGCGGGTTCGAACCCGGCTCCAACTGGTTTTGTGTTTTTAAATCATTTTTAGGTTTTAACTCATAACTCACTCGTTCTAACTCCGTTTCGACTCGTTCAAGTTGCGTTGGAACCGTAACGAAATCCCGAACAAAATAAAATAGTAAAATTTATATTTTAATCCGAAAACGAAATCGCGTATAATTACGCTTGTTTAAATAAAATCATAAACGATGATGTGATTTTATTAAACGATTTCAAAGTTATGCATACATATGTATGTACATTTCTAACACTCTAACATACGTGTGTTGACACGTATGTGATTTCAAGCACAAAACGACATCCCGAATAACACAACGTTATTGTTTAAACACAGATTCTTCGTAGAAGATTCTCTACGCGAATTCACGAGCAGTTGATCAATCTATTCACTATCAAAGGTGCGTACACGGCCCCTTTCTTATTTTAACTGTTTTGGGGGAGAAAACATGTGCAACAAACATATTTTAGATACATATCACTTGCATGAGTTAGCTGTTTACATTAAGTGCAAACATAGCATTACAAGTCCTTACACTCCGAACCGCTTAGTTTGCCGTAGCGCAAAGCGTGGTAGTTGGAAATAGATCTATTAGGTTTGACAAACCTCACTTGGTAGATGGGATCTACGCAAGTGTTTGACTAGCCAAATCACATTACTATTGTTTATGCTAGACAATAGTGGCAAGGCAAAACATGCGTTAGCATGCAACAGTCAGCTTCGGTGTCGACCACTTATGTAAATAGTACAAATGACTAGCTATCATGACTATGCATGTGTAATTATGTTATCTGCAAACATTATATTCAAACTGTTGTTTTAAATATTGTGAATGCTTGAACCTGTGTTATGCACCAACCTTTGTGTTGACTTGATTTACATGTTTTCTCAGGACGTTAAGGTACACAAGAAAGCAGACATGGACTAGGAAATTGAGTCGCATGCATATTTGACATTTCTATTATTTAGATTTGAACATTTGGGAATTTGTTTTGTAATTTACATTTTACAACTGTTATGTTTGTTATTGTTTTAAAACGCTTCCGCAAACTTTGAAAACTTTAATGTTACAGTTTTAGACCAAAATATGTTTTGAAAATCATATAGAGGTCTTCGTTATGTCTAATGATCTGAGATCCTGGCTTGTCACGTTCCCAAACGGTATGATTCCGTTAGTTGAAAATTGGGGGTGTGACATATTTCTTCTGCTCTACGTATCACATGGTTTTACAGTATCTTTCTCAAGGTCAAAAAGTTAGGGAGAAATGTCTCAATGAATATGTTACCTTATCTTTGATCATCTAGTGCATTACCAGAAATGTCCCAAGTCCCTGCTGTGTTTTAAGTTTGTCACATTGCTCATGATAGTACTATGAAGGGCATTGACTAACAGGTGGTCACAAGTTTGAACACTGATGGATGACACTGAGGAAACACTCATCTTCAGTGAACCCACATCCACCTCTTTTTCACACCTGTACCGGTACCGGTCATAAGAAATTTTTTTCCAAAAACTCTTAAGCCTAAGAAACCCAAAAAGTTTGTTCAGGAATATGAGATCCCTGAACATGTCTGTGTTCCTACTGGACACGTGGATACATCTGTTCCATCCTCACAGATGAATCAAGAATCTCTTCCCCATCCAGCTCCTCATCAATCCTCTCAACAGGATGATGTTGTATTCCAAAGGGAACCCTCACTAACCACTGAAATGTCATTTGACACTCACATGGTAGTCCTCTCTCCCAAGGACATATCTGCTCTTTCTAAAAGCCCCCCCCACTCTCTTTAACAAATCTCTTACCCATGGAAAAGAGGATGAGATCCGGATGTCAAGTCCATCTAGACTTCTTGATCATATATCTGGAGCATCCATATCACATGGAAATCTAATGGATTCTCATCTGAATGGATCAGGCAATAAGACTCCTGGTATGGCAACAGCCCATGAAGTTTTCTTTTTAAACTGAGGCTGGTAATCCCCGGAACCAAGAAAAAGGGGTTTATGACATTTCTGAGATGGACTCAGGTCATGATAAAACTGACTCTCAAGTCAGGGATTCGGATGATATCCGTAACACGATGGACGAATCAGTTCTTAACATAAAGGAATTGATGGATTCTACTTCTCATATTCAGGTTGCTGTGACCAAACTCACCATGTTAGTCACAACAATCTTGAATAACTAAGTCCTGCACTCCCAATCCATCCCAATGCAGGCACCTTCATTTGAAGGTCTCCCAAACCCTTCAACCACCTTCACTACTCCCACCTTTCTACCACTGCTTTTCAAGAAGTATCTAGCTCACTTCTTACTGCCTCTCTAACTTCCCTGCCTTGCCTTCCGATTCAATGTCCCGGCTGATAAAGCCAAAAAGAGGGAGAATACATAACTCATTCTCAAAAGAGGCTGAAGCTTAAATAAACAAGGAGCACTTGCTATATCCAGGCAACCTACTTTGGTTTTCCTCTAAGGACATACCAATTCTAAATAACCTATAGTAGGTTTTGTCCAAACTCACAAATCCCACTTGAACCAATTCCCACTTGAACCATTCTTATATCCTTCTCTCACAGAGTTTGATTGGGTCTTAAAGCTTAAACAAAGTGGTTTTGGCTTCGTCAGTCCAGAGGGAGATTGTTGGAAAAATAAGGATTGACGAAGCAAAACCACCACTCAAATAACCAAATTGAATAACTGTTGCAGGACATTAACTTCGAAAGACATCAGCTTCTGAAGATAATATACTCTTCGGAAGACATTTGCTTTGGAAGACAAGCTTTAGAAGATACTATCTGAAGACAAGCTTCGGAAGACACTTTTGGAAGATAAGCTTCGAAAGACACTATCAGAAGACAAGCTTCGGAAGAAAACATTACTTCGGAAGACACTATCGGAAGACAAGCTTCAGAAGACACTATCGGAAGACAAGCTTCGGAAGAAAACATTACTTCGGAAGACTTTAGCATCTACATAAGCTTCCGACGATTGTCTTCTGATGAAACAATAAATGATTGTCTTCTGATGAAAGAATAAGTGTTTCTTTCATTAGCTTTCGATAAAAGAACAACTGATTCCTTAATCAGTTTCCTATGAATAACTTCCGAAAGAATAACTCCTTATCATCAGTACAACTGTCTGAACCTCGGAAGACTTCAAGATCTTTGAAGATCCTAGTTGACTTTATACTTGTACTATTTTGATGCTACAATATCTGTAAAAGTGTCTTCAGTGTTATCTGTTTGTCTTTTTATGTATTTGTCCTAAAACATTAAATGTCGGGGCTATTTATACCCCAATATCCCTTGAATGAATTACAACACTTTTCTGAACAATTCTTTGTGTTGCCTTCTTACTTTTCTCTTCTCTCTTTCTTATAAGCAAGAAAACTAAACCAAAATAACTAAAATAAAGTGTAAAACCTTAGAGAGAGCTAATACCAAAAGCTTTGACTAAGTGTCTAAAGCTTCATTTCCTGGTTAAAAAGCCTTTCCTCAGGTCTCTGATTTTCTACACATATATGTATCTATTTATGTGTTATGTATATATGTATGTATATGGTTGATAATTTAAGTGTCATTCAATAAAAAAATTATATTTTGGATTACAATGTGATTAGCCCATCTCAAACCGTAAAGTGGTTAGGTTGATTCGGATTTAATTTTTAACGGTCTCAAAAATCCCAAAATCAGAAGCCGAAACCCAAAAAGCCGAAATCGTAAAACCAAATAGAAACTAAACCGTTAATAACAGTTTGGTTTTATTTTATTCTTAAATGTTGGTTTTGATTTTAGTTATTCATAAACCGTTGTTTACGATTTCACTGAAAAACGGACCACAAACACCCCTAATAAAGGGTCGTCTAAGCCTGCAAGGGAATGAATGAATCAAAGAGACTTTGGGAAAAAAAAAAGTAAATTCTCGTATGGATGAAGGGACTCTGATTTTAACGTCGCCTAGCATTCTTAAATTGGTCGATCCGGCCCTGATACAACTACTTGTATCCGTTTAATGTAATTCAACTTCCTAATGTCTTCAATAGCATACAAAATCATAAAAGATAATTTATCAAAACTTAATATCGAATAAAAACTATTATTGGAATAATAGATGGCAAATCTCTTAACCCTTAAAACATCAATTTGTGTACCTAATAAACAACAAAGTTTATGTCACGTGTCTTAATTCTATAAACATAATATCGTGTTTTTTCCATACTAATTCTTATATTATAACCATAAATGCATGTTCAATTTCCACACAATATAGTATCTAATATTTTATTTGTGTAATAATTTATTTATTTCAACTTTTAATTATTTGACACTTTGGTTTATCATAAATATGAAGTTTTCAAAAACACATTTTAAAATGAAATGTTTAAAAAACATAATTATTAAAAGTTAATATTTAAAAAAACATTACTATTTTATTACTTAAAATATAAAATTATATGAAGTTTTTAATCATATTTTATATAAAAATTTGTTTTATGGTTTCAAAATTTTTATTGATTATTTATGTTTTTTTATTCAAATAATTTAAAGAATACCAACATAGTAGATGATAAAAAAATTTATTAATCAATATAAAAAAATTTTTTGCCTTTAAAAAAAAAAAGATAGGCTACCAAGTACCAACTTCCTGCTTCACGGTGAAAACACAGATTAGTACAAAACCCCTCAAAATAATCAAAATCGCCGCCGGCAACATCGGAATTTATGGCGTCGAGCTCCGGCGACGAGAAAACCAACAGAGAGGAACAAGAAGAGGCTTTGATAGCTTTGCTCGAACACCGCGCCAAAGAAGTTGATCATCTCCGTACACGTGTCGCGTATTACAAATCTCAGGTTTTGTTACTGGTTCCCCTCGATCCTCTTCTCGTCAAATTTCAGTCATGTTAGAATGACTGTATTGATTAATTAATATACTGTTGTTGACGATGATGTATGCAATAGACTGGATGAATTTTATTTTGAATTGTAGGTTTTTTGTTCTTTTGTGCTTGTTAAAACGTATAAATTCGTTTTGATATGACCTAGACGGAAGAAGATATCTGTTCTGGTGCTTTAATTTAGGTTTAATAACATTCAAATAGTTAGGATTATTCGTCCGGATGAGGCTGACATTGACCTTCATAGCTCACCGCGTTCGGGCAGGCTGACACAAGCGGATGGCACAAGTGGAGGGTACAAGCATCTTATGTGACAGAAAACTAAAATTTAAATCTATAAAGCTGTAGTATGCCCAACTATTTTATACGAAACAAATTGATGGTTAATCAAGATTCAAGAGAGAAAGTTAAATATACCAGAGATGAGTGAGCATACAAAGCTTGACCAGATATGTAGTGAATTCTTTATGGAAAAATTGAGGGTAGCATGCATCTCAAATAATTAAGAGAAGGAAGATTGAGATGGTTTCGTGCATGTAAGAAGAAGACAAATGACGAAACCCATACGGAGAGTGGAGATTTTCACAGTGGGAGGAAAGGGACAAGGGCAGACCAAACCAAAGGTGACATGAGATGAACAAATTCGACAGGATTGCTAGATTTGCACTAATCTGTGGACATGATCAATGATAAGGTTTCTTGGAGACGCAGGATAGAAGTTACAGATTTTTAGAGTGTTTGAGGGTAAAGGTTAAATTTTTTATTGCTAAATATGACCTTATTAAGGATATCTTAGTATAAATGCAACATTTATTTGATATGTGTTCTATTTGCTATGATTGTTATTGTAATTAGTTAACTTTGTCTTTTTTTGTTTTAGTTTGTTGCTATTTTGTGTTCCTAGACATGCCCTACACTACTTGTTTGTATGTTTATATATATATAGGGGAGGGTTCAAAAGAAAACTCCTTATTTTGGAGAAAACTAAGAAAACTCTTACTAAACAATCAATTTAAAAAAAAAAATTTCATGATTATTTATTATTAGCTTAAAAATGTTATAAACATTAAAAATTTTTTAATAAAAATATGTAGATCACGAAGTTACGTATATGTAACCTATAAAGTTACATACATGTAACTCATATATGTATTGTACAAATTACATATATGTAATCAATGAGTTACATATATTTTTTTCTTTTTTTCTTTTTGTTAACAAATCTAACCTTATAACAAAACAAAATATAAAATGAAAAATGAAAAACGAAATTGATTGATAATAATTGTGATTAGTTTTCTCTAAAATAGAACCTTCCCCTATATATATATATATATATATGTATCTAAAAATGTGTGGCATAAGCAACCTCTTTATTCTATTGGGATAATGGCAAGGTTTGTCTTCATCTCAACCCCCTCCCCTCTAGACCCTACTGCGTAGTGGGACTTTACTAGGTTTGTTTGTTTGTTTGTAATGGAAAAATACAAATTGATGAACATTTTGGGAGAATTGTAATGTGCAAACCTAGTGCTTAAGTTTCCCACATGCACAAGTTTGGGTTCTTGGGCCAAACTTGGGCTGGATATACGTATATTTACAAGAATCTGTTTCTGTGACTCTAATCTGTGACCATGGTCCCATAACAACATAACCCCAGGACTTTCCCCTCCGGGAATTATAAACAGTAAAGAAATATAGAATGTTAAATGAAGAAATTATAGTATTATACGTGGCAAATATTACTCATAATGGATTGGTTATTGATGTATGTAATCAATGTTTGTGTGTGCTAAAAGTTTGTGTTGTTCTGGTAGATTTTTATTTTTAGATGGAAAAATGAGGATCAATTACATTTTTAGGTGACATTTTTAATGTACATTAACTAGAAAGAAGGAAAAGAATGTTGAACTTACGAATAAACATCTTTTTAAAATTTAAGGAAGCTAGTTTGGCTCATTTAAGAAGTTAATTTAAGGTTTTAGTTAGATTTACACAATGTCATTTTGTCATCTGGAAATTCGTAATAGGCCATTGTTAAGTTTACTGTTTCTTATTTGATGTGCGAATGTATTGCACATGTGCTGTTCACCATATATGTGTTCTTTAGTATTGCTGGATATCTTGAGTAGTGTGTTTCTCTATAAATCTTGTTGCTGGATATGCATACAGTTTTCTTATCAAATGATGATCATGTTCCAACTGTCAAGTCTGTGTAAGAAGCCACACTTGTCATATTTGACTGTTTATTGCCATGTTGACAATGTAACTAAATTGCTGAAAAGACATGTTGACTATTGCTGAAAAGACAGTAATAAAAAACATTCTGTCCAAAATTTTGAATGTTTTGCTTTTTGCATATAATTAGGTTGACATATAGGATTACACAAATAGTATTATTCTAAAAACTTCCTAATTTTTGGATAAAATGATTTAGGAAGTTTTATGCATTAAAAATACGCCATAGTTTGCTTCCATCTGTTTGACAGGTTTTCTTTACTGATATTGTTCTGTTTACCCATTCAGCCTGTCAGAAATAAAAACCATTAATAAGTAAATGGGTTGCAATTGCCTTCTATAATGAAGAGGAATGCCTCAAGTCTTCTAATGCCAAGTATAAAATAATATTTAGTGATTAGTTAGGCTGTAGTAGTGTAGTGTTGTTGCTTAGAAAGAATGTGTTTTTTTCGGTTGAATTGAACTTCTTTCCTTTTGTGTTACTTGCATTTGTATACATGGTAACAGATAATAATATCTTCTTTAAACTGGGAAATAAAAGCTAATATCTTTTTGGAGAAGGTATGCAGCTTGAAGAATCGGAAAAGAGATTAGAGGAAACAGAACGTAAATTGGCACACCTCAGAGGCCGAGGCAACACCGTACCGTCTAAAAGAGTTTCTGAAAAAGGCGTAAAAGTGAAAGAAGAAAGAAGATCATGTAGTCCTATAAAGATCAGTGATCATTCAAGAAATGGAAAACATGTGCAAAAACCACAACTTGTTATCCCTGCAGTGAACCCTAAATTATATGTTCCTATCAAGGTGGAAGAAACTGGGAGTAAATCAATTCCAATTCATGACAAAAGTATTGTGAAAGAAAAAGGAAATATAATCCTACATGAAGAAGAAGGTGGTGGGACCCAATCCAAAGGGACAAAACGAAAATTTGGTAATGTTAGCCACTTTCGTACAAAAATTGATTAGCCAACTTTGGCCTAATTTTTGTTTTGGGTAAAATTCAGTTTTTTAGGCAACACAAAACCATCAAACTTTTAAAAAGTTCGACTACCTGAGTTATTTGTGTTTTCAAGTCTTGACAGGGAAAAGTCTACATGGTCAAAAGTTATGGTCAGCTGCCATATCATCATCTTGACCGGTTACTTGGTCAGATCACCGTAATTTGAAAGTCTTGAAAATTTGATATTTTTTTCTGGATTAAAAAAACTGTTTACCTTTTTTTTTTTTATGTAATTAGCCAAAATATTTGTTTAGAATGATAAATCTTTCATGTCCATGTATGTAAAAAGGCTTGTGTTTACTGTACGTTGTGCATGAGACATGTGTGCCACTGATCCATTTTAATTTTATTACTTGTTAGATTAATTTAAAGCTCACATTCTGTCAATTTTTATTTTTTGAACTGCAGAGCAACGAGAACATAAAGATATAATTCAGATGGTATGCAGTTCATCCTCACCACGCAGAATCAATTGCCAGTCATCCAACCACATTCCATCTCAGCATAAGAGAAAGCTCAGAAGTCTTGCTTTGTGTCCAACAAACGATCAGCTTTTTGTGACCAGGTAATCCAAGTGCCTTAGAACAATTTAAGCTTTTTAGTTCTTTAAAACTTCAGTTCAAAGGAACAATGATAGTAGTGGTAATAATCTTAAATTATTCATTTTCTCAATTCTCCATTTAATCTTTATCTTCATATTCTTCAGTTAGTATAAGGTGTTCTAATGATTAGATCATTATTTTCAACAAATAGAGGATCTAAAGAGATACTCAAATGAGTCAAACAAACAAACAAACTTACCTAGTATATTCCCACTTTTCAGTAGGGTCTGGGGGAAGGATAGACACAAACTTTACCCCTGTCCCAGTTGGGATAGAGAGGCTGCTCCGAAGGAGTCCCCGGCTCAAAGTTATCATTTGAAGTTGATCATCCCATTTAACCTTATTTTCACAAAATAAGTAAAATAATGTTAAATGGGGCGTAAGATACTCCCATGAGTCATGGACTCTTATTTTGGAAATTAATTTAGAGTACTGCCCACTACTGATTTGTGTTAAAACCGACCTTACTATGAAACACTTTATGGGCCACCCAAGTATTCAATATTCATCATGTTTTATTTATTCAATTTCAACAAAAACCATAACAAAATACCATTTGAAACACCTTTAAATTTTTTTGAAGATAAAATATCTTGGATAACAATATAACATGTTATCGGTTATATTTGTTGTCTTTTTTTTAAAAAAAAATAAATAAATAAATTCAAGGGCATTTGACATGTTGTGACTTTAATTGCATAGTATAAGACATATACATTGTTTATTGGTTACCATAGCAGCGCCACTCGATAAAAATTTTACTTCTATCTTTATTGCAATTGGATATGCACTTAATTTATACTTGTTTTTTTGTTCAGTTAGTGACTATGCTTTGAAATCTTTTGCAGTGCTCTTGATGGGCTTGTAAATCTATGGCAAATTCAGGCTAAAGGGTATGTTTTATATCATGCTCCAATATCACCACATGTTTCAAAAGACAATAACTATCAATTATCCATTTACGATGATTTAACCAATGTTAAATTTTTTTATGATGCACCTTTATGTAATAGAATGAAGAAAAATTTGTAGACACTGTTTGATGGCCTAGTTGTAAAGCTGGAAGTTTGTTTTCATTTGTGTTCAGGTCATGTCACAACTATAGGTGAGACTTGAAGATAAATCAAATTTATGCTATAAATATCAAATGACAGATCATGGATATACAAAAACACAGTTCATTTTCCTAGCTTATAGTGATCATCTACTAATCAATCTTACGATAGTAAAACCCTGATCGGGCTTAAGTAGTAAAAAGTTAAGCAAAACACTCAAGTACCCTTCATAAGTAATAAACTTAATATATCATAAACCAAGCTATCTCTTTCCAAAATTAGTAACAGTAAACCATTATTTACAGCAATTTTAAACCTGTTAATAATTACTCTTAATGACAAAAGACTTTTATATCTTTGTTTTGCTTTAATGTTAAGATTTGTATTGTACTTTTTCTTCCGTGCATACTGTGTTTGTTCAATAATTCTTGATATTTTTTTACAATTCTCTTTGTTTTGGTGTTTGTTTTAAATGTCTACTTGAACCTCATCTAATATATTTATGTTAAAATTTCAACTTGCTTAATTATTGGATAAAGGTGTATTTTATTATTATGAACAACATAAAGTAGTGACTATAACTAATCTTTTTATGATTTTTATAAACCACGTAGAGATTTTTCCATATTTGATGCAGTGATAGATCAAGTGCATCTCTTCTCAGTACAGCTGATTGTGCCTCCACCAAGAACAGAAGATGGCCTGAAGATATAGCTTGGCATCCACATGGCGGAAGCTTGTTCACTATCTACACTGCTGATGGTGGGGACTCTCAAATAGCAGTCCTCAATTTAAATAAAGTAAAAGAGGTAAAAAAACTTATATGATTGTTACAATGAATGTTCAATGCATAACCAATTTTAAGCAGAGAATTGTAAGATCCATATAAGCACTTCTATGTATCGCTTTTACTGTGATACATAAAACGTTTGTGTTGTGTAACTGCATAATAGCCCCTCTTTCTCTCCCTATATCTTTATAGCACCAAATACAAGCGCTTATGCGGTCCTCACAATTCCTAACTCTAAATTGGTTCTGTAATGAATATGTTCTATTACAGAGCAATTACATGTATATTGATCTGCTCGGTTCAA
This sequence comes from Mikania micrantha, assembly GCA_009363875.1. Classification (NCBI taxonomy): domain Eukaryota; kingdom Viridiplantae; phylum Streptophyta; class Magnoliopsida; order Asterales; family Asteraceae; genus Mikania; species Mikania micrantha. Next base: position 92,321,322 of record CM018692.1, read on the forward strand.
AGTATCGACTAATTCTATTACAGAAAAAACGATTAACTTTCTTTGAAGATAAACCACACGTCAAGGGTATTATCAACAACATAATGTTCATGCCATGGGAAGATGTTAGTTTTGTTACCGGTGGAAGTGATCATGCAGTTGTTCATTGGACTGAGATAAATGGGGAGGATTCTTGGAAACCAAAAGTTTTGCATAGAAGTATGCATTCTTCAGCTGTAATGGGTGTTGCCGGTCTGCAACAAAAGCAGATGGTAGTTTCTGTCGGTGCAGATAAACGGATTGTTGGATTTGATTTACAAACCGGGAGAGCTGATTACAAGCATCAGATAGAAAGCAAGTGTATGAGTGTGCTACCAAACCCATGCGACTTCAATCTTTTCATGGTTCAGACCAGGTAAGACACCAAACACTGTTAACCATTGTTTCACCAATCGAACCAAGCAAAACCATTGAAGTGCTAATTAGGGTATGGGGAAAGGGACAATACGTGGAAAACTAGTGTTATGTGTCATAGTTATAATTGGAGAGATGGGTGGGTTGGGAAACAGGTTGAGCAGGTCCTATTTGGGTTTGGTTGGCCTGCAATTTTTTTTTAATTTTAAAATCTTTTTATATAGTTAATATGTTATTTATGATTGCAAAAAATGATATTTATAATAAGGGTTGATATTAAGAATCTATTATGGTGAAATTCCCCAAATAATAATTATAGGATCTTTAGTAGAACACATATTTACACAAGTCATTGTTGCCGACTATTTTATTTTTTTCTTTATTCAACCTTTATAATACACGGGTTTCTAATATAGTATATAAATTAAAATAAAATAAAATAAAGGATTATTTCATTCAAAATTTAGCAAGGATGTGCAATGTTCCAAAACTGAAACTAAAATTTAAAAATATCAGAACCGAGAAACAAACCATATAATGCTGGTTTAGTGTTGGTTGTCTCTAATCAGACTTGACCTAGACTGAATTATTCTAACCCGTAACAACTGGTCCTGATCTGGTTGTTCAGTCCACAAACTTCATTAATATTTCGTGTCTTAATTGCAGCACTCCAGAGAGGCAATTACGATTGTTTGATATACGATTAAGACGAACAGAAATCCATGAATTCGGATGGAAACAAGAAAGCAGCGAGTCTCAATCCGCCTTGATCAATCAGGCATGGTCACCAGATGGCTTTCACCTAACCTCAGGTTCAGCCGACCCGATAATTCACATATTTGATATCAGGTTCAACTCCAACAAACCCTCAGAGTCCATCAAAGCTCACCAAAAACGAGTGTTCAAAGCTGCATGGCACCATTCTCTCCCTCTCCTCATTTCCATATCATCGGATCTCAACATCGGTTTACACAAGATCATATAAAAAACCAAAACCTGACATCTATGACTACATTTTGGATGAAAATTAGCTACGGTTTCTCATCTTTGCTTGAAAAGCATGGCTTCTAGATTTTAGTGTGAAGCGGTTTTGGTTGTGGAAGAGGGAAAAATAATTACGTGTGGTTGGAGTTAGTGAGAGTTTTGGGTCAATGTAAACATTTTGATATATGTTATGGGTTGAGTTTTGTAATCTGAACCTGGTTAATATTTTTTATTTGGTGTTAAAGTTTATAATTTTAACCAGGATATATATAAATTCGGATAAACCCGAGCATGTTCGTTTAATCCATTTATTTAAACTAATCAAACGAATTTAGGAGTTGTAACATGGTTGTTGGTTTGAAAGCACGTTAATAATAACATGTTTAGTCTGCCTGCAATGCTAAAGATTGCATATAATACGTGCATCCTAATCATCATTGTCATGTTAGTTTTTTACTCATCATTCTGACATGCATTCTCTTTCCTGTTTTTAAATCCAAATACACTTTCCGCATGTATACTCTCTTTTTCACATCACCATTTCATCTTTGATTTTTCTTTTAAACAAATGATTTTTTAATGTAAAAACATATTTAAGAATTGAATGAGCGAAAATGGGGCTCTTGTATCAATTTTGAGATTGTGAAAGTCGAAAAAATTGAGAGAATTTGTATAAGATTTTGGGGTGAAAAATGCGTTACTTTGAGTGGGTATTTATAAAGGAAAAAACTAGCCTTTTTTTAATATAGATGTTAGAATTTTAAAAAATTTTTTTTTTTTTGTTTTTCAAAGAAGTCCCCTTAGTTTTTTTTTTTTTTAAAAATGATTTTTAAAAGTGGGTTAGTACATGGTTGTAAAAATCGCTAGGCGCTAATCGGGCGGTGAGGTAAGGATTAGCGATTAATCGGATTAGAATTTTATATGTATTTTTTCAAAATTATATACTTGTATACAAAATTTTATACATAAATTTTCAAATATATAAAGATTTTAACCATTTAATTGTTAATTTATATGCTAATTAATATCTATTTTATTTATTTTTATCTTTTAAAAACTCAATCCAATCCATACGTTAAAACTCAGTCCATTTGTTTAAAATCCAGTAAGAAAGGAAAGTAGAAAACCCTAGGAACGGCAAAGGGAATGGACGAAGACTCGACTCGAAGTGGGATCGGCTTTCAAGAGGGGATCGGAAGTTAGATTTCAGAATGGGCGAAGTTCAATCGAAAGTCAGATTTACATCGGAAGTCAGAAGAGGGAATCGGAAGAGCGAAGCTCAATCGCCGATTGCTTTTCTATTGCAATCGCAAATCGCCTCTTCATGTTCGAATCTTCATCTTCCACCGCCTGGTACACAAATTTCTTCAATCAGGATCATGAATTTCTATAATCAGGTACGCGAATCATCAAAAATCAAGACGAATTAGACCTAATGTTGGTTGACCGATTAGTCCGAGTATCTCGACTAGAGCCGATTTTGACCGACTTTGACAGCCTAGCGATTTTTCGGCCGACTAGCCCAAATTTAATCGGTTAATGGCCGACTACCGATTGATCCCGATCAATCGACCTATTGATCCCAATTTTTTACAACCCTGGGTAAGTGCGGGATACTAGCTTCACCTCCACCGCATCCGTCGGACGACTGGCCAGCCATGTCGGGGGGGGGGGGGATTTCCTTCGTGCGCGTTGCGGATCGTCTTATAGGTGTGTATGAGTGACATATAATTTTTTTTGAACGGCTACGATAACTGACGGATAATTGGAGTATCATCGTGCCACCAATAGTACCACTCGATCATATTCACTCCCAAGTCACCAGTTATGAAGGAAACTCAATACTTTTTGAGAAAACCCCCATGAGGGATTCGAACTTAGGACCATGTAGAACTTAAGTCATATCTCACCACCAAAATACCGGTAGGCTATAATGTTATTAGTATGAATGAAAAATAATTAACACAATATTTTAGCAATAAAAGTAATATTTTTATAAATAACCATCTAATTACTGAAATCAAAATCATAAAGTAAAGGAAATTTAAAATAAAAATCATTTATATATTTATCCGAAAGAAATTATAGCTATTTTTTTGTAAATAAAAAAGGTTTTATTAATCAATCAATAGAATTATGTTAAACATTCAAAGGGAAGACAATTAAATGTACGTTTCTGTGAAGAAAAAGACAAAAATAATAATTTCAAAACCTAAACGAGCTAGCGTGTCAACCTGAACCAACATCTGATTATATTCATGTCGTGTTTGGGTAGTTTCAAATCGTATTAGGAATTACCGCCCAAAGTTCGAGTAGCATTCTGTTACCATAATCATCATTGTTATATTTAATATTTTACACACGTGTGCTTCTCACTTTACAAAACACATTCAATATTTATATATGGGTTGTGTTATTCACACACCCACCCCACCCACCTCACACTCCTTATACGTCTCGTATAGGTCTATACGAGGCGTATAGAAGGACAATCATTGGGTGTCAGAATTTGTCAGTGCCAATGATTGGGAACCTATACGAGGCGTATAGACCTATATGCGGCGTATAGGTCCTATACGCGACTCTATACGTGACTAATCATTGCGTGTCAGTGCCAATGATTGGGGACCTATACTGGTAGTATAGACCTATACGCGGGGCTATACGCCACGTATAGATCTATACGAGGCGTATAGGGTCGGTGAGGGTGTTGAATTAAAAAAAGGGGTGTGTGAATAACCAATCCCTTATATATTCTCTTGGTAAATCATCAAAAAGATGTCATGATGATAAGATGTCTATACTTTGTTTAAAAGGTTGAATGTTCAGATCCATATATAAGGTAAATGACTAAAGATTCTTATTAGAAGCTGTAATAAAAAATTAAACATAATGTTTCCGGAGCTAGCTAGCTAGCTAGACTTGTTGTAAAACTTTCATTAACATATATATAGTATAAGGTTTGGCTAGAAAGTCTATAAACCATGAGAAGTGTGAGAAGTGATCTCAACCATTAGATCAATTTGTTTTGTGGTTGAGATTAATCTGGTGGTATTTTCGTAATTAATTATAAGTTAAAACCATCAGTAGGGATAGAATTGGAAGATCTAGCAAAAAATCTGCATATGCAAGTCACATGCATTTTCCTCCATCTTTTTTAAACGTTCATAACTTTTTTATACGTTATTATTTTTTTTAAAAAGTTACACCATAAAATCGAGCATTTCTTTATCTTTATAACGAGTATAATATTAATTGTTTAAAAAAATTAACAAAACTAGATGTTCATGAAACTTGCATTTTTATGGCGTTTTTGAAACACTACTAGCAGAACATAAAACACCACAGAACATTTTATGGCGTTTTTGATATGTTTTAAGAAACTGGTTTTTTATGGTGTTTTTTTCGTAGGTTAATGAAACTTAGCGTTTATGGTGTTTTTTGAATGCTCATAAAACACTTTGATGTTTTTCACTAAATAAACAAAAATGTTAACAAATGTTTTATGGTGTTTATTTTACGCCACTTCTAAATTTTTCTCAGATAACAATATTTTATGGTGTTTTTATCTTAGAAATACACATGGTGTTTTCATTCAGCAAATGTACATGTTGTTGAATACATACATTCGTTTTATTTTGTAAATCAACGTGGTGTTTTGCGAATTTTGGTGTTTTATCGTAGTTGCATGAAAATTAAACATTTTATGGTTTTTTTGATGTTCATAAAATTACTTGTTTTATAGTGTTTTTTAATGAATAAACAAAAAGAAAAATGATGCTTTATGGTGTTCTTCTATATGTTTTTTCTTAAGTTCACAATTTTCTTCGAATAACAATGTTTTATGGTGTTTTATCTTTAAAATACATGATGTGTTTTTATTCAGCAAATACACATAGAAAACACCATAAAATGCCCCCATGTAAAATTATGAAGTTTAAAAACACCAAGTGCAAAATTAAGCGTTATTATTTTGTTTATTACTCAAAAACACCATAAAACATTTAGTTATATCCTGCAAAAACACCATAAAGCAAAAGCAGTATAAAATCAAGCATAAATGTGCTTTATGGTGTTTTTCAATATATTTTATTCGATAATACCATAAAACGAAACTTAAAAAACACCAGGTTTAAACTTAAGTGTTTATGGTGTTTTTTGCATTCAAAAACACCATAAAATGCCCTGCGGTGTTTTATGTTCTGCTAGTAGTGTTCAAAAACACCATAAAAACGCAAGTTTCATGAACATCTAGTTTTGTTAATTTTTTTAATATAGCAATATTATACTCGTTAAAAAGGTAAAAAAACGCTTGATTTTATGGTGTAATTTTTTTAAAAAAATGTTAACGTGTAAAATAGTTACGAACGTTTAAAAAAAATGGATAAAGTTGCATGTGACTTGCATGTGCAACCTCCTTTTTTTATTTTGACATCTATACCCTTTAACCTAATGTACACATGTCACTTCCTTGTTGCTTCTCACACTTCTCATGGTTTTTAGCCTTCTCAAAATATCCCTCCCCTATATATATATATATAGGATTGGGATCAAATGCTAACCCTCTCTTAGAGTGATAACACATTAACTTTGCCACAACGAAACCGAATCTTGAATTTTTTTTGAACATCATTATAACACAATTAAAACACTATGTTCTTTTATGAGTTTGGGCTAATTCATCACCTTTTAAAAAATATCATCGTTGTAAGTTTTGTGCTACAGTACTGTAAGTTTTAAATATTTAAACACCTACAGTACTGTAAGAGCTCAAACGGTGATGAATTAGCCCAAACTCATAAAAGAACATGGTGTTCAAATTGTGTTACAATGATGTTAAAAAAAAAAATTCAAGATTCGGCTTCGTTTTGGCAAAGTTAATGGGTTATCGCTCTAAGAGAGGGTTAACATTAGAACACTTCCCTATATATATATATATATATATATATATATATATACATATATATATGGAAGGGATCATATAATAACCTAGTGTAATTGAGATAACCCATAAACCCTACCTCAACTCTTGATATATTATAAAAATATTTTAGATTCTAAATTAATAGTTGAGATGAGAATAATGCTACTAAAGTCATTTACTCATTTGTCCTCTCTATGTCAGATCTTTTATTTCTCTTTACTCTCTTTGCAAGAACACACATTCATCCATGGCTGATTAAAATCTCATCGCTTCCACAACCATAAGTATCACATCTCTGGTGCAACTTCCATAGGAGCAACCTGATTCCTCCCATCCTCCATCTTCACAAAATAAGAAAACCCTACATACACCAACGTGCTTCATCTACTACATGCTCACCTGCGACCTGATCCACGCTCCAACTGCTTCCGAAGAGAAGGAAACCCCATCACCACCGTAGGTGTGATTGAGTTGAGGGTTCGAGCAACGGTTGTGATCTCAAGCGAAAAGGTACCCCTTTATGTTCATAAAAACCCCATCCCTATTTCTGATTTTCTAGGGTTTCATGCTCTCGTCACATACGCTCTTCGATATCAAAATTTGGCATTCAAGTCTGTCTAGTATTCAGTAGGATGATAACGTGGCAGAAAATTTCAGTGGGGTGAGATTTCAGTGAAATGTGTATTAAAGATGGTCTAAGCTTATAACTTGTCTTTTTCGAATGTGTCACTTTAATTCTTCTTTTAGGTTTTATGCAATTTATATTATGTTTTTCATCATTTAAATATGTATCAAGTTTTAGTTTTCGTTATAAGAAATAATCAAATTTCGCCTTTTACGTTTGTATCCTCTCTACACCTTTGTTTTTAGAAAGCTTTGTGAGAAAAAGAAAATGAGATTTGATGATTTAAGAGTATGATTGAGTCAAGCCGACTTGTTAACTATATGTGATGAGTTTTCTAAAGGCTCAAACTAAGATGGGCTTAAACAAACTAAAGTTCAAGATAGAGCTCTTTTTATAACTCATTTAACAAACAAGGTAAGCTTGAACTTCAAATATCAAGGTCTAAGGCCTTGTTTGTTTTTTTGTAAAACGTCTGCGAAACCTCTTATGTCTGCGCCGCGCAGACCACGCGCAGACGTTGGCGTCTGCAGACCGTTTGTTTTTTCGAAGACGTTTCATTAAAAAACGTCTGCGCGAGGTCTTCTTGCCGAAGACGTGGACCAACCACTTCTAGGATCTTCTAAGGTCTACACAGACTTCCCACCACCACTCGCCACCACCGCCGGCCACCACCTCCTGCCACCGCCGGCCACCAACACCGCCCCCCACCGCCGGCCACTGTCGGCCACCACCTCCCGCCACCACCGGCCACCACCTCCCGCCACTGCTGGCCACCAACACCGCCCACCGCTGCCGGCCACCCCCACCGCCCACCGCTGCCGGCCACCCCCACCTTCGGCCACCCTCGCCGCCGGTCACCACCGTCGGCCATCCCCATCACCCCCACCGTACACCATCACCAATTTATTTTAAGAGTCAATAGACGTTAAAAAACAAACACTCTTCTTCTTGCAGACTGCCGACATTTGGTCCATCTCTTCTCCTATAGATGTCTGCAAATGTGGTACGCAGACTGCAGACATTTTACCTCTTAAAAAACAAACACCACTTAAGTCTCTTACCTCATCTGTAGGAGAATTGACCGCATCATCATGTCCTTCAACCGTTGTAGACAATGACTATAATTTCATAGGGTGTCATTTACCTTTGGAGGGGGCCTTGCATGTTTGACAACAACACGGTGTTGCAGATGCTAGTGTTTTGACAATAGCTGGTATTGTGATTATGACGACTCGTATTGTGGTGGTTGCTAAATGGTAAATATAACATCCGGACCCGTATACCATCAATAATGTCCGCTTTGCCCACTCGAAGCTCATGGATATGCTTTTGGTTGGTCGAGTGAAACTTCCCAGGGTGGGCACCCATCATGTACTACTGCAACCTGAGCACGCTTGTCTGGTTTACCCACGCGGAGCTCACAAATTTGTTTTTGGTTTCTTGGGTGAAAACTGTTGGATATGAGATGTCCGATCATTGATAATATTAACGTTACCATCGGGGTACGATCCAAAGAGTTACACATTGGAAAGTAATAATAAGATTATGTCTAAAATTTGTTCTAGACATTCAATTTCATGAATTATATATAAAGTGGTGATTTATTATTATTATTTGTGAAACAATGATAAAATTGGAGAAATTAATTATTTTGATAATTAATTAAAATTAAATTGATAAATTTTAAGTAGTTAAACTTTGGATATTTAATTAAAGTTTGTTATTTAATTGTTAGTTGGTAAAATTAGAGAGTAGTAATTGAATGGTTAATTACTAAAAGAGTTTTAGTGCCAAATAAAATATGGGAAATATATTTTGAATTGGTAATTCAAAATTTCCTAAAATTATGGATCTAGTTTTGACTTTAAAAACCTATAAATATATAAAGTGGTGATTTATTATTATTTGTGAAACAATGATAAAATTGGAGAAATTAATTATTTTGATAATTAATTAAAATTAAATTGATAAATTTTAAGTAGTTAAACTTTGGATATTTAATTAAAGTTTGTTATTTAATTGTTAGTTGGTAAAATTAGAGAGTAGTAATTGAATGGTTAATTACTATAAGAGTTTTAGTGCCAAATAAAATATGGGAAATATATTTTGAATTGGTAATTCAAAATTTCCTAAAATTGTGGATCTAGTTTTGACTTTAAAAACCTAGATCTAATTCCCACAACACTATCCACTCTCCCCCTCCCCCTCCCCCTCCTTTGGCCGTACACCCTCCCTCCTTCCCTCTTTCGGTTTTTCGGCCAAGCACCACCAACCACCACCATAGTCGAACCACCAAAAGGTTTTAGAGCACGCGGTTGTTGCGGTGTGATTCAGTCATCTAACGAGACTACTATCGGATCCAAGGTGTGTTTTTGGGTTTTCTGCATTAAGGTCAATTCTAAACATCCTATGGTTGTGATTTTGTATTTTCGTATGTAATTGGATTCCTGATTTTGAGAATTTTGTTTATGAAACAAAAGTTTGTAACCTAAATGCTTTCGCTATTGTAAAATCTCATTGTCATAATTCATGTGATTTATTAAAATTTCAAAAATGATTATCGTTATTCCCAACAAAAACTTCCCAGGGAAGTTACCCATCCTAGATTTCTGCAACCCAAGCACCATAATTGTGGAGTTTTCATGTACTCCATAGCCAGCTAAGCCCAAAACATGTTGGGTGATATAAGAGGTAGATCATGACTTATCAACCAGGAATTTTTTCTGTTCACGACCAATGTGGGATTTGCCTAAGATGTTACAGTAAAATTACACCAACAATCTTCACAATGACACGGTGCACTTGTTTATTTTTTGTGTCTAGTCTAATATCAGCATGTGTAGGTATACATGCCAATAGAAAAGCGATTTGGGATGAATGAAGAATAAATCCCCCAAGGATTTAGTGACTACATTGAACCCTATACTCAAGAACATAACCCTTAGAATGCAAAAGTTAGAAAAAGAGCTTGCATTGAAGCATTTGCTTTCACAATAATATCAACCGTCAAAAAGCTCTCTCTAAATCCTAAAAGTGGATAGGTGAACTGACATCAATATAGAGTTATGATATGTTCTTTGATGTACACAAATGTAGGAGGATTGACACAATGTTTTTTTTTGTTTACCTCTTAATTAGCACAATTTCAAGCAAACCTTAAAGCATTCCATATGCTTGAATTCAAGAGAACTTTTCAATACTTTAAAGGATTACCCAAACTAGGCCTATGGTAATTTAAAAATTAAAGTATCAATCCGTAAGTCTACATTAATAGTAAGTATTTGCATTTCACTGGTCGACTTGTGGAACTCACAAAAGTGACCCATTAAACCACTTCAATTCTGTGACACCCTTTAAAATATAGGTCAGCAACGACTTTTGAATTTAATATTCTTTAAATGTTTATTCTTATGTGGAAATTTATGTAGAATAATCTAGTGTGACACGTAGCACATGAGTTCAAGCACAAACGGTTTCAAACGGTAATCTGGATTAATTAATGGAATCACACACTTGAGTTTGAATCATGAACATTGGTGAAGTAACAAACTGATAATTCGAACAAGCAACTATAATCCGTAAGTGAATACACGGTTGTTGGGTCTAGAAAAGTTAAGACCAACGGTTAATTTGGATATATGGAATGTAAACAAGAAGTATTATGTATTTGTTGATTAGGGAGCAACGAGTCACCGCGAAAGCCACTGAAAAGCTCAAGATTATGAAGACACTCGAGATGACCCGAAGACTTTAGCAAATGATAATACGATTTATTTGTTTATTATTTATTATCATTTGTTGCACTTTATTTATTTTCTAGGGTTTGGGTCATGTGACAAATAAATAGAGGATGTTCTCTATTTTGTCTAAATAACACAGACAAGAGAGTGTGTGAGGGTGTGCTTCAATGTAATCCTGAGAGAGCTCTCCCCCATGAACTCCATGGATTCTTTATCTATGGAGTTTGAGAGCATGAGAGGGGTAGGTAATGTAATCTTGTTGAGTGAATGAACTACTATTGTTATAAATCATCTGTTTGTTCATCAGTTTACATTACATCTCAGATTCTTGTTTATGTTCTTCACCCATCTTCAAGACTTTTCTCTGTTCAGAAATTGTTAATCTTCACAAATCGGATAGGTCCTATTCCGCAACCGTTTTTTTACAATTGGTATCAGAGCCATGTTCTCGAGATTATCATTCTAACCATTGATTCTCTCAAACTTGTGCTCAATACCCTGATTTTGTGAATTTTTGTGAAAGTTCTTTGAAGATGTTCTTGTTCTGGGTTCTCCATTCTTCAATTTATTTGGGTTATATTTTTTTTGTGTTTTGATATGGTAAACACAAGTGGGTTTTGACTCTCCCTATTATATGTCAAAACCCCACCCAAATGTGATCTTTATCGGACGAGTTATCAAATTTTTGTTCATTTGATAAAAATGGAGGCAGATGAAAAATTTTTGGGCAGCTGGGTTTGTTTCAAGAAAGAACATAATGATGACGACGACGTTCTTGAATTTAGGGTTTTCAGAAGGTTTTATTTGATTGGTTTTCGGAAGCTCACCATGGATATTCTTTAAAATTATAAGCTTCCTATGGCTATTGCTTCCTATGGATATTGCTTCCTATGGATATTGCTTCCTATGGCTACTGCTTATGATTGGAAATTGCTTCCGAAACATAAAATTGCTTCCTAAGTATAAATTTACTTCCAAAGCATAATTTTCTTCCGATGCACAAATTGCTTCCGATGCACAATTTGCTTCCGATGCACAATTTGCTTCCGAAGCACAATTTGCTTCCGATGCACAATTTGCTTCCGATGCAAAAGTTGCTTCCTAAGCATAATTTGCTTCCGATTGGAAACTACTTCCGAAGCATCTTCTGAAGACATCTCCTTCTCATGAGTGAAGCTTTTTCCGAAATTGAATTACTATTGCTTCCGAGAGTTACTTCCAAAGAGCAGAGGTATTATTGGTATGTAAGAAGTTAGTTTCTTAAGTGTTAATTTGTGATGTCCAAGTTCTAATGCATCTGCAAATTAATACTTCTGAAGCTAACTAAACTGTTTAAAGAACCAAAGTTTTTGGTATAAAAGGAGGTTAGCTTCTTAAGTGCTAATTTATGATGTCCAAGTGCTAATGCATCTATAAATCAATACTTATGAAGTTAACCAAATATTTCTTAAGTAAAATCATCTCTTGATATGTAATGTCTTATTTCTAAGTGTTAATTTTGGATGATGTCCAAGTGCTAATGCATATTCAAATCAACACTTTAAAATTTGACAACATATAATTTTACTTTTGAAACACATTAGCCTTTGGTTCGCTCATTCGATTTCATCATTGGAAGTACTTTACTCCGTGGCATGATAGAGCTGAAACTTATACATCATCAGAAAATCAAAATAAGTTAATGATGTCTATTCTATAAGTCCAATTGGTGTTCCAGATCTGCTGCATGGAACATATTACCGGTTTGCATTGATTGCTTCTGAAGAACACTACTAGTTTTTGAAGACTTGATGGATCTTCACACGTCAGTTATCTATATCATCAATTTAGGGGGAGATTGATGGATTAAACTGATGGCAAGTGTGTTACCAGTGGTTTATCAGTGAAATCTTATGTTTCATTGATGTGAAGATTTCTTATTCTGCTTTGAAGACTCTTAACTTTCAGATTGTTGGGATATGGTTTTCTTTTAGCTTTGAGCTTGCATTTGTCATATGTTCATTACAAGGATTGGTTGGAGTCCTACACTTGAACCGACATCCTATATTCTTACATCTTTTGGGTTGGGATGAAGATTAAGATTACACTCTATATTCTTCCATTCTTGGTGTTGGGGATGAAGATTGAGATTAGTTAATCGTAGGAGGAGCTTAATCAGAGGGGGAGAAGATAAATGAAGGCCATAGAAGTTCAAGATGTTTGTTTTGGGTTTGAGAAGCGGATAAAGGAAGAATCACTTTGTTTTGCGGTGAAAGAAACATGAATTGCATCTACACAAGTTCAATCTCATTATTCATGTTTGTTTCATCATACTTCTGCATTGGTTTACATTCATCTAACCAAATAGGGGGAGACTGTTGGGTCTAGAAAAGTCAAGACCAACGGTTAATTTGGATAGATGGAATGTAAACAAGAAGTATTATGTATTTATTGATTAGGGAGCAACGAGTCACCAGGAAAGCCACTGAAAAGCTCAAGATTATGAAGACACTCGAGATGACCCGAAGACTTTAGCAAATGATAATACGATTTATTTGTTTATTATTTATTATCATTTGTTGCACTTTATTTATTTTCTAGGGTTTGGGTCATGTGACATATAAATAGAGGATGTTCTCTATTTTGTCAAAATAACACAGACAAGAGAGTGTGTGAGGGTGTGCTTCAATGTAATCCTGAGAGAGCTCTCCCCCATGAACTCCATGGATTCTTTATCCATGGAGTTTGAGAGCATGAGAGGGGTAGGTAATGTAATCTTGTTGAATGAATGAACTACTATTGTTATAAATCATCTGTTTGTTCATCAGTTTACATTACATCTCAGATTCTTGTTTATGTTCTTCACCCATCTTCAAGACTTTTCTCTGTTCATAAATTGTTAATCTTTACAAATCGGGTAGGTCCTATTCCGCAACCGTTTTTTACAACGGTGAATACGAATTGTAACGTTTATTTGAAGACAATAACGAATCAAACACAAAATGAATTTGAAATTAACCAAAATTAAACAAGGACCCTAACCCTAAACCCTTCTCGGTATGCGAAGGATTTCGCCGAAAACCGTCACAATACGCGGCGGAGAATTTCAGCTGTTGCGTTGACAAGTCAACGCGGTACGTGATGCTGGTTCGGATTCCCATGGCGATAGGTGACTAATCTTGGTCACAAAACTCGGCTATTTTGTCCTTGACGGTACGCCAAGAGCACTGGGAGCCCCTTGGCGTTACGCGACGAGCTCTTAACAGCCAAAACATTATGGATACCACCCACATCCCACCACAACCATTCTTTAGAAAAACACTCCATCATACAACTTGTACTCTACCAAGAACCCTATGAAGAACATCATTCAACTTCTCCAACTCCATTTCTTTAAATTGGTATTTGGAATCCTTGGACCTTGGAAAAGACACTTGGAAGAGCTCACCAAGACCATCACCTCCTTGTACCAGTTGTGTAGTCCTCATCAGCCATATCCAAAGCTTGCTAACATCTAATCTAGTCGAATCCCAACTTCCAAGAGCTTTGTGAGGTAGAATCAATGGTTATTCAAACTTAAAAACACACATGCAAGCACCTATACATACATGCAACTCCAAGACTAACATATGCACGAATTTATGAACTTATAAACTTGCATTTGAAGTCTTGTGAACTGATTGTAGTGTGCTTATGTATAAAGATGAGTTTTGGATTCATTTTATGATTATTCATGCTGGTTACTATAAAAGGAAACTTTAATATGAATGATGACTACTAGGATGTGTTTTAAACACGATATATGAGTTAAAATGATAATTATTGTCTATTGATGAGCATATTAACATGTTAGAATAGTTTATTTGTTGAAAATGAGTTTTATTGCATAAATTTCCATTTAAGGTATCTTTATTTTGGAATTTTGTGAAATAGAAGTATGGAAGCATGTTTAAGGATGAAAAATGATGTAATATGTTATGTTGGGTTAATATGTAAGTATTGGCATGATTATTTTGGTGAAAACTTGATATAAAGGCAAACTTACTATATATGGAAACTTTGTGTTAGTAAATATGCTTGATGGTATTTGACATTATATGATAACATATTATGTATACAAAGTATCTAACATGATTGAATATGATAATGAATGATTTTGGTGCAAACTTACTAAATATAGAAACTTACAAAAAATAGTAACTTGCTTGAGAAACAGACAGAGTAGGTATAACCTATCATACTTAGTAACACGATTGATAAGAATGTGTATATTATGCATACATGCCATAATTGGAAACTTTAAATGATCATGACATGCTAACATGTACAACATGCAAATTAAGGAAACTTAACGAACAATAAGAAAAAACGAATGATAATAAACTAAACCTGTCACCAAGGGTCGTTGAGTCAACCACAGCCAAAATTGGTCAAACATTATCAAAATTGTACATTTTGGTCGAACTTGATTAATCACATACTACTTGGTCAAACATGGACAACTTGGAGTTGTTTGGACATGAACACGGTCTAGATAGACCGACACAAACCCAAACTCATACCACCTATGTAATATAACAAGGACAAACATTACGTAAATGCAAACCAGCTCAATCACAGGTGAGTTTATGACCCCTTTACTTTTAAACTGTTTACAAACTCTGTTTTAGGGGAGAAAGCATGCAAAACTTTTTGACAAACACTCGGATATATTACTGGTTTTATTGTATGAATTCTATAAGTGTTGTATATTTTATAAATTCCATGCATAGGCATGCCGTTAATGAAACACAACGAGGGGATCTTGTATAGTGCTATTGGGTTTGGGCAATCCCCACCTGGCGCCAATATAGACTTGACGTTTGGACGAGTGTGATTTTGACCTAAACTCGCCATTTGTCTACGATAGGCATGGCAGAGGCTAGACAAACAATCCAGTATCGGTAGCTACGCAACTGACACTTAGGGCCTTGGGCCTGACAAACATTTGATAAAACAATATATATATGATCCAACTGCTTTCTTACTTTTGAACTAAACCTGTGAAGTCACCAACTATATGTTGACACACTTTAGCTTGTTTTTCTCATGTATCTAACACTCTTAAGAGCTTAGGATGCACTTAAGGAGTCACATGAAGGATCATGCATGCAAATTTTTGAATATTCTTATCCATGTTATGCTATGTAGTGTGATGTTTTAAAACAATATAGTTTTTATACAAGCTTCCGCAAAGTTTACTTATTTTTTCTGCAAACTTAACATTTAATTTGGGATATTCTTAAATGATATCCACGTACTTTCAAATGAATATAGAGTCATTCTATATAACGAATGTATCTGATCCTGCCACGTCACACCCAACATTATGACACCGTGAGTGGTAAATTTGAGGCTGTGACAAATTCAACATGCATGGTAATATTGATCCATTTCTCAGTTCCTATATTTGTCATTTCATAGTTTCGGATTCAGTCCGAGCAATACCCATGAAACATGTTTTAGGAAAAGTATGTGTATTATAATCAAGAGTTTGCATTGCATGGGTTGACCTGTGAAACCCGAGAAACTGACCAACTAAACTTGTTAGGCTTAAACTGTATGCTATTATCAGTTTGGTTCCTTGTTTTGAAATTTACCATTTCACACTCATCGGGAAGATCTAGTTTGGTCTGAATATGTCCTAATTTTCACCCCTAACTGATAGTGACTATGTGGGATGTAATCTCAGAAATACTTCTACATCAGGTGGATGTCAGTTTCTAGAAGGAAGACTAATCTCATGGCAATACAAGATATAGACACTGTTTCATCAACTTGTTGTGCTCTAGTGATATGGATTCAAAAATAGATGATGGACTTTGGGGTCACTTTCTTGGAGACCCTAACGTTTGTAGACAACAATAGTGCATCTCTATCACCAACAATTCCCTGTATCAATTTAAGACCAAACATATTAATATGAGGCATCATTTCAATAGAGATTGTGTCAAGAAAAAGTTGCAAAAAGTTTACAAAGTTTATACAAAAAAACAACTTGTTGACATATTCAAATAGGCTTTTGATGAAACAAGATTCATGTACATGATTGCACCGATTAGTATGACGAACTTTGAATGTTATTTTTTCACAATATATTATAGACTGACTTTGGTTGTTGTTATAAACAAATCAATGTTTTTGACATGTATAAAAAACTTTATCTTTAAGTTTGAGAATCTTGATAAGTTTAAAATTATCTTTTTCACATTATGGAGTAAATCAATTAATTCTGATGTGTCTATTTATGTTTGTAGTCATTTTGTTTTATGAATGCATGGAAACTTTACTTGATCTTTGTTTCTCTAGACAATTATAATTTTATAATTATTTATATGATTTGACTTATCAATAGTAACCTTATTACTCTAAAAGTACGATAATTACTTTATTTGTTGTAATAACATTCTATAGTTTCATATTTAACTTTTACAGCTCTTATGTAGTACAATATTCCTATTATTTTATTTTTTTAAATTTAAATTAATTTCCTTACAACTTTGCTTACTAGTTAGCTATCTCTTCTCCACCACTAGTTCTCTTTAAATACTCTATTCTTCTTTTTTTGCTTTTACTTTTACTCTCTCTTGTGTTGCTCGAAAAATATTTATTGAAAAAGCCTAAATCTCAATCTTCAATTTTCTAAATTTCATCATATATTCATTAAATTGATCAAGGAACAGGGAAAGTTCTTTTACATTTAACCTAGGTGTAAAAACGGTTGCGAAATAGTATCTACCTGATTTCTGAAGATTAAGCAAAATAAGAACAGAGAAAGTTTTGATGATGGGTGATGAACACAGACGAGAATACGAGATTCAATGTAAAATGAAGAACAAAGAAATGATGTATAGGAATAATACTTCAACATTCAACAAGATTACATTACCGACCCCTCTCATGCTCAAACTCCATTGATAAAGAATCCATGGAGTTCTTGGAGAAGAGCTCTCAAGACTACATTAAAACACACTCTCACCACTCTATTTTTGGTTGTTCATACAAAATAGAGAATATCCCTATTTATAGTGTAATATGACTAAAACCCTAAAAAAAATAAAATAAAATGATAATAAATAATAAATATTAAATTAACCTCTATCATTTGTTTTGGTCTTCGTGTTTTTGTAATCTTGAGTCTTTAGTGGATCATGCGGTGACTCATTTCTCTGTAATCAACAAATACGTAATACTTCTTGTTTAAATTCCATATATCCAAATTCATCATTAACCTTGACTTTTCTAGACCCAACAGTCTCTCCCATTTTCTAGGAGCTTGATGCAACCCGTATAAGGCTTTATAAAGCTTACATGCATGATCCGGAAACTTTGGATCCTCACATCCAGGGGGTTGGTAGACATAAACTTCCTCATCAATCTTGCCATACAAGAAAGCATTCTTGGCATCCATCTGAAAAACCTTGAAGTCATTTGCATCTGCAAATGCAAAAGAGATTTTTGATAGCTTCAATTATGACGACAGGTGCAAAGACTTCAACGTAATCAATTCCTTCTTTCTGGGTGTACCCTTAAACCACTAGTCTGGCTTTGTTCTTCATGACGAAACCTTTGTCATCCTTTTGTGTTTTTGAACACCCATTTTTTTCCTATGGCAGGCTTTCTTTTTGGTAAAGGACAAATCTTCTATAACCCTTGACTTTCAAACTGCACTAGTTCCTCCTGCATTGCTTATAACCAACTGCTATCTTTCAATGCTTTAGCCACTTTCTTTGGTTCTATCTGGGATAGGTAGCATGAAAACAAATAGATGTTGGATTCATGCATGGAACTTATGGTTTTCACTCCTTCTATTCTTCCAATGATATTCTCAGTTGGATTAATAAATAGAATGCATAATCTTGGGATTACATCCAACTAAGAATTGAGATCAAGATTGCTAATTTGTTGTTTTGGAAGTACAATCTCAAGTTGTATGCTTGGTAGGTCTTGAGGTCTTGTTGTTTGAACTGTTGTGGATTGAACCTCCACTTACTGAGACTGGGCTTGTGCTGTTGTTTCAAAAGAGTCGTCATTCCCATTTCTTGTGAGTTCGAGTTCGTTTAAAAACATCATTTTCAACACGTAACTTTAAAATATAAGTTTTTGTAAAATGGTTTTATGTTAAGTCTGTGTAGATGGTAATTCCTAATATCTATTTAATTTTTTTTTATCATTTTTATGATTTTGAAACCATTTATTTAAAAGGTTTTGTCAGATCCTATCACCTTCACGCGTATTCGTACGAATCGTTACTCAAACGAACACGATGACGATTTTACTTTATGATTTGGTTTTCAACTTATAAGATATCATTCAAAACGTTAACCTCACAGGTATATTTCTACAAATCGTCAACCTCATGAATACACTGTCAGTTTAATATTCAGAAATGATATCAGATTTCGTTTTGAATTTGATAACGATCACAACTTTACTTAACTGTTTCACTTGTTCTCAATGCTTTCCCATTGTTTTGTCGGTTGTCTGATCCTTTTTATCTAAGGATTCGTATCACAACCGTACTATTTTTGTCATTTGTACACAGTGTTGTTTATTATTTCACATGTATTCCTGTTTGTTGTAATCATGATTGTTATTGTATTCACCAAAAAGTTATCACTTAATAGTTATTTACAAAAGTAATCACATGTAATAGTTATGTAAATACACATACCGTATGATTGTCGGACGGTCAGGTACTAGTTGTCACACTTCAAAAACTACTTTTAAAAGTCATTTATTACTATTGGGCCTGAAAAACGGGAAATATCCCTAACGATTTTGCTTGACAGCCCTCCGAATAGTGCGGAATCGTATTCGGGGGCTTTTCAATCGAAATCTGTGACAATCCGACTTTTCGGATTAACTTTGTTAACTGAAAAACAGTGAGATCACAGGCCCAACAAGACCAATTAGACCCAATGAAGTCTATGTAGGCCCAATAGAGCCAAAGTAGGCCCAATAAGCCCAAGGGTGGCCCAGTAAGGCCAAAGAAGGCCCAGTAAGGCCAAAGGGACGGCCCAATAAGGCCAAGGAAGGCCCAATGAGGCCCAATTGTATTTGAGAAGCCCAATTGGGTAAATTTAGCCCAACAATGAGTTAAAGGATTCGATTAGTGACTAGTCGGGATTGTCGGCTCAACTTTGTTAATCGAAATGATATGTTGTCGATCCGGAATAACCTATAGGAGTTAGGAATTAAGAAAAATAAATTCCTAAGTGCTAAATTGTTGAAGATTAAATTTATAATTGATTTTAGTATCAATTTTGACTCCTAAAAGTCAAAATTCGTCCATGTACATAAGAGGGAGTTATGAATTTCAATAGAAAATGAAGTAATGGTCGAATTAATGGTACTTAAAACACCTAATGATGATAATAATCGGTTATCATCAGTTATTACAATCATTATGGTCGGATTAAACCCAAATGATGATCTAGTTTATTAGAACCGTTACAAGCAATTGCAATTCATATAATTCGACATTAGTCTTCACAATTGAACTTCCAGAATCATATATCGGCACATATGTTTACACACATTGCCTTGAAATTACATATGACATTATGTAATTGACTTGTTTACACATTCCATGGCACTGCACTTACATATGGTATTATGTAACAGGCATGGCATCATCATCGGTACCCTACATTTATATTGATGACTCTGAGGACGAGGAACCGATAGTTCCGGCACCACCGTCATCACCACCACCACCTATTCCATCACCTCCACCATATGAGATGGATGAATCAGATCCGGAGGAGGATCCGGAGGAGCATCCAGATGAGGATCCCGAGGAGGACCCGGATGAGGATCCGGAAGAGGAGCCAGAGGAGGGCACTCAGCAGATCCCTGCTGAGGGACCCTCTGCACATCCACCACCAGTACTAGATGCTCCTGAGCCTAAGAGGCAAAGGACGGACGCTGAGGAGATCGCCAAACTGCGCGAGGATCTGGAGGTAGCAGAAGATAGGATAGCACAGAGATCTCAGGATTTATGGGATGCTATTGAGAGGCAGGATAATCTTGCCCATCTGGTTCATGATATGCGGGATGAGATGATCAATATGATTGGTCGTCTAGAAGAGTCAGAGAACCGAGAGGAAATTTTGGCGGGCAGGGTTGAAGCCTTGGAGGATTTAGTGGACTCTGAGAATGAGGAACATGATGAGGATGAGGAGGAGGAACCAGCACCAGTTGTTGAGTCCGACCCTGAATCCACAGTTGAGGACGATTGATTTTTTTTTTCTTTTCTTGTTTGTTTAAACTTATTAGGAACGGGTTGTGTTCCTACATTAGTAGTTTGAAAACTTATGTTTGATTTCAAAAGTATTGTACTCAAAGAAAGTTTCTATCTATGGAAGAATTATTATTTATTTTCAACAGCTGTGTTGATTTATATTACATGTTGTGTTTGTTGTTTTACTTACACATGTCACATTAGATTTTGACTTCGTGCTAACACTTCTTGTAAATAGGAAACTAATGGCTGAGGGAAACGTACATATGACTGTTGCTGAGCTCAATGAGCTAATTAACAACAGAGTTGCAGAGGCAATCGCACAGTATGCGCAGACACACAACACAGGGCCACAGGGTCCAGCTGGGGGATTGGTGAATCCACAAGTCTGCACGTTCAAGATGTTCTTGGACTGCAAACCTCACAATTTCAAAGGGTCGGAGGGGGCCATTGGACTCTTTCGGTGGATTGAAAAGGCGGAGTCTGTGTTTGAAATGTGCAACTGCCCTAACGAAAGCAAGGTGAAATTTGCTACAGGAACATTGGAGGGTCCAGCACTAACTTGGTGGAACTCAAATGTCCAGACTCTGGGGTTGGGAGAGGCTAATGCCTTAACATGGAATGACTTCAAAACTTTACTGCAAGAGGAGTACTGTCCTCGCAGTGAGATGCAGAAGTTGGAGGAGGAATACTGGCATCTCAAGATGGAGGGGTCAAACATTGAAGAGTATACGACCAGGTCACATGAGTTGGCCAGACTTCTACCACACATGGCTACTCCAGCCAGTAAGTGGATTGAAAGGTACATTGGAGGACTAGTGCCTCAGATTCAAGGGTTGGTGACTTCAGCAAATCCCACCACCATCCAACAAGCTGTTCGTTTAGCGCATCAGCTTACTGACCAGGCAGTGTTACAGGGGACTCTGCCCAAACGAACATCTGCTACCAAGGTAGGAGATCATAAGAGAAAGTGGGAAGGTAACAACTTCAAGGGTAACAACCAACAATCATATCAGCAAAACCGGAAACAAGACTCAAACAAGTCTTATCATGGTTCAAGCAGTGGTCAGCAATCATCATCGTCGGGGGGTTATATTGGCAAACACCCCAAGTGCAATAGGTGTGGTTACCATCATGCAGGTAATCAGTGTGAGAAAGCTAAGTGCCAGAGGTGTGGCAAGATTGGGCATGCGGCTAAGGATTGTAGCGGGGAACTACAGAACAACAACAACCAGAACAATAACCAGAACAACGCTCAGAAAGGTTGTTTTGAGTGTGGCAAGATGGGGCATTTTAAGAAAGATTGCCCACAGCTCAAGAAAGGCGGGGACAATAATGCCAATGGCAATGGAAATGGCAACGGTAGTGGAAATGGCACCAACAACAACAACAACAACAACAACAACAACAATGGTGCTAGGGGCAGGGCGTTTGTGATTGGAGGACGTCAAGCGCGGGAGGATCCCAACATTGTTACGGGTACGTTCCTCTTAAATAATCACTATGCCTCTATGTTATTTGACACCGGTGCCGATCGGAGTTTTGTGTCTAGTTCACTTGCTAAGTTGCTAAATGTTAGTCCCACTGCCTTAGATAGTCCATACACTGTGGAATTAGCTGATGGTAAGTTGATTGTAGTGGAAAATATTTTTAAGGGATGTATCCTTGATTTGATGGGTCAAACATTAGAAATCGATCTTATGCCTATTGCCTTAGGCAGTTTTGATGTAGTTATTGGCATGGACTGGTTGTCCAAACACCAGGCTGAAATAGTATGCCATGAAAAGATTGTTCGTATACCTCTTACAAATGGAGAGACGCTGTATGTACAAGGTGAAAAGATCAGTACGCCACTGCGTCTCATATCTTGTATGAAAGCACACAAGTGTCTACGTAAGGGTCATACAGCAGTTATAGCCCTTATAACTGAAAAACCTGTAGGTGAAAAGAAGATAGAAGATATACCCGTAGTTTGTGAATTTCCGGAGGTATTTCCAGAAGACTTACCGGGATTACCGCCTATCAGACAGGTGGAATTTCGAATCGACCTGACACCGGATGCAGCACCGATAGCTAGGGCGCCTTATCGACTTGCACCGTCAGAGATGCAAGAGTTATCTACACAATTGCAAGAATTGTTGGATAAGGGTTTCATACGACCTAGTTTTTCACCGTGGGGAGCTCCAGTATTGTTTGTTAAGAAGAAGGACGGAACTTTCCATATGTGTATCGATTACCGGGAATTGAATAAGGTTACTATTAAGAACCGGTATCCGTTACCCAGAATTGACGATCTGTTCGATCAATTGCAAGGTTCGAGTTACTACTCGAAGATTGATCTCAGGTCTGGTTATCATCAACTAAGAGTCCAGGAGGAGGATATCCCGAAGACAGCATTCAGAACACGCTATGGCCATTATGAGTTCTTGGTCATGCCATTTGGGTTGACAAACGCTCCAGCTGTATTCATGGATCTCATGAATCGTGTTTGTAAACCTTATCTTGATAAGTTTGTCATTGTTTTCATTGATGACATTCTCATCTATTCACAGTCTGAGGAGGAACACGCTGAACATCTTCGATTACTATTGGAATTATTGAAACAGGAACAATTGTACGCTAAGTTCTCGAAATGTGATTTCTGGATGCGAGAAGTACAATTCTTGGGTCATATAGTTAATGAAAAGGGCATACATGTTGATCCAGCGAAGATTGAAGCGATTAAGAATTGGGAAGCACCAAAGACTCCTACCGAGGTACGACAATTCCTTGGTTTGGCGGGTTACTACCGACGATTCATTGAAGGTTTCTCAAAGATCGCTCAACCACTTACAGCTCTTACGCACAAGGGAATGAAGTATAACTGGACGGATAAACAGGAAACTGCGTTCCAGTTACTGAAACAGAAACTCTGCAGCGCACCAATTCTGTCCTTACCGGAAGGGACGGAAGACTTTGCGGTGTATTGTGATGCATCTGCACAGGGTTTGGGATGTGTGTTGATGCAACGTGATAAGGTGATTGCTTATGCTTCCAGACAACTACGAACACACGAAAAGAATTACACTACTCATGACTTGGAATTAGGAGCAGTGGTTTTTGCTTTGAAAATTTGGAGGCATTATTTGTATGGAACTAAGTGTACTATTAACACTGATCATAAGAGTTTGCAACATATCTTTGATCAGAAGGAGCTTAATATGAGGCAACGACGCTGGGTTGAGTTGTTGAACGATTATGAGTGTGCGATTAAGTATCACCCGGGAAAAGCCAATGTAGTAGCTGACGCTCTGAGCAGAAAAGACACAACAGGAACAAGACGGGTTCGCGCACTTATGATGACAATACATACTGACTTACCTGACAAGGTACACAGTGCTCAGATCGAGGCCTTGAAAACGGAAAACTTAGTACCGGAATCTTTACGAGGAATGGAAGAACAATTGAATGTTAAACCTGATGGAATTCGTTATTTCATTGATCGAATGTGGATACCTTTGTATGGAGGTTTAAGGGAACTCGTGATGGATGAAGCACACAAGTCCAGGTATTCAGTCCATCCAGGATCAGACAAGATGTATCATGATTTGAAGGCACTGTATTGGTGGCCTCACATGAAAGCTGACATTGCTAAGTACGTTAGCAAATGTTTGACTTGTTCGAAAGTCAAGGTGGAATACCAGAAGCCATCTGGCTTACTGCAACAACCAGAGATACCGATGTGGAAGTGGGAACAGATTTCGATGGATTTCATTACTAAGTTACCCCGTACACCGACTGGTTGTGATACGATATGGGTAATTGTCGATCGATTAACGAAATTTGCACACTTCTTAGCAATCAAGGAAACTGATAAGATGGAGAAACTGACTCGCATTTACATCAAGGAAGTAGTAGCACGACATGGCGTGCCAATCTCTATCATATCAGATCGGGATGCTCGATTTACTTCCAACTTTTGGAAATCTCTTCATAAGTCATTGGGGACTCGCTTGGATATGAGTACCGCCTATCATCCACAGACCGACGGTCAAAGTGAACGAACGATTCAAACGCTCGAGGATATGTTACGAGCTTGTGTAATTGACTTTGGTGACAGCTGGGAGAATCATTTACCGTTAGTGGAATTCTCTTACAATAATAGTTATCATACAAGTATTCAAGCAGCACCGTTTGAAGCTTTGTATGGTCGCAAATGTCGTTCACCAGTTGCTGGGCTGAAATTGGTGACAGTCACATAACAGGTCCTGAACTAGTGCACGAGACGACAGAGAAGATAGTTCAAATCCGGAACCGTATGGCAGCGGCCCGGGATCGACAGAAGAGTTATGCTGACAAACGTCGCAAGCCGTTGGAATTTCAAGTAGGAGACCGAGTTCTTCTAAAGGTATCACCTTGGAAAGGTGTGATACGATTCGGCAAGCGCGGAAAGCTTAGTCCACGTTACGTAGGACCTTTTGAGATTCTGAAAAGGATTGGTCCGGTGGCGTATCAACTCAACTTACCGGATGAACTCAGTGGAGTTCATGATGTTTTTCACGTATCGAACTTGAAGAAATGTCTTTCTGATGAGACATTGATTGTTCCGTTGGAAGAAATACAAGTAGATGAACAACTACGATTTATTGAAGAACCAGCTGAAATTATGGACCTAGAGGTCAAACAACTGAAGCAAAGCAAGATTCCGATAGTCAAAGTTCGATGGCATTCAAGACGTGGTCCTGAATTCACATGGGAATGGGAAGACCAAATGATGAAGAAATATCCTCATCTATTCAAAACAGCTACTGCTAACACTGAGAGCGCACATTAAATTTCGGGACGAAATTTCCTTCAACAAGGGGATGACGTGATGCTTTCACACATCAACACTACAAATTTCAAACTGTAAGCACAAACATTTTATTCAATTGATTTTGTTATTAACATTTGTGCTACATTACAATTTATATATTTTATGTGCTACATTTCATATGTTACATGTTATGGTAGTACATACATGATTGGTTACACACATTTTGCTATGTATGGGGTTGCATAGTACAAACGGCTATAGAAACTCACTATGTGCTACATTTCATATGTTACATGCTATGGTAGTACATACATGATTGGTTACACACATTTTGCTATGTACGGGGTTGCATAGTACAAACGGCTATAGAAACTCACTATGTGTGAGGTTACACAACACAGTATGATCAAACACAAACAGTCACAGTTAGGTGAACTAACTAGTGTATACGCAAAACAGTCACATTGAACAATCACAATTGAGTTGTGATGTTGCAAGCATTAGACTATGTGTGTGAGTACACACAAGCACATAGAATGATCAAATCACACTAACACGCACAATCTGAACTTGTAAGTAGTTTCCTAACTACTCCTAACACTTGCTAATTTTCGGGACGAAAATTCCTTCAACAAGGGGATGATGTGACAATCCGACTTTTCGGATTAAGTTTGTTAACTGAAAAACAGTGAGATCACAGGCCCAACAAGACCAATTAGACCCAATGAAGTCTATGTAGGCCCAATAGAGCCAAAGTGGGCCCAATAAGCCCAAGGGTGGCCCAGTAAGGCCAAAGAAGGCCCAGTAAGGCCAAAGGGACGGCCCAATAAGGCCAAGGAAGGCCCAATGAGGCCCAATTGTATTTGAGAAGCCCAATTGGGTAAATTTAGCCCAACAATGAGTTAAAGGATTCGATTAGTGACTAGTCGGGATTGTCGGCTCAACTTTGTTAATCGAAATGATATGTTGTCGATCCGGAATAACCTATAGGAGTTAGGAATTAAGAAAAATAAATTCCTAAGTGCTAAATTGTTGAAGATTAAATTTATAATTGATTTTAGTATCAATTTTGACTCCTAAAAGTCAAAATTCGTCCATGTACATAAGAGGGAGTTATGAATTTCAATAGAAAATAAAGTAATGGTCGAATTAATGGTACTTAAAACACCTAATGATGATAATAATCGGTTATCATCAGTTATTACAATCATTATGGTCGGATTAAACCCAAATGATGATCTAGTTTATTAGAACCGTTACAAGCAATTGCAATTCATATAATTCGACATTAGTCTTCACAATTGAACTTCCAGAATCATATATCGGCACACTTAGAACCTGTTACATACCACAATTCGATTTCAATAGTTCGGGAAGAAGGATTTCGATCAAAGGGTTGCCGAATCTAGGGCTCAAAGTCGTTCTACATCAATTCGATATCAAAACAGGTTAGTGATTGATCATATACCTTCTAAAACAACCGATTAAGCTTAACCCTATGTTAATTCAGGGTTCCAATATCAAATTGTTCATAAACGATAATTAGGGTTCATATGGGGGATTGATTTGGGGATTTCGATTCAAATGAGATTTATAATCAAATCAATTATTTCTGTTAGCTTCAGAATAGTCCGATCAATAAGAAACATATGTTAATTTTGAATTACAACATCGAACTGTAAGAGATTAATATCTAGGGTTTGTTGTAAGAACGGTTTTAGGGATTCTGATTCAAATGAGTTTAAGAATGAAATTAATGGTTACTAGTAGTTTCAGAGTGTTCCGATTAAACTAAGACATAGACCAATTGCTGATTATAACATCGAATTGATTGAATTCAATAACTAGGGTTCATACTTAAAAACGGTTTAGGGGTTTTGATTCAAGTGGATTCAATAATTAAATTAATTGGCACAGACATGTTCGAAATGCATCTTTGAATGTAAACCATGTATTAATTTTATGAAATGATAATGAATTGAATAGAATCGAGTCGTGGGTTTTGGGACTCGAGTTCGAGGCTATGTAGATTCGTTTTCATAACATTGAATCATCGATTAATTGAATTAGAACCATGATTGAAGTCGTCTAGGATGATAGAACAGTAACCCTATGGTTTTAGGCTGGATCAAATTCGAATTGGAGATCAATTTGGGTTGAAGGCTTCGGCTAGGAACAACAAGGGGGAACCGGCCCATGTAGGTTTAAAACAATTTAATTTTGATATCTGGTGCGATACCCTAGCGGGCGAAGATGGTAGAGTGTGTGTGATGGGTGTGGCAGGTCGCGGGTTCGAACCCGAGGGCTGCCAGTTTTTACATTTTTGAACCATTTTTGATTTTAACTCATAACTCTTTCGTTTCAAATCCGTTTCAATCCGTTCAAGTTGCGTTGGAACCGTAACGGGAATACGAACACATTGGGATGTTAAAATTTATATTTTAATCCGAAACCGAAATCGCGTATAATTACGATTATTTAAATAAAATCAAATATGATTTTATTTAAACGATTTCAAAGGCACGCGTATTTACGTATGCACATTTCTGACACTTTAACATACGTGTGTTGACACGTATGTGATTTCAAGCACAAAACGACATTTCGAATAACACTAGGTTATTGTTTAAACACAGATTCTTCGTAGGAGGATTTCTTACACGAGCTTTTAGTGTTTGATCATTCTGCAATCATCAAAGGTGCGTACACGGCCCCTTTCTTATTTTAAACTGTTTTGGGGGAGAAAACATGTGCAACAAACTATTTTTAGATACATATCACTTGCATGAGTTAGCTGTTTACATTATGTGACAACATATCAACTTGAAAGTCCTTACACACCTCGAACCGTTTAGTTTGCTGTAATGCAAAGCGTGGTAGTTGGAAATAGATCTATTAGGTTTGACAAACCTCACCTGGTAGATGGGATCTACGCAGGTGTTTGACTGACCAAACACAATTTTACTATTGTTGTGATAGACAATAGTGGCAAGGCGAAAACATGCTATAGCATGGCAATCCGTCAGCTTCGGTGTCGAACACTTATGTAAATAGTTTATATGACTAGCTATCATGACTGTGCATGTGTGATTATGTTATCTACAATCTTGTTATTCAAACTGTTGTTTTGAACATTGTGAACGCTGAAAACCTGTGTTATGCACCAACCTTTGTGTTGACTTGATTTACATGTTTTCTCAGGACGCTAAGGCGCGCGTTAAAGCTGGCATGGACTAGGAGATAGAGTCTCATGCATTTTAAACATTTTGGATATTTGGATTTGAACATTTGAGTATTTTGTTTTGTAATGTTTACTTTACAACTGTTATTGGTTTTTAAACGCTTCCGCAACTTTTGAAAACTCTGATGTTATGTTTTAAAGACCAAAGTATGTTTTGAAATTCATATAGAGGTCTTCGCTATGTCTAATGATCTGAGATCCTGGTTTGTCACGTTCCCAAACGGTATGATTCCGTTAGTTGAAAATTGGGGGTGTGACAGATTGGTATCAGAGACATTGGTTATAGCGAACTAGGTTTGCATTTGTAAGCTTAGACTATGACTGTTAGACATTAGACACATATGTTTACACACATTGCCTTGAAATTACATATGACATTATGTAATTGACTTGTTTACACATTCCATGGCACTGCACTTACATATGGTATTATGTAACAGGCATGGCATCATCATCGGTACCCTACATTTATATTGATGACTCTGAGGACGAGGAACCGATAGTTCCGGCACCACCGTCATCACCACCACCACCTATTCCATCACCTCCACCATATGAGATGGATGAATCAGATCCGGAGGAGGATCCGGAGGAGCATCCAGACGAGGATCCCGAGGAGGACCCGGATGAGGATCCGGAAGAGGAGCCAGAGGAGGGCACTCAGCAGATCCCTGCTGAGGGACCCTCTGCACATCCACCACCAGTACTAGATGCTCCTGAGCCTAAGAGGCAAAGGACGGACGCTGAGGAGATCGCCAAACTGCGCGAGGATCTGGAGGTAGCAGAAGATAGGATAGCACAGAGATCTCAGGAATTATGGGATGCTATTGAGAGGCAGGATAATCTTGCCCATCTGGTTCATGATATGCGGGATGAGATGATCAATTTGATTGGTCGTCTAGAAGAGTCAGAGAACCGAGAGGAAATTTTGGCGGGCAGGGTTGAAGCCTTGGAGGATTTAGTGGCCTCTGAGAATGAGGAACAGGATGATGATGAGGAGGAGGAACCAGCACCAGTTGTTGAGTCCGACCCTGAATCCACAGTTGAGGACGATTGATTTTTTTTTCTTTTCTTGTTTGTTTAAACTTATTAGGAACGGGTTGTGTTCCTACATTAGTAGTTTGAAAACTTATGTTTGATTTCAAAAGTATTGTACTCAAAGAAAGTTTCTATCTATGGAAGAATTATTATTTATTTTCAACAGCTGTGTTGATTTATATTACATGTTGTGTTTGTTGTTTTACTTACACATGTCACATTAGATTTTGACTTCGTGCTAACACTTCTTGTAAATAGGAAACTAATGGCTGAGGGAAACGTACATATGACTGTTGCTGAGCTCAATGAGCTAATTAACAACAGAGTTGCAGAGGCAATCGCACAGTATGCGCAGACACACAACACAGGGCCACAGGGTCCAGCTGGGGGATTGGTGAATCCACAAGTCTGCACGTTCAAGATGTTCTTGGACTGCAAACCACACAATTTCAAAGGGTCGGAGGGGGCCATTGGACTCCTTCGGTGGATTGAAAAGGCGGAGTCTGTGTTTGAAATGTGCAACTGCCCTAACGAAAGCAAGGTGAAATTTGCTACAGGAACATTGGAGGGTCCAGCACTAACTTGGTGGAACTCAAATGTCCAGACTCTGGGGTTGGGAGAGGCTAATGCCTTAACATGGAATGACTTCAAAACTTTACTGCAAGAGGAGTACTGTCCTCGCAGTGAGATGCAGAAGTTGGAGGAGGAATACTGGCATCTCAAGATGGAGGGGTCAAACATTGAAGAGTATACGACCAGGTCACATGAGTTGGCCAGACTTCTACCACACATGGCTACTCCAGCCAGTAAGTGGATTGAAAGGTACATTGGAGGACTAGTGCCTCAGATTCAAGGGTTGGTGACTTCAGCAAATCCCACCACCATCCAACAAGCTGTTCGTTTAGCGCATCAGCTTACTGACCAGGCAGTGTTACAGGGGACTCTGCCCAAACGAACATCTGCTACCAAGGTAGGAGATCATAAGAGAAAGTGGGAAGGTAACAACTTCAAGGGTAACAACCAACAATCATATCAGCAAAACCGGAAACAAGACTCAAACAAGTCTTATCATGGTTCAAGCAGTGGTCAGCAATCATCATCGTCGGGGGGTTATATTGGCAAACACCCCAAGTGCAATAGGTGTGGTTACCATCATGCAGGTAATCAGTGTGAGAAAGCTAAGTGCCAGAGGTGTGGCAAGATTGGGCATGCGGCTAAGGATTGTAGCGGGGAACTACAGAACAACAACAACCAGAACAATAACCAGAACAACGCTCAGAAAGGTTGTTTTGAGTGTGGCAAGATGGGGCATTTTAAGAAAGATTGCCCACAGCTCAAGAAAGGCGGGGACAATAATGCCAATGGCAATGGAAATGGCAACGGTAGTGGAAATGGCACCACCAACAACAACAACAACAACAACAACAACAACAACAATGGTGCTAGGGGCAGGGCGTTTGTGATTGGAGGACGTCAAGCGCGGGAGGATCCCAACATTGTTACGGGTACGTTCCTCTTAAATAATCACTATGCCTCTATGTTATTTGACACCGGTGCCGATCGGAGTTTTGTATCTAGTTCACTTGCTAAGTTGCTAAATGTTAGTCCCACTGCCTTAGATAGTCCATACACTGTGGAATTAGCTGATGGTAAGTTGATTGTAGTGGAAAATATTTTTAAGGGATGTATCCTTGATTTGATGGGTCAAACATTAGAAATCGATCTTATGCCTATTGCCTTAGGCAGTTTTGATGTAGTTATTGGCATGGACTGGTTGTCCAAACACCAGGCTGAAATAGTATGCCATGAAAAGATTGTTCGTATACCTCTTACAAATGGAGAGACGCTGTATGTACAAGGTGAAAAGATCAGTACGCCACTGCGTCTCATATCTTGTATGAAAGCACACAAGTGTCTACGTAAGGGTCATACAGCAGTTATAGCCCTTATAACTGAAAAACCTGTAGGTGAAAAGAAGATAGAAGATATACCCGTAGTTTGTGAATTTCCGGAGGTATTTCCAGAAGACTTACCGGGATTACCGCCTATCAGACAGGTGGAATTTCGAATCGACCTGACACCGGATGCAGCACCGATAGCTAGGGCGCCTTATCGACTTGCACCGTCAGAGATGCAAGAGTTATCTACACAATTGCAAGAATTGTTGGATAAGGGTTTCATACGACCTAGTTTTTCACCGTGGGGAGCTCCAGTATTGTTTGTTAAGAAGAAGGACGGAACTTTCCATATGTGTATCGATTACCGGGAATTGAATAAGGTTACTATTAAGAACCGGTATCCGTTACCCAGAATTGACGATCTGTTCGATCAATTGCAAGGTTCGAGTTACTACTCGAAGATTGATCTCAGGTCTGGTTATCATCAACTAAGAGTCCAGGAGGAGGATATCCCGAAGACAGCATTCAGAACACGCTATGGCCATTATGAGTTCTTGGTCATGCCATTTGGGTTGACAAACGCTCCAGCTGTATTCATGGATCTCATGAATCGTGTTTGTAAACCTTATCTTGATAAGTTTGTCATTGTTTTCATTGATGACATTCTCATCTATTCACAGTCTGAGGAGGAACACGCTGAACATCTTCGATTACTATTGGAATTATTGAAACAGGAACAATTGTACGCTAAGTTCTCGAAATGTGATTTCTGGATGCGAGAAGTACAATTCTTGGGTCATATAGTTAATGAAAAGGGCATACATGTTGATCCAGCGAAGATTGAAGCGATTAAGAATTGGGAAGCACCAAAGACTCCTACCGAGGTACGACAATTCCTTGGTTTGGCGGGTTACTACCGACGATTCATTGAAGGTTTCTCAAAGATCGCTCAACCACTTACAGCTCTTACGCACAAGGGAATGAAGTATAACTGGACGGATAAACAGGAAACTGCGTTCCAGTTACTGAAACAGAAACTCTGCAGCGCACCAATTCTGTCCTTACCGGAAGGGACGGAAGACTTTGCGGTGTATTGTGATGCATCTGCACAGGGTTTGGGATGTGTGTTGATGCAACGTGATAAGGTGATTGCTTATGCTTCCAGACAACTACGAACACACGAAAAGAATTACACTACTCATGACTTGGAATTAGGAGCAGTGGTTTTTGCTTTGAAAATTTGGAGGCATTATTTGTATGGAACTAAGTGTACTATTAACACTGATCATAAGAGTTTGCAACATATCTTTGATCAGAAGGAGCTTAATATGAGGCAACGACGCTGGGTTGAGTTGTTGAACGATTATGAGTGTGCGATTAAGTATCACCCGGGAAAAGCCAATGTAGTAGCTGACGCTCTGAGCAGAAAAGACACAACAGGAACAAGACGGGTTCGCGCACTTATGATGACAATACATACTGACTTACCTGACAAGGTACACAGTGCTCAGATCGAGGCCTTGAAAACGGAAAACTTAGTACCGGAATCTTTACGAGGAATGGAAGAACAATTGAATGTTAAACCTGATGGAATTCGTTATTTCATTGATCGAATGTGGATACCTTTGTATGGAGGTTTAAGGGAACTCGTGATGGATGAAGCACACAAGTCCAGGTATTCAGTCCATCCAGGATCAGACAAGATGTATCATGATTTGAAGGCACTGTATTGGTGGCCTCACATGAAAGCTGACATTGCTAAGTACGTTAGCAAATGTTTGACTTGTTCGAAAGTCAAGGTGGAATACCAGAAGCCATCTGGCTTACTGCAACAACCAGAGATACCGATGTGGAAGTGGGAACAGATTTCGATGGATTTCATTACTAAGTTACCCCGTACACCGACTGGTTGTGATACGATATGGGTAATTGTCGATCGATTAACGAAATTTGCACACTTCTTAGCAATCAAGGAAACTGATAAGATGGAGAAACTGACTCGCATTTACATCAAGGAAGTAGTAGCACGACATGGCGTGCCAATCTCTATCATATCAGATCGGGATGCTCGATTTACTTCCAACTTTTGGAAATCTCTTCATAAGTCATTGGGGACTCGCTTGGATATGAGTACCGCCTATCATCCACAGACCGACGGTCAAAGTGAACGAACGATTCAAACGCTCGAGGATATGTTACGAGCTTGTGTAATTGACTTTGGTGACAGCTGGGAGAATCATTTACCGTTAGTGGAATTCTCTTACAATAATAGTTATCATACAAGTATTCAAGCAGCACCGTTTGAAGCTTTGTATGGTCGCAAATGTCGTTCACCAGTTGCTGGGCTGAAATTGGTGACAGTCACATAACAGGTCCTGAACTAGTGCACGAGACGACAGAGAAGATAGTTCAAATCCGGAACCGTATGGCAGCGGCCCGGGATCGACAGAAGAGTTATGCTGACAAACGTCGCAAGCCGTTGGAATTTCAAGTAGGAGACCGAGTTCTTCTAAAGGTATCACCTTGGAAAGGTGTGATACGATTCGGCAAGCGCGGAAAGCTTAGTCCACGTTACGTAGGACCTTTTGAGATTCTGAAAAGGATTGGTCCGGTGGCGTATCAACTCAACTTACCGGATGAACTCAGTGGAGTTCATGATGTTTTTCACGTATCGAACTTGAAGAAATGTCTTTCTGATGAGACATTGATTGTTCCGTTGGAAGAAATACAAGTAGATGAACAACTACGATTTATTGAAGAACCAGCTGAAATTATGGACCTAGAGGTCAAACAACTGAAGCAAAGCAAGATTCCGATAGTCAAAGTTCGATGGCATTCAAGACGTGGTCCTGAATTCACATGGGAATGGGAAGACCAAATGATGAAGAAATATCCTCATCTATTCAAAACAGCTACTGCTAACACTGAGAGCGCACATTAAATTTCGGGACGAAATTTCCTTCAACAAGGGGATGACGTGATGCTTTCACACATCAACACTACAAATTTCAAACTGTAAGCACAAACATTTTATTCAATTGATTTTGTTATTAACATTTGTGCTACATTACAATTTATATATTTTATGTGCTACATTTCATATGTTACATGTTATGGTAGTACATACATGATTGGTTACACACATTTTGCTATGTACGGGGTTGCATAGTACAAACGGCTATAGAAACTCACTATGTGCTACATTTCATATGTTACATGTTATGGTAGTACATACATGATTGGTTACACACATTTTGCTATGTACGGGGTTGCATAGTACAAACGGCTATAGAAACTCACTATGTGTGAGGTTACACAACACAGTATGATCAAACACAAACAGTCACAGTTAGGTGAACTAACTAGTGTATACGCAAAACAGTCACATTGAACAATCACAATTGAGTTGTGATGTTGCAAGCATTAGACTATGTGTGTGAGTACACACAAGCACACAGAATGATCAAATCACACTAACACGCACAATCTGAACTTGTAAGTAGTTTCCTAACTACTCCTAACACTTGCTAATTTTCGGGACGAAAATTCCTTCAACAAGGGGATGATGTGACAATCCGACTTTTCGGATTAAGTTTGTTAACTGAAAAACAGTGAGATCACAGGCCCAACAAGACCAATTAGACCCAATGAAGTCTATGTAGGCCCAATAGAGCCAAAGTGGGCCCAATAAGCCCAAGGGTGGCCCAGTAAGGCCAAAGAAGGCCCAGTAAGGCCAAAGGGACGGCCCAATAAGGCCAAGGAAGGCCCAATGAGGCCCAATTGTATTTGAGAAGCCCAATTGGGTAAATTTAGCCCAACAATGAGTTAAAGGATTCGATTAGTGACTAGTCGGGATTGTCGGCTCAACTTTGTTAATCGAAATGATATGTTGTCGATCCGGAATAACCTATAGGAGTTAGGAATTAAGAAAAATAAATTCCTAAGTGCTAAATTGTTGAAGATTAAATTTATAATTGATTTTAGTATCAATTTTGACTCCTAAAAGTCAAAATTCGTCCATGTACATAAGAGGGAGTTATGAATTTCAATAGAAAATAAAGTAATGGTCGAATTAATGGTACTTAAAACACCTAATGATGATAATAATCGGTTATCATCAGTTATTACAATCATTATGGTCGGATTAAACCCAAATGATGATCTAGTTTATTAGAACCGTTACAAGCAATTGCAATTCATATAATTCGACATTAGTCTTCACAATTGAACTTCCAGAATCATATATCGGCACACTTAGAACCTGTTACATACCACAATTCGATTTCAATAGTTCGGGAAGAAGGATTTCGATCAAAGGGTTGCCGAATCTAGGGCTCAAAGTCGTTCTACATCAATTCGATATCAAAACAGGTTAGTGATTGATCATATACCTTCTAAAACAACCGATTAAGCTTAACCCTATGTTAATTCAGGGTTCCAATATCAAATTGTTCATAAACGATAATTAGGGTTCATATGGGGGATTGATTTGGGGATTTCGATTCAAATGAGATTTATAATCAAATCAATTATTTCTGTTAGCTTCAGAATAGTCCGATCAATAAGAAACATATGTTAATTTTGAATTACAACATCGAACTGTAAGAGATTAATATCTAGGGTTTGTTGTAAGAACGGTTTTAGGGATTCTGATTCAAATGAGTTTAAGAATGAAATTAATGGTTACTAGTAGTTTCAGAGTGTTCCGATTAAACTAAGACATAGACCAATTGCTGATTATAACATCGAATTGATTGAATTCAATAACTAGGGTTCATACTTAAAAACGGTTTAGGGGTTTTGATTCAAGTGGATTCAATAATTAAATTAATTGGCACAGACATGTTCGAAATGCATCTTTGAATGTAAACCATGTATTAATTTTATGAAATGATAATGAATTGAATAGAATCGAGTCGTGGGTTTTGGGACTCGAGTTCGAGGCTATGTAGATTCGTTTTCATAACATTGAATCATCGATTAATTGAATTAGAACCATGATTGAAGTCGTCTAGGATGATAGAACAGTAACCCTATGGTTTTAGGCTGGATCAAATTCGAATTGGAGATCAATTTGGGTTGAAGGCTTCGGCTAGGAACAACAAGGGGGAACCGGCCCATGTAGGTTTAAAACAATTTAATTTTGATATCTGGTGCGATACCCTAGCGGGCGAAGATGGTAGAGTGTGTGTGATGGGTGTGGCAGGTCGCGGGTTCGAACCCGAGGGCTGCCAGTTTTTACATTTTTGAACCATTTTTGATTTTAACTCATAACTCTTTCGTTTCAAATCCGTTTCAATCCGTTCAAGTTGCGTTGGAACCGTAACGGGAATACGAACACATTGGGATGTTAAAATTTATATTTTAATCCGAAACCGAAATCGCGTATAATTACGATTATTTAAATAAAATCAAATATGATTTTATTTAAACGATTTCAAAGGCACGCGTATTTACGTATGCACATTTCTGACACTTTAACATACGTGTGTTGACACGTATGTGATTTCAAGCACAAAACGACATTTCGAATAACACTAGGTTATTGTTTAAACACAGATTCTTCGTAGGAGGATTTCTTACACGAGCTTTTAGTGTTTGATCATTCTGCAATCATCAAAGGTGCGTACACGGCCCCTTTCTTATTTTAAACTGTTTTGGGGGAGAAAACATGTGCAACAAACTATTTTTAGATACATATCACTTGCATGAGTTAGCTGTTTACATTATGTGACAACATATCAACTTGAAAGTCCTTACACACCTCGAACCGTTTAGTTTGCTGTAATGCAAAGCGTGGTAGTTGGAAATAGATCTATTAGGTTTGACAAACCTCACCTGGTAGATGGGATCTACGCAGGTGTTTGACTGACCAAACACAATTTTACTATTGTTGTGATAGACAATAGTGGCAAGGCGAAAACATGCTATAGCATGGCAATCCGTCAGCTTCGGTGTCGAACACTTATGTAAATAGTTTATATGACTAGCTATCATGACTGTGCATGTGTGATTATGTTATCTACAATCTTGTTATTCAAACTGTTGTTTTGAACATTGTGAACGCTGAAAACCTGTGTTATGCACCAACCTTTGTGTTGACTTGATTTACATGTTTTCTCAGGACGCTAAGGCGCGCGTTAAAGCTGGCATGGACTAGGAGATAGAGTCTCATGCATTTTAAACATTTTGGATATTTGGATTTGAACATTTGAGTATTTTGTTTTGTAATGTTTACTTTACAACTGTTATTGGTTTTTAAACGCTTCCGCAACTTTTGAAAACTCTGATGTTATGTTTTAAAGACCAAAGTATGTTTTGAAATTCATATAGAGGTCTTCGCTATGTCTAATGATCTGAGATCCTGGTTTGTCACGTTCCCAAACGGTATGATTCCGTTAGTTGAAAATTGGGGGTGTGACAAAATCCTTGCAACCCGTGATGATACGATGATTAGGAATCAACGTTATGAGTAAAATCGAACACCACGGGCAAGAATACGAAGTTGGAGATGCAGAAGGGGCTCTGAAACCGAGGAGGATACTGAGGAATGATTAGTTACCCTAAAACATTCTGTTTGTCGGGTATTTATAGTCCATAGTTTGTCATACGAATGAGTTGCACGAAGCACTCATTCATACGAATGACTTTACATGAAGGAACCTTTCACACGAACGAATCAGACCTTTGATTAATTCGTACGAACCGAAGAGTGACTTGGTTCCTTCGCATGAAAGGACATTCGTTGGTCCTTCATTCGTCCGAATGAACTCATTCTTAGGTTCATTCATACGAAGGAGAACAGAATGTTATATCAATTCAAAATTAATACATGTTAGGCATATACATTCAAAGTCAATACTAGATAAAACTTGTAAATCATTCATAGTCAAATCTTTACATGTAAACACAAAATTCAATAACTGAACTAGGGATAAAACATGCATCTACATACTCCCCCTTAGACCTAGTTCTTTACAATAACTTCATCGGTCTTCAAAAACTTCTGTGATAATGCTTTCCAGTCAGAGCCATCATGAATATCAAAACCAAAGCAAAGCCGGATAACTCTCATGTATTGCAAAGCCTGCTCCAAGTCACCAAGATCAAAGAAAATATGATATCTATATAGGATCTTGACATCTTCCTCAGATAGATTTGTCAGCCACATAGGATCAAAAACTCGAATGGTATCCCACTTGCCTTCCTGGCATAGAACTATCACAGCCTGAGAAGTTCTACCATCATAGTACCACTGTAGGTCTCAAACCGGATCAAAAACGAAACTTTATCTTCTAAATCATCATCAATGATCTCTAACAAGTGCGGAATCCAAGTTAGAATCAAGAAAGCAAGTAGAAAAATGTAATCTTTGTATAAATACTGAAAATTCGAGTACAAGTGCCTCAATACGTGTAGAGAGCAAATGCCTCGAGATTCCAACCTAAACCTGTACAAAATACGTCTATTTATACTAGGCCTACGTGTATTCGAAATCTAATACAAAAATTCGAGTACACGAACACATCGTGTACGCGAAGTGGCTGCACACGAAAATGGTCAAATCAGTGCATTGACTCTTTCTAGGTTGACTTTGTCAGTCTTCAACGCTTTCAGGGCTCTACAAACTCCCCCTAGACTGGCGAAGTCATCCAATAGGATGAGTGACATTGTGTGGTCTAGCTCCGGCATAAAGTTTCAGCTCGACAACATAAGCAACTACGCGAGTGAATGGCTTAGCTTCATCATCATTCCCAGAGTATACTCGTATTGGAGACTCATGTAACTTCATCATGTCTTCATTTCCGTACTTCAAGAGATCCATAGGGTCAAGAATGATATCAACATCATCAACATTGTCTTTGTTCTTGATGATGACTGCTGCAAGATTGAGATCGTCATAGTACCAAGATAAGAAGTTGGCCAATGAATTGTCTAGAACTCTAGGAGACACTGGAACTGCTATCTCAACATGAGGTGGAGGATACTTATAGTATATCCAAGGCTTCTTCGTCTTCGGATCGATAATGCAAGTTGAAACAAAACACCTTCCCTTGGCTGTGCGCATCATAGGAAAGTCCTTCTCATATTGTTCGTTAATAAACTTGGCAAACAGATCAACCTGAGAGTCTTTGGAAAGATTGAAGAACATAGCTTTGTTGATGCTTCGAATATCAACCTCTGGCATTGTGCAGAAATCTCTCGGCTTCTTATAGAATTCGACCTTTCCATTCATCCTCTTTACCAGATAAATGTCCCTTACTTTTTCATACATCCAGCAGCATACGTTGGACCTGTCATTGCGAACAACGAACATGTTTCTATCATCGGAAATAAATGTGTGCTCTGAATTTTCTTCATTTATCTCCTTGAACCAAGCAGATTTATCCACAGTAGGAGACAGTGTCCAATCCTTCTTCTTGTCAAACCAGCTGACAATTACTTCATGGAGAGAGGTGACCTCTTGTTCCAATGCATCAATGTATTTGTGGGCATACAAATAATCAATATAAGGATCGGAGGAAACGTTGCCAAGGATAATGTTTTCAGGTTCCTCTTCGACAGATGCCCCTCTGGAAGACTCAGCTTCTCCTTCGGCTTCTTTACCGATTCCATCAAAAAGATAATCATCGGGAAGATCCTTGAAGAAGTCATCAAGCCCGGTATTCTCCATATTAGCTCCTGGAAGACTTTCACCGAATAAAATGTCATTGGGAATATCTCCAAATAGATCATCATAGTGACTGGTGGGCTTTCCTGAAGAGGATGGATTTCCAGTGGCTCCTCCTTGATCTTTGTCGTCTGGAGGTCTTTGATCCTTTCCTTTATCATCTCCACCATTGTCATCCTCCTTGTCATCCTTCTTTTAAGGAGAATCTTTCTTATTCTGATCATCACCATTATCATTATCATCACTATCATCATTATCATTATCATCCTTATCCTCATCATCAGACTCTGGAACTTCTTCTCCTTTCAGTCTTCTGATTTCTTTGCTCATGCTGTAGTTTTCTATAGAAAGGAATTTGATGACCTTTCGGTGTGCCTTGATCTGCCCGTGAAACTCCTCCAGTTTGTTTGTTATCTTTAGCATTTCTTCTTTTATGATTCAGATATTGGCATCCTTTTCTTCAGCTTCTTTTTCAAGCATGAAGACTCTGTCTTGCAAACCAATGAGATCAACAGGCACTTCTTTAGGTTC
The DNA here is from genome assembly GCA_009363875.1 of Mikania micrantha. Lineage (NCBI taxonomy): Eukaryota > Viridiplantae > Streptophyta > Magnoliopsida > Asterales > Asteraceae > Mikania > Mikania micrantha. The sequence continues at coordinate 92,362,426 of CM018692.1, forward strand.
ATAAGATGATTATGCGTGCAAGGGAGATTTACCCTTGTCACTTTGTACATGAGGTGGAGATGGAGGAGTTTCGGTGTGAGAGATGGGGTTAGTAAAAGATGGAGTTGGGGATCTGGCAGGAATTTTGATGACTAGGTTTGGTTTTGCTGGTTGTGAAGTTGACTTAGGTTTTGAAGGTGGTTTGGGCTTTGTGGGTGGCTTGGGCTGTGTAGGTATTTTGGGCTTTGTGGGTGGTTTAGGTTGTGCCGGTGGCTTTGTTTGTGAGGGTGGCTTGAGTTTTGAAGGTGGAGGTGACTGTGTAAGTGAAGGTGGTTGTGTTGGTGGATGTGGTTGTGTAGGTGGAGGTGGTAGAATCGATGCAACTGATGAGAAGGATAAGCCAGAGAACATCTGCTGTAACCTGGGATCTCTGGTTCTCCTGGCCATCGTCTTTTGCCTCTTTTTCTTAGGTGATGACTCTGGAGTTGGAGTATAATCGACATCCTGCGCTTCCTCCCGTTCTTCTCTTGTTTGAGGCGGTTTTTCAGCAATAAATTCTTCACTTGAAGATGATGAGGTCTCGAAGATGTGTCCCTCGGGAGTTGTGCCAGTCTGTGTACCAGTAGGAACATCATGTTCTTCAGCAACTATGGCTACTGGGGTTCCTGGCATATCTTCATCGGCACCATCTCCCACAAATCTTCCAAACTTTATCAGGGGCCTCTCCCCAGTATACTGTTTCTTTCCCCGCTTATTCATCTTCATATACCCAAAAATGTCGTCCCTCATCCTCTTGATTTCCAGAGTACCAAGTGTGGGAGTCAGAGAGGGATATCTCTTGTTGATGATAATCTGCAAAAATCTTGGAAAAGCAAGGAACCGCTCCTTCCGTCTTCCTTTGATGTTCTCGTGCATGTCAAGAAAAATCATCTTCGAGAAGTTAAACTCCATTCCAAGTGCTAAAGCCACCAGACAGGAACTAAGAGTCTAGTTCAGGACATCGTATCCTCCTTTCCGTCCGGAGAGACATTGTGTAACTATGTGCGCCAGGTGCCTCCAGTAGGGTTGTAGCAGTTTCTTCTCTGTTGGAGGGTAGGCACCTTCGTGTCCCATCTGAAATACAGTTCGGTTCACCAAATCTTGATCAAGCTCAACTAGGTCAGATTCTTTATCTCTGAACTGTAGACATTCTCTGATAATCTGCTCAGTGATAACAATGGGATGACCTTGGATCTTTCCAACAATACTAATTTCCCATTTGCATCAGTACTTTCTTCTACTGTTGTGACACCCCGTAATTTCCAGGTCAGCTTTGATTTTATTTAAATGTTTATTTAAATGCATTATGTACACGTGGCACTAGAATTAGATTGATTTAGTGTGACACGTGGCACGACAGTACGAACACTGACACATGACTTGATAATTCGTGGAATTATCGGCAAACAGCACACACGTGTCAAAACACACGAACGTTGGTGAACGTCTAACACATTGTGAAACACAGCACTCGAAACCTCACGAAACACTCACACATTGAACTTGGAAGTTCAAACAAGGCCAAACGAAAGTTCGTAAACGTGAAAACGGCAACGAACGGATCAAACCAATGAAAATGGGCCTATTGGGCTCACCAGGGGATCTGTCGCGCTACGCGACGATCCAGAAGGACACTGTCGCGATACGCGACAAGTGGCGGGGGAAATTTGAACGCGGAACTCTCTCGCGCTACGCGAGGGGAAGTCTTGAACCTGTCGCGCTACGCGAGGAGACCCAGTTCGCAGAATCTTTATTTAACCAAGATGAAATCATTTCTTGGCCACCCTACACACATCTCCCGAGCTCTAGCACCATAATTCGGCTCTACTTCGTCATTTCACCTGCAACATCACCATTGAAGCTCCTAGAAGCCATTTTTTGAAGATTTGAAGCTCTTGGAAGCTTGAACACCATTGAAGGGAGGCCTCTAGACCTCAACCACCATCACCACCTCCTTGTTGACTGATAAGGCTGCTGTCCAGAAGTCTCCAGAGCTGCTCCAACACCCTCTTGTCGATCTAAAGCTTGTGAGGTATCCCCTACATGTTTACACACACTCTTTTCATTCCTACACTCACATGCAAGTGATAAATCACACATGCAAGCATGGGTAAAGCACATGCACGAATTTTGTTTATGGGTTTATTAGTTTTGATGTGATCTATGATGATCTAACATGATTAGATGATGTTTGGTGATGATCCATGATGGTGGGTATTGATAGAACACATGATTTGTATGCAAAATGTTGATATATTGCCATGCATGTATGATCTAGGATGGTTGGGATGATTTTGAGTACTTTTGAATGTTCATAGATGATATTGGGAGCATACTACATGATTTGATTTAGTTTAGAATGGTTAAAATATGATTTTTGACAATCTTTCTATTTATAGAAACTTTTTGTTGGTAAAATGATGTTATGAATGATATGGTAGACATGCATGTATATGGAATTGATGCTAGGATGTTAATATGATGATAAGAATGTCTAAAATGTGATTTGATGATGTTTATGGTCGTTTCTAGCAATATTACCATTTTTAGTAACTTTTTGGGTAAGAATATTGATAGATGATGAAATCGGATATGTTGACATGATTAAATGTTGTTAGATGACATATTATGATGAATGATGATATGAAAAGTTGTTTAGAAACGTTTAAATGGTGATTTGATGCAAAAACTACAAAGTTACTATATTTAGTAACTTTATTTTTGCAAAAACCGATTTGTACACGTGTTGTATGATTTGAGCATGCTAAATGGCTTAAAATACTATAACATGATTATTAGTTGTTAAATTAGATGGTTTCCGATGTCACGAATGCTATAAATGGAAACTTTCCATTTTAGGAAACTTTTGTGCACTAACATGTTGTAAACGACTTATGTGAATCCGTATGATGATGTGCTATGTGTTAACATGATCCCGTAGGACTATTGAACATGCTAGAACTATAAAACCGTCATGCTTTGTGAACTTTCTAAAAATGGAAACTTACTATAAATAGTAAGTTGTCCATAAACGCGACCTACGCGTTTTGCACACGACAAACACTTACACGATTGCTACACGAGTCACAAACCGTCACACGGTTCACCAACGGGTCGTTGACTTGACACGGTCAACTTTGGTCAAACACGGTCAACTTTGGTCAAACACGGTCAACTTTGGTCAAACACGGTCAACTTTGGCCAAACACGGTCAACTTTGGTCAAACATGGTCAAACACGGTCAATGTGGACCAACACGAGCAAACACGGTCATTGTGGACCGACACGGACAAACATGAACAACCAAGGGTTGTTGGACACAAACACGGGCACTAACACGAACACTAGCACGGTCACTTACACGAACTCACATACGGTATACGATATAGGTTGCCGGTGACCGAGACGTGCTACTTGACGTTCAGGAGCTTACGCTTACACACTACTTCATCACTAAGGTGAGTTTACGGCCCCTCTTTACTCTTTTTCAAATGCTTTTAAATAGGGGGAGAATACTAGTTGCATCGAGTCAAACATTATTGCTATTACAAACATTTTTGTGTATGCTGGTTTATTGGACAAACATTAAGTGTTGAACTCGTTACAAGCCCTCACAAAGTCTTACCGTTAATGTACGAACAACGTGGTAGGTTTGGATGGATCCATTAGGGAATGACTAACCCCACGGGGCACCATGTTGACTGAGTGTCATAACCCGTGCAAATTCTGACCTAACTTGCTATGTATACGAGGCATAGCGGAGGCAAGAGCAAACAAGTCTAGTTCGGTAGTGACGCACTGACACTTTGGGCCTAGGGCTCGGTACTAACATTGATAAACAGCATGACACACTTTTCATTACTATATGTATATCAAAACCTGTGAACTCACCAACCATTGTGTTGACACTTGTTTTTAAACTTGTATTCTCAGGTAACTAGCATGACAGGCTCGTGGAGCAGGAAAGTACATAGGGGACATGAGTATAGGGTCCCACATGCATTTGTTTTCGTGTCTTTTGAAAACAATTTGACTTTATCTTATTTAAAACGTTGTTGTATTAAACTACTTACCATTTCCGCTGTGTAAACAATCATTTTCCGCTGCATGTTATGACTTATTTATTCCGCTGCAATACTACTTTATTTCCGCTGCAAACTAATTTATCAAGTGTATGTGTCAAACTTGGATTTGTAAACGCATATAGAGGTGTTCTATATGACCTTGAGCTGTGATTCTGGACACGTCACATCCACGTGGACATACGCCACGAGTGGGAAATTGGGGGTGTGACAGACTGGTATCAGAGCCTTGGTTATAGAGAACTAGGTTTGCATATAGTAAGCTTAGACTATAGCCATTGCTCAACTTTAGACACTACACTTAGAACTTGCACATTGATGATATTATTGCTTATGTTAAACTATTACTTACTAACGTGAAACTTACAGGATGGCCGACAACAACAGCAACGCTAACCGGAGCGCAGCTAGACCCACGGGCACAGATGATTTGGCGGCAGAGAGTCGGCGACGGATCGACGACATAGTATCACAGGTTGACGCCGAGATGGACCGGCGGGCGAGGGACGCAGCACGGGCCAGATATTGGGGATGGCTTCCCACCATACTCCAGAGTTGGATCGTCGAGGAGAGAGTACCTCCATATCGATATCCCGGCGACACCACTCCAGGACACCGACTACCACCGTTCGGAGTGCCGATGGAGCAGGCCTTCGCGGCACATGTTGCTTGCACACGACGGGAAGTCTGGAGGGGTAGGGAGCTAACAGACGAGGTCCGAGTTCTTCGCGAGAAGAGCGATCGATTGGAGAGGCAGAACGAGAGACTGGAGGAGCGCAACAACAGATTGGAAGCCCAGATGGAGGCCCTACGACTCCAAATGTCCCAACTACTGACCGAGCATGGACAGGTCGTCGATGTCGTGCAGGAACACGACGTGCGTATAACCGAGAATCGGACGGACATCACCGAGACTCAGGCCATGGTGCAGGCCAGTGATGCCATGCTTAATGCATGGGCTGCACAGTTTATTGAGGAACCACCTCAGGAGGATGGTCCCGAGTTCGAGGCCGAGGACCTCGAAGAAGAGAACCTTGATGAGGATCCTAATGAGGATCCGGAGGAGGATGATGATGACGGGGACGCTGCTAGCGATATCTCACACGTCTCTATGGATTCGGATTAGAGGACTGTTGTATTTGGTATTTTCTTATTTTAGCCTAGACGAGCGGGATGTGCTCGAAGAACTTATTATGTATTTCCTTTTGAAATTATTGTACTTCAAGCTTATTATTAATGAGAATTATGTTTTGTCTTAATTATTACATGTTGACCATGATTGCTTGATAACATAACATCTGACTTGACTACTAGCATGACATATGATCTGACTTCTGACATAACATCTGACTTGACTTCTCTTATGACATTGGCTAATGCTCGAACCCATGCTAACTAACATTCTATCCCTTCCGTATAGAAAATATCTATGGCGGGAAGAGGACCACATGCACGCCCTCCTAGACGAACACTGGACGCAGCCGTCATTAAGATGATGGTTGACAGACGGGTTAACAAGATACTGGCAGAGCACGAGGCACACCGCCTTGCTAGTGAAACCAGTGGCTCGAACAACGGTACTAACACTCGCCTAACATGACTAACATAGTATAGCTAACACGCTCTGACCTACGACATTGGTTTCTGACTGACAGGATCACAAGGCAACAACAACAAAGGATGTTCTTTTAAATCCTTCCTGAACTGCCACCCACACAAATTCAAGGGGACTGAGGGAGCCGTGGGAATGCTCCGCTGGGTGGAGAAAGTGGAGTCTGTATTCGCCATGTGCGAATGTACTGAAGAGAACAGGGTGAAGTTCGCAACTGGTACACTGGAAGGACCAGCACTCACATGGTGGAATACCCATGTACAAACCCTGGGGTTGGACGGTGCCAACTCCATGCCATGGGCTGATTTCACCCGACTACTGCAAGAGGAATACTGTCCTCGTGATGAGATCAGAAAGCTAGAGGCTGAGTTCTGGGTACTGAAGATGGTGGGCTCTGAGATCGAGCAATACTGTACTCGATTCCATGAGCTGTGTAAGCTATGTCCGGCTATGGTGACGCCGGAGTACAAGAAAATCGAGCAGTTCATCAGTGGGCTGCCCGAACAAATTCAGAGCATGGTGACTGCGTCTGACCTCACCACTATCCAACCTCTGATCAGGCTGGCTCATAAACTGACTGACCAAGCTGTAGCTCAGGGCAAGCTACCAAAACGAGGCGAACATCTGAAGCCTCAAGAAAGCCAGAAAAGGAAGTGGGAACCCAGCCACCACCAATCTCATCAACCTCAGTAACAACAAAGAGCTGCACCAGCCAGAGCCTTTACTGCCACTCAACCCGACGACAAGGGGAAGGGTGTGTACCAAGGGAAATACCCCTTGTGTAACCGGTGTTCATACCATCACCTCGGGCAATGTGAACGATACCGTTGCCTGAAGTGCGGAAGGCATGGCCATATGGCCAAAGATTGCAGATCAAGATTTCCAACCAACAACAGCAACCCTAACCACAACCAGAACAACAACCAGAACACCTCCAGAGGGTGTTATGAATGTGGAAAACCAGGCCACATGAGGAGGGATTGTCCTCAATTGAAGAAGGCCGGAGGAGGAGCGGCCAAGGGAGAGCATTTGTGATTGGCTCGGGAGAAGCCAAGGACGATCCTAACATCGTAACCGGTACGTTTCTTTTAAATAATGTCTATGCTAGCATATTGTTTGATACCGGTGCCGATAGGAGCTTTATATCTAGTGAGTTTAGCAAATTACTAGATATTACCCCAACACCACTAGACTACAAGTATACCGTAGAGCTAGCCGACGGCAAGTTAATTGAAACACAACACATCTTTCGAGGATGCGTCATGGTATTGGCGGATCATGAACTCGAAATCGATTTGATGCCGGTGACTCTCGGAAGCTTTGATGTGGTCGTTGGAATGGATTGGTTATCCGCTAACCAAGCTGAGATCGTATGCAACGAGAAGATCGTACGAGTGACGTTGCAGAACGGAGAACAGATCTCGATTCAGGGGGAAAGGCGGGGAGTACCTTTGAACATCATGTCATGCATGAAGGCGAACAAGTACCTACAAAAGGGATACGCTGCCATACTAGCCCTCATCGCCGAGCAACCCAAGAAAGAGAGGAAGATTGAGGACATCGTCGTAGTCCGCGATTTTCCCGAAATATTTCCCGAAGACCTACCTGGACTACCTCCGAAACGACAAGTCGAGTTTCAGATAGACCTTACACCAGGAGCAGCACCGATTGCTAAGGCTCCATACCGACTAGCACCAACGGAGATGCAGGAACTGTCTAACCAGTTGCAAGAACTGTTAGACAAGGGATTCATCAGACCGAGCTTCTCACCTTGGGGAGCACCAGTCTTGTTCGTAAAGAAGAAAGACGGATCATTCCGTATGTGTATCGACTACAGAGAACTGAACAAGGTGACGATCAAGAATCGATATCCCTTACCGCGAATAGACGATCTGTTTGACCAGTTGCAAGGGTCAAGCTACTATTCGAAGATCGATTTAAGATCGGGTTACCACCAACTAAGGATACAGGAAAACGATATCCCTAAGACTGCCTTTAGAACCCGATACGGACACTACGAATTCTTGGTTATGCCCTTTGGACTGACCAACGCACCAGCCGTATTCATGGATCTCATGAATAGAGTGTGTAAACCTTACCTGGACAAATTCGTGATAGTGTTCATCGACGACATCCTGATTTATTCAAAGGATCGGGAGGAGCATGCCGAACATCTAAGGTTAGTCTTGGAACTACTGAAGAAAGAGCAACTGTACGCGAAATTTTCAAAATGCGACTTTTGGATTCGCGAAGTCCAATTCCTTGGACACGTGGTTAATGAGCAGGGAATTCACGTAGACCCAGCTAAGATCGAAGCCATTAAGAACTGGGAAGCACCCAAGACTCCGACTGAGGTGCGACAATTCCTAGGACTGGCCGGGTACTACCGGAATTCATTGAAGGATTCTCGAAGATTGCCCAATCATTGACGTCCCTGACCCATAAAGACAAAAAGTTCGATTGGGGAGACAAACAAGAAGCTGCTTTCAACCTGTTGAAACAGAAACTATGCACTGCACCCATCCTATCCCTACCGGAAGGATGTGATGACTTCGTGGTGTATTGCGACGCTTCGAAACAAGGACTCGGTTGCGTGCTGATGCAACGCGAGAAAGTGATAGCATACGCTTCACGTCAACTGAAGGTGCATGAGAAGAACTACACGACTCATGACCTTGAGTTGGGAGCCGTGGTGTTTGCCTTGAAGATCTGGCGACACTACTTATACGGCACAAAGTGCACTATCTTTACCGATCATAAGAGCCTACAACACATCTTCGACCAGAAAGAGTTGAACATGAGACAACGAAGATGGGTTGAGCTTATCGGCGATTATGACTGCGCTATCAAGTATCATCCAGGCAAAGCTAACGTAGTGGCCGACGCGTTGAGTCGAAAAGAAACAACAAAGCGCGTGCGTGCACTACAACTCACGATTCATTCTGAATTGCCAAATCAGATACGAAACGCACAACAAGAAGCTCTAAAAGCTGAAAACCTTACTCTTGAAGCCATGCGTGGCATGGATAAACAATTGAAGGCAAAGGGCGACGGAGCTTACTATTTAATGAATCGAATCTGGATTCCACGCTACGGAGGATTGAGAGAAGTAGTGATGGACGAAGCACACAAGAGCCGGTATTCCATACATCCGGGCTCTGACAAGATGTATCACGATTTGAAGACAACCTATTGGTGGCCAAACATGAAAGCTGAAATAGCAACTTACGTGGGTAAGTGTCTAACGTGCTCAAAAGTCAAGGTTGAGTACCAGAAGCCATCAGGGTTACTTCAACAACCGGAATTACCAATGTGGAAATGGGAGCAGATATCCATGGATTTCATCACTAAACTGCCAAAGACGGCAAGTGGTTGCGATACCATCTGGGTTATCGTAGACCGACTGACGAAGTCTGCTCATTTCCTACCCATTAAAGAGACTGACAAGCTAGACAAACTCACTCGGATTTATTTGAAGGAAGTGGTCACTCGACATGGAGTGCCAATCTCCATCATATCTGATCGCGACAGTCGATTCACGTCGCATTTCTGGAAGTCCTTGCATAAGGCTTTGGGCACGAGATTGGACATGAGTACTGCTTACCACCCGCAGACGGACGGGCAAAGTGAGCGAACGATACAGACACTGGAAGACATGCTCCGGGCATGTGTCATTGACTTTGGTAGTAGCTGGGAATCTCATCTACCGTTAGTGGAGTTCTCATATAACAATAGCTACCACACTAGCATTCAAGCTGCACCCTTCGAGGCACTTTACGGACGTAAGTGTCGATCACCCATCTGCTGGGCGGAAGTTGGAGACAGCCAACTGACTGGTCCAGAACTGGTGCACGAGACAACTGAAAAGATCGTGCAAATACGCAAACGAATGGCAGCAGCTCGGGACAGACAGAAAAGCTATGCCGACAAGCGACGCAAACCGTTAGAATTCCAGGTGGGGGACAGAGTGTTACTCAAGGTCTCGCCCTGGAAAGGTGTCATTCGGTTTGGCAAACGAGGAAAGTTGAACCCTCGTTACATTGGACCTTTCGAGATTACAAAGCGAATAGGCCCTGTAGCCTACGAACTAAACCTGCCAGTTGAACTGAGCAGTGTACACAACGTATTCCACATCTCGAACCTCAAGAAGTGCCTATCAGATGAAACACTTGTTATTCCTCTCGAGGAAATACAAATCGACGAACAATTGAACTTTGTTGAGGAACCGGTGGAGATTATGGACCGGGAAACCAAGAAGCTCAAACTCAGTAAAATCCCGATTGTAAAAGTACGATGGAATTCGCGACGAGGACCGGAATTCACGTGGGAACGTGAGGACCAGATGAAACAAAAGTACCCACACCTGTTCGCGGAACAGACAAACGCTAACAGCACAAGTTGAATTTCGGGACGAAATTCTTTCTAACATGGGGAGGATGTGACACCCCGTAATTTCCAGGTCAGCTTTGATTTTATTTAAATGTTTATTTAAATGCATTATGTACACGTGGCACTAGAATTAGATTGATTTAGTGTGACACGTGGCACGACAGTACGAACACTGACACATGACTTGATAATTCGTGGAATTATCGGCAAACAGCACACACGTGTCAAAACACACGAACGTTGGTGAACGTCTAACACATTGTGAAACACAGCACTCGAAACCTCACGAAACACTCACACATTGAACTTGGAAGTTCAAACAAGGCCAAACGAAAGTTCGTAAACGTGAAAACGGCAACGAACGGATCAAACCAATGAAAATGGGCCTATTGGGCTCACCAGGGGATCTGTCGCGCTACGCGACGATCCAGAAGGACACTGTCGCGATACGCGACAAGTGGCGGGGGAAATTTGAACGCGGAACTCTCTCGCGCTACGCGAGGGGAAGTCTTGAACCTGTCGCGCTACGCGAGGAGACCCAGTTCGCAGAATCTTTATTTAACCAAGATGAAATCATTTCTTGGCCACCCTACACACATCTCCCGAGCTCTAGCACCATAATTCGGCTCTACTTCGTCATTTCACCTGCAACATCACCATTGAAGCTCCTAGAAGCCATTTTTTGAAGATTTGAAGCTCTTGGAAGCTTGAACACCATTGAAGGGAGGCCTCTAGACCTCAACCACCATCACCACCTCCTTGTTGACTGATAAGGCTGCTGTCCAGAAGTCTCCAGAGCTGCTCCAACACCCTCTTGTCGATCTAAAGCTTGTGAGGTATCCCCTACATGTTTACACACACTCTTTTCATTCCTACACTCACATGCAAGTGATAAATCACACATGCAAGCATGGGTAAAGCACATGCACGAATTTTGTTTATGGGTTTATTAGTTTTGATGTGATCTATGATGATCTAACATGATTAGATGATGTTTGGTGATGATCCATGATGGTGGGTATTGATAGAACACATGATTTGTATGCAAAATGTTGATATATTGCCATGCATGTATGATCTAGGATGGTTGGGATGATTTTGAGTACTTTTGAATGTTCATAGATGATATTGGGAGCATACTACATGATTTGATTTAGTTTAGAATGGTTAAAATATGATTTTTGACAATCTTTCTATTTATAGAAACTTTTTGTTGGTAAAATGATGTTATGAATGATATGGTAGACATGCATGTATATGGAATTGATGCTAGGATGTTATATGATGATAAGAATGTCTAAAATGTGATTTGATGATGTTTATGGTCGTTTCTAGCAATATTACCATTTTTAGTAACTTTTTGGGTAAGAATATTGATAGATGATGAAATCGGATATGTTGACATGATTAAATGTTGTTAGATGACATATTATGATGAATGATGATATGAAAAGTTGTTTAGAAACGTTTAAATGGTGATTTGATGCAAAAACTACAAAGTTACTATATTTAGTAACTTTATTTTTGCAAAAACCGATTTGTACACGTGTTGTATGATTTGAGCATGCTAAATGGCTTAAAATACTATAACATGATTATTAGTTGTTAAATTAGATGGTTTCCGATGTCACGAATGCTATAAATGGAAACTTTCCATTTTAGGAAACTTTTGTGCACTAACATGTTGTAAACGACTTATGTGAATCCGTATGATGATGTGCTATGTGTTAACATGATCCCGTAGGACTATTGAACATGCTAGAACTATAAAACCGTCATGCTTTGTGAACTTTCTAAAAATGGAAACTTACTATAAATAGTAAGTTGTCCATAAACGCGACCTACGCGTTTTGCACACGACAAACACTTACACGATTGCTACACGAGTCACAAACCGTCACACGGTTCACCAACGGGTCGTTGACTTGACACGGTCAACTTTGGTCAAACACGGTCAACTTTGGTCAAACACGGTCAACTTTGTCAAACACGGTCAACTTTGGCCAAACACGGTCAACTTTGGTCAAACATGGTCAAACACGGTCAATGTGGACCAACACGAGCAAACACGGTCATTGTGGACCGACACGGACAAACATGAACAACCAAGGGTTGTTGGACACAAACACGGGCACTAACACGAACACTAGCACGGTCACTTACACGAACTCACATACGGTATACGATATAGGTTGCCGGTGACCGAGACGTGCTACTTGACGTTCAGGAGCTTACGCTTACACACTACTTCATCACTAAGGTGAGTTTACGGCCCCTCTTTACTCTTTTTCAAATGCTTTTAAATAGGGGGAGAATACTAGTTGCATCGAGTCAAACATTATTGCTATTACAAACATTTTTGTGTATGCTGGTTTATTGGACGAACATTAAGTGTTGAACTCGTTACAAGCCCTCACAAAGTCTTACCGTTAATGTACGAACAACGTGGTAGGTTTGGATGGATCCATTAGGGAATGACTAACCCCACGGGGCACCATGTTGACTGAGTGTCATAACCCGTGCAAATTCTGACCTAACTTGCTATGTATACGAGGCATAGCGGAGGCAAGAGCAAACAAGTCTAGTTCGGTAGTGACGCACTGACACTTTGGGCCTAGGGCTCGGTACTAACATTGATAAACAGCATGACACACTTTTCATTACTATATGTATATCAAAACCTGTGAACTCACCAACCATTGTGTTGACACTTGTTTTTAAACTTGTATTCTCAGGTAACTAGCATGACAGGCTCGTGGAGCAGGAAAGCACATAGGGGACATGAGTATAGGGTCCCACATGCATTTGTTTTCGTGTCTTTTGAAAACAATTTGACTTTATCTTATTTAAAACGTTGTTGTATTAAACTACTTACCATTTCCGCTGTGTAAACAATCATTTTCCGCTGCATGTTATGACTTATTTATTCCGCTGCAATACTACTTTATTTCCGCTGCAAACTAATTTATCAAGTGTATGTGTCAAACTTGGATTTGTAAACGCATATAGAGGTGTTCTATATGACCTTGAGCTGTGATTCTGGACACGTCACATCCACGTGGACATACGCCACGAGTGGGAAATTGGGGGTGTGACAACTGTGCTCCAAAAACTCCGAATAAAATCAGTCACAATAGTCGGGTGTTCCATGATGGCATAATTGACCGGTGACAGGATCAATCCCTCAACAAGTGTCCTGAACTCGGAATGCTTCACGGGTGGATCTCCAACATATGCTGTCATGTTGTGATTAGGCACAAATCGTAAGTCAGCCATCTGAAAAACACAAACAGATCAAGTTAGTTCAAGTTCAAGAAAAAATGAATTAACTGAAAATTTTCTAAGTCCGAAGTGTTCTGTTTTCGAACCAACAGTTGTACTCGAAATAACATTGTTTATTTGAAATTTCAGGTGTACACGATGTACATGTTGTACACGAAATGAAGCGTGTACACGAAGTAAATCGTGTATTCGAAATGCATGCTGTACACAAACTTCAGGCTGTACACGAAGTAGGCTTGTCGTCGAAATGAATCCTATACACGAAGTAAGCCTGTATTCGAAATTTTAAATTTCGAGTACACAAGAAGTCTGAAGAAGTTTATTATTTTTGCTCTTTTAGAATATCTAACTTCATGTAAAATGCTCGGAATTGATAGGCGACCATTATATCCGAGAATCTCCTTTCAATTTCAAGTCCTTCGAGGTCAATTTTCCCAAAAACCCTCTGCATTCGAAATTCGCGTACTCGTAAACTCATTTTGTCCATAACTTTCGATTTCACGGTCAAAACTTAATGAAAATTCATACCTAGGGTCGCCTATAGGGGATCTATAAGATAGCCGGAGTAGAATTTTGAGATCAAGTCTAGAAATCGAGATCGCCTCTCAAAGAAAGTTTCTGTACTCGAAATGGGAAATCTGTATACGAAAAAGTGGTACTCGAAATTGAATGCGGTTTGGCTATTTATAGGCACATTTCGTATACACAAGTTTCGTGCACTCAATTTCGAGTACACACACTTAGTTTATTTCGATTTAAAATTTCAAGTTTTATAAAATAAAATAAAATAAAATAAAATACAGTTTTGAAACTTTGGACAAGTCTTAAGATTTAGTCGGGTCAAATTCGTGGAATCAAATCTGTAGTCAATATTTTACTAGCTTAATTAATTTCTTGGTGAAGCACAGCTTTTAAACACCTGTTCCCACCAATGATTTTCACTCGTTACTCCATTACTTAAAAATCATTCATATGATCATGGTTTTTGTAACATATTTTATGGGAAATTTGTGATCAGTTAGACGGTAAAACTAGATTAACATGCAACCTATCAATTCTGTTAAATCCTTTGTTTCAAACTTTGATTGTGTTTCAACGAACTTAAAATGTTTTGACAGAGTTTAGATGAGAAAAGAAAAGAACAGATCTATTAGGTTAGAATCAAGAACAAGAAGGGGTTCTATCATCTTGTGCTCATTGGTATCTTTTATTTTCTGATCTGCAGACACATTGGCCTTAACGTCACACATCCAGGTCTTTGCTTACGCAAAACAGAGAATGCTTCAGTAGGTATTTCCCGCTCTTTGTTTGCACAAAACATAGGAAATACCTGAGTTTTTCAAACACAATTTCAAGTCTATTGAAACACAATCTCGTTTTGACTCAAGGATTTAAACAAGAAGTCAAATAGTTGTCACACATTTCTAGTTATCTAATGATCACAATTTCACACTTATTTATTTATTTATTTATATTTTAATTTGATCAAGTCTGATTCTTTAAGTTTTGAAAACCTTGTTTCAACTTCTTAGTGTATAATAGATATTCAAAGTTGTTATTCTTTTTAGAAATCTTATTAAGATAGTGAAATTTTGATCTTTAGAAATTATTTCACTTCCCAATTTGTCCGATTTACTTTGCTTGTCCACATAAACTCTTTTTGTATTTTCTTAAATTTTTGAAAAGAAAAGAAAAGATAAAATCTTTTTGTAATTTTCTTAATTTAACAAAAGGCTGGATCTCCTTTTCTTAGTTTTTCAAAGACCTAACTCCCCCTAAACTTGTAGATCATTTTAGACTGACTCAAAAACCGAAAATCTTTTTGTTGTTTTTGTATATTTTGACTCAAAGAACAAAAATCTTTTTGTGTTTTTGTAAATTTTGACTCAAAGAACAAAAATCTTTTTGTGTCTTTGTAAATTTTGACTCAAAGAACAAAAATCTTTTTGTGTTTTTGTAGATTTTCTCCCACTAAATTTGTGAACAAATTAAGACATAAATTTTAACGTATTTACAAAAGATGTGCTTAGTTAAAGCTTATTAGTTTGAGAGAGGCAAGCAAGTGATGAAAGCGTGCCGTGTCGAACGGTTTTGTGAAATGGTCCGCTAGATTATCGTCTGTGTGGACCTTTTCAAGATGAATTAGTTTTCGTTCGAAACAGTCACGGATGAAGTGAATCCGGATGTCAATATGTTTTGTTTTGGAGTGTTGTACCGGATTCTTGACGATCTGTAAGGCGGCTTCATTGTCACAATAAATAGGAGAGTCAAGAAAGTTCAAACCGTATCGAGGAGTTGTTGTTGCATCCAAATAACCTGAGAGCAGTAACTGGAAGCAGCAACATATTCGGCTTCCGCAGTAGATGTGGATACGGTCGTTTGTTTCTTGCATTGCCACGAGACAAGGTGATCTCCCAGGTACTGACACCCACCAGTGGTTGACTTCCTATCCAGGTTACATCCACCAAAGTCACTGTCTGAGTATGCAAATAAATGAAATTCAGAGTTCTTTGGGTACCAAAGACCAAGACGAGGCTTCCCGGCAAGATACCGAAAGATTCTCTTGACAGCTATATGGTGAGATGCCTTTGGATTCGCCTGATATCTGGCACACCGACAAACTGAGAACATGATGTGTGGACGACTAGCAGTCAGATACAACAGAGAACCAATCATCGAGCGATAGAGGTGTTGATCAACATCTTCACCATCCGAATCCGAAGTTAAGACAGGACGAGCAGCCATGGGAGTGGATGCCGGCTTTGATTCCATCATTTTGAACTTATTTAAAATATCTGTGACATACTTTCCTTGGTGAATCAGCACACCTTTTGAATCTTTCTTCACCTGCAGACCCAGAAAGAAGGTCATTTCTCCCATCGCGCTCATCTCAAACTTCTTCTTCATTACCCCCTCAAATTCCTTGCACAACGTCGAGCTTGTGGAGCCAAATATAATTTCATCCACATAGATTTGGATGAGAATTAAATCATATTCATCCTTGCGAACGAACAAAGTCTGATCAATGGCTCCACGGGCATATCCATTTGCAAGCAGGTGATCAGTAAGTGTAGCATACCACGCTCGCGGTGCTTGATGAAGACCGTAGAGAGCTTTGTCTAACTTGTATACATGGTCAGGAAACTGAGAATTTTCAAAGCCTGGAGGTTGGCACACATAGATTTCTTCTTTAACCTTCCCATACATAAAGGCAGTCTTCACATCCATCTGATACACCGTGAAGTTCATGTATGAGGCATAGGCCAAGAAAATTCATATGGCTTCAAGTCTTGCAACTGGTGCAAAGACTTCCTCATAATCTATCCCTTCCTGTTGATAGAAGCCCTGAACTACCAATCGTGCTTTGTTTATGATAATGACTCCTGAGTCATCTCTTTTGTTTCTGAAAACCCATCTGGTTCCTATAGGCAGTTTTCCTTTGGGCAGTGGAACCAGATTCCATACTTTAAGTTTCTGAAATTGCATCAGCTCCTCCTGCATCGCCTCAACCCAGCTAGATTCCTTGAGAGCCATTTTGACATTTTTGGGCTCAACCTGCGAAATGAAACATGAGTATAAACAAGAATTGATTGGACCTGATTGGCTTCGTGAAGGAGTGCTTTCAGACAAGACGTTCTGAGCTGGAATTGATCGGCTCCGGGTGAGAACTCCTTCTGAAAGAGGTCCAATGATGTTTTGCACAGGATGATCCTTGTTGATGTTAAGAGTTGGCACTTCTTCCACAGCTAAGTTATCAAGTAAATTGCTGAGGTGCGTCAGTTGATTGTCATTTTAGGAATATAGATCATCAGTAGGAGCAGTTTCATTTGTTGGAGCTCTTTAGTCCACACAGTGTTCCTCAGGAATGTTATCTGAGAACAGTGGATTGTCAAAGGTCTGATGAGAGGAGGACGAAACTTGATCAGTTTCTGGAAGTGGCTGAACAGACTGAGAAGTGTCTGGTTCTGATGGAAGAACTTCATGTATTGGAGTGGGTTGTTCTGGAGGGGCACGATTGTACATGCCTGGAGGGTCAACTGTCAAGAGATTAGGATCACATGGAACATAGTCAACCCTATAGTCCACATCATCACCTTTGGAGAAATCATCAGTCTGCTTGGATAATTCTGGGTTCTCAGATGGATTGTTAAAGGGCCTGAAAGTAGAATCATACTCAAATAACCAGTTTGGACCGGAACCAACATCTGTAGAATTCAACTCTTGCCAATCGATGTAATATGATTCCACGATCATCCGAGTCTTCTTGTTGGTAAGCTACTTTCTCGGATGAGTAACCCACAAAGTAACACTCATCTGCCTTATCATCAAACTTGTGGTTAGGCTCTGTATGAAGAAGAGTGCAAGGACATCCAAATGACTTGAAGTGACCAACTTTAGGCTTCTGATTGAAGAGAATCTCATAAGGAGTCTTTTGATGGCGCTTGTTTAGGAGTGCTCGATTTTGAATATAGCAAGCAGTGTTAATGGCTTCGGCCCAGAAAAAAATCGGCAGCTTCGATTCTGATAGCATTGTTCGTGCGGCTTCTATAAGTGTTCTGTTTCGCCTTTCTGCAACTCCATTTTGCTGAGGTGTTCTGGCTGCGCTATATTGCCTAGAAATCCCTTTTTCATCGCCGAAATCTATAAGGGTTTGATTTCTAAATTCAGTTCCATTATCAGTTCTAATTACCTTAACCGTTAGATTCTTCTAATTTTCGATCAAGGTAATAAACTTCTTTAGGATCTCTGGTGTTTCATCCTTCTTGGCCAGAAAGAATACCCAAGTAAATCTGGAATAATCATCTGTCACAACAAGGCAATATGATTTCTTTCCGATACTCATTACGTTGACTGGTCCGAAGAGATCCATATGAAGAAGTTGAAGAACTCAAGAGATAGAATTGAACAATTTAGGCTTGTGGGGTCTCTTGTGTTGCTTCCCTTTGGCACAAGCGACACACTTCTCAATAGTGGAGAAATCTTTAGAAGTCAGACCGATGACATGATTTCCCTTAGCGAGTCTGTTCAGATTCTTAAGATTTCGTGACCCAGTCGCCGATGCCATAACAGACAATCATGCTCCGATGCCTTTGAGAACAAACAAGTGTTCTCTGTGAATGAATCTGAGTTCATGTTGATAATATAGGCATTGTTTATCCTTGGAGTTCTCATCAGAATCCACTTCTCAGGCACTACAAAGCCAGGCTTCAGAATAAGACACTCCTTGTTTGTGAAGTGAGTTGAGAAACTCTTATCACATGTCTGAGAAACACTTAACAGACTGTGATTGAGTTCTTCAACATAATAAACATCTTCAAAACTAAGAGTTCCATTTGTCACTGTACCCTTCATGCTTATCTTTCCTCCCTTGTCTCCAGCAAATGAGACATATCCGCCATTAAAAGGTGTGACCTCGTGTAACTGAGAGAAATCCCA
This sequence comes from Mikania micrantha, assembly GCA_009363875.1. Lineage (NCBI taxonomy): Eukaryota > Viridiplantae > Streptophyta > Magnoliopsida > Asterales > Asteraceae > Mikania > Mikania micrantha. The sequence goes on from CM018692.1 coordinate 92,381,245, forward strand.
AGACATGTGCCGGGAGCAACCACTATCAACATACCAAACATTTTTAAGCTTGCTTGGTCGTCCCAGCATCACACACAATCAATTAATGAGAGACCGGTACCCAAATCATAATAGACTTAGGTACTTTGGAAATCGCATAGACTTTGTTTCTGGGTTTGGGTCTGTTCTTGGGTCTGTCTGAATTGTTTTTAATGTATTTTGACTTGCTTCCACTGCCAAGGTCAACTAGGTTTACCTTAGGTTTTTGAAGAGAGTTAGCTTTAGTTTTAAAACTCTTTGGATTTTTCTTATGTAAACCAGGTTTAGTTTGGTTTGATTTCTTGTTCCTTTTAGCAGTGGAAGGAATCTGAGTCTGAGTCCCCTTTTGAGAGGTTACCTTAGGCTTGGAGGATGGAACTGTCCTCAAATATTTTCTAACCAGTTTAGCCTTAGGTGTGACCTTCTGATTCTTCCCGTAGAAGAACTCAGTAGGTCGGTGCATACAATGTCGAGCAATGTGGCCTGATTTTCCACATGCAAAGCAGCAGACTTTTTGGTGAAATTCAATTGGGTCAAAGGGCTTTACATCACAGTTACTTTGGGCAGAGGATAAGTTTGAAGAAACTTGTTCCAAGGACCCAGTTGGAACATAAGGTTCACAATTAGGATTTAATTGTTAACCTTCCTCCTTGGTAACTGTGGAATTAGCCAGTGCTGCCTGCTTTGTCAAAGGAGAGGAAGTTGATTGTGAGACGTGATTTATAGCAAAACTCTTCCAAAAACTTTTTAACATATCATTAGGCTTAATGTTAATTTCATCAAATTTTCCAACAAAATCAGTTTTTGGAACAAAAGATGATTGACTTGTAGATGTTGAACAATCTGTGCTCCTCCTAGCACTTCTTTCTACCTCCTTCTCCTCTGAACCTGTAACACTTAGTTTTTCTGCACAAACCTCAGAGTCATTAGTCATAACAGGGTCAACTGTGAGTATAACAGGTTTGGTGGGAAAGTCACAAGCACGATCAGAATCCAATTCCAAGTCATCAACCGATGTGTTGATCCTTGGCATGCTTGAGTAATTATGGTTAAACGGTGGTTCACACTCATTAAAACCAGTACCCTTACCCCTCTTTTCCCTGTATTGGATGCTTACCATGTTTTCCAAAACTTTGCTTGAATAATCAAATTTTTCACATTTTACTGAGGTTTTAGAAAGTTGAGTTTTGACTCGGTCCAACTCCAAAGTGAGTTCATCGATTTTGCGTCTAGCATCACGATAATTGGACTCTTTGTCCCTCAAAAGTTCTTTTAGCCTTGCCACATCCCAACCCTCGGCTTCAAGTTTTCTTTTAAAAACTCCCTCATTTTTAAGAAATTTTGAGTTAAAATATTTAAGTTTAGTTACTTCTTTGATTAATAATTCATTGTGTGACCTGTACTTAAATACTTTATCTATGCATGAGGTTGAGCAAAGATTTTCAGTTACCTCCTTTTGCTTGTCATCCACCTCAGCCATGAAGGCGTGACTCAGAGTTAGTTCCAGTTCCTGCACTTGATCACTCCAATCATAGGAGTCAGTCTCTTGAGTTACCAGTGCTTTAGACGTGCTAGCACTTCCTCCTGCAGCTGCAGTCACAGCTTTCTCTTCAGACTTCTTTTCTCCTTCCTTGTCTGTCTTAGGCTGCTTACATTCTCTAGCAAAGTGACCTGGTTGATTACAGTTGTAGCACCGCAGCTTTGACTTGTCAAATCCAAGTTTCTTTCCTGGGTTATTTCCAAAACTATTCCTTCCATATCGCTTGATGAACTTCTTTGCTCGAAAAACAGCCATTGCCATTTGCCAAGAGATATCCATTTCCTCAACATCAGCTAGATTTATCTGTTCTAAGTTGTCCTGAGTTAGGTTGGCAGGTGCCAATTCTCCTGCTATGAATGCATTGTAGCTATTCATAAAACCTTTAAACAGCAGCAGATTTTCTTCACTTTCTGGATTGATCTTGGACACTGATCCGGCTTGTCCAGATGATAGGAATGCGGTCTCAAAAGGAATTGACTGAGATGAGGAATGCTGATAGTGTTGCATCCCTGAAGCTTGAAGATTGATAGCTGATAGAAGAGCAGAGTTTTCTGACACGAGTGCAATGCCCATTGAGCTGGCATGGTTCAATGCTCTCTGTTTATCATCCATGTCATAGGAGTTGATGATTGAGATTAGCTCACTTAGAGAGGTCTTGTACATATTCTTTGTTCTTTTGATTGTTGTGCAGTTTGAGTTCCAAGTGTAAGGTAGTGAATTCAGAAGCTTCTTGTTCACTTCTCCGTTAGTCATCACAATTCCAGAACTTGTCATCTCGGTCATCAAATGGGTGAATCTATTTAGCTGTGCTTCAAGGGACTCTCATTTAATGTGGTTAAACATATTGAACTCTGTCTCAGCATATCCTTACGACTCTCTTGCATGTCTTCATTTCCTTCAAACCGTTCAATCAAGGCATTCCATAGTTCCTTTGCGGTCTTGTGCTCTTTAAAACCATGAGCTACTTCAGTTGATAGAGCCATTGTGATTGATGCATATGCCTTTTCAACCTTTTCCATCATAAGGATGTCATTGTCCGTGTACAATTCAGGATCCTTAGCAACAAGAGGACCGTTGATTTCACTCTGGTATGAAAGCACAAAGGGACCCTCTTCAATGGACCTCCAAAGCTTTGGATCAGTGTACTTGATAAAGGATTGGAATCTGAATTTCCAATCTTAGAAGTTATCTCCCGACACGAGCCTCGGTGGCTTTGTTCCGGTGCCGATTTCATTGTCCAGATTGAGTAGATTGGACAAGTTAGTCAGATTCTTAGATTCCATTACCGAAAAATTTCTAAGTGTAGTTCACGAAATTTCTGTAGAATAGATCACCAAACACTGCCCAAAGAGAAGACTGTAATCGAAATTCTCTTGTATACGAAGAAAAGTCTGTACTCGAAGAAAAGCCTGTATTCGAAGCTCTTCTTATACTCGAAAAGGAACCTATATTCGAACTCAAATATGTACTCGAAGTTTACTTGTACTCGAAGATAGCTTTGTAGTCGAACTTCTTTTGTACTCGAACTGTACTTGTCCTTCGAACACTCTATCTATACTCGAAATAGCTGAACTCGAAAATTTTGAACTCGAAAATACTTAAGAAAAATTTTATAAAAATATTTCTTAAGATTTGGAGTCCCAAATTTACACAGTAGCTAGATGAAGTAGAGAAGAATGATAAAGTATTAAACATGCTTCAGAAAGTTATTACCTTGATGATGAAAAGAGCACTCAAGCTCTGATACCACTTGTAGGTCTCAAACCGGATCAAGAACGAAACTTTATCTTCTAAATCATCATTAATGATCTCTAACAAGTGCGGAATCCAAGTTAGAATCAAGAAAGCAAGTAGAAAAATGTGATCTTTGTATAAATACTGAAAATTCGAGTACAAGTGCCTCAATACGTCTAGAGAGAAAATGCCTCGGGATTCCAACCTAAACCTGTACAAAATACGTCTATTTATACTAGGCCTAGGTGTATTCGAAATCTAATACAAAAGTTCGAGTACATGAACACATCGTGTACTCGAAGTGGCTGTACACGAAAATGGTCAAATCAGTGCGTTGACTCTTTCTAGGTGTACTTTGTCAGTCTTCAACGCTTTCAGGGCTCTACAACCACCATTTAAAACAACTTCCAAAGTTTTGACGCATTTTTTCTGGAGAGGAATGGTCTTCATAACTTTTGGAGGTAGCCACTTCAGGATGACTTTATGCTTTTTTGTCTGAGCGTCAATCTCTGGTAGATAAAACCTTTCTGGCTGTTGAGGCTGGAAGTTCACCCACCTTTTTCTGTATTCGAACTTGATTTGCCTGGAAAACCAAGACGACATACCAGAAACTTCGCTGTATAGCATGTTTAGACGCACTAATTGATTTACTTCAAAACCGGGCATCGTCTTGAAATCATGAGGGAATTTGAAGTATTGAATTCCCCTCTCTCTTCACACCATAGCACCCTAGATTTTTGAAGTGTGCCCAACTCAAAATGCAACCACCAGATCTGTATCCTTTGGTTTTGTAGACTTTCTTGTATTGCACTGGGGTTGGGGGTATGCTGTCTTTCTTGAGTGTCTCTAAGTATGCAGACCACTCATCCTTTCTACTTAAAATGTATTTTGCAGAGGCTTCCTTTCCTTCTTCTTTCTCGTCTATTGTACGCTTGAGAACTTCTTCTACATGTTGACGGAAGAGGTCAGTAAATGTAGGAAGTTCTTCCTCTGCAGAAGTGTACTTGAGGGTCTCTTCATTGTCAAGGTCCTCCAAGATAACCTCATCAATGTCTTCAAAAGCTTCTGGAGTGGGGAGATGAGAAGCAGGGATCGAGGAATCATCAACAGCAACCTCATCAGGATTTAACCTGAACAACTCGACAATCTGCTCTTTGGAAAGACAATGAATGATCTCCCCCTCTTCTTTATCATAGCTTACTGAGTGTTGTATTATGCCTTGAGCATCCAGTATCATGGTCAACGTGTCATCAAGAATGCGTCTCATAGGCATAGCTTCTACTTCCTCAGTGGCTTTGGGTTCTTCAGTTTGACTCTGTGATGGCTTGGGAGCTTTGTCATGTTTATTCTTTGTTCGGATCTCTTCAGGTGGAGGCTTCTCTTGAGAACCAGAAGAACTGGCACAGGCACCCCTCGCTCCGTCATCGTCATCTGAACCATCCTTATCATCAGTAATATTGTAATCAACCTTCTCCGCATCAGACTTTTCATCATCTTCTTCGTCATCTTTGTCTTCTTTGTCTGAATCATTGGAGGCAGGTTTGGATGCCTCAATCCTGGGTGTGGAGTCCTTTAAGGTTTCAACCTACTCAGTGAGACGCAAGTTGCTAGCCTCCAGGGTGAGGATCCCCTTGTTGTATTCGTCTGTTTTCAAGACAAGCTGATTTTGCTCATCCACTAACTTGAGAAATCGAACTTCAAGATCAGCATTACGTGCCCTCAAGTCTGCTCTTTGATCAGCAGCCAGTAGAAGTAGAGCGTCTTGTTCATTAACTCTTTGTGTCAGCTGAGAGATGTCCTGATCTTGCTCATGGTTCCTCTCCATCAATCGAAGAACCAGACGGTCTAGTGTGCTGAGCTGTTCAGCAACTGAAACAGTTGGTAAATAAGGATCTGCACGAGTGGTGGAGGGACCAGAGGCAGCAACTGTAAATACTGCTGTAGCTGCAGCAGAGGAGGTTTGAGTGATAGAAGTAGTACGTGTAAGAACAACCCTAGACCTGGACAGTGAGGAAGTCGTAACTGTTGCAGCATGTATAATAGTGGATGCTGCAACAGGAGCAGACTCTGTCTGTCTTTGCAGAACAAACCTGGTTCTTCTTCTCTTGGCGGCTGGTGGAGACGAAGGTTGAGCAGTGGAAACAGTAGTAGTAGAGGAAGTGTGAGGAAGAGGAGGAATGTTAAACTCAGGAACAAATAAGGGATCTTCAATATCTTCCCTACTTGTTCCTTGCTCTCTTGTCCTTTTCCTTCTCTTCACAAGCCATGATCTTACATAACATCCTCAAACTCATCTGTCTTATCAGAGTCTGAATTGTCAGAACCTTCTTCATCTCCATCTTCGTCATCTTATTGATCTGATACTTGTGAATACTCTCCCTCATTTGCAGATGTGGTAGCACTAGTCTCCAATGAAGTAGAGACGGTGGCCACAGAAACAGTAGAAACATCAAGGTCATTATGAGCAGCACCAACATCATCAACATGCTTACCAACACTAACACCAGCACTCACAGTAACCCCGTCACCAGGGCCATCATCACCAGCACCATCATCACTAGCACCATCATCACCATCATCATCATCACCATCATCACCTGGCACAACAATGTCTTCTACATCAGAATCTGAATCATCATGCCTCCATTTTCTCCTCAAAAGTGCTATGTAACCAGGATTGATGAGGTGACCAAACAGACGACAAGCTGGTGGCTTGCCATCCTTCTGCCTGTATGATAAGACACAGTTGAGCATAGTGTCTGTCATGTGCTCTAACCGGATAACATCAGCATTGATCTTTGGTAGATTCGGTATTTGTGCATCTATGATCATCTGAATAAACCTCGGATACATCAGGTACTTCTTTTCTCCCTTCATGCTCACATTCTCCTTCATATGAGTGATCACATCTCTGAAAAATTGAATGGGATGTTCAGTATCAAGGCAACGAAAGCCGATTGCAGTGTTTCTCTCAACTCATCAAAACCACCACGCCTAGATCCCAAACAGTGTATAAGAACATGGCAAGGGTATTTGAACGGCGGACTAACATAGGCGTTGTTGAGGACTCCCACTCCAAGATCACCGACATACTTGCAGCTCAAAAAGCATCCCCGTACAAGATATCTGTCCAAAATGACAGGATGATCATCCGTGTCCTGAAAACCACAAACTCTCCTAACAGCAGAGATCATCACTTCTCTTCCTCTAACACTTCTTCTAATAACAGTAGGCTCTGCAGTGCAATCAATGTCTGCTAAAGACCAAAACTCTCTTTGATGTGACATATATGGAACGTGTACAGTCGAAATGGAAGAGAAGATATGAGATCGTCTGAGAAATGAAACGATCTCTTTGAAGTGTTTTGCATTTTGTGATGACAGGTCCAAAAAGGCACAAATGTTGTTCTTTGGAAAAGCACGTAAATTAGTCATTCTGCAAATAGAAAATAGACAATTTAGTTTAAAATGACATAATTAAAAACTGTTTAAACATATGACCAAAGGACTTCATTCGTCCGAATGGACCTGGGATTATACTAATTAGGTACAAACGAATGGTCATGCAAATCAAGAGGTCACACAAATTGACATGATACACGAATGAGTCACACGAACAAGCTTAGTTCGTATGCCATGTTCATTCGTTAGACCTCTCAAACGAATTGAGTACTTCGTGTGAAGCTTCGCACGAACAAACTGTTCGTTCGCCTGATCATAAACTCTAAAACCCTAACTTCGTAAGATCCATGATCAAGGCTAGAAAATGGTCACATTGGCATCAGACAAAAACGATGAAACTATCTGAATCACTTTTGGATTGATTTGAGTATGGTTAAAATGTCTATTTGACATTCATCTGTTCGAAACCTAAAACCCTAGAACTTTCGGTCAATCTCTATCCAAAACAGCATACAGAAGGTTTGTCTTTGCTCGATTTGTACCTGAAACAATGAAGAAACGTTCTTCAATCAAAATGACTTAGTTTGCCGATGAAATATGGTGTTAATGTCAAAGATCGCTCCGAAGGGGCGAACAGGTGAAACACACAGTTAACGAACAGAAGAGGGCACGAATGAGGCTTTGAACGAACCAGAGAGTTTAAATATAAACCTCATTCGTGGTGGAGTCCCATTCGTATGAGGGATTCGTTCGCCCATGAAGTTCATGCTAATTAGATGTTAGTTCGCATATTCCCTTCGTCAGTGATACACGAACGAACTGGTCATTAGTTCGTGTAAATGATTCGTGCGAATGATCAATCAAGATGAGTCATTCGTGCGAAATAACTATCAAAGAAATTCAATTTAATCAATTTTCAAAATGAGCACTCAAAAACCACAAACCTTAATTATGAATATGGTTGTCTGGTAAGGCGACAGATTGAGACAAGATTGAATATCTGAACCGACAAATGATCATTTTAAGAAGACAACTGTACAATTAAACTGCGACAATTTAAAACACACATATTTTTTTGAGTAGTCTTTAAGAGAAGTAACATTGTATACCAGAACACATCAAATCAACATTCATGAATGTTATACTTATCACACATTTGACTTATGATGCAATTACTGATATACTTGTCCATTTTAAACCTGACAATACTCCATTACTACACCAATCAGTAATCACCCATATTTTCTGACTGAGTTACCCATTCTAGTTAACCAATATAGGTCAAAGGTTGCTCTGCTGCATAACCAGAAAACGAGAAAGGTCTAGCGGGCTAAACTAAATTAGTATGCATTAAAGACGGGCTTAATGATAAAGGAGTAATCCAGTTCCGTAGTTGAACAATAAAAAAGAAGTTGATTAAAATCAAATAAGGCTACTCCCCGAAAATGCCCCGCCCCTAGGTTCTTTTGTCGTTGGGGCTTACACCTTGTGACTCATTAGCTCTTGTTCACTCAGATGAGAATCCTATAAAGAAGCCAATTTGACGCATATTTCACTTGCTCTAGTGAGTCAACTAAAACTCTGTTTCTATTACAGGTTCTATTCTTTTCTAACTCCTTGGTGTCTCATACCTTGACTTTCGCTACCTATACCTAGGCTTTTCTGCCTTTGTCTTTACGACCTTGGCTCTTTCCGTTCTCTGAGGTTCTTTCTATCTCGTAAGTGGTAAGGCTTTCCCGTCTTGACTCCCTGGATAAGTTTATAATTCATCTATGCATATCTTAATACCTAACATCATAAGTTCTATAAGGTTCCAATTTATTTTATTTTCTTTTTGTATTTTTATTTTTGATTAGTTTCTTAAGTTCAACACATTCTCATGGACGGCTTCAGCTAGGTCTTTACAAAGCAATATGGCACGTATATAGAACTGTGTTGACAAAATCAACTGGTTCTATCCAAATGGATGGCTTCAACTAGGCAGCAACCCAGTGTATGACACATGTATGTAATCGAACATATATTATTTTTGTATTTTTCTAGCTTGTCCTATCTGAATGGGCGGCTTCAGCTAGGCTGCAACCCAGCAATATGGCACGTGTACATAGCCGGATTCACTTTTATTTTCATGTGATTCAATCATTCTTATCTGAATGGACAGCTTCAGCTAGGTCTTTACAAAGCAATATGGCACGTGTACAGACTTGAACTCATGAATCATTGAAAACCTCATAAGATCCTATGTGTGACAACCAGTACCTGATCGTCCGGCAAGTCCGTACGTTATGTGTACTTTCACTATTTACTATGTGTAACTACAATGTGTGAACAGTTGTGTGACAACAGAACTCAGAAAACAAACAATAGTTGTATGTGTTTAAGTGAAAACTTAATACAGATAATACAACAACTCATGAGAAACAACAATGTACAAACAAATGACAAGAACATATCGGTTGCGATCTGATATCCACAGATGACAGGAATCAGATGGCCGACAACTCAGTGAGAAAACTATGTGAATTCAAGGTGAACAAAGTGAAAACAGGCAAGTATAGTTGAGTCCGTCAGTGAGGAAACACAATGCAAAACATAAGTTTAGTATCGTTTCAGAATAACAAACTGGCAGTGTGTTTGCGTGGGTGACGATTCACACAAACATATATGTGAGTTTAATGTTCTGGAAATGATGACTGAAAAATAGAAAACAAAAATCAGAAAGTGTAACTGTCATCGGATTCGTTCGGGTGACGATTTGAACGAATACGCGCGAAGGTGACGCGATCTGACAAAACGAAACGACGAAACGAACTAATAATAATAAAATAATATAATATAATTAAAATGATTTACTAGGAATAATCACCTTAAAAACCTAAAAATAAAACTATTTTTATTTAAATTTATAAAACACGCGTTTACGATCCGGAAACGTAACGAAAACTAAAACCGAGCAACCGAAATGAACCCGAACTCACCCGGGGTATAAATACCCTAAATGAGGCCAACTACCTCATTTATTTCATTTTCCCTCTCTCTCTAAAACCAAAAACCCGGATCTCTCTCTCACTAGAAATTTCAAACTTCAAATCACAAGATCTCCTTCATTCCTTGACGAAATCTTGCATTCTTGGTGTCTAAACGAAACAATAATCACCCTCTACACGAAAGTACAATCAACCTGAAGTAGAACCCACTGAATCTGAGGTAAAATGAGTCCCAAAGTCACGAAAAATAGGGTTTTCAAACCCTTGTTCGACCCTTAACCCTAACCGGTTAACAACCTAATATTTCAAACCCTTCATACACGAAAACACCTCAGGTGAAGTGAGAATGGGTGCTATTTGGATTGTTTGGCCATGAAGCTCGACAGGAGTGAAGTTGGGGCCGACTGGATTCAACCGTCCGAATGGCCATCACACAGCCCGGCCGAATAGCCAGGCCGACTGAGCCATGACCGACTGGACCAACAGGTCGACTGACCTCCTTCGGCTGACCGACCCATTCGATCAGACACACCCATTCGTACACCTGATTTTCATTTGGCCGAATTTGGGGCAGTCTCATTCGGTATAGCAGGCCACCTTCGGCCAGTGTCCCTATGCTCGATGCCACCTTATTCGGCCAATACATCATTCGCACGAGTCGTGTCCTATTCGGTCTAGCCTTTTATTCGGTCGAAGCTACCATTCGCATACTAGGTTATTCGGCCCACCTGAACCAATGGGAAAAATCAACACCTTGAATCCAAGCTCAATTGATAACATGCATGGGAATTACTAAGAATACTACAAAGGTGGTGGAATCAAATGTTAAGACAACTTGCTAACAACTCAAATTTTCTTTATAAAGATCATTAAGTAAACAAGCATTGAGACATGTTAATTACTTCAATACATTCTAAACAAAAAGATTGTTTCAAGTATTATATGGGTGCAACAATGATAAATAACCAATAAACCTAAGTTGTTATACTTAGACACAAGTTGAACATCAAAATTTTACCATATGTTAAGGTTCAAGTCAAGTTAAACAGAAAGGTATGGTATGCTAATTTAATCTAGTCGGTTAAGCATTAACATATGCCACCACAAGCGAAAGAGGACTAGGGGACAACAAAGACCTACGAGTGTTAGCCAACTTTATGGCTAACACACACACCCACACATACTCAAAGACTTATACTTATAAGTTACAAACATCGTGAAATCAATACAGGATCGTGAAAACAACGCTAAGAACAACAACGATCGCATGCATTTCTTATTTATACTTAGTCAACCACATCAACTACAAGGTGAGTTCATATGCCCCTTTTCTAATCTTAACTGATTTCAAATCTCGGGGCTGAGAAACATGCTAATTCTTTTAATTATTTGGAAGTTTTAGTACAACATATTGTTATTACTTTGATTTGGATAATATTGTTTATCTTTATTATCGTTGATCATTGTATGCATGCTTACTTGATCATATCATAACTGAGACATCTAGGAAGAAACATGATAACATAGCTTCATGGCTCATCAACACAATAGAATAATACAAGTTATAAGATTTTATCTTATAACATCTTATTATTCTTACTGGAATGAACAATGGGATAGTCAGGAGATAACACGAACAACTAACAAGAATGATATGATGATAACATAATTTCACAATATCATTCACCACCGGAGTTAGCTAAGTGTAGTAAGACTAGTTCTTACCACACTATGCTTACAACTCGGTGAAGACTATGGGATAACACGAAACAAACACTAATGAGAACAGGAATGATGATCATGTCTATATGACTTCATGACATCATTCACCACCTGAACTAACTAAGTGTAGTAAGACTAGCTCTTACAACACTGTAGTTACAACTGGGTGAAGGCTACAGGATAACAAGAATGATAATCATGAAAACGTAACTTCATGATAACAACATCATTCACACAACTGCTAACATCGTATAATAAGACAAGTTCTTATAAAACTTTGTTAAAGACTACGAGAACACATAACACTGAGAACATACATCACAGAGATGATAACTATGGTGAACACAACAACAATTGATTACTATTAAACTGTCTGTATTATATCACAACAATCATGTGCCATGTATTCTAGTTTAAATTGTAAGTCCCACATCAATGAATCGTTTACCAGTTAATTTAGTGGGACTAAACCGACGATAACGTAGTGGTACCATAGGTTTGACAAACCTCCGGCGATTGAGGCCGGTATGTTGATCGTATTTATCATTTGGCCGGTATCGTATGATCGGTGACAGGGCGACATCAGTCAGGTTTGGTAAACGACACATGGTGATATTAATCAACAGTAACTAATTGTAATTAATCCTTCGATTCTATTGACTAGTAGACTGAGGAATTGATTTTCTCTCATTTCACATTACTGGTAGTAGTTTCGTTTAAGGTTATGAGAACACAAAGGTGATAGAGGTAAATCGGATGCATTGTGATCTGATTACGTGAGGATCACAATGGATTCCTTTTAGGCTCGATGCACTTAAAGATGAGAACAATATCAATAGGTTAACTAACACTTTTTTATTAGTAGTGACTAATAGTTAACCCCACAACGAGAGAATAATAACAAGGATAAGATTTGATAAATCTATTTTCCTTAAAACATTGAGAGATCATCAACACTTCGGTTTGATAGCTTTAAACCTTCATATTCTATTATTCTACAGATAACACACTGGGTGATGAACACAATCTTATGGGTGGATATCAAACGGGTTGAACACATGTGAGACGGAAATGGGTATCTATAGTTGTATTGCAAGTGGTGGGGAATTCTATTAGTTATGTGGTGGGATGTCGGCTAGGGCTTGTTCCCCTACGTATGCCCTATATATAAGCATAACTGATCGGGTGAAATACTACTTGTAAATATAACTATGGAGAGGCCATTGTGGGGAACAGATGAATCAAACATTAAGAGGACTTGTGTATGACATTGTGGTTGTGTATGATAAACAAATCAATGTTTTCAATTACTAAACTTATGAACTCTCCAACCTAGTGTTGACTTTGTTTTAATGCATGTTTTCTAAGGTGACGAACAACTTTAGTCACCAGCATTCAGTGATTAAGCTAGAGGACTTTTAGAAGACCTAGCTTCATTTTTTGTTGAGCCTAGTTTTGAATGACAAAACAATGAATCATCTTTTGTAAATCTTGTACAATTACAAGATAGAAAACTCAATGATTCTTTTGGTAGAATTACTTAGTTAATTATGAACATAACTATATAATTTAACTTTGTAATTTTGTACCAATGTCATGTTAGCATTTCTCATTTATATATCATGTTCTATATAAACAATATGATCACCTTGATTATCAAACGATATCGCGTCCCGAGAACCTTCGCCCGACGGGAAAGTCGATCCAGCCCGCCGGCTCGCGGTGTGACACTATGATAACAGGTGTATGCTTGATTTGAATTAAAAAACTGTTTATCCCTTAATTAGCTTTCTAAATTGGATCCCACAATTCAGACATTCTAAGCAATCACCAATAGTCTGTAAACTTGTAAAGTCAGCCTATCAGTACATTCGATCATAATACCCATGTGCTTCCTGTTTATGCATTCAATTTTGCTTTTTAAGACATGACAGGTTAACACATCACTTTATCAAACAAGACTTTCTCATTTTTCACGGTTTTCCAAATGTTTTTGGTTTTTCAAGTAAACTACTTTTTCTCCCCCTAAAAACCTAAAAATGAAAATCTTTTTGGGTTTTTGAATATGCAAGAAGAAAACAACAGAAATACTGTATATACAAAAGAAACTAAAAATAAAAACCATGATCATTTGTTCGATTCATATGAAGGAATGACATCTTCCTTTTGAAAAATACCATTAGCTTATAACAGATTTAGAAATCTGGGTTTATCAAAAGCTTTTGTGTATAGATCAGCTTTCTGGTGGTCAGTGTGAATCTTAACAACATCGATTAATTTCTTTTCAAAACAATCACGTATGAAGTGATATTTAATGTTGATGTGTTTTGTTTTTGAGTGCTAAACAGGATTTTTAGTGGCAGCAATGGCAGCAGTGTTATCAACAAATATAGGAATATTAGAAAAATGTAACCTATAGTCCCTGAGTTGTTGCTAAATCCAGATGATTTGAGAACAACTCGCAGCTGCAATGTATTCAGCTTCACATGTGGAAGTAGACACCGACGTCTGCTTCTTGCACTGCCAGGTAACCAAGCGTTTCCCAAAGAATTGACACCCTACAGATGTTGATTTGAAATCTCTTTTGCATCTGCCATAGTCTGAGTCACCGTAAGCAGTTAGGTCAAAGTTATCGTCATTAGGATACCATAAGCCTAGATCTAAGGTACCCTTCAGATAACGCAAGATCCTCTTAACAACAATGGGATGAGAAACTCTTCACTTTGATTGTTAGCGTGCACACAAGCAAGTAGCAAACATGATGTCTGGTCGAGAAGCGGTGAGATACATAAGAGAACTTATCGTTCCTCGATACAGAGTGGCATCAATTAACTCCCCTTTTTCATCTGGAGTAATCCCGTGATTAACAGCCAATGGGGTACCAGCAGGTTGTGCATCCAACATACTGAACCGGCTCAGAATGTCACCAACATATTTGGTCTGATGAATAAAAATCCCTGCCTCAGACTGATCCACCTGCAGTCCCAGAAAAAATTTCTTCTCTGCCATGGAACTCATCTCGAACTTGTCCTTCATAACTTTCTCAAAATCTTTGCATAGAACATCATTTGTGGATCCAAAGATGATATCGTCCACATATACTTGCACCAAGAGCAAATCCCCATCCATCTCACTAATGAACAAAGTGCAGTCAATGACATCTCTTCTGAACCCGTTGTTCAGAAGGTGAGTAGAAAGTGTCTCATACCACGCTTGTGGAGCTTGGTACAATCCATATAAGGCCTTGTCTAACTTGTAGACTTGGTCACGATGTAATGGATCTTCAAACCTAGAATGTTGATTGACATTCACAACTTCATTTATCACACCATGAATGTAACATCAGTGCCGGAAACGTCACCGAAACAGTGATCGTAAACAGTACGTGAACAGTAATCAGGTACAAACTTTATGTAATTCAGTGTATTTCATATCCATGTCAAATTTCAGTATCATTACATGTTATCAAAACAGGGAATTCATAATCATTTCAGAGAAACAAGTTCAGAACAATGGTTCTTGAGTCAGATAATTATCTGGCAACACAGAACCATCATGTGATTATTTTTTTAGGATTTTACTATGTACAAACGTACATGAGGCTTTATAGAACAAAACAGCACGGATATCGTTAAGTGAATGCTAAACCGACGGATTATTCGTATAGGTGACGATCTGTACGAATAAATCTAAAATTTTAACGAACTAAATGATATCCTATAATTATAAAACAACATCGAAAAGTATAGTTATCGCCGGGTTCGTACGGGTGACGATTCGAACGAATACGCGCGACGACCGTACGATTCGATTTAAACGTAATTAAATATTTTTGAAAATTAAATAAATAAAAGATAATTAGTTAATTTATTAGGAATCACAACCTAAAAGAATTTTATAAATTTTATTTTATAACCGTGTCGTTTCGTAACGAAAACGGCAAGAAACAGATGATTCTACGCGAAACCACGCGAAACCGAACGAACCCAGATATAACCGGGTATTACACCATCATCTATGATGGCAATTAAAGCCATCTTCCTCCCCCAACTACCAGCCCCAACCCCCATTTATGTTACCCTACTTTCTCTCTCTACTCTCTCTTTAAAATCTTCACCTTCTAACTACAAGATCTCTCTCATTTCTTCACCATTTCAAGCCATTTTGGTGTCAAAACAACCACATCATCACGTAGATCATAGAAGTACAAAGGATCTGAGCTATTATCCAGTAGATTCGAGGTAAAACCAAGCATTTTGTCACGATTTTAGGGTTTTCTAACCCTTAGTCGAACCTACCTTGTTTCCGGTTAACACCCCTCAAAATCCTAGGGAAACACTCACTAAGCCCTTGAAACATGTTAGGAACAAGCTCTAGTTTGATCTGTAGTCGATATGCTTCGAAAACCCTAGCTGCATCTAGTTTCCTCGAACGGCCGAATGGCCTCAAAACCAGTTCGCCGAATGAGGGTGAAACCCCATTCGCCGAATGACTATCCCCCTTTCGACAAGCTTTTATTCGACGAACCAAGACCCATTCGACCATGCTGCTTCGCCCGAACCAGGACTCACTCGACCATGTCCTTCGGCCATGCTTCATTCGCCGACTTTGCCTTTCGCCATCACACCCGTTCATTCGATATTTATTCATTCGACAAAGACAATCGGCCCAACTCCATTCGCTGGAATTCAGAGCCATTCGATCGGCCCAATACTCCTTCGGCCGGCCCACTTTCTTTCTGTCGGCCCAAGGTCCTATTCGGCCTGGCTTACTTCGGCCCATGATATTTTGATCAAGGTGGTCGGATTGGGTACTTGTACATGGGATAAGTTACAAGATCGAAGGCATGGACTAACACACATGACGGCATGTGTGGGGTTGTGTATTTTATGCATAAAGCTCGACTTTGTGTGTGTGCATGGGGATTTCTACGTAAATGCATGCATGGATGCGTGTGGGTGCATGGAACAAATTAGGGTTTTCCTAATAGGATGCTAATCTAGTTAAACAAAGGGTGATAATTAGTAATCTTTTCACAAGGAAGATTTAATCACCACCACTTCCCTAAATAAAAGTTGTGGGAATTATTTTGGGTTCGACACATACAAACTAGAGTTTTCAAGGATAAGAAAGTTCATTACACATGTTATTGTTTACACAAAGTGGATAACATTACTTTGAGGAATACATAACAACAAGTGGCTAATTTAGATGGTTTAATAAAATATATAGACTTAGTTAAACAAAGAACGAACTAGAGAACCGTTTGAATGATCAAGCCAAGTAATGGGCCGAGCGAGGCCCAATGGGCTTAGTTAAAGCTCATCATGGTACTTATATTCATCTCTTAATTAATTATCTTTTAACAAAGGTAAATGGCTATTAAATTCCATAAAATTTATTTAAGTGATTTTTTCTAAATAAAAGTTCAACTTAAGATGAGATAATTTGAAAAAGTTTTACTTAAAGACTTTAAATGACTAATGTGGGATTTGGGTTAATAATGGGTAATAAGATAGTATAGATAGAAGGAACTCTAGAAACACATTAGCAATTTAGGACACTTAGTTGCACACCGAGACCAAAACCCTAGTTTTCGTCTATTATAACGACTTATCGTATTCAAATTTCTTAAAACAACTCAGGTTCTAAAGATACATAAGCAACAGTCAAAGAGCGCGCATTTTGTGGTAATTCAATACAAAGCAACACAGGTGAGTTCATTGCCCCTTTTCTAAACATTTTTGTTTTAAAACGCGGGGCTGAGAAGAATGCGTAAACTGTTTTTATTTAAATTGTTTACTTTATTGTACGTTTTTACATATATATGATTGTTGATACTCCTAGACTCCTGTCTAGGAAATTATTAAATAGAGCAAATTATCAAATTAGTTAAAGTACTCTTATGAGTAATACTTTAATTCTAAACTCTAAACAAACCCTTAGTCCATCAAGCTCAAATTCAAGAATCTAAATTCAAAGTGAAATCAAACGAACAAAATCAAAAGATCATATTCTAAGGAAACTTAACTCAGTGTGTGATCTGAGAACCAAGGAATCAGAAATCATAAATGTGTGTGAATCATTATAATAATGAAATCATTATGATCTAATGAAATCATTAATACTCAAGTAAGGTGGATGTCAGTTGTATAGGGAATCAAGATCACGTGTAACACACATATAAAGTCCCTTTCAGGTATAGAAGACTCTTGTAGTCAGGCTATACGGGCAATAACATGAACTATCAAAGGAAATCAATATCAAAGTCAAATCAAGATAATCAAGTGATCAAGAATCAAAGGATATCCTTAAAGTCCCTTTCAGATGCAGAAGACCATTGGGTCAGGCTGTAATGGGCAAAACATTAAAATCCCGTTCAGTTCAGGTGTACTCCTTGTGAGCTATGCCTGACATGGGTCACGTGTGAGAGGTTACAACTTGGACAACCACCAACAACTAAGTCTAATTGATTGAGTCAAATAAGTCTCAATCATCATGTCTTAGTTGTATTCAAATGTTTTATTTAATTATCTAATTAAATATTTAACATTTTATTTCTATCATTGACTTTTGGAAAAACTGTGTATCTATGATGAACTCAAGAGAATCAAAGGTAAATCAAGTTTTGGAAAAACATAATCAAAATCAGAGGTGTGTAGGGCAAAATTGCTTAATTATCATTAACAACAGTGTCATATGCGTATTAGTATGTGGTGGGATGGCGTCTGGGCGAGTTTGTTGGCTCGACCCAGGGGTATGCCCTATATATAAGCATACCGATATGGATATTACATGTGAAGTTAATGAGGTTAAGGTCTTTACCGAAGGAATATTTTCAAATCATTTTCAATTAATAAACTATACGAACTCACCAACCATGTGTTGACTTGATCTTTTTGCATGACTTCTCAGGTTTCGAACAGGTCAATTAAGAAGTCATTTATTTGGACTAGGACTTCCGATAGAAGACTTAGTATTTTGGACCTGCATACTTTTGAAGACATCATTATACAAATTATTTTGTATATCTTGTGTAAATACAAGATAGAAGTTTATGATGTTGATGGTAGATTTACATTGTTAAATTATAAACAATACTGATGTAATTTAACTTTGTAATTCTATTATATTTAGCATTTCTCATTTATATCATGTGCAATGTAAACAATCTGATCATCACGATTATCACTCACGATATCGTGCCCCGGGAACCTTCCGCCCGACGGGGAAACCCGATCCTACCCCGCCGGCTCGGGGTGTGACAATGAAGGAATGTACTCTTAACATCCATCTACTAAACTTTGAACTTTTTGTAGGATGCATAAGCCAGAAAAATTCGAATTGCTTCAAGACGAGCAACTGGTGCAAATACTTCATTATAGTCAATTCCTTCAATATGTCTAAAACCTTGCACAACCAGACGTGCTTTGTTTCTAATCACAATTCCATGATCATCGCTTTTGCAGCGTAAAACCCATGTTGTGCCAATGACTTTTGCACCCTTGGGTCTATCAACAAGCTGCCAAACTCCAAGCTTCCTAAACTGTAATAACTCTTCCTGCATAGCATCTACCCAAGATTCTTCTTTCAAGGCTTCAGTAATGGTTCTGGGATCAACTTGTGAGATAAAACAAGAGTGGGCACAAAAGTTTATATCTGCAAAGTCAAGCATGTCAGCAAGACCACCTAAAGATAACTGATTTCTAGTCTTTACTCCATCAGTCAGATCTCCAATAATATTGTCTTGAGGATGAATTCTGTTTATTCTACCAACAGGGTGAGCAGGAACCACAACCTATCAATCAAGATTGTTAAGATTAAGATCCTCATGAGCAGGTACAATATTATGAACATCTGGTTCTGGAACATCTGGATGAGAGTGATTATCATCTGAGTCTGAACTGTCATCATGTGCCTGAACTAGAGCTTGAACTGAAGAAGGTTGCACTGGTTCATCAGGTGCATTTTGTACATCGTACAACATTTGAACAACGACATCTTCATTAGTGTACATGGGGAGCATGTTGAAAGAGTCAAAAAGATCAGAATAATTGAACACCGAGTCATGACCCTTTCCAGGTGGTGGCATAAATTATTTCTGAACATCTACATGGTACCACTCCTCCACATTTCGAGTTGATCTGTTGTAAACTTTCTTATTTGGAGTGTTGTACCCTAGAAAGTAGCCTTCTTCCACATTTTCATTGAACTTGCCTTTCTTATGTTTCTTAAGCATTGTGCATGGAGCACCAAATGGTTCAAGATACTTAAGATTTGCTTTCTGTTATGGAGCAATTCAAAGCAAGTCTTCCCATGTCTCTTTGCAATCAACACCTGGTTCAGAGTATAACAAGCATTAGCAACACCTTTGTTCCAGAATTGAACCGGTAGAGAGGAATCAGCAAGCATAGTCTGAGCAGCCTCAATCAATGTTCTGTTCTTTCGCTCGGCAACACCATTCATCTATGGGACATACGGAGCACTAAATTATTGAATAATGCCACGTTCATTGCAGAAAGTCTCCACATTTTGATTCTTGAATTCAGTCCCATTATCTGTTCTGAGCATGCGAACCTTGAGCCTATACAGTGATTCAAGCTTAGTTACCAGAACTTGAACACATTAGAACATTTCAGATTTCTCCTTCAAAAAGAACACTCAAGAGTATCTGGAATACTCATCAGTAATGACTAGACAGTATTGATCTCCAGCGATGCTCTTGCAGTTGACAGGACCAAAAGATCCATGTGATAAAGCTCAAGTGGAACAGTAATTGAATGAAACTTTTTGAGTTTGTGAGACTGTTTGGTTTGCTTTCCCTTCTTGCATGAAACACAGACATCAGACAGTTTGAAATTTTTTAAATTCACTCCTTCTACCAAATTGTTGTGAACCAAATGATTCATCTTTCTTAGACTCAAATGACCCATCTTCTTATGCCAAAGGATAGAATCTTTATCTGTTGCCTTAGACATAAAACATGAAGTTGTAGAAGATGTAGTTGAAGCTGTGGCCATGTTGAGAACATACAAATCTTGTTTCTTGGAGCTGACATCAAAATCCAGTCTTCAGCAATGGTGATACCTTGCTTGAGAATGTAGCAGCTAGAATCATCAAAAAGAACCTTGTACTTCTTGTCAC
The DNA here is from genome assembly GCA_009363875.1 of Mikania micrantha. Lineage (NCBI taxonomy): Eukaryota > Viridiplantae > Streptophyta > Magnoliopsida > Asterales > Asteraceae > Mikania > Mikania micrantha. Next base: position 92,401,791 of record CM018692.1, read on the forward strand.
AGATTTGTGAGACGGAAAGTTGATTGTTCTCTAGCTGCTTCACATATCAGACCTTGTCAAATGAAACTTGACCCTTTGTAAGAGTTCTTTCTCTAGTAATAAATCCTCCTTTATCATCAGCAAAAGCTACATATCCTCCTCTGATTGAGTTGACATCTGTAAGATGAGATATGTCATCAGTCATGTGCCTTGATGCCCCACCGTCAACAATCCAAGTGTTGTTAAGAGCAGCATTTGGGGCAACCTGCACATACACAAATCATTAGTTGAATTTGGCAACCCAAGCCTTCAAAGTCTTGGGTTGACCCAATGAGTCCAGGATTTTCATTTCAATCCATTGTCCATCTAAGTTTACTTTATCAGGGGGTTTAGAAACAGGAGTTTCAGAGGACTTGGGCATCCAGACGGTGTTTTTGCTAAAAGATTTCTTTAAATACACTGAAGATGGCTTGGATTGTTTGTCAAAAACAATTTTGGGTGTATCTTGATCAACCATTACCTGTTTACCCTTATCTTGAGATTTGATGGGTGAAGGATGTTTGGGTTTAACCTGAGTTGAATGACAAGCAGATTTGACCTCTTTGACAAAATGCTGATTTTGTTTTCGATGTGGGGCAACTTGTGGTCTAATCAAATGAGGACAAGATCTAGCAAAATGTCCAAGTGCCCACACTCAAAACAAGCCCGTTTATCTGTGGGATAAAACTGTTGGTTTTAGAATGAGATTGTTTGTTTTGAAATTTTGAACCATGGTTTTTATGAAAAGCATTTGTCTTGTTTAGTCTGAAACCCAAACCCTTAGTCCCATTAAAAAAAGATTGTCAGTCTTGTTGGACTCACTAGCTTCACCCACTTGTGAAGCCTTCACAAAGCATACGGCTTTGGAGAATTTTGAAGACATATTTGTCTTGGATGAGATTGGGTCAACCTTTTTGACACCAGATGTCTGATTCTTAACAATGGGCACCTGAGGAGAAACACCAGAATCATCCTGAGAATTAGAGACCCAATCCTCAGCCACTCCCTCCACAAATGATTCCTCAGACAATGAGGAACACTCATCTGAAATGACTCCAGTAGGATCAATTACTAACGAAGTTTTAACTTGAAAATCTTTAATTTCTTTGTCATTAGGTGAATTGACAAAACAATTTAAGACTGGTGGAGGACAATGGTTGTATTATGTTACTTTTCTATTACCCTTCAAATCAGTCCCATCACTGATCATGTGCTCAATGATGTATGAAGAGCTTTCATAGCTCTTGAGCTTCTGACTCAAAGTTTCATAGTCACATTCGACTATGGCTAATTTCTTCTTTGTCTCATTAATAGTATTGAGATAAGAAGTGATATCATCTTTCTTATTTAGCACATCGATCTCAGCCTCATGCAATTGCCTGTTTAATAAATCAATTTTTTCCTGAAAATCGTTTTCATTTGATTTAAAAATGCGGTTTGCCTCAATGCATTGGTTGAGATCGCTGATCAGGTCTGCATTATGTTCCTGATAAGCCAACACCTTACTTTCAAGGTCAACACAATTAAAACATCTAGAATGAGATGAAGAACAGTCATCATATACCTGATTAGTCTGAGATGAGGCAGAAGAATTCACCATCAAAGCAAATTGTGTAGCATGTGATTCTTCAGACTCAACATCTGACTCTCCTTGAGCTTCTGAATCTGATGTGCCTTCTGATTCTGATCCTGATGATTCATCCAACCTAGTCTTTGTTTCTTCTGAATTAGTTTCATCAATGGATTCAGCAATTTCCTTGATTTCTGCAACACAAGCTTTATCTTCTCCTACCTTTTCAGAATTAAATCTGAAATCCCAGTTTTCTCCTTCATTATTCTGAACCATTAGAGCTTTGTGTGCATTTGACGAGCTAGCATGAGCAGGAGTCACAATTGGTACTAATCTTTGATGTGTGCAAAGTATTTTAATTAAAAATAATAAAAATCAAAACTAACCTAGACACTAAGTAATACTCTAGACTCTTTCAAAACTAAACTACTAACAGGCAAGTGAACCTATCAAAAGTATTACAGAAAAGTAAGTCTGGATATCGAACCCACAGACTTTTATAGAAATTGCAAAACAGACTCAAGGACTTATCTATACAAATTTACTTAATTAAAAGAATTGTTTAAAGGGGGGGTTGTTACTAATTAATTGAAATAAATTTCTACTTATAAAAACTGAATTAAGACTCAACAAGGAAAATGCAACAAAAAGTCACGAATGATGAAATGACTACCTAGGGTTAACTCTATACATGTCTAATGTATTTTAGATTGATTATGGAACTTATTGTGGAACCGGGATCTTTGTATTTTAACTTATTAACAAATTAGAGATTCTTTAACCTTTCTCAAAGATTTCAACTAAAGTGTTTATAAGTCTTTTGAATACCGGTTTAGATTAATTACTCTCACAAGTTAACCAACCCTTCAATGATATATCCTAAAGACTATCTATCTCACGGAAACGAAAGTCTCAATACACAAACATGCAAGGGATAATAAGGAGATTCATCTTGGATTTAGCATACAAAACTATGTTCAATTAACCTAATCTTAGTCTTTTCACAAAGACCTTAACTAGTTACTAAACATTCAAGATATACTAACAAACCCTCACCTCACGGCTATTGAATTTGGTTAAACAATTAATTCGTTTGTGACCTAATCATCATTCCTACGAATCACTACGTCTAGCAATCCATCCACAAATCAAGAACACCAAGTAATTGACTTAGCATGCACCTATTATACGAAAGACATTCGCCAAAGCACACGAGGAATCGATAAATCAAATCATGAACGATATAAACATTCATATACATCCAAGAATCCAAACCAAATCGTTATATCATTGAAAAACCCAAATTTGTTCCACAATCAATCGTCACAATCATTAAACATGCATATTATAAAACCCTAGGTGGTCTAAAAGGTTTAGCCACAAATCATCATGAATAAACAGAAAGAAATAGTGTGTAAACCACAATCAATCATCATACGAATAGGAAAAACAAGAAAGGAATAAGAACCGATCACGTTACACCCTTCGGATCACTCTCTTAGGGATTCCCGATGACCAATCTCGACCTAAATTTCTTCCCCTGGCTTCTAGTCACCTCCAAAAGTCTTCTCCCAGTCGTAAAACTCGAATATCTCAGCCCCCAGCCGTTTTCGATCATTAAACTCGAAATTCTGAATTTGTAACCCTGTCGCGCTACGTGACAGGCTCCCTAAAACCCTTCGCGCTACGCGAGGGTACCCACTACCGAAAAATTAGTCGGGTCAACCCAACATCATTAAAAGGGCAGTTTGGTCTTTTCCCACCTGTCGCGCTACGCGACAGGTTTTCTTGAGGCTGTCACGATACGCGACAATCACCAGAATTCTATTTTTGATCTGCTTTGTTGTTGTGTCTGTTCTCGTCCACCCGGGAGCTCGTTTTCTTGATTTTTTTTGTGCCATAATAACACGTTTATTAACTGCAAGCATCAAATTGTGGAAATGTGAAGAACCAGCATAAATCGACTTTAAAAAAGCATAAAACTGTACATAAACTAAATAAAAACAAATAGAAAAACAGATGTGTATCACAACACATCACATCCCAACACTTATCTCTTTTTCGTCCCTGAAAAAGGCTTATGCAAAAAATCTGGGATCAAAGCTAGGTACAATGGTTTCTACACAAATACACTTATCAATTCAAAATTCAATGCTATGGAAAAGATTGCAAGTATTGTAATCCTGTTAAACCCATACTGATTATTCAAGTCCCTTGATCATGGTCTATTATGTTAATGTTCTACATTTCCTTTCATTAGACCCACACTTAGGAAGTTAAAACCAAATCAATCCTGGATTCTAGCTTTCAATCCATCCTTACATATAAACAAACAAGAAATTTCTCAAATCAGATTTTTATAAACGAAACAAATGGAAGCGTGAGCATTAAAATTTTTTTTTCAATCCATTGAACTTTACATAGTGTTGTTTCAACCAGGCTGTAACTCGGCGTGTGACACATAAGTTTTTAGTCCAACTTCTTATTTTTCTTTTTCTTTTTACTCAGCTTATTTAGTGAAATGGAGGTGCCATAAGACTCAGATTTATTCTCATAAAAAGAGTACTTATGTGCCAAACAAAAATCAGATTTTCAAAACTCTTACTTGTTATTATGCGAAGACTCCTTTATAACTAGAAAACAGTTTCATTAATTCCAAATCCCCAAGATGTTTCCCATGAAAATCATGCATTTAAGTAAAATTATACCAATCCTACGGGACAATATACAATCAGTTGAGCCTACCTACACATCCCAAAACCAAAGCATTAAACCCCAAACCAACAAGTCAACCATGAATGAAACCACAAAACCCAACTTTCCTATCATTTCCCATCATGATTTTGCAACCAACTTAAACAACGACAAGGAAGATCTAAGTTAAAGATGTAGAAACGAAAATAAAAACAAAAATTTTCAAAAATTTTGACTCAAGATCTACGTAAACTAAAACTAAAATTCAAAAACTAACTACTGAAACAAAATTAACCTAAGTTTCTCATCCCCACACTTAAACTGTACATTGTCCCCAATGTAGAGAAAAAGGAAACCCCAAAGAAAAACTAAAAATAACTAAAAACTGAAAATGACTTAGCTGGTTAAAGAGAAGACTGTCGAGTGCCAGTCTTTCCACATAAGCTCTTCACTCTACAAATTGCTTCACAGGTAATAAACAATCACATGAAATATGCACAATAAGATCAAGAAAACAACCATGAGTCTAAAGATGATAATAATCCAAAACCAAAATAAGTTCAAAATCCACCAACCCATTACCAACCCAACCACAAGTTTCAAAGAATGCAACTGTTCAGTAAACAAAACAAACTGCAATAACCCGCACATATAAACATCTCCCCACACCTACTCTTCATCATCTAGACCTCTTCCACTATCATGCTCGTCCGGAGCCCTATAAAACTCGGGAATGTCGATATGAAGTGAGGTCATCAAATACCTCATCGCATATTCCTGTCTTCTCTGATCCTGCATCCTCCATTCCCTGTACTGGTCATGATACCCGTCCATTCTATGGCATAAGGACTCTAACGTGAGTGGATCGTGTATAGGCTCCCTAAGTGGGTACTGTCTAGGGGGAAAATCACGCCGTATTGCATTTCATTCGCAGTTACCTAACAATTGAAATTAGGCTTTAAGCACAATCCCATAACTAAACAATACCAAAACTGATCTTTATTAATAAATTCACATCATGTTTTCCAATTTCATTCCAAAAATCAGTTTGTTTCACCCAATCAAGATCAAAAGAACCATTCTCAAATCCAAACCTTTACCCAAAATACGCCCTATGGTTCTTTTGATCCTCAATAACCAATTCCAACACAATGGTGAGCCAAGAAACATTCAACTAATCTAAACAAACTATTACTAAACTAAAATCAACAAGAATTAATCACAAACTAAAAATCTAAACTTTGGCTAAACTAGAAAATTACAAAAATAATCAAAATGCAAGAATAACAAGTCTAGTTAGCCACATTACCTTAGAGAAGACTTAGAATTGAGATTTTGAAGAAAAATTGGAGATTTGAAGAAAACCCCTCGTATTGTTGCTTGGAACTGTCAATTGTGGCTGGAGATGGTGAAATAGTGAAAAAGATGGATGAAATTGAAGGTTGGGGTTGTGGGTTGCGGTCTTGGGTGGTGTTTTCGTGGTTAGATGGTAGTAAAAGATGAAAATGGTGGTGAAGATGGTAATGGCGACGACTTAGAGAAGAGAAAATGGGGTTAAAATCGAAATCTAGGGCTTGAATTAGATATTAAACCATCTGTGCACGCGTTGCGTATCGCGACAGATTTTGGAATAGCCGTCGCGTAGCGTGACGATTGCTTGACCGGTGCGTTAACCGAAACCCCTAGTGTACCGCGACAGGTAAGCTTGTGGGTGTCGTATGACGCAACGAGGTCATTTTTCCAGAGAGTTTCCGGTATTTTCATGCCTTAGCCAAATTTTCAACCCATTTTTCTTCCAAAACACCTAAAGTCAATTCTAAGGTAAATGATACATACCTGGTGGCTCCAATCCCTCTTCCTTGCATCAAAATGATTAAAAACCTGCAAAACAAAAGGAAGCACACAAAAACGAAAATGAAAAACGGAAAATAAATACGAAAACAACCAAAAACTCTAGAAATCTACCATTTACAAACTCTACACTTGGGTTTCATCCCAAGAACCCATCAACACTCTTTTATTCGGGTTTCTCTAAGAGGATCTCTACCTCCTCCTCACTCTCATCCAACGGTCCTCCGATGTAATGCTTCAACCTATGATCGTTTACTTTCCAAGTGTTCCCATCAACTTTGTTTTGCAACTCAACGGTTCCAAATGGAAAAACCTCTTCAACTATGTATGGACCCGTCCACTTGGACTTCAATTTTCCTCCAAACAACTTCAATCGGGAATTGTAAAGCAAAACCCGATCTCCCTTCCTAAATTCCATCAAACCCTTCAATCTTCTATCATGCAATGACTTGGTCTTTTCTTTGATGCTCAATGAACGCGCATAGACCGCATTATGAAGGGCCTCTAACTCATGAATTTGGAAGTACCTCTTCCTACCCGCCTCGGTAAGATCAAGGTTGACCGTTTTAAGAGCCCAAAGAGCTCTATGCTCCAATTCAACGGGAAGATGGCACGCTTTGCCATAGACGACCATGTATGGTGTGATTCCTAAGGGTGTCTTGTAGGCCGTTCTAAATGCCCACAACGCGTCGTCTAACTTGTCGGATCAATCCTTCCGACTCTTCCCCACGGTCTTCTCAAGTATCCTTTTCACCCCTCGGTTTGCATTCTTCACTTGACCGCTTGTTTGAGGATGATAAGCGGTCGCAAACGATGAGTGACACCGTAGCATTGTAGTGCCTTTTCTAACATTGTGTTACAAAAGTGCGTGCCACGATCACTTATTAAAGCTCTAGGAGTCCCAAACCTACTAAACAACTTCTTTAGGAACTTGAGAACTACTCGGGCATCATTTGTAGGCAAGGCTTGAGCCTCTACCCACTTTGACACATAATGTATGGCCACGAGTATATACCTATTCCCTTTGGACAAAGGGAAGGGTCCAACAAAGTCAATGCCCCAGACATCAAAAACCTCCAACACTTGAATCGGGTTTTAAGGCATTTCATCCTTAGAGGAGATGTTTCCGGTGCGTTGACAAGGATCACACTTCTTCACAAACTAAAGTGCATACTTCACCTCCGAAGGCCAATAAAAGCCACAATCGAAGACCTTTTGGGCGGTGGAATGATGACCATGATGTCCACCCGTCAAGCTTTCATGGCAATGCCTTAAAATATCTAGACCCTCCTTTCTAGTCACACACCTCCTAAGAATCCTATCTCCCCCCACACGATAGATATACGGGTCATCCCAAACATACTTACCCGCGTCTCTGAAGAACTTCTTCTTCTGTTGAGTGGTCATTCCCTTAATTACCACTCCATGAGCAAGGAAATTTGCCAAGTCGGTGAACCATGACATTCCTTGTTTCTCCGCCTCTACAAAGTCGATCATCTCGTGAGGGAACCTATCACCAATCTCCTCCTCACGAATCTCACTCCTCTCCGGGTCCTCCAACCGGGAGAGATGATCGGCTGCCACATTTTCAGCCCCTTTCTTATCTTTAATCTCAATGTCAAATTCGGACAACAAAAGAATCCACCTAATGAGACGAGGCTTTGCATCTTTCTTTGCAAAAAGAAACCTCAAGGCCGAGTGATCGGTGAAAACGGTGTCTTTGAAAGCACAAGGTATGATCGGAATTTGTCAAAAGCAAACACTACCACTGGAAGCTCCTTCTAGGTGGTAGTGTAATTCTCTTGAGAATCATTGAGAGTCTTGCTAGCATAGTAAATGGGGTGAAAATGCTTCTCTCTTCTTTTCCCCAAAACCGCCCCAACGGCTTGGTCACTAGCACCACACATGAGCTCAAAGGGTAAGCTCCAATCGGGGGCAACCAAAATAGGAGCACTCACAAGCCTCTCCTTCAAAAACTCGAATGCCTTCATGCATTCCTCATCAAACACGAATGGGGTATTCTTCTCTAGAAGATGGGTCATAGGCCTAGTGATCTTTGAAAAATCTTTAATGAACCGCCTATAAATACCCGCGTGACCAAGGAAACTCCTAATGGCTTTAACACTTGAGGGTGGTGGGAGTTTACTTATTGTCTCTATCTTAGCTTGGTCTACCTCAATACCCGCTCTCGAAATCTTATGACCTAGCACTATCCCCTCGGTCACCATGAAGTGACACTTCTCCCAATTTAGCATCAACTTTGTCTCTACACATCTCTTCAACATCCTCTCAAGATTCTCCAAGCATTGATCAAACGAGTTGCCATAAACCGAAAAGTCATCCATAAACACCTCCATGGATGATTCAATCAATCTTGGAAAATGGCTACCATGCACCTCTGAAATCTGGCGGGAGCATTGCATAGCCCAAATGGCATGCGACGGTAAGCATAGGAGCCATAGGGGCACGTGAATGTGTCTTTTCCTGATCCTCCGGTGCAATGGGGATCTGGAAATACCCAGAAAAGCCATCAAGAAAGCAATAAAACTGCTGGCCTGCTAACCGCTCCAACATCTGGTCATTGAAAGGAAGGGGAAAGTGATTCTTCGGGTGGCATCGTTAAGTTTCCTATAGTCGATGCAAACTCGCCACCCCGTGACCGTGCGAGAAGGAATGAGCTCGTTTTTCTCATTTGTGATAACTGTCATCCCTCCCTTTTTAGGGACAACCTGAGTAGGGCTCACCCATGATGAATCCGAGATAGGATAAATCAAGCCCGCATCCATCAATTTCAACACCTCTTTCTTCACAACCTGTTGCATATTGGTATTTAAACGCCTCTGAGGTTTTACTACCGGCTTATACTCATCTTCCATGAGTATCCTATGTGTGCAATAAGCAGGGCTAATGCCTTGGATATCGGAGAGTCTCCAAGCAATAGCACCCTTATACAACCTCAACACACATAACGGTCTCTTCTTCTCCTCCTCACTCAACCTAGATGAAATGACAACAGATAGAGTGGAATCCTCTCCTAAAAATGCATACTCTAAGTGGGAGGGTAAAATCTTAAGCTCAAAGGCGGGTGGTGACTCAACAGAGGGTTTCTTACTCTCCTCCCTCAACTCATCAATCTCTAACACCTCAGAAATAACCGACACACCCTCATCAACCATCTCAGACTCCTCCTCACTCCTCTCAACTACCAAATCAGCCCCGCACGGGTACTCAAGACATTTATCTATGTGTGACATGAAAGAGTTTACGAAGTAAACTGAATGACATGGGTCACTAAAGTCATCATGATCAACGGGATGCCTCATAGACTTCACAACCTCAAATGTGACAGTCTCATCACCCACTCTAAGAGTGAGCTTCCCATCAAACACATCAATGATGGCCTTAGCGGTCCTCAAGAAAGGACGGACTAGAATGATAGGCACACTCTCATCGACCTCCATGTCAAGGATCACAAAATCCACGGGGAACACAAATTTGTCCACCTTCACCAACAGATTCTCAACAATACCCCGTGGACACTTGACCGTCCGGTCAGCAAAGGACAATGTCATGAGCATGGGCATAAGTTCACCAAGTGCTAGCTTCTCATACAAAGAATAGGGCATCAAGTTGATGCTAGCACCTGAATCTGCCAACGCGTGCCTCTGAGTGTCACTACCAAACATACATGGGATTGTAAAGATCCCAGAATCTGTCAATTTCTCCGGTAGTTTGTTCAGAATCACCGCAGAACAACCCCCGCTCAATGGAACATTTGAAAGTTCCCCTAACCGATCCTTGCTGTTTAACAAATCCTTAAGGAATTTGGCATACATGGGCATATGCTGAAGAGCCTCAATGAATGGAAGGTTGATCCTCAACTGTTTGAACAAGTCAAGAAAATGACCATACTCCTTAGCATGCTTTTGGTGAGCTAAGCAAGCAGGGTAAGGAAGTCGTGAATGATCAATCTTAGGACTCGGCCTAACCTCAACCGGTTTCTTTTCAACCGAAACCACTACAGGAGACTCACTGGTCGGTACTGTACTTGCTGGGACTGGCCTCATGTGCACCCCCCAGGAGTCTCCATCTCAATCTCTTCATCCACCGGTTCTTCTTCCTCTACCTCAACCGGTGGCTCTACACTAACACCCCCTTGACCACTCCTAGTGGTCACTGCTTTCACATGAGTATTTGGATTAGGCAGTGTGCTGCCCGAAAATTGGCCTTGGGCCCTCTCATCCAAACTCTTGGCAATATCCCCAACTGATCTTTGATGATCAAGAAAAGCATATTGTTGGTTTTTCAAAAGAATGTCATGCTCAGCCAGGGTTTTCTGAGTATTGGCACCCTTAGCAACCAACTGGGTTAGTAACTCCTCTATCTTAGTCAAGCTACCCCTACCACCACCACTGCAACTACTACTACCCGCCTCCGGTGTAACTCCTCTATCTTAGTCAAGCTACCCCGGTTTTCTGAGTATTGGCACCCTTAGCAACCCAGACTGGAAACCAGGGGGATGATCGGAAGAGCGCCAATTAAAATTTGGGCGGTTTCTCCAATTTTGATTATAGGAATTATTGAAAGGGTTCGTGCTACCCCTACCTTGACCCCCCAAATAGTCAACCTGCTCCTGGTTGACCACCAAACACTCAGATGTGGCATGGCCACCCCTACAAATCTCACACCTGTCTACCTTCATCTTCAACTCCTTCACATCCCTCGACAAGGCCTCGAGAGTAGCTGCCACACTAGTATCCACATTAACATGGTGAACTCCTCTCGTGGAAGAGGAGGAACTAGAAATAGGATTGGAATTCCTATTAGCAGATCTCTGCTCATATTCAGCCTGAGCAAAACTCTCAAACATATCGTTGCACTCAGCAACATCCCTTTTACCCATAAGATGACCACCTGCAGAAGTGTCAAAACGAGCCGAAGTCTCATAAGTTAGACCATTGTAGAATTTCTCTACAAGTGCCCAATCAGAGAGACCATGCTAGGAGCATCTGCTAAGCAAATTCTGGAATCTCTCCCAAGCAAGGTAGTATGGCTTATCGGGTGCCATACGAAAAGAGTGGATCTCATCACGAAGGCGGGCTGCCTTGGCAGGTGGAAAGTACTTCTTAAGGAAAGCATCCCTAAGACTGCCCTATGTGGTGAAAGATCCGGGTGCATGCGAGTCGAGCCAAGTGGTTGCTCTACCCGCAAGTGAAAATGGAAATAGCTTCAGAAAGATAGCATCTTCAGTGGCACCTTGAAGATTGAAGGTACCACAAATACGAGTGAAGAGAGCTATGTGTGCTGGAGCATCCTCATCATCCGGCCATTAAACTGAGAGTTATTAATGGCTGTCATGATGTAAGAGGGGATCTGCCACGAATTTTCATTCGTAATGTTTGGCACAGTGATGGGATTATTAAGTCCCGTGAAACCCTCAGTGGATTGCTGGTGAACAGTGCGACGGTTTGCCATTTGTGGAACAAAGTGCAAACGAGGACTAGAATGAGTAGAAGAATTAGAAGAAGATAGTGGTGTGAGCTCAGAAAAATCAGTAGAAATGGGTGTAGAAGCACTTACCTCGCTCGTAGGCCCTTCAGAAAAGTCTCGTGAATCGCTTCTTGAAGGCAATGAAAGCTCGGGTGGCGGTCCGTGTGAACGTAGGTGTGGCATACACTACTAAACTGCAAACAAATAAGAGTAAATCAAAAAGAACTAAAACAAAACAAAATAAAACTAAAACTAAAACTAATATGCACAGATAAGACTCAAGAACTAAACTGCACAATCGACTAAGAAGTCTCCGGCAACGGCACCAAAAACTTGATGTGTGCAAAGTAGTTTAATTAAAAATAATAAAAATCAAAACTAACCTAGACACTAAGTAATACTCTAGACTCTTTCAAAACTAAACTACTAACAGGCAAGTGAACCTATCAAAAGTAGTACAGAAAAGTAAGTCCGGATATCGAACCCACAGACTTCTGTAGAAAATGCAAAACAAACTCAAGGACTTATCTGTACAAATTTACTTAATTAAAAGAAGTGTTTAGGGGGAGGGGGTTGTTACTAATTAATTGAAATAAATTTCTACTTATAAAAACTGAATTAAGACTCAATAAGGAAAATGCAACAAAAAGTCACGAATGATGAAATGACTACCTAGGGTTAACTATATACATGTCTAATGTATTTTAGATTGATTATGGAACTTATTGTGGAACCGGGATCTTTGTATTTTAACTTATTAACAAATTAGAGATTCTATAACCTTTCTCAAAGATTTCAACTAAAGTTTCTATAAGTCTTTTGAATACCGGTTTAGATTAATTACTCTCACAAGTTAACCAACCCTTCAATGATATATCCTAAAGACTATCTACCTCACGGAAACGAAAGTCTCAATACACAAACATGCAAGGGATAATAAGGAGATTCATCTTGGATTTAGCATACAAAACTATGTTCAATTAACCTAATCTTAGTCTTTTCACAAAGACCTTAACTAGTTACTAAACATTCAACATATACTAACAAACCCACACCTCACGGCTATAGAATTTGGTTAAACAATTAATTCGTTTGTGACCTAATCATCATTCCTACGAATCACTACGCCTAGCAATCCATCCACAAATCAAGAACACCAAGTAATTGACTTAGCATGCACCTATTATACGAAAGACATTCGCCAAAGCACACGAGGAATCGATAAATCAAATCATGAACGACATAAACATTCATATACATCCAAGAATCCAAACCAAATCAATATATCATTGAAAAACCCAAATTTGTTCCACCATCAATCGTCACAATCATTAAACATGCATATTATAAAACCCTAGGTGGTCTAAAAGGTTTAGCCACAAATCATCATGAATAAACAGAAAGAAATAGTGTGTAAACCACAATCAATCATCATACGAATAGGAAAAACAAGAAAGAAATAAGAACCGATCACGTTACACCCTTCGGATCACTCTCTTAGGGCTTCCCGATGACCAATCTCGACCTAAATTTCTTCCCCTGGCTTCTAGTCACCTCCAAAAGTCTTCTCCCAGTCGTAAAACTCGAATATCTCAGCCCTCCAGCCGTTTTCGGATCATTAAACTCGAAATTCTGAATTTTTAACCCTTTCACGCTACACGACAGGCACCCTAAAACCCTTCGCGCTACGCGAGGGTACCCACTACCGACAAATTAGTCGGGTCAACCCAGCATCATTAAAAAGGGCAGTTTGGTCTTTTTCCACCTGTCGCGCTACGCGACAGGGTTTCTTGAGGCTGTCGCGATACACGAAAATCACCAGAATTCTGTTTTTGATCTGCTTTGTTGTTGTGTCTGTTCTCGTCCACCCGGGAGCTCGTTTTCTTGATTTTTTTTGTGCCATAATAACACGTTTATTACCTGCAAGCATCAAATTGTGGAAATGTGAAGAACCAGCATAAATCGACTCTAAAAACGCATAAAACTGTACAGAAACTAAATTAAAACAAATAGAAAAACAGATGTGTTTCACAACACATGAATCTTCTTTCTGGGTTAGCAGCAGATGATCTTTGAATCTGAAATGGATTCTGGTTTCCTATCTTCTTTGGCTTGTTGCATTGTCTTGCAAAATGTCCTTTATCACCACAATTGTATCAAGTAACAGAGGACATGTCAAAACCAAACTTTGAATCCTTGTTCAGATTGATGTCCTTCCCAGTTCTTCTGACAAAGTCTTTTGCTCTTCTGACAGCACTTGCAAGAGCCCACATGATATCAATCCTTTCCAAATCATCTGGATCAGTCTATGAGTAATCTTCATTTGTCAAGTGTGGATTTCCTATTTTCCCAGCTAACAACCCATCATAAGAACTCACAAGTGTAAACAAAAGGCCCATATGCTCTTTAGCAACCTCCAATGTTACTTTGTCAAAATTGTCTGTCTTCAAATTGATGACAGAATGACTATCCTTTGAACAAGAGGCAGTGGTGGCAGCAGACGGACTAAAGTGTGCCTGATTTGAAACAGGAGCTTCTTTGGTCTGTGAAACAAAAGCTGTTTTCAGAGGAGCATGTGAAGGAGTTCTTTCCACAATAGTAGTAGAGTAATATATTGATGGATCTTGAACTTGTGCAACTCTCTTTCCTTTCCACTTGTTCTCTATCTCCTGTTCTTTCAGCTTTTGAATGAAATCATTAATATCCATGGCAACAATCATCTCACTCTGTTTAAACACCATGAGGAAAGATTCCCACTTGGGAGGTAATGCATCAGCCAAACATTGAATCTTCTCTTGAGTTGTAATCTTGACTTGATGGTTGTAGAGCTCACTTAGAAGATGATAAAACCTCGCAATCAGATCATCCAAGGACTCTTTCCCCACATACATAAAGTTGTTAAACTCTTTCCTCAAAGCCTTAGACTTAATGATCTTTAGTGCATCATTCCCATCATATCTTTGTTGCAAGGCATCCCATAGTGATTTGGAAGAAGTGAACTGTCTGAACTGATGAAATATATCAGTAGCAACGGACCAAGACAGGATTGCATAGGCCTTCTTCTTAAAATCATATAACTTTCTTTGAGGCTCTGTCATCCGTGTAACAAGCAAAGGTGATCCATCCTCAATGAGTGGTCTCAAATACCCACCCTCAATCATCATCCATAGGTTGGTGTCAACTCAATTGATGTATATTTCAAATCGATATTTCCATTGTGGATAATCATCTAAAGATAGCAACTTTGGAGCCTTATTTGAATTCCCTGTCTCTGTTTCTGTAAGCAATAAATTCTAGATTCTGGTGTTTTGGTTTGCCATTAGCGCAATTTCTTCCATAATGCTAAAAATAATCTGAGTTTGTCACTTAGACAAATTTTTCGTCCTTAAGTACGAATACAGCTCTTTGATGCGAATGACAGGTTCGAAATGGCCTGTTTTGCACGAATGAGCGAACGAACGAAAGACAATCACGAACTAACTGAGCGAACGAGCAATTTATGCGAATTAGAGAGTCATTCGTACAAAGATGGATGAATGAAGGTCGGTTCATATGGAGTTGGTACGAAGGGAGGTCTCTTCGTGTGAAGTTTGAACGAAGAATCCAGTTCGCCTGAAAATCCATTCGTATGAATAGTTATTCGTCTAAGCTGTTTGTTCATGTGATTTGAGTTTTCAGCAACATAAATCTTCCAAACTAGTGTTCTAGACCGAGATTTTACTTCAAATTTGGTATAGAATCACATAACAACCTACCTTAGGTTCGTGAATCTATAGAATACAAAAATATACCCAGAAACACAAGTTTTAACCAATAAACTTGAACTTGAAGAAAAGAAAAACTGGGTTTCTTGCAGAAATTCAGAGAATCAATCTCAAAATCAGTAAATTCGATTGAAAACAAGCAGAATCAAGAGCCAAGGCTCTGATACCACTTTGTCGGACCTGAAAAACAGGAAATATCCCTAACAATTCTGCTTGACAGCCCTCCGAATAGTGTGGAATTCTATTCGTGGGCTTTCCAATCGAAATCCTTACAACCCGTGATGATATGATGATTAGGAATCAACGTTATGAGTGAAATCAAACACCACGGGCAAGAATACGAAGTTGGAGATGCAGGAGGGGCTCTGAAAACGAGGAGGATACTCAGGAATGATTAGTTACCCTAAAACATTTTGTTTGTCGGGTATTTATAGTCCATACTCTGTCTTACGAACGAGTTGCACGAAACACTCGTACGAATGACATTACACGAACGAACCTTTCACACGAACGAAACAGACCTTTGATTAATTCGTACGAACCGAAGAGTGACCTGGTTGCTTCGCATGAAAGGACATTCGTTAGTCATTCATTCGTCCGAATGAACTCATTCTTAGGTTCATTCATACAAAGGAGAACAGATTGTTATATCAATTCAAAATTAATACATGTTAAGCATATACATTCAAAGTCAATACTAGATGAAACATGTAAATCATTCATAGTCAAATATTTACATAGAAACACAGAATTCAAAAACTGAACCAGGGACAAAACATGCATCTATAATTACTTGGTTTGTGAGTGTTGAAAACAAATTTATTTGATAAATATAAAACACGAAAAGTGTTAAATGAATCGAATTTTAATACTTAAATGAATTAGAACCCAATTATTTGAAGTTCCAAAACATGCATTCAATATTCAATATTCAAATACATTTGTACGATTCGGTATGAACTCGAAACTCAACTTAGATTCGAATTTACCCAAATATAATTTCATCTACAAAATTAGAATGACTTGAATTATTTTTAGGGGTGTTCATGTTTCATGCAAACCATGAACCATTAAAACCGATCATCGGCATGATTTAGTGGTCGGTATGTTTTTGTTACTTTCATTTGGCTGGTTTTGATATTTTCAAACCTTAGGCTAATTACATTGATGTAAATACGAGGCATCTGGAAAAAAAATTTAAAGAATTAGTCAATATTATAACAAAATTAAAGAGAAAAATGAGACGAGCGTAATGGTGTAATTTTTATAAAAAAATAATATAAGATAAAAAAGTTATGAATAATTAAAATAAGAGGAGGTAAACTTTATATAAAAAATTAGATTCACTAAAATATATTAGATGATAACACTTGATATCACCGTATTAAATATAGCTTTTTGATAGTTACAAAATGTCTTCCATGCCCTCCATATTAATAAAGTAACACGTGCCATTATCGTATGCACTTACTTTTTAAATTAACTGTTGGTTGATAATGAATGAGTTAGTTCAATTTGCATGGGTTAGCAGCACTTTCAGACACATAGACACACCCAAAATTTTAACATGTCTAAGTTGACGTATATAGACATCTTATGTTTGTGCCTTCTTTTATTTGCCTACCAGAAGGACAACTTTATGATGATTCAAAATGTTAAAACAAAGAAAAAGTGTACATGAGAACACTAAAGAAACAAGATCCTAGTGATGAAACAAAAGAAAATACCACGAGGCGCTAATTTATTTTGTGTTATGTAAATAGCTATATTTCATATCTTATTTTGAATTACTTTTTTAAAAGTATGATGAGCTCAAATCAAATAATCAAAGAAGAATCAAACCATTCAAACTATTTTTACAGTTTGGTTTGATTCGGTATAATTTCAACAATTTGATTATCGTTTACGGAAATAAAAAATCATGAAAAGCATTTTAGATATTAATTTAACCTGAAAACCATGAGTGCTGAAAAAACTACAAATTTACAAACTTATTAAACTATAGAAATCTTCAATTAAACAAAATTACACTTGTAATGTGAAGAAAACAAATTTAAACCGTACAAATGACCAAAAAACGTGTCAATAGTCTAATGGTAGAAACATTTAAATTACATATCAATATTACTTTTGCAAATATAATTATAATATATATATATGATTTGGTTTAAATAAGAACCCTGCCTAATTACGGTAACCCAGTGAACTTTGACAAAAAATGCCCGGATCTTTGGTTTTTTTTATGGTCTTTATTATACATATTTAGGGGTTTTTTTGTGTTTTAGCTAATTTGCAATGCAAATTGAATTTGCATCGGTGTAAAATTTTTGCACTTTTCTAAATGTTTCGAAATGCAACTCGAATATACACCGCGGCAAAATCAATTTGCATTGCGAATTAGCCAAAACACAAAAAAGAAACCCCCTAAATATGTATAATAAAGACCATGAAAAAAAAAACCAAAGATTTGAGCATTTTTTGTCAAAGTTCTCTGGGTTACCACAATTACAGTGGGTTAACAACGGAACCTTCCTCTATATACATATGTATGTGTATATATCTATATATATATATATATATATATTTATATTATGTTAAGGTTTTAGTAAAAACGACTAGATTTGAAAGAAGTGTGAGAAATGCTTGTGGGGTTAACATGTGCATATCTCTATTTTAAAAAAAAAAGTATTTTGATATGTTTAGTGTTTTAGGTTATTGTGTAATATGTATTTGTTATTGTGTTTTATTCATAGTATGCTATTTTGTCATTATTTTTTATTCATTAAATAAATTGTTGTTATATAATTTTTTATGTTTTATGTATTAAAAGTACATAATTGTGTTATTTTACCATTGTATTTTAAAATAATCATAATTTTAGGAAACATAAGTCATCTTAATTTAAAAAAAAATAGTTTGGTTATTATGTTTTATGTTGAGATCATTTTGTAATAAAATCATCATTGTATGTTAGTTTACGTTATTGTGTAATATACTCATCATTGTTTTTATTTTCACATCATTGTTTATACGTATTCATCATTGCGTTATATGTTTTAACTCATTTTGTGTTTTTTTGGTATTTTTTATGTATGTTAAATAAATTTGTTATTTATTTTTTTATATTTTCCATATTAGAAGTACACAATTGTATTATTTCAATATTTTATTTTTAAAACTTCTGTTTTTAAAAACATATATTTCAGGTTATTGTGTTATATGTATTCATCATTATGTTTTACGACTTTATATATTTGATTTTATTTATGTCACTGTTTTTTTATATATTACATAATTTGTTATTGTTTTATCATTATGAGTTATATATAAAAACTACGTGGGTGTGTTGTTTAATGTTATTTTTTTTAAAGCTCATTATTTTAGAAATAAAATAGTAAGGCACAATGACGAGCAAAAATACACAATGGCAGATAAAAATTCATAATGACTCATTACAAATGTAAAAGTTGCTAAAAACATGTGTTAAAATTTTTTTATATAACAGTAATATACTCGTTTAAAGTAAAAAAACACATATTTTTTTGGGTGTAAATTTAATAGAAAAATTAAATATGTGGTCAACATTAAATTTGATTTATTTATTTACATCCATTTTTATTTAGGTTTAATGTGAATCACATATTTGTTTTCATGATTCAAAATGGAGGCCCATATAGAGATTAAGGGTTTCTCTTTAAAATCAGATTTTCACAAGATACAATTAATACACATATATACGTACATACAAACACTTGCATAATAGAATTCCAAAATTCTCACTCAAATTTCAAATTGAATCAAATCCAGATTTAAAAATTCAAATTAAATTTAAAATAAGTGATTTTCGAATCAAACTATCAGTTTTACGAGCCCGATTTGAATATTGAACACCCAATAAACACTATATATGTTTTTATTTTATTTTATTTTATTTTTTTTGGGGGGGGGATGGGTTTCGGGTTAGGGATCTAGCAGTAAAAGAAGAAGTCCCGCGAATTCAACGTACTGGTTGGGGTTTCACCTTGTGACCGAGAGGTCATGGTTAGGGGCGATTTAAATGATATGTAGGTGAGGGAAGGAATCTTGAGCTTCATCTCGGGTTCTGGACCAATGGAGGGCAAAGGTTTTCCCATTCCCGGGGGGGGGGGGGGGGGGGGGGTTCCCACGCATCTGGTGTGGCCGTGTCTTACCATTGTCGAGTGAACCCTATTAAAACAATATACGGTGTCAGACCGCATGGGTTTGACGTGACCAGAATCACAGCTTTCAGTCATATAGAACGACTCTATATGCGTTTGAATATACTCATGTTTACTAAAACCAAATAGTTTAACCATACATGCACCGGAGTAAAATGTTAGTCTAAGCTCTTGATAAATTCGTAATAGTGTTCATTGACGATATTCTGGTCTACTCCAAAAATCAGGAGGAACATACTGAACACGTAAGACTTGTCTTG
Organism: Mikania micrantha; assembly: GCA_009363875.1. Taxonomy (NCBI): domain Eukaryota; kingdom Viridiplantae; phylum Streptophyta; class Magnoliopsida; order Asterales; family Asteraceae; genus Mikania; species Mikania micrantha. The sequence continues at coordinate 92,421,637 of CM018692.1, forward strand.
GAATTATTGAAGAACACGTAAGACGAGTAGTTGTATGCGAAAATTTCAGTAAAAGAAGCGCCTCAGAACTATTAAATTGAGACTTCAATTTTTCAAAAGAAAAAAAAATCTTACATATAATCACCGTGCAAAAGACTATAGATATTCAAAATGAAAACTTTTTCAAATAGAATCTAAATAACTAGTGCAATGAATGTCATGATTACTTTTATTGCATAATATCCTTTTAAAGGCATTTGGCAAACCTTTCTAAAATATGCCCAACTAACCGACTTTAATGATATTTAATATTTCCATTTAACATTTTTTTTGTATGAAACTCCTTTTGTGAACGACTAAATTTGAATCACTTACAGAACACTGAAGTATCGTCGTGTTATCAACAATATTACCTGATCATATTCACCTTCAAGTCACTGTTATGGAGGAAACTCAATTGTGACAACTGGTACTTGACCGTCTGACATGTGTACTTATATGACTAAAACATGTGATTATTTTAGAGAATAACTAATTTGTGATAAATATTGTGTGAATTTTATGGTAGAATTGATTATGACGAACATAAATGGGTGTGGAACTGATTATGAAAAGATATGAAACGACAACGATCAGTGTGTATAAATGACAAAACAATACAGTTTAGTGATGATTCTCCGATAACGAGAATCAGATACCGACAACACAATGTGGAATAAATGAGAACAAGTACAAAGGTAATTCAATCTGTGATCGTCTATGAGGATATTAAATTCAAAACAATGATAGATAGCACTCGCGAATATTAAACGGACGGTATAATTGTGTGGGCGACAATTCGCATGAATATATCTGTGGGTTTAATGGTTCTGAATGATATCTTAAAATTAGAAAACCAAATCTAGAAAGTAAAGCCGTCATCGTGTTTGTAAGGGTGACGATCTGTATGAACACGCGTGAAGACGATACGATTTGACGAAACAATAAAATTAACATTTTCGAAACCTTAAAAATAATAATAAAAAAGGAATTTAAAATATATATTAGGAATCACCACCTAAAAAGATTAAATAAAACTATATTTGCAAAACTTGTATTTTAAAAGTTTGTTTCGAAAACGACACATAAACACGAAACCGAACGAACTCGAACCTGCGAATATTGTTTGGACTATAAAAACCATTATTTTCACCCTCTTTCTTCATAATTTGGATGAATTACCTCCCCTCTCTCCTCATTTACTTATCTCTCTCTACTTTCTCTCTCTAATTTCAAACACTCAACCTCACTAAACTCTACCAAAGTTTGGAGGGCTGCAAATGAGTTGGAACACTTGAATTGAGTTGGAACAAAGTTTGGAGGGCTGCAAATGGAGTGGGATGACCTGGAAAATAGTATCGACACAAGAACACATGCTGATGGTAGTATCGACGGTTTTCCAAAAAAATCAGCACCTTCCATCGAACTTACTATGTTCGATGGTCAAGTTCACCCCCTTAAGCTTGTCGATATTACTAATATGGATAGGTCCAAGGAGAAGTGACTAACACTCCATCGATATTATTAGGATCGGGGGCCAAGGTGGATAACTTAAGACCATGTCGATACTAGTAGTATCGACAAGGGTGATGTTGAGTTTTTCATGTGTTAGTCGAACTTAGGACCATCGATACTATCTATGGTGTGTCGATACTAATACCTTAAGTCAATCAAAGTGTTCTAAGCCATGCATCCAACAATATTGATCAAAACATGAGCTGATGTGGCCGTGTAGAAGTTGGTAGTATCGACAAGGCTAGTTTCATGCCTTAGACGATAATAGCATCATCGATATTAGTTCCCTTTTGGCTAAACCCCATAGATATTATTATCGCCAATACCAAAAGTGTTTTATAAACATGTTAAAACTGTTTTATGCTTTTGTTCAAATATCTATATTGATGTAGCAACAAAGGATATACTTTTGTTATTACATCTACTTCTGAGTATGGTTATAACTATGATTATGACTATGAGATTTTTCAGTGTTGATGACTATGATTGGGAAATATCAAAAATAAGTATGACTATTTTATGCTAAAAAACTACATGTGCTATGAATAACAATGAGAATGAAATGGCTATGGGATTGAGATTACTATTCTTAAAAACTATGAGATGATGACATATAACTATATTTGATTACTAGTAAGACTGTTTGGATTAAATCACTATGATCATGTGCCCATATGAAAATTCAACTGTGTTAAGTCCCTTTCTAGTTCGTTTACCATTAAGTGGCAGAGGCTAGGCCGACGATAACATAGTGGTACCATAAGTTTGACAAACTTCCAGGTAGTGAGGTTGGTACGTTATGCGTATTTATATGCATAACTACTTGGTTGGTATGGTAGGACTGGTAACAGGGCGACAACAGTCAGGTTTGGTAAACGACCTCATGGATGATATTAATGAGACAAACTACTATAATTCTACCACAACTGATCTGTATGCTAGTACACTTTGAGTTGACCATAGGCCAACCCTAGTGTTTTGTCGTGACAGGCGGCTGTGAAAACAAGTAAAGACTGAGATTCCAAGGAATAAGTGTAGGTTGGAAGCACTGTGGTTTGACTTGGTGTTAACCACATAGCTGACTAATTGAAATCCATTCATCATTTATAACTAAATATTAAACGATTTGACTGTCACCTCTAACATAGAGGTGAACAACAGTAAACTCAACAAATGAGAACTCAAGGGATGGATGGGAATGATGTCCAAAACTTATATCTATTAGAACATTAAGTGTTTACCATTACTTAAGTCATGGTAGTATACACTATTGTAAATAAATATTTCTATAAACCAATAATGTATGGTGGATATGTCTAATGGTATACAAAATTGTGAGTATGTAGTGTGTCATCCTTAGTTACCAATAAATATAGAGTTGTATTCATTCAAGTGTGTGGTGGGCTAGCGGCTCCACTCGTTGGTACATATTCCTTATACATAAACATTAACTGACTGAATGAGGCTTTATTGGTGTTGAGGACTAAGGTCAGGACACTGATGGGAGAAATGACCTGAGAAATCACTTTTAAACATTTCTAAATTACAAACATATGAACTCACCAACCCTGTGTTGACTTGATTTACTTGCATGTTTTCTCAAGTGATGAACGAGTTTAGACACCAGGATTCATGATCTTGAATACATTATGTGAATCACTTTTTTATATCTTGTGCAGATACGAGATAGATTAGCTTACGATTCTTTTTGGTAGTTTACATTGTTAAATTATGGAACATGACTGATGTAATTTAACTTTGTAATTCTAGTTCAAGTTCATATTTCTCGTATTATATGTCATGTGCTGTAAATACAATCCGATCATTTCGATTATCACACGATATCGCACCCTGAGTCTATTCCGCCCGACGTGAAAGTCGATCCATCCCATTGGATCGAGGTGTGACAGAGTGGTATCAGAGCCATGGTTTTAGAGAAATACATGTCATTTACTTAAACGGTTTGGCCTTGACTATAACCTAGCGACCCTTCATGTAAGGAACTTAGAAACTTATATGCATGCGTTTTCTGTGTTTGATCATTGCACAAACCGATGTTCTTTCGGTTTTGATCAGAATGCCGTCAAGAGGACCACCACAGCTTTTACCACCTCTACCACCACCACCGCCACCTCCTCCTCCTCCCTCTCATACACCACCTCCCCAACATGAGTTGGACCTTACTATGGTGGCATTAGCCACGCTACTGACTAATCAACTCAAGGAGGTGATCCCAGATATGATGAATCGTGTCAACAATAACATCAACAACAACCAAATTGGGAAATCCTCTGGCAAAGGTAGTGGAAACACAAGGAATGTTCCTGATTACTCCTACAAGGATTTTGTTGGATGCAAACCGCCAAGCTTCAGCGGTCAGTATGGTGCTGTTGGCTTGATCCAGTGAATCAAGAAACTGGAAAACACCCTTGATATTAGTGGTTCTCCAGAGCACAAAAAAGTTGGGTATGCTACAGGCTCGTTCAGCAAGCGAGAATTAACTTGGTGGAATTCCCAGCTACAGGCTCGAGGAAGACACGAGGCATTATCCATGCCTTGGAATGATTTTAAGACACTACTCCGAGGTGAGTTTTTTCCAAAGAAAGAACTTCAAAAGGTAGAGTATGAGGTAGAGACCGAGCTGTTTAAGCATGTGATGGTGGGAGCAGGGCATCTGGCCTACATCCCCAGATACCATGAGTTAGTGGCATTGGTGCCTGACATGGTGCCAACTTTGCAGAAGAAGATTAATCGGTATGTTGGAGGACTTTTGGCTTGCATTCAAGGATATGTGATTGCTGCCAACCCCACTACATTGGAAATGGCAATCAATTAGTTAGCTACTCTCACAGACGTGATGGTTGCTTCCGGTGCATTGAAGAAAGAAATTGGAACAAGCAAGAGTGAAACTACCAAGAAGCCAGATCGACTTCCTGCCAAGAAACAAAAGGTCGTCAAGAACTACGCGATGACCGTTCCTATTCATCATGTAACACATGCCCTACCAAATCAAGTTAAAAATCCGTACACCGAAATGACTCTTCTCTGCAACTGGTGTCAATTCCATCATCATTTGGGAAGTCAGTGTAGACAATGCACAGGTTGTGGAAGATTTGGGCATGGGGTTAACAACTACATGAACCCAGCACCCCAGAACGAAACAACAATGCAGTAGTGATGCCTGCTGCTGTTACTGAGACCAGATCATGTTGCACATGTGAAGAACCTGGTCACTTTTCAATTGATTTGCCCAAGAGGTTACAACCAAGAGGACAAGCACCAAGAGGACGGCTTTTGCTTTGGGAGCCCTAGCTACACATCAGGACCCAAACGTGGTCACTGGTATGTTTCTCTTACATAATTTTTATGCATGTATTTTATTTGACACCTGTGCGGATCCAAGTTTTATCTCGTTCGATTTTGCATGCAAACTTAATCATATAGAAGACCCTCTAGCCTCCCCTTACACTATCGACGTAGCAAATGGTAAACAAATCACAGTTAGTACTATGCTTAGAAATTTCCCACTAGTAATCAACGAACAAACATTCACCATCGATTTGATATCGATGGAATTGGGCAGTTTTGATATCATTATCGGAATGGATTGGTTATACCTTAACCGGGTTTAGATCATCTGTTCAGAGAAACTACTATGTATTCCAATGTCGAAAAATCAAGTGTTAGAGGTTCGTGGAGACAAAGCGAACCACAGTGTCAAAATAATATCTTGTATGAAGCCACGCAAGTGATTGAGGAAGAGATGTGTAGCTTCTGTTGCTCATGTGGTGGAGAAGGAAAAGAATACAATCAAGATTCAAGATTTACATGTTGTTAGAGATTACACGGACGTTTTTCTATACGATTTACCGGGATTGCCACTAGAACTACTGGTGCAGTTATGAATCGATCTAATTCCGGGAGCGATTCCTGTTGCTAATTCTCCTTATATACTAGCACCATCTGAAATGTAGGAGTTAACTAATCAGCTGCAGGACCAACTGGATAAAGGGTTCATCGGACCAAGTTTCTCACCATGGGGGCCTCCGGTACTGTTTGTCAAGAAAAAGGATGGATCTCTAGGATGTGTATTGATTAAAGGGAGCTTAACAAACTTACCATCAAGAATCGGTATCCACTACGGAGGATTGATGACCTATTTGATCAGTTGCAAGGAGCACAATACTTCTAAAAAGTAGACATGCGTTCTCATCACCAGCTTAGGATTCAGGAAGAGGAACTACCCAAAACAACTTTTCAAACCCGATGCAGTCATTATGAGTTCATAGTGATGCCGTTCGGATTAACGAATGCATCTGCGGTGTTCATGTATCTCATGAATCACGTGTGCAAGCCATATTTGGATCAGTTTGTTACTGTCTTTATTGATTATACGCTGATTTTTTCTAAAAGTGAGACTGAAAATGAAGAACATCTCAGGAAGATCTTGGAATTGTTAAAGAATGAAGAGCTCTAAACCAAATTCTCGATGTGTGAATTTTGGCTACGAGAAGTTCAGTTCTTGGGTCATGTGATAAACAATGAAGGAATTCATATGGACCCTGCCAAGATTGATACAATTAAGAATTGGTATATTTCTACAACTCCTACTGGGATACCGTCATTTTTGGGGTTGCAGGTTACTATAGGAGGTTCATCTATAACATTTCTAAAATAGCTCTGCCTCTCACAAAACTAACCCAAAAAGTGAACCGTTTGAGTGGGAACAAAAACAGGAAGAAGCGTTTCTAACTTTGAAACAGGGGCTGTGCAATGCTCCAATCTTAAGTCTCCCAGAAGGTAATGATGAGTTTGTAGTATATTGTGAAGATTCCCATCAAGAACTTGGTTGCGTACTAATGCAACGAGATAAAGTTATCTCTTACGCATCAAGACAGCTGAAGATACACGAGAAAAACTATACGACACATGATCTAGAATTGGGAGCAGTGTTATTTGCTTTAAAGATTATGAGGTATTACCTATATGGCACCAAATGCACAATTTTTACATATCACAAGAGCTTACAACGTATATTTGATCAAAAGGATCTTAACATGCAACAAAGCCATTGGGTCGAGCTCTTGAATGATTATGATTGCGTGATCAAATACCATCTGGGCAAAGATAACGTTGTGGCTGATGCTTTGAGCCATAAGGAATGAGTCAAACCCTTGCGCGTTAGGGAAATGGGAATGACAGTGCAAACGAGCTTGCGTGATCAAATTAAAAAAGCACAACAACAAGCAGTAGAGAGAAAAAATTTGAAGAATGAGCTCTATTACGAAGCGGGGTGACATTTTGAAACAAAACAGGATGGAGTTATCTATTGCCAGGATCGAGTATGGATTCTGACGATAGATGAGCTCAGAGGGTTTGTTCTTGATGAGTCACACAAAACTCGTTACTCTGTTTATCCTGGCGCTGATAAAATGTACCAAGACCTTAAGAAGGTTTATTGGTGGGCCAGGATGAAGAAAGCCGTGGCTACTTATGTTGGAAAGTGCTTAACGTGTGCAAAAGTAAAAGCTGAACACCAGGAATCGTCAGGTTTGCTGGAACAACCGGAAATACCCCAATGGAAGTGGGACAAGTGGCTATGGATTTCATTACAGTTACCCCGCACATCCAGCGGACATGATACCATATGAGTCATTATCGTTAGATTGACCAAGTTCGCTCACTTTTTGCCAATGCTTGAAAATTATACAATGGAGAAGTTGGCAAAACTATATATCAATGAGATAGTGTTACGAAATGGTGTGCCATTATTAATTATTTCATACCGATACAGTCGATTTACATCGCGATTTTGGCAATCACTGCAAAAATCCTTAATGACAAACATGAATTTAAGCACAGCTACCACCCACAAACGGATGGAAAAAGCGAGAGAACTATTCAAACCCTAGAGGATATGCTACGAGCGTGTATACTTGACTTCGGTGGGAATTGGGATTCACATTTACCACTAATAGAATTTTCCTTTAACAAAAGTTACCATAGTAGCATCAGATGCGCTCTGTTCAAATCAATGCATGGTAGAAAATGTCGGTCGTCGATTTATTGGACCGGAGTAGGATACAACATGATAACTGGGCCTAAACTTATACAGGAAACCACCGATAAGATTACCCAGATTCAACAGAAACTACAAAGTGCTAGTAGTCGCCAAAATAGCTATGCAGAAAAAAGTCGAAAGCCTTTGGAATTCCAGGTTGGTGACGTGGTCATGTTGAAATGTCTCCCTGGAAGGGCGCAGTTCGCTTTGGGGCTAAAGGCAAACTAGCACCAAGGTATGCCAGACCATTCGAAATAACCAAACGAGTTGGTCCTGTGGCGTACAGACTCAGGTTGCTCGATGAACTCAGCGGAGTGCATGATGTATTTCATGAATCAAATCTTAAGAAATGCCCTGCTGATGAATCGTTGGTTATCGCACTAGAGGAAATTCAAGTTGATGAACAACTACATTTCATAGAAGAATCGATGGAGATTATGGATCGTGAAGTTAAGAAAATGAAACGAAGCCGTATTCCTATTGTAAAGGTTCAATGGAACTCCAAACGCAGCCCAGAATTTACTTGGGAGCGGGAAGACCACATTAAATCCAAGTATCCCCACCAGTTCACAGAAGAAGACATGTCCGACAATGATGCTTAAATTTCAGGACAGAATTCTTAAACAAGGGGAGACTATGACCACTGGTACTTGACCGTCCGACAATTGTATGGTATGTGTACTTATATGACTAAAACATGTGATTATTTTGGAGAACAACTAATTCTTTGATAACTATTGTGTGAATTTTATGGCAAAACTGATTATGACAAACAGAAATGGGAGTGGAATAACAAGCGAAAAGACGCGATAGGACAACGATAATTGTGTATAAATGGAAAAATAGTACAGTTGTGTGATGTTTCTCCGATAACGAGGATCAGATAACCGACAACACAATGTGAAATCAAAGAGAACAAATACAAAGGTAATTCAATCTGTGATCGTATGCGAGAATATCAAATTCAAAACAATGATAGATAGCATTCGCGAATATTAAACTGACAGTATAATTGTGTTAGTGATGATTTGCACGAATATATTTGTGTGTTTAATGGTTCTGAATGATATCTTAAAATTAGAAAACCAAATCCAAACGTAAAGTCGTCGTTGTGTTTGTACAGGTGACGATCTATAAGAACACGTGTGAAGACAATACGATCTGACGAAACAATAAAATAAACATTTTCGAAATCTTAAAAATAATAAATAAAAGAATTTAAAATATTTATTAGTAATTACCATCCAAAAAGATTTTAATAAAATTATTTTTACGAAACTTGTATTTTACAAGTTTGTTTTGAAAAACATAAACACGAAACCGAACGAACTCGAACCAACAAATATTGTTCTGACTATAAAAACCCGTATTTTCACCCTCTTTATTCATAATTTGGCTGAATTACCTCCCCTCTCTCCTCATTTACGTCTCTCTCTACTTTCTCTCTCTAACTTCAAACACTCAACCTCACTAAAACTCAACCAAATTTCACGTTTTTGGTGTCAAAACGATCCTTACCACATCTAGAGATCGAAACCACAGAGGATTCAAGCTTGGAACCATCAAAAACAAGGTAAAAATGAAGTTGAAGTTGCGGTTTTTACAAACCCGGAACCCTTACATGTTAAAACCGGTTTAGAAACCTTAGATACTTATGAAATGAACATGAAAAGGACCATGAAACACTTGGATTGAGTTGGAAAAAAAGTTTGGAGGGCTGCAAATGGAGTGGGATGACCTGCAAAATAGTATCGACACAAGAACACATGCTGATGGTAGTATCGACGATTTTCTAGAAAAATCAGCACCTTCCATCGAACTTACTAAGTTCGATGGTGAACTTCACCCCCCAAGCTCGTCGATATCACTAAGCCTCCGTCGATATTATCAGGATCGGGGCTAGGGTATCGAACTTAAGACCATGTCGATACTAATAGCATTGACAAGGATGATGTTGAGTTTTTCATGTGTTAGTCAAACTTAGGATCGTCGATACTATCTATGGTGTGTCGATAGTAATACCTTAAGTCAATCCAAGTGTTCTAAGCGATGCATCCAATAGTATTGATCAGAACATGAGCTGATGGGGCCGTGTAGAAGTTGGTAGTATTGGCAAGGCTAGTTTCATGCCTTAGACGATATTAGCATCATTGATATTAGTCCCCTTCTACCTAAATCCCATTGATATTATTATGGCCAATAATACAAGTGTTTTATAAACATGTTAAGGGTCAAAAAAATAACATAAAAATTGGATGACAAGAATTATGGTTAGGGTTGTTTAAGTTCAACTCAAAATCTAAGTCATTAGTGTGAGACATTTTTATGACTTACACGTAGATTATCTTTAAACTCTTAAACCATGCATATAACTAGAAATAAAAACGGAGTAATAAACTTGTTTAGTTGGTTTTAAACTAATAACTAAGATTTTGAAAGCAAACCTTTCTAATACATAGGGTACTAAGATGTTGAAGTTCAAAGCACTTTCAAACCTTATTATGAGTAACATTGTTTAAGTGTGAACCTCAAATCTAAATATAAAGACTAAAGGCTTGATGCTAAATGAAATCCCAAAATAGGTCATGCCTAAGACTAAGTGAATAACAAATGAGTAGGATAGCTTATCATAACACAAGATGTGAACTTATAATATTTAACCAATGTACTTAACTATAAATCAATCAAATACTTATAATTGTCAAAAACATGTCAATCAAACTCAGGATTTTGAATACAACCTACTACACAACCACGAGCACGTGCATTCACTGCATTAGTCAAGCATAACACATAACTACGAGGAGAGTTCATTTTCCCCCTTTCTACTCTTTTTTTTTTCATAAATGCAGGGCTAAGAATCATGCTAAAACCCTTTAAGGCTTTTGTTCAAATATCTATAGTGATGAGGTAACAAAGGATATACTTTTGTTAATACGTCCTTCTGAGTATGGTTATAACTATAATGATGATTATGAGATTTTTCAATGTTGATGAAAATGATTTTGAAATATCAAAAATAAGTATGACTATGTTTAAGCTAAAAAACTACATGTGCTATGAATAACAGTGAGAATGAAATGGCTATGCTTAAAAACTATGAGATGATGACATATAACTATATTTGATTACAAGTAAGACTGTCTGGATTAAATCACTATGATCATGTGCCCGTATGAGAATTCAACTAAGTTAAGTCCTTTTCCAATTTGATTACCATTAAGTGGCAGAGGCCAGGCCAACAGTTACGTAGTGGTACCATAACTTTGATAAACTTTCGGCGAGTGAGGTTGGTACATTATGTGTATCATATACATAACTACTTGGCTGGTATCATAGGACTGGTAACAGGGCAGTAATAGTCAGGTTTGGTAAATGACCGCAAGGGTGATATTAATGGGATGGAAAACTACTACTAATTCTACCACAATTGATCTGTTCACCAGTACACTTTGAGTTGACCATAGGTCAACCCTAGTGTTTCCTAGTGACAGAAGGCTGTGAAGACAAGTAAAGAATGAGATTCCTAGGATTGAGTGTAGGTTGGAAGCACTGTGGTTTGACTTGGTGTTAACCACATAGCTGACCAATTGAAATCCATTCATGATTTATAACTAAATATTAAACGAGTTAACTATCACCTCTAATATAGTGGTTAACAATAGTAAACTCAATAAATGAGAACTCAAGGGATGGACGGGAAAGATGTCCAAAACTTATATCTATTAGAACATTAAGTGTTTACTATTACTTAAGTCATGGTAGTATACACTATTGTAAATGAATATTTTTATAAATCGATAATGGATGGTGGATATGTCTAATGGGATAAAAAATTGTGAGTATGCAGTGTGTCATCCTTAGTTACCAATAAAGATAGAGTTGTATTCATTCAAGTGTATGGTGGGCTGGCGGCTCCACTCTTTGGTATGTATGCCCTACACATAATCATTAACTGACTGAATGGGGCTTTATCGGTGTTGATGACTAAGGTGAGGACACTGATATGAGAAATGACTTGAGAAATCACTTTAAAACATTTCTAAATTACAAAACATATGAACTCACCAACCTCGAGTTGACTTGATTTACTTGCATTTTTTCTCAGGTGATGAACATGTTTAGTCACCAAGATTCAGGATTATTGCTAGTGGGTCTTAGTAATGGACCTAGCTACTTTTGTGTTGCATATATCTTGAATACATTATGTGAATCACTTTTTTATATCTTGTGCAGATACAAGATGGATTATCTTACAATTCTTTTTGGTAGATTTACATTGTTAAATTATGGAACATGACTGATGTAATTTAACTTTGTAATTCTAGTTCTAGTTATTATTTCTAGTATTATACTCCATATGTTGTAAATACAATCTGATCATTTCGATTATCACATGATATCGCGCCATAAGGCTATTCCGCCCGACGGGAAAGTCGATCCATCCCATCGGATCGAGGTGTGATAGATTGGTATCAGAGCCATGGTTTTAGAGAAATACAGGTCATTTACTTAAACGGTTTGGCCTAGACTATAACCCAGGTTCATTTGGTTCCATTGTCTTTAATCAAATTGATATAAAAAACACAAGATTGATGAATAGCTCTCACACTTTGTTATTGATCAGAAAAATATAACTAAAAAAAGTCTAATTACAATGATAATACAATGTTGGTTTTTATAGCCTAACCTATATTGATAAACAAGAAACATTATCTGAATTTAATGCTAAACTTAAGGAACTTCAAAATTTGTAACCCCTTCTTTTTAGCCTTCAGATATTGTTGTAAGGATCTCTACCAATTTGTGAAGATTCGTTGGAAATTAAGAAACAATCATCCCCTTAAATTTGACATTGGTTCCTTAAAGTCTTCAACACCAAGTAAGCTCCTCATTTTTTTGAACTTGAGTCTTGCTAAAGCTTTGGTTAAGATGCCGGCCTTTTGTTGATCACCAGCTACATGTTTAATCTTGACCTAATTTCTTTCAACACACTCCCAAATAATATGAAAACGGGTATCGATGTGTTTACTTCTCACATAAAAAACAGGGTTTATCATTAGTGCTATTATAGACATATTATCGACTTGAATCTCCACCAGTTTTGGTTCTTGTTTGGTTAGTTCGCTTAACAATCCTGTTAGCCATAAGGCTTGACATGCAGCTGACGTTACGGCAATGAAGTCGGCTTCGCATGAAGATAAGGAGATATTAGTTAGATTTTGAGCACACCATGAGATTGGTGTGTTTCCTTCAAAAAAAACATGGTAGTTGTACTTCTTCCATCATCTTTATCCACATTATGGCTACTATCGTTGAAACTAACAAGTTCTCGAGCAACATTTGGACGATAAATAATTCTCGAGTCCAATGTGCCTTTTATGAAGTGCATATTATGTTTGACATCATTTAGTTTGATTCTTTTGGCTCTTGCATGTATCAACTCACCATGCTTATTGAAAAAGAAAGATCCGGTTGAGTGTGTAACAAACATATTAAGCATCCTACTTGCCTTTGAAAGATTTTTGCATCCACATTTCTTTCTTCTTTATCTTTAGATAGATGATAACCTGGTTCCATCAAACAATGAGCAGGATTACAGTCGAGTAATCCGTTGCTCATCAGGATCTTTTTTGCATAACTTTCTTGTTTGATAGCCATTCCTTTAGCACTTTGTAATACTTCTATGCCAAGGTAGTAGGTTAGTCTACCAAGATTAGTCATTTCAAATCTTCCTTCCATTTGATTCTTGAACGTAACAATGTCTTCAATTCTGGAACCAGTCACTAATAAATCATCTACGTATTAGGAAGGAGTCTTTGTTCCTTCTTTGGTAAACATCCTGGTCCTAAGCACATTTTTGGAACTTCAGACTTTCAGGGTGTTATCAAGTTTTGTATTCCAAACCCTAGGTGCTTGCATAAGGCCATACAATGCCTTTGATAGTTTGTATACTTTTCTTTCTCGTCCAGGTTGTATGAAGCCTTTCGGTTGAGCAAAAAACACGCCTTCTTATAAATCACCGTGTGAAAACGCCGATTTTACATCCAAATGGTGTAACTCCCATATTTCATGAGCCGCCAAAACAATGAGCATTCGGACCTTTCCACACCATCATAATCCACACCATGTTCTTGTACATACCCCTTTGCAACTAACCTTGCCTTGAATTTTCTTATAGTTCCATTTGCATTCCGTTTTACTTTTATATCCACTTAAGACCAATAGGTTTTGTATGCTTTGGAGGATCCAATTATTTCCATGTCTTATTCTTCTTAATGGCTTCAATTTCTTTTTCCATTGCTCGTAACCATTCCTTGATGTGTTTAGCCTATTGAAAACTAGTTGGCTCCCCTCTTCTAGAATTAGTATGTCGTTGTCTAGAACATAGTCATTTAGTTTTTGAGGAATTACTGATGTCCTAGTGGATCAATGTCACACCCCGGGCCGACGAACTTGATCGAATTCACGTCGGGCGGAATAATCCCGAGGCGCGATTAAATTAGAATGATCAGATTTTTTACATAGAACATGATAATATGAGGACTCTGAGTTACATTAATATAGAAAAGTTTAATTACAACTTGTTCAATGATTTAGCTTTGTTACATATGAAATGATTTAGACCTCTTGGTTATGACCAAGATGTTCACAAAAATGCTTGCAAAAGAGCAAGTCTTGAATCTTGTACTCGCTAAGGCTTTGTAAGATTGTATGCAGGAGTTGTAGGGTCCTCTAATATGGATCCTATCTTTCTCTCTAATAGGCATAACGCTTACACATGTTTGTCACCTGAGAAACATGTTAGAAAACGGTCAACACAAGGTTGGTGAGTTCACGTGAGTTTTAAAATAATTAGGTTTTGTAAAAGTCTTGACACATTTGAACATGATAACTCCATGTGTTTCATTATCAGTATTGTCCCAGAATGTCAAAGGATATGTATGTGTAGGACTTACGTAGAGACGAAACTCAGACGCTTGGCCCAACACACCTTCGACATTCCACGATAGTAATATAAGGATATGTAGGGAGTTCACTTATGTTGGAAATGAAAATAGTTTTTCACATTTGTTTAGTAAACTGTCTCAAAATGTATATGTTATCAAGTTTACTCCTGAAATAGGAGATTTACACTTTTCTTTATTGTAAAATCACACAAGTTTATCTCCTTTTACCGCCTCACCTACATCGTCTTCCCAAATCAAGTAATGCTTATGTATACGACATACGTACCAACAAGTGGAGCCACCAACCCACCACACACTTGACAGGACGTGACTTTGCCTTTAATAGGAAAAAGGAGACTTTTTCTCATCTCTCCTTCTTGTGCTTTGCATAGTTTGTCTTGAACCAGCTTTAAACTTGTTCAGACACCATTTTAAAAATCGTTACGTCACAACTCAATTAAAAACATTGAATTCAGTTTATTAGTAAATCAGTCTGTAATATCACACATGTGATCATTTACCAAACCTAAATTGAGTTGCCCTTGTTGATCAGATCTTACGGATCTGACCCAAGATCTGACCTTTTTATGTGTTTGTTCGCGTAACGTACCAGCCTCAACACTGGATGTTTGTTTGACTTATGGTGCTATCTACGTTACCGTCGGTTGACCCCTGTCAACTAATGGTAAATGACTCTTGAAAAAGGTATTTATTTGATATTTATGTTCGAATTCTTGATGTGTATGTAGTTGGGCACATGCTCTAGTGAATTAATCTAGACAGACATCCTACTATACTTGTTGTTTGTTTGATGATTATTCAAATGAAAATGTACGTTTTTTATTTGTAAATTAACAAAATTCCTCGGATTTTGTCCGTTCACCTCTTGGTTGGGTTTAAAGCCTCAAAATGTAATATTAATAGATGCTTCCTTGTTGAATTGCATTTGTGACCTTGTAAATTTGTTGTCTTTTGAGTTTGAAAAATTTTTGTGATGTAATGAACGCTCAATGAAAACATGTCTAGATATACTTATACGAATAGCATTCAAATGAGAGGTTTTGAAAACAAATTCTTCATTTAAGAATTTCAAAAAATGAATCTTATTCGAATAACATTCGAATAAGAGTTTTCATGTTCTCAGCCCCAAATGATTTGGAAGGCAAAAAGTTGAAGAAAAAGGTGTTTTTGAACTCACATGTGGTTATGGTTCATAAGTTCTCAAAACATGTTCGTAAGAAAAAGGACTTCTTGATTCGTACTAAAGCATCTGCTACAACATTTGCCTTGCCTGGATGGTACTTGATCACACAGTCATAATCATTCAGGAGTTCAACCCAACATCGCTTTCGCATGTTGAGCTCCTTCTGATCAAAGATGTGTTGTAGACTCTTGTGATCAGTAAAGATGATACACTTAGTGCCATATAAATAATGCCTCCAAATCTTCAACGCAAAAACTACTACTCCCAGTTCTAGATCGTGTGTTGTGTAGTTCTTCTCATATATCTTTAGTTGTCTAGATGCATAGGCAATAACTTTGTCTCGTTGCATCTGTACACAACCGAGTCCCAGATGAGCAGCATCACAATACACTACAAAGTCATCATTATCTTCTGGGAGAGTTAAGGTTGGGGCATTGTACAACTTCTGTTTTAAAGTTTGGAAAGCATTTTCTTGTTTCTGTTCCCAAACAAACGGTTCACTCTTCTAGATTAATTTGGTAAGTGGAAAGGCTATCTTAGAAAAGTATGAAATAAACCTTCTATAGTAACCCGTCAAACACAGAAACGACCGTATCTCCATTGGCGTTGTTGGAGTATCCCAGTTCTTGATTGCCTCGATATTGGCAGGGTCTACATGAATTCCTTCACTGTTAATCACATGTCCCAAGAACTCTACTTCACGTAGCCAAAATTCACACTTTGAGAATCTAGCATAGAATAGTTCGTTCTTTAGTAGTTCCACGATCTTTCCGAGATGTTGTTCGTGTTCAGCTTCACTCTTGGAATAAATCAGAATGTCATCGAAAAATACGATTACAAACTGATTCAAGTACGGCTTGCACACACGATTCATAAGGTCCATGAAGACCACTGGAGCATTTGTCAATCCGAAGGGCATACCCCTAAACTCATAGTGCATGTATCTCGTTCGAAAAGCCGTTTTCGGAGTATCTTCATCTTGAATTATGAGCTGGTGGTATCCGGAACTTAGATCGATCTTTGAGAAGTATCGCGCTTCTTGCAACTGGTCAAACAAATCATCAATCATTGGCAAAGGATATCGATTCTTGATGGTCAGTTAGTTCAGCTCTTTGTAATCTATGCACATTCTAAAGTCTCGATCCTTCTTCCTTACAAACAAAACCAGAGGTCCCCACGGCGAGTAGCTCGGTCAGATGAAACCTTTATATAACAATTCTTGCAATTGGGGATTTAGCTACAGGAGTTGTTCCAGGAATTAAGTCTATTCGAAATTCTACCAGACGCGCCGGTGGCAATCCAGGCAAATCGTCAAGAAATACTTATGCGTATTCTTTCACCACTGAAACATATTGTATCTTGATCTTGTTTTTCTCCTTTTCCACCACACGAGCGAGGAAGGCTACGCACTGCTTCCTTAAACACTTATGCGCTTTCTAGCATAAAATTAGCTTGACACTTCATTTGGCTTGATCTCCCCGTACTTTTAGCACTTGATCGTTGGCCATCGAGATACGAAGTAGCTTCTCAGAACAGACTATTTCAACCCGGTTAAGGGATAACCATTCTATTCCTATGAATATGTCAAAACTACCCAACTCAATCGGTATCAAATCGATGGTAAATGATCGATCGTTCAAAATTAATGGGCAGTTCTTAAAAATTGTGTGTATTGTTACCTGTTTACCGTCAGCTACTCCTGTTATGTGAGGGGAGTCTAAAAGTTCCTCAGTATGACTATGTTTGCATGCAAAATCGGACGAGATCAAACTCTGGTTCGCACCGGTGTCAGATAAAACAGATGCATAAAAGTCATGTAAGAATAACGTACCAGTGACCACATTCGGGTCCTGACGAGCATCTGGAGCTCCCAAAACGAAAGCTCTTACACGTGGTGCTTGGACTACCGCTTGTCTTTTTCTTGGGCAGTTCTTGGAATCGTGTCCAAATTCACCATAGTTGTAGCCTCCCCCATTATTGTTGTTAGGATTGTGAGGTGGAGGGAGAGCTAAAGCAACATTGTTTACTACTCGAGCAGGTGCCATTCTACATTGTCGGATCCAATGGCCCATTCTCCTAAATCTCGTGCATTTTTTGCAGTGAGCGTTGGCATTGTGATGGTATTGAAATTTGGCACACAAGGGAAACGTGCCAGTGTATTATTTCTTGGTGGGGTTGTGAGGTGTTGCTACAACTTGAGCAAGTGGGGTGGCCATTTCATAGTTCTTGATGACCTTTTGTTTCTTATTGGGGTGGTATTCCGGCTTATTCGATGATTTCTCCTTGACCTTGCCGGTTTTCTTCTTCAGTACCCGGAGGCCACCACCACATAAGTCGGTGTGGCTGATAAAGTGATGGCAATCTCCAGTGTTACAGGATTTGCACCACCATATGCTAAAAGTATCACCATGGAAAGGCATCTTTAGATTTGGAAAGGGAGGTAAACTTTCACCAAGATTTGTAGGACCATTCAAAATTTTAGAACGAACTGGAACGGTAGCCTATCGACTTGAATTACCTCCAGAGCTTGGTAATATTCACGATGTCTTTCACGTGTCAAATCTAAAAATTTGCCTACTCGACGAATCATTAATAGTGCCTCTTGAAAAAATTCAAATTGATGACAAACTCCAATTCACTGAAGAACCATTAGAGGTAATGGATCGGGAGGTCAAAGTAATGAAGCGAAGCCGCATTCTAATCGGTAAAGTTATATGGAAATCTCAATGTGGACCTGAATACACATGGGAACATGAGGACCGTTTAAAGGAAAAATATCCTCATCTTTTCATGAACAATTTGTCAATTGTCAACAGACAAGTCTTCACCAAATTTCGGGACAAAATTTCTTTAACAGGAGGAGACTTTGACAATTATGTTAAAGGCTCACGACATCTTTGTTTGAAATCCAAATTAAAATTATGATTGTAATTGGATCAATTTGAAAATACGTAAGGAATCATAAACGTGGGTGAAAATGGTCGAAAAAACGGAATTCCTGATTCTCCGGAATCGTAAAATCAGAAAAATTCAAAGATATTTTGTCGTGGAACTCTTCTCGTTACGCCAAGGCTATTATGGGTCTCCTTGGTGGTACGAGATGAGTCCAAAATATCTAAAAGTCTCTAGATTTCTTTGTGGTATGCCAAGACCCTATCAAACCTTCTTGGCGATACGCGAAGATAGTGCGGTTCAGATAAGTTACTAGAAACATCAGATTTTTCATGCAGAATTGATAATTCTTCCTTCTTTGAACACAGCTCCTTCCAAACTCGATCAACTTGATCAAAAACTCATATTTTGAAGCCATAAAATCATCAGGCTCAAGCTAAGGATTGATTCTACAACACCCGATCGTCGTTTTGCAATCAAAAATACGTCCGAATAGGTAGCAATTCGTTTTCTCCTACCGGTTTGATAATGTATGGATTAGATCAAGTTTTTGAACGTAATTCAACAGTTATTGTTGTTGATTATTGTCTAGATGATGGCTAGGAATGGTTAGAAACGAAGAAATCAATATGTTAACGGTTAAATCTTTGTTTTGATATGTTATAATGCATGCCCGGTTATCATAAAACTATATCATGGATTACAATGGTTTTAACCATTTGATTATAACAATGATTGTGATTATCTTGATCATTCCATAAAATGCTAGGTTTAATCCAAGTGTTTTAAGCTAATGATAAGAGTTTAGATAATCATTGAAATAACGATCTGATGTTTATGTTATCAGTCAGATTAGTACATTGAATATGGTTATTAAACCTATTTCAATATGATATTCCTATGTTTCATGCTATCCAAATGATCAATAACAAAGATTGACTATTCCTAAACCAGAAATCCATCTGGAAACTATTTCCTTGATATAATCAACAAGAATACCTATTTGGTTAATATGAGAACATCATGATTAATCCAATGGCTCATCAACCTTGTATGAGGAACCTGAATCATTATAGGTTCCCACATTATCATACATTGTATGATATTCCAATTAAAAAAACTGATTAAGGATTTTATATCAGTTTGATGACTTTAAATGCAATGTCCTTGACATTGAACACAAAGAAAGATCTAATAAGTAAATTAAAACACAAATAACTCATAAAACCTTAACTAGTGCAGAATTAAACTACGAGCACAAGTCTGCACGTTAACCATTGACTCGACATTTCAGGTGACTTTCGTACAACCCATTTTCTTTTTAGTGTTTACAAACATCGGGGGTATTACTGTGGAACTTTTATTGAACATATGTTATGCTTCACTATTATCTGTGTGATTTCATGTGATTTCATGTGATTTTTCATGTATCATTCTATCACAATATCGAAAAGTCCTCATCTTTCTAACCGTATCTAGTGAACCCATGTGGGCCGAACAGGAAACAATGATAGTACTATTGGCTGACAACCCATTTGCCTGGAGCTTGCAGCTCCCCATGGTGTAAATTTTTGTTACCTGTTTCCAATATCAGCTTAATGTATGTGATAGACATTAAGAATGATGCACAAAGATATTTACCGACATGTAGTATTTTCATAGTTAAGAACATTTCGTCCGAATGGAACTAGATATGGGTCCCATGGTTCTATGGCATTGTGTATCAATAACTTGTGCTGACTTTTCAAAACTTACACTTTTTGCAGGTAAACAGTGACGATGTGTCAGATTGCACTATCTGGAACTTGTAACCAAATAACTTAGTTTGTATAGTGTGTTTAAGTATAAACAGTAACTTGTGGTTGGTAATCATAACATTATCCATGTAATGTATTATCTGTAAGTTAACCTTGTGTTTTGTGATACTGGATCAAGTAAGTTGCACCCCTCGTTTAAGACATCACCATTATGCTTCCGCAACCTTCACAGAGTGATCAGTGACATCATTATCAGATGACGAGAGGTGGGGGTGTGAAATATGTCCCCTCTTTACAATTATTGTTCTAGATTCTCCTCACTAAATTTATTACCGACATACTCATGACAAACCGAAGAAAGTTTATGTATAAGGTATACATAGAATTCGGTCGCAATCGATTTAGCTGCTAGCCCACCACGTCTTTGAGAGACTATGACCTATGTCTTTACCTATATTTAGTGATAGAATCCTACACTATTATTAATTTCCAAATGTAATATGTTATACGTGTTGAGCTGCGTAAACTATTCACGGCATGTCTAGTTATATTTCAAACTACAACTCCCTATTGGTTTATGTGTTTCAAGTATGAGTTCTCAAAAATTTAAATCAAAGTTTATCTCAAAATGTAAGGTTATAATAATATGTTATGTAATATATACAATTTCTACAATCGATAACCTATCCAAAACATAGTGGTTACAGTCTCCCTTGGTTGATAAAATTCCGTCCCAAAATTCAACAAGAAGTGACTGTAGTAAGTGTGGATACTTAAACTTCATCTACTTTCTCACTCCCACGTGAACGCTATACCACGCTTGTTTTTGAAACACACTTTAATGATTTCATTTGAGTTTCTTCACGTCACGGTCAATAATTTCAACCGTCTTTTCAACAAAGTGCATGGTATCTTCTCTACGAATATCATCGAGCGGTACATGAAGATCCTGTTCAGCTTAGTATTTCTTCAGGTTAGGCACGTGAAAAGTCGGATGAACGTTGTTGCGTTCGGAAGGAAGATCCAGTGGCACCTTTTCCAATCATCTAGAATTTTAAAAGAACCCACACAACATGGAGAAAGTTTACTTTTCTTCCTGAATTGTACGATTCCTTTCCACGGTGAAACCTTAAGAAATATCGTATCATCATCTTGAAATTATAAAACCTTTCGATGTTTATCCGTATAACTCTTTTGTCGACTACGAGCAGCTAACAAGTTGTCACCAATTTTATGAATCTAGTCGGTCGTTTCTGGAATAATTTCAGAATCCGTGATATGCGATTCGTTGATTCGTTGATTTCGGGATCTGTAATCTTAAGAGATTGTGTCATCAATTTCAGTGGTGAGTATTTGTTTAAACTCAAAGTTATGGATTTAAACGTGACTCTTACGACTAAGTGCATCAGAATCACATTCGGTTTGCCCATATGGTAGAGAATTTCGCAATTATAATTGTTAGTAGTTCAACCTATCTCCATTGTCTCATTTTAAGTTATTTCTAGTTAAGTATGTGTTGTAAGCTCTTATGGTCGGTAAAGACCACACACATAGTGTCGTAAAGATGATGTCTCCATATCTTTAAAGCAAACATGACTTCACAAAGTTTCAAGTTGTGAGTGGTGTAGTTCTCTTTGTGGATTTTCAATTGTCTTGACACGTGTGCCACAACTTTCCTAGTTGTATAAGAACACATCCGAGACCTTGCTTGGGTGCGTTGCAATAAACCATAAAATCGTCATTACCATCTTGCAAAGTTAAGACAGGAGCATCGCGAAAAATGTGCAGATTGTTCATAATCTCACGGGTAACTAAAATGTATCATCACATATCATTTAATCATTCAAATTAATTACACAAAATTAATGTTCACCATGAATCATATATAACAAAGACACAAAAGATGTAGCTAAGTTAACTAAATCCTAGTCTTGAATAGATCTAATTAATTTAGCTAAGTCCAAGATCCCTATGTGATGATATCCAAAAGCATGTAGAGCTATCCTTCCCTACTTTGCTTTATTACCTGAAACATGCATAAAAATAAGTGTCAACTACAAAAGTAATTGGTGAGCAATCATAGGATTTCACACAACTAGAAATAGTTATCAAAATATAAATAATGTACTTGTGAACTTGAATAGATAAACATTATATATGAATTCACTAACAAGCAAACCGATGTGTTATCAAAATATGTTCTTATCACGTTTAGCATTCCTAATAATGATAAAGTAGCAAACAATCACCACAGAGGACCGAAGTCAACTCAATCAACGATGGGTCTAGCAGGGCCAATAGCTATCATTGTTTACCAAAATATATTCTGATCAATGCAAGTCTAGCGCCATCATAGAAATGTGATACTATAAGAACTCACAGATGTTGTTACTTTGTTTCACCTCGAGTTTAAAAAAAAAGGAGTAAAAGGAGCTATAAGAACTCACAGATGTTGTTACTTTGTTTGTAAATTTTAGGGATGCACGCTCGTTGTGTTGTTTCACCAAGTATTCAAGAATCCATTTCATCATTATGAACTTATGAACTAAAATGGAACCCACGCATCCATGCATGCGTGCATGCATGCGCATGAAGGTGTTCCACTCTAGTGACTTAGTTTGTTCGAAAGTTCCTTGTAATCATTAGTATCAAAACAAATTTGTCAGATACTAATAAGTCCAAAGGTACATCATTGATATTGAAAACCTTTGATATGGATAATATCGATGACTGGTACTTCCATCATTCTCAGTGTTTTTAAACTTTACAATATTGAAGACTTGGGTATGGTCACCTTTGCATCACTTTCGACATTATTAGTACCGACAATCCACTCAACCGATTTTTGAAGCCGCCAACTCTATTAGTGACGATGGTATCTTCTTAGATCTTGAGGGTGTCGATATTAACAATGTCGTTGAGACTTAGTGAATGATTTGAGCATGTGTTGATAGTAATAAGTTCGGCCGAACACTTAGTTGATTATAGGAAAAACCATCAACATTCCTGGTGTCAAAAACCCTTAGGCAAGCTTTAATGGCCTTCAATATTACTAGTTTTAACCTAAACTTTGTCACATGTCTTGGAGGCCCTCGATCTTTACAGTGTCAATCCAACCGTGGCTGAATTTTGAGCCCATCGATACTATCAATGTCGAGGGAAGTTGGCAGCACATTGGGACCTTCGAACTTAGTACGCTCGACCCATGATCTTCATCTGTAAACTCATAATATCTCAAGAAATTTTATGCTTATAACCATGCGCATATTTAACTCATTGAAGGTCTAAAATGTCGAAATATAGCGGTGTTAAGTGGTGGTTCTCGGTTAAGCTAAAACCTCGAAAAGAAACACATATATATACCTTGAATATAAGATTGTAAGATTTTTTAGCTTGCACTTCCGAACTCTAGAAGAGTGGAGAAACGTTTTGACACCAAAATCATCAAAAATGGTGAAGAAATGAAGAAGATCACTTTTTGGGTTTAGAGAGAGAAAGTAGAGAGAGAGAAGGACCGAAATCTAGAGAGAGATGAGGGATGTTAAAATGAGAATGAAAAGAAGGTGTTTATGCTATTTATAGCTCAGTTTTAACGTGTGTGTTCGATTCCGTTCGTTGAAGCAAAAGGTGTTGGTTTCGTAAGCATAACATCAAACATGTATCTCTTTTTTATAATAGTTTCATTTATAAAATTTTATGTTTTAATTCTTAATAGATGTTTTTAAATCCTTTTCATTATTTTTAAATTTCATAAAATGTTTATTTTTAATATCTCGTTAAAACACGTACTTACGTTTATATTTGTACAAATCGTCACCTCTAATAGATGTATTCGTGTGAATCATCACCCACACAAACACACTATTAGATTAATATTCTAGAAATGATATTCGCGTGTTTACTTCACATTTGTGTACTTACCAACATTTACTGTTTTGATTAGTTTGTCTTTCCACTTCATTCCAATTCGAATTCCATATTCTTCTCACTAAATTACATCAACGACATACTCAATACAATCCGAAGAAAGTTAATGTATAGGGCATACGTAGAAGTCGGTCGCAGCCAATTCGGCCGCCAGCCCACCACCTCGTCAATATATTATGACATGTGTCTTTGCCTATATTTAGTGATAGAAACATACAATATTATGAATTCCCAAATGAAATATGTTATACGCGTTGAGCTGCGTAAACCATTCAGGGCATGTCTAGTGATATTTTAAACTACAACTTCCCATTGGTTTATGAGTTTCATGAGTTCTCAATAATGTAAATTAAAGTTTATTACAAAATGTAAGGCTATATAACCTCGATAGCATAATATGTTATGTCATGTGTACAATCTATAGAATCGATAACCTATCCAAAACAGAATGGCTACAATCAGCCTTGTGCTAACATAACATCTCATCGAGTAAATTTCTGCAATGTTTCTCGAAAGAACAGAGGTATTAATTTTCAAACTTGAATAACTGTATTCATTCCCATATATTCATAAATCACCATATTTTCCCTATTGACGTGTACGTAAGCGGTTCAATACATTTCGTAGATAAAAAGATTATATGGGGAAGGAAACCAAGGAGTTCTACAACTTTCATAACAAAGTGTACATTGATAATTCAATGCATTTTGTGAAGAAATTTAGGAATATATCTTGAGAAACCATCAAAACATAGTCGAAAATCGGTAACCAAATATACTATAAAACAAAACGGTTCAAATGAACTTTACATAAAATAATTAAATTTCACCAAATTAAATAGGTTTTATAAGAAATTATAAACTTATAAAGTTCTACAAACTTATTATGTTATAATTTGATAATTAAATTTTATAAACTATTTGCTAGAAGAACTTTACATAAAATAATCAAATTTTAAGCTATAAGGACATAAGCCGTAATTTCAAAAAACTTAATTTCATGTAAAGAAGCTTGAAACTAAAAATTGAAATACTTAAAACCTCAAGGACAGAAGGCGCAAATTTCAAATTTCTAATCCCAATTTCCATCCGATCGGCTCTTCCTACCTTTTCAATAACGGGTTTATCCCAAAATTTGTCTTAACGCATTTCGAAAATCAAATCAAAAATGACTGAGCATTTACAACTTCAATGAGGACTAAAACACATGTTAAATGGTGGATTTAATGCCAATTAGGGTACGAATGACTAAATCGAAAAACAAATTCAATGTTTTAACTAATAATCACCTAAAACAGTCGGATATCATCAAAATGAGTACCCCAATGCATCTGCGACTTCCATCCGAGTCTAAAAACAACAAAAGCCCTTTTGAAATTGGTCCAAATGGCTAAATCACAGGCACACATAAATGCGACCTGCTCTTATATCAAACACTGTCACATAAAAATCATTCCAGGTAATTTATACTATCCCTCATCTTGGTTTCATACAGAGAACAATAGCCCAAAAAAATTTCAGTCTCACGAACACTAGAGAACTATAATTCAATCGAACAAGTTTCTAGGGTTTATGGGGAAACAAAAGGGGGAATGCCTAACATGAATGTCAAGTTTAAACAGTTTTGAATCGGGAAGGATCTTCGAACCCCTGAGGTAGCTCAATGATGAAGATGCTCAGGTTACACATGGGGGCACGCTTTTGAAATACCCGGGAGGCTTGGTTTAGCGTTTTTGACCCTTTTAAATTTTTTTTAATAATTATTTAAATTCTGGAAAAAATTATAAACTTAAAAAAATAATTATTAAACAATATGGGTTTTTTAGCATTTTCAGTAAATGATTTATGCTATTTTAAACATAAAAATTGGTGTTGTTAATCAATTGAAACTTCATTTATAATACAAAATTATACGTAAATGGGAATGTCTAGCACCTCAAGGTCGGCTCTTCGCCATCTCGGGCTGTAGTACGTTCCAAGGGTTAGGTTGTTCGCCCATTAAAGCGATACGTGAGCTGGGTTTAGAACGTCGTGAGACAGTTTGGTCCACATCCGGTGTGGGCGTTAGAGCATTGAGAGGACATTTCTCTAGTACGAGAGGACCGGGCCTTTTTCTTTATTATTTAATCGTAAATGAGTGAAGCATTACACATAGTATGCCATCACCATCAGCGTATTTTTTTTGTTTTACGCACCCGTAACTCTTCCTCAGCCAGGATGGGGCAGAATAGCAGAGTAAGTACAAGTATTATTAGCATAACAAAAGCTTGTTTCTTGTCATTAATATGTTTGCTTGAAAATATAATTTTGAAATCATAAATTTGCTAAAATGATTATTTCAAGATAAACTTATTAAATTCTTATTGAAGAGAATTTTATATAAATATTACTCACATTATATTATAAATTTTCTCAAATTAATAATTTAATTATAAACGTAATTTAAAATGGTTATGTTATACACATATAATTATTTTTGTAACAGGTCATTCAAAGGTTATAAAATTTATACATATTTTTCCAACTTACTAATTTGATAAATATTTTTTCCAAATATCTATACATAAGCTATCAAGTTAAATTTTGATACAATAAATTTTCAATAAATAAAATTGAATACTTTTATAAACTTATTTAAATTATTTGATAAACATTTTCAAACTATTATATATTATGAAATTCATATAAGGTATTAAAATACTAACATCTGAGTTTATCAAGCTATTTAAGCGAAAACCTTTTATTTTAATTATGTTGTTTAGCAATACTATGTCTATCTTTCAGAACATATACAAACAATATGATGATGTATGATCTTGCAATCAAAACAAATTCATTGTAATATTCTTGGATATCAAAGCAAATAAGCAATACCTATGACTTTACTTATACTCACTCTTTTATATTTTTGTACTTTAGAGATGTTGCACGTATTTTTATTCAAACACGTTTATTCTAGAGTCAAACAAACTATGATGTAAACATTTATATCTAAGTTAGTTTTGATTGAAATGTTTTGTGTTGATACATGTTGGGTGCTCTTTTTGCTTATTGCTATACTATAGTTAGGATACAAGTCAATACATACATAAACATTATAGTACCTTAGTAGCCTGAGGATAGTCAGATACCTCATTTGGATTGATTTACGTCATTGTGTAAAACGCTACAAAGTGCATATGGTAGAGTTGTGAATACACTTGCTTTAAAGCTAAGTATCGAAACTTGTTTAGAAAGGATATATTCTTTTGCAGACTAGTTGAAATACATGTTATAATCTAAAACCTAGCTAGTCTTGATCAAACAATTTGTACTAATACTTATTTGCGGACTTATTATGATGCTTATTCTTGTTTTAAAACTTACAGAAACACACGCTTTTAAATTCATTTCTAAATAGACTAATGCTTGCAAATCTTATTTAATTTTATATTTATATATATCAGACTGTATGAGACTCTCATCAACACTGTAAATAGTTGACCAAATTTATTTAAATGTGTAATAGGCTTTGTGAAGATTGGTGAAGACTAAGACAAGGAATTAGTTGACCTAGTTAATCATAATCAACATTAGGTAATTTCTTTTATGTATGTTCAAATTTGTTTCCTTGTAATAATGATTGATTTAATGACGAATTAATTAAATTTTAAATATTGATGTATTATATACTTAAACTTTAATGTTGCACCATGTGCTATTGAACAATTACAAATCACACCTGGAAGTATTCCATCCTAAGTTGGGACGTGACCAAATGGACTAGCTTAGGAATAGTCCAACCTAAGGTGTAGACCACATCATTTAGTTCTCCTTTGGATCTTCTTACGAATTCATTGAGAGCCCCATAGCAGCCTAGCTACACGCCATTAGTACATGTCTCAAAATATGCCTATGCATATCATACATGTACCTCATACTATTGTGGGTAGTTCTACTAAAGGACTCATCTTGGATTCAGGTTAACATTAGTCCTTAGGACATGCCAACCTATCATAAGCCCCTTCCCATATTACATTATTGACTCAAGGATCCTATACTAAGGCTAAGTATGACCCGCTCTCACCTATCAGCCTCAAACTTTTTAGAGCGGTGACTAAACTTTAGGATTGTTTTACAGAACCTAATCTAAACCTATCAGAGGTTGAATCTAGGATTAATGAAGGGGACAATGCAGGTGAATTGCCACCACTTTGAATTTTAGTGTAGGTCTAATGGTCAGCAATATATGCATTAGGACCTCTCACGTGACAAATACCATCGGAGATGACTTATATGAAGTCAACTTCAATGAGAGGGATCCAGGATGCCTTGAAACCGCATCTAATGGTTTGGTACAATAAAAAGGATCAGGTCCCTAACACCAAATGAGTCCACTATGGTGAGGGAGGACCCAAATAAATTGATATTCATGACTACAATCTCCAGCCTGACTGCCATGGTAGCCGGGCATGAACAAAAAGAGCAAGGATCAAATTATAACACAATTCTTCCAAATAGTCTTTCCTAACTTATGCTACCAAAAAGAGGGAGGATGGAACCTCAATACTTCCTACATTAGTGAATCCTCTTCACTATTCAGCTATTGAATGTGAAAGGGATAACATCTTAGGAAAGTAATTTACTGTAATACCAAGCATCTCCTCCTTTAAGAATCTGGATGAGGAAATAATTACGGAGGATAAGAAGATTCAAGAAAGCCTCATGCCTACCATTGATTTCTCTAGTCAATGAAACAAGCCTCCAAGGAACCAACTACTGACATCGGTCTACCGAATAAGGCAACTCATGCCAAAGTTAGCTCAGAAGCTAAAAGTGTCTCCAAAGGCCCAACCTCGACACAAGTTTCCTTGGTTCGACTATAGCCCTTAACCAATGAAACAGTCTTACAATTGTACCGACTAGAAAGACCCATACTGATACAAGTTCCACCCCTACATAGCCATGGATAAGGCAAGCAGAATATTGCCCTAGAAAAGGAATCATCTCTTTATTGGTAAAAGTTCCACCTATAGGTGTCCATGGGGAGGGGACCAAAGGCTCATGAGTATTGGCAGACAAGATAGGGGCCTGGATGAAGAGAAAGCTAAACTAGTTTCTTTTTCATACGGGTATGAATTTGATATTGATGAAAATCTTAACAAGTTAGTATAGCAAATGATTGCAGAACACAAAAAACAAGTCTTGGAAGTTCAAGAATGCTCATCAATCAAAGCTTTGGGCTCTAGGAAAAAAGAAAAAAATATACCCATGGCCAGGACATGTCTGCTCACTTTCTTAGACACTACAATTTCACAACCCGACAACTTAGCCCCATGAAGTTCTTATCCATATGAATTTTTATCCATGGGAACACACATAAGAGAGATTTCTAAAATTTTCATGGGAGATATGCCTTCATTAGTGATGCAAATCAAAGTATAGAAATCTCTTAAAATAAGAATTGCTCATGTGCCATTTTTCCCTGAACCACTTTTTACTCCAATTCTAGCCCATTAGAAGACAACCTTCCCATTTCTTCCTTAAGGAAACTATAATCAAAGCCCAAGGCAAATATTTTAGACCCTGAGTAAAGGGAAGTTCTAGAAGAAGTGAGGAAACCTAATGAATTTATATCTTCCTTAATACAAGAAGTGGGTTTAAAAAAGTTGCACCTTTCTTTTCAGAGCCACTAGAAAGTTAAGGAAGCCGAAAATTCCTATCCAAAGAAAGATGGGGTTGTTGCACCCTCCTTACCAAATAAAAAATATTAAAAATGATAATGAGGAGGAAGAGGAAGACGAAGAGGAAGACGAAGAGGAAGAGGAGGAAGAAGTCGAAGAAAAAGAAGCAGAAGAAGAAGAACAAGAAGAGAAGAAGAACAAGAACAAGAACAAGAAGAAAGCTCAACAAGTGCATCCTCACACTAAAGAGTCAATGGAGAATGCCAAACCAGTGATTTTTGTGCTCCTTGAGAGACATGAACACGTAAATTGATGGACCTGAGCTAACTTTGAACCTTACCATGTCAGCAAAGAAAAAAGGGATGCATCAAGAGAGTAACAAATGTTGATCTAACCAACCTCCTCAGTACTCCAAGCCTATTTGATATTGATTTGATTCCTCTCCATAACCAAAGGCGCATTTTATGTCAAGGTTAGAGCGATTGTTCATAAAACGTGACGCTAATTTAAATTTCATCGATGGATCATACGAAATTCGTTTCATACTCAAATCCAATTGTTTTCAACATAATAGGACACGATTCAAACATTGTTTTTAATTGCTACAGTAGGTCCATATCATCATACATGCAACATCAACTTGATAATACTCAAACTGCATTTCTTACAACATGTATAAAAATAGAGGCAACTAAAAACTTGGTGAGTAGACATAGGTTTAGACAATATGTAATAGAATGAGACTTTTGTAATTCATATGTCAAGGTAGATTCCAAAAAATTTATTTATAAACGTATGCATGATCATACCTTTGTTGACTTGAGAATCAAGTCGAAAGTCAAGATTAGCTTGAATTGGTTTCATTCATCCAAAGGCCCTCACAAGGGTCAAAACAATGGACGGGCATCACCCAATAGATCTATCATTATTACAACTGGTTCATAGAGTTATTGATCATAGTAGAATTATATCTCAAATAGCAAACACACAAAATCATATTTTAACACATATAACATTGTGTCATACACATAGACATAGAATTTGAATCTGCAAGTTTTGTGAAATAAAATTTGAAATTGAATAGTGTATATATGTTGCACCCAAGACTTTAAAATGAAAAGGGATGCAAATACTCACATAATATGTTTGATGAATGATTTCTTAATTATCGTTTATATGAGAACTTAATTGGTCTCTATAACATAATGAGTTTGTTTTGATTTTGTAAACTTACTATAGTTTATGTGGTTGTGTTTGCATTTTATTCTAAGTGTCGGGGTTTTAAGAAATTTTGGCATTATTACAATGAAATTTGAAAAATATACATTTTTATCAAAAGCAAAGATTAAATTGTTACAATCAAATACATGTGTTTATATGTTTATACGATACTATTTAAGTGTGAGTAAGGGTTTGTGGGTATACACACGGTCGCATACATACTCAAAAACAATAGTTATTAGGTTATTGTTTTTTGACAAATTTTGTACATCGTGTTTTGACTTGTTTTTAACATAACATAAGTTGGAATAAAATTATGAAGCTTCACAGTCAACTGCTTTAAGGTGTTATGAATAAATTTCATTTACTATTTTCGAACAGATTCTGTCCAACGTGTTTGGGTGCGTTTTTAACATACATAGTTGGAATAAAATTGTGAAACATCACATTCAGATGTTTTAAGATGTTACGAACAACTTTTATTTAGAAAATGTTTCGAGATTTTGCTTGTAAAGGTGACAAAACAGTAAGATAAATGTAAGTCCCTAAAGTTTCTGTTTTAACAGAATCAATCTAGTTGGTTTGGATAATGTTTTAAAAGATTAAACCTTATATTTAAATAATGAAACTTACCGGTCTACTATTATAAAGTGTTACAAAAATCTTTCGTTTCGAAAACTTTTAACGATTTGGCTCGAACTAGCTCAAAACAGCAGCATATGTTAGAGGGTATAAATATGCACACGAGATTTATACGAGAAAAAACCCTTAATCCCTTAGGATTGCCGACAAAAAAACCTCGGGAGGTGACAATCTTCACTCTGCCTTGTTAATATTAAAATAACAAAGTAAAAGTACAAAGAAAGAGCACAAATGATCGGTGCTAAGTGTTACAGAGCTTCAAGTGTGTGAAAACTGATGCTATGTTGCAAATGAAAGTGTGAGAAGTGAAAAAGTATCGTTTCAGAGTGCAGATGATTGTGTATATGTGTATATCAGTGCCTATTATCGATCAATTGCCTCTATTTATAGTGAAATAACAATAACGGTCTTTCTAGTCGTTCTACTTATTCTCCTATAATTCCGCTCGCATACGAACTCTTTCAATTGATTGTTGACAGCTCCATCCAGTTCATGTCTCCCTCTTATCGAATTCCACGGCCAGATTAATAAGAATGTTAGTTGAAATCTATTCGTCCTGCATACTTAATTTAAAAGTGAAGACTGCATATTTATAATATTAATAATTAATTACTAGCATTTACAACAACAAATATAGATATATATGCTGCAAAGTGAATAAATATGAGTATATTAACATATGTAATTATTCCTACATAGGCCTAATGATTCTTGGTATTGATATATCCTTAATAACTTATTGAAAATTTGATGGCTAACAGTATACATGCATGCATCCATATCATACATACATTCATATATACATATTTAATTACAACACACTCACACACATACTAAAATAACTTTCATTCATTAAAAAATTATGTATTTGATATATATGTCTTTGATGTTGGGTGAACCACAGCTGCATTTATGATTTAAAGAACGCAAAAGGAGATGAATGTTATACCTTAGAGGAGGAGGAGGAGGAAGAAGAAGAGTGTATGTTCTTGCGCCAAATCTTTTCATGAACACCAAAATCATCAAGAACTTGATAAAGATAAGGAAGAAGATTCTTGAAGACATGAAAATGATGAAATGGTGGGGTGGTATTGATGGTAGACTTATACGGAAGGAGAAGAGGAGAGAATTTGTGTTGAAGTGTATAAAATGATGTGCATGGCCTTAATGAAATTACCTAGATTTTAAATGATCTTAACAAATCTTCAAGTGATTGTACTTCATCCATGTGTTGACATTTTTTTAAACACTTGTCTCACCATTATTATATGTGGACTAAAACTGGTATAAACCGGATATTAGGGTGGTTAAATCTTGTATGCGTTATAAATTTTGGTATTTATCTTTACGTAAATATTTTTCAACAATTACTAAGATAATAAAATCTATTAAAATAATTAAATTTTAGCAACTAATAATAATTTGGTTAAGCCTGTCAAGCCATATCATGTTACTAAAATAAGCTTTACTTTGTTTCTAGCACAAGTCCAACAGTGTATCCCTATAAGCATAAGTTATAGCTTAATGTATATAACCTCTCATTATAACCCATGTAAAGAACCCAAACAATTAAGCAATTTGAGAGAAATGTACTTCGAATCTTGAAGTAATTTTGTGTGTTTTTGTTGTTTTTATTTTCTACAATCTATAAAATTATGTGAGTGTTGTTAACATAATTTTCGCATATATTAACACTTGTGGTCGGTAATGCTAAAATCTTAAAACTAAACCCTAACCCTTAAAAGGAAACCCTAAACCAGAAAAGCTAAATCTAAACCCTAAAAGCTAAGACCATAGAGTTCAATGAGTCGGTTTGAACACATCTGAAATGAGCTTAATTGGAGTTTCTTGGACTTAACTAATGTGGATTTTATGATTGTTTATAATTATTGTTTTAGGCATAATTGTGTTATAATTTGATCGTCCATATATATATATATATATATATATATATATATATATATATATATATACACACACACACACAGAGCAGAGATACTTTGTTAACTTACATTTATTGTATTAAACCGTATAACTTTGTTAAGAACAATCGAAATCTTTTTTTTTATTATTATTGCACATGTAAAACACTTTCTTATTTTATGTGTTTACGAAAATTAACAAACGTTTATGATCTTACACAAGTGTAAGTTTTCGTTACATTAAATATGTCGCTAAATTGTAACACAAGCTTACACTTGTCTTAAGTTTTAAACGAATGTGAATATTTGCAAACATATAAAATAAGTAATTTATAGGGGTGTGTATGAGACAGAAAAACCGATGCTACCCATGCACACTCCTAGATTTTTATTTTTTTTTTGTAGTAGATTTGTTTTATATTTTTTTGTACTAGATTTTTGTATTTTTGTATTTTTTTTGTACTATATTTTTGATTTTTTGCACTAGATTTTGTTTATTTTGACTGGATTTTGTTGTTTTTGTCTTGTATTTCGTTTTCTGTACTATATTTTTGTTTTTATGATGTCACATGTCAAACTTTTATTAGTTTTTACTTTTCGTAGGAAAATGTCTCTTCTTACTAGATCCAACCCCAATAAATATATAAAGTAAAAGGATAGAAACAAATCTAAGCAAATGAAGTTGAGTATGTACATAATTTTAAGGTTAGGATGAGGTTTTATTAAAAATAAATCTTCTACTACTAATAAAAGAGTAAATTTAATGCAACATGTCCTTTTACTAGCATGTATACCTCATTTACATACCACATGTCACTCTAAAACAATTTCCATATACATAAGACTATTATACATATGTCATCACCACAATAAAAGTTGAAAATTTCCATTATAATTAAACACAAATTTATTAGCATTAATTGTCTCCTAATTTTGCTATTATTTTAAATTTAAAAATTAAACAACATCGTAATATTGATTTATTAAAAAAAATAAGTACAATAACTAAATTATTTATTGTTGTATTAATTTTGAATTAAACTATTTCCTTCAATTTTTTT
Organism: Mikania micrantha; assembly: GCA_009363875.1. Taxonomy (NCBI): domain Eukaryota; kingdom Viridiplantae; phylum Streptophyta; class Magnoliopsida; order Asterales; family Asteraceae; genus Mikania; species Mikania micrantha. The sequence goes on from CM018692.1 coordinate 92,456,469, forward strand.
ATTATTTAAAGTATAAAACAAACCTTGATAATAAATACATCTATTTTATGTTTTTTATAATAATTAAAAAAAATTAACGTATTTTATTTTTGGTATAATGACCTCATATTTGTAATTAATAAAATGACATACAATATTGAGTCTACATATCATGTTATTTTCACATATAATTATTTTTTTCACATTTTGTATTATTTAAATTATGTATAAAACATTTTAGCAATTTAAAAAACTAACATGCACAATAAATTAAAAATCTTTTAAAATTCTCAAAATTTAAATCTAGAAAACTATGATAAGCAACTTATTTCATTTTATAATTTCTGTTAACACAAAACATAATTTTATTAGCCTTAAATCATCTAATAATTTACTGTTATATAAATTTAAAAATTGAAAAGCAATTTAAAAAACCAACAAACATAATAAGTTTTTTACATTTCAAATTTATTAAAATTTTAATATAATCAATTTATTTTCTGATTTAATAATTTCATAATGTACAAAAACTATTCAAATAGTGTCAATTATTTTGTAATAAATTAATATTTTTAATTTAACGTGTTAAAAGTTTAACTGATTATTCATTTATTTAAGGTAATGATTATAACATTTAAAATGGATCAGAATTTGTATTAAAATATGATTAGACCAATCTACTTTCAATAATCATTACTTAAAATATAAGAGAAACTATTTAATAAAAGAATAAATTCTATTGTTTTACTTTAATTTCAAATCTTCAACATTCACGTGTACTTCAATTTATCCACTACTAGTTTAGTACCACGTGTATTACACGGGTTGAATAGAAAAAATATAATACATAATAATAAATGAAAATCTAAATTCTAGTATGAAATATCATTAAAATTTGGTATAATTTAATACTTTAAGTAATAATTATATCATTTTTTAAACATTATGTTTTCAAAGTTTGTTTTCTTTAAACATTTCAATTAAAAAAATTAAAATTTTTATATTTTATAATAATTTGATTTTTTTTAAAAAGCGTGTATTTTAAAAAATATATTTTAAATGCACTATTTTTTTTAATTTAAGAATGTAAAAAAAAGTATATTTATAATAAAATGTATTTAATATGAGAGAGAGGAGGGAAACAAAATGTAAGATGCTTTAAAAACATGACATGTGTATTTAAAAACCTTTATTTATTAGAATAGATAATTTTCGCAATATTTTAAAATACATATAAAAAATACAATGATATATACGTAAATAAGGAAATAAAAAAAATAATGCATGGTTTATTTTCTTGAATTTATTCTCGTTGATTATCATTTATCTTATACTATTTCATGCAAAACTATAGATATATAATATCGATTATGGAAGAAAACTAGGTAAAATGATTGAATTCATAATATTTTATGTAGATTATAATTATATCATTTTATCATTTTTTTTGTATACCGCATCTCAACTTTATATTAACCCGTTGTTACATTGGTTACTAACATAGTATATAAATAAATAAAATAGGTTTAGAAGATGTATCTATGAACAAATGTAACCGGCGGGTTGATAGTCGAAAAGCAATATTTTTTTTCTTTTTTCACAAACATTGTCCTTCTTTTTATGTTTTTTCTCCTTAACAACGTACGTTTGCAGCATATGATGAGACATATATCGATCAATGACTGTTCGTACGTTAATCTTTTATATATAAACGTGCCCATTTTATAGTCTTTAAATTATACAAGTCACTGATTTTTTTCATGTAAATTGTTAGGTATAGAAAGAGATAGTGTGTTATGATGATAATGCATTTGTCAAACGTACACAGCAGATAGCCGCAATGTGGGTGTTTAAAGTCTTGATATTCATACATATATATATATATATATATATATATGTAAACCTGGTCAGAAACTCAGTTCAGCACGTAATCTGTATCTATCCTTCCACCAACTTATATCATACGTACAATGATGAAAGTGGTGGCGGTGGTGGAGTTTCAATTCGTCGCCAACTTTTTAGAATATATTGAAACGTATATGATCATAAGCACTGTCACACGACATGTTTAGCTTCTCAGGGAAGTCATCCTTCTTGCTTTTAATTAAATTCAATTATTTTTCACTTTTTTTCTTTCAATTATAATCTTTGTTTATTTAGTCTCCTATTTTTTTTAAAAAAAAAATTATTCAAAAATGAAGAGCTAGCTAGATATAACATCGATCTTCATTTTCTGAAAAATTATTAATTAATTGGTAAAAATAGCAAATATGAGATGATGCCTGAAAATATATTTTGTTTAATAAAGCTGAAAATGATTTTTAAAAACTGACCCGAACAAACTCCGAATGAACTCATTTCCACATTATTAGAAGTTGGAATCAAGGGCTTCTAGCCTAATGGTTACCCCTTTAGCTTCCCTGTGGAAGGTCACTGGTTCAAATCCCTCCCAAGGCGAAATAGGAGTCCTTGGGAGGTCAGGGGGTTTTCCGGTGCGGTTTCCTCCTGGGATGGTGGTGGGGTCTCAACGGAGGTCATGGTAACTAGACCTTGGTGACGTTGCCTGGAAATCAGTGGTTCACACATTGAGATCAAATGCCGTTCAAAAAAAATTAGAAGTTGGAACTGACTTGTCAAATCTAAGCCTCAAACCTTAATCCTAAATTATAAATCATAAATTAAACTAAACTTAAATTCTAAAAACAAACATTAAACCTTAAAAATAAAAGCTAAATGCTAAAACCAATCCCTTAAACCTAAATTTTAAAGCTAAACATTAAATAGAAAATTTAAAAACTAAAATTGCGGATTGAGTTTAATGAGATGGTTCCAACAGTGTCAGAACATATGAGTTCAATTAAAGATCGTTTAGGCCTATTTTGAAGGTTTCAAAATATTTTTTTATCATTTTTAAAACAAAATAAACTTTTTATCATATATATTCATGTTACCCAATGTATTAATTTATTTATTTAATCCGGTCGTTATATTATAAATAGATATTTCAGTATTCGATCAACACAATATATACAAAGTATGCACACACATATTATATATGTATCATTTCAATTTGAGAGGGTATATCATATCTATCACTACAAAAACCGATGCAAATAGTCACTAGCAAATACCTGTATCATTTGTTTGTAGGTGAAATTTTACTGCTTACAAGGTTCAGCTTTAATAGTTTTTGGCACTAGCTAACTAATCATTTATTATAATTAGCCGTTGCACCCCAATCTATATATCTTTTAACCTTTCTTACGGTAAAAGAAAATGATAAAAAATCAACACCTCTAGTGATTTTATGCTAAGATGTGTGTAAAGACTAATAAAGGCTGATGCTCACCAAACTTCTTGTTTTGTCTAAGTATAGGAGTCTCTTTGAATAAACACCTTCGGAAGGAAGAAGTAATTCTTCGGAAGCAACATTGCTTCCGAAGGATAACTGATTCCTGCCGAAGGTTGTACAAGACAACTGCTTCCGAGGAATCCTCTAATGCTCGGAAGACAAAGACTTCCGAGGAATCTTCTTCTGCACACAAGACAAAGACTTCCGAGGTTTATCCTCTGACAAAGACTGTAGCAGCTTACTCTCAAAGTACAAAAGGTACTGACACAAGACATGCTGGTCTGAGTAAAGACAAAGACAACATGTAATGAGTCAGATAAAGCGCCTTACCTCTCCCATGCTGCATTAAATGCAAAAGATCATCTGAAGCCTTGAAGATCAACAACATTAAATGTCTTTTGTATTTAATAGTTCTTTGTAAAGTCAATGTCTATTAATGTAATGATCATGACTGAGTGTCTTAGCCTGTTAAGACACTCAACATACTAGAATAAGCTTTACTTTATGTACTTGTCTAGTATACCCAACTTGTATTCCTAAGTGTATACGGTTGTAGCCTCGGCTATATAACCTCCCAATGTATTGTTGCTTGAAGTGTGCTTGCTTGTATACTTCCACTTTGAGAGAAATATATCCTTGAGCTTGAATTACTCTTGTGTTCTTAATATTGTTCAAAGATTATTATTGTGTCACTTTGAGTGAAATTGTGAGATCATTCTAACAGAACATTCCGCATCTGTTAGAATTAAGTAAGAAATACTTGTGAAGTGTTGTTTAGAGATAACAACCCGATCCTACAAGTGGTATCAGAGCTTTTGGCTCTTGAACTTGACTGACTAATCATCATCAAGTTACCAGTTCTATTTCTTATAAACCCTCATAGTATTAACACTCATATTTTCTGTGTCTGTCCAAGATGGCTGCTCTAAACAAACATGATACAGAAAATGGCACTCTCAACAAGCCACCAATGTTCACACCAGAAGACTTCGATACCTGGAAAGTCAGAATGGAAGGGTTCATCAGGAACCAAGACTTCAAACTTTGGAAGTCTGTTCTTGAAGGTCCCTACATTCCTACAGTTGCTGCTGCCGGTGCTGGAGTTGCTGCAGTACCAAAAGATCCATCTATGTACTCAGACGAAGATTACAAGAAGATGGAAGTTGATTCTAAAGCTCTTTGGCTAATTCAGATGTCAATACCGAACTCCATTATACATGCATTCAAGAAATGCAAGTCTGCTCAAGAACTGTGGAATTCCTTGAAGCAGATGTATGAAGGGTCAGAAGATGTCAAAGAAAACAAGAAGGATATGCTGAAACAGAAGTTTGAAAACTTTTGTCAACAAAACAATGAGAATATGTCTTCTCAGTACCTAAGGTATGTCCAACTTGTGGATGAATTAACTACTGCAGGTGTAACTCTTGATAATCAAGATGTGCTCAGAAAATTTCTGAGGTCTCTTCCAAAGGCATGGAATATCTACTCTGTAACAATCAGAAGAACAGAAAACCTGAAAACTCTAACTTTAGGAGAATTGTTTGGTATTCTCAGTGCCTATCAGATGGAATTAGATGCCCAAGAATCTAAAGTTTCTCACTCACCATCTGGTTCAGCAGCTCTTTATGCACCCATCAATAATCCTCCATACCAAAGCTATCAACCCCTCTACCATTCTACCTCCACACCCACTGTCACATTTCCTGAAACTCCAAATTCATCAAACCTTGTATCTAACCCAACCCCACTACTAACCTCTGGGCAAGGAGCTTTTATGGCTGAGGAGACAAATTACTTTCATCTGTGTCAAGAAGACTTGGATGGTATTCCTGCAGATGATCTTGAGGAGATGGATATAAACTATCAAATGGCTATGATTTCATACAGGGCAAAGAAGTTTTACCAAAGAACCGGCAGACAGTTCAAAAAGCACAATATGAAGACTGGGTTTGGACTTGACAAATCTAAACTCAAATGCTTTAACTGTCAACAGTTAGGCCACTTTGCCAGAGAATGCAAGTCCACAGGAACTCAGCAGACAACTTCTGGGCAACCACAACAAAGACCATCAAGCTCATCTAACAATGCAAACATTGCTGAACAAGATTTTGCAGACTGGAGCTTTCAAGCTGAGGACCCCTCCATCTCCAACAGTGCTTTGATGGCAAATGACTCATCTTCCTCAAGCAAGGTAACTGATAGCATGTGCTCACCTGAATGCTTAGAAACATTAACTATTTATAAGAAAATAAATTCTCAACTCTGTAATGAACTTGAGTCTCTACAAGTAGTCAAGGCAAATTTCTTTGAGGTTGAAAGAAATTACAAAGAAAAGATTGAAGAAATGGAAAAGACCATTTCAAGTTTAAAACATGAAGATACTAACAAACAGTGTCAGATTAAAAATCTTTTAGAAAGACTAACCACTGCCAAGACTGAACTTGTATTGGCTGAGTCTTACAGAGACAAATTTCTAAGCCAAGGTGAAAAATATGAAAAACTTTTTAGAATGAGCAGCACAACTGAACTTGTGAATAAAAGGGGAGCTGGTTTGGGATATAACAATGTGGAACCTCCATCTGCTTATACTTCTATAACAGATGTTAGGTGTAAATCACTGGTTGACCTTGTGTATAATGAGGAGTTGGATATACACAAGGTAGTTCAAAAGGATAATCTCTCTGATCCAAGTACCTCAACATGCTCAGATGAGGATGATGTTCCTATTAAATCAGTAAAAGGAAAACAAGCTTTGAAATTTAAGAATCAAAATAAGAAAACTAAGAAACATTCAACAGTTTTTATCAAAGCTAAAACCACAGAAAATATCTCCTCAGATGAGTATGTGACTTGCCCATCTGACAAGTCAAAACGAGGTAGATCAATGGAGAGAAAAGTCAATTCTCCAGGAAAACAGGCAAAGTCTAAGACTAACAAGTATGCTGGAACATCCAAACCATCATTTCTGAGGATCAAAGATCAGACTTCGTTAAAAGGGATAAGCAGCAACACTCTCCCAACATTCAAACTCTATGTCTGATGTGCGGTGAAAAGAATCATTTTGCTGCTGATTGCTTCTATAATCCAAGAAGCAGAATTTCCTCAATCAAGGGAAGAGGAAGAAAGAATAGTTGGAGTCAGTCATCTACTTCTTCGGAAGAACAGAGAAGAAATTTGGTCAAGAGGGCATCGGAAGCAAGTACCTCCAGTAATAGGAAGAAACAAAATAAAAATGCTTCTGAAAAGAAAGCATCGGAAGCAAAGAAAAAGGAAGCTTCCGAAAGAAAAGGAACCTCGGAAGCTCATCAAAGGAATGCTTTCAACAAACAAAAGAGGTCATCTGTCTTCGGAAGAAGATCATCGGAAGGAAAAAGAAAAACAGCTTCCGATGACCATCAAAAGAAACCAAGTCTTCCGACAACTCAAAAGGCACAAGTATGGAAGAAGAAGGAATCATCTGATAAGCCATCACCCACATCAGAAGCATCCACATCATCTGTCCCACCTAGAATGATGTCAAAGAAATTTACTTACAATGATGCAAATGGTAAACCCAAGACCACATGGGCTTGGGTTCCCATCAGAAACTAACTCACTTCTGGTCATGTGCAGGAACAGCAGGAATCAAAAGGCAACTTGTGGATAGTTGACAGTGGCTGCTCCAGGCACATGACAGGCAACAAGACCCTCTTGCACAAATATGAACCATTCTTTGGCGGGTCTGTTGCTTTTGGAAGTGATCCAGTAGGAGGATACATAACAGGTAGAGGCACAATCACAAATGGTAAGGTAAGCTTTGAGAATGTACATTTTGTAAAAGAACTTAACTACAATTTACTAAGTGTATCACAGGTGTGTGATCAAAAGCATAACATGTTGTTTACTGAGCATGAGTGCATTGTTCTGAAACCAGGATTTGTGATACCAAATGATCAAATTCTACTCAGAGCTCCAAGAAGAAGTAACATGTATATGCTAGATATGAGCACAGCTGCACCTCTTAGTAATATAAGCTGCTTTGTCTCAAAAGCTTCACTTGATGAATCATCACTTTGGCATAGAAGACTTTGTCATGTAAACCTCAAAAATATGAATAAATTGGTCAAAAATAATTTAGTAACTGGTTTACCAACAAAAGAATTCATATGTGTTGATAAATGTGTTGCATGCTTAAAGGGTAAGCAACACAAGTCATCTCATAATGCCAAAGAGATAAATTCTATTACCACAGTCCTTCATTTACTACATATGGACTTGTTTGGCCCCACAAGTGTTAAAAGTCTTGGTAGAAAATCATACTGTTTGGTGGTTACTGATGATTTCTCTCGGTATACCTGGGTGTTTTTCTTAAATACCAAGGATGAAACTGCCGAAATCCTAAAGTCATTTATACTCAGGGTGGAGAATGAAAGTGACCATCATGTAAAAATAATCAGATCAGATCAAGGAACAGAATTCAAGAATCATGTTTTAAATTCTTTTTGTGAATCTAAAGGTATCACAAGACAATTTAGTGCTCCTAGAACTCCACAACAAAATGGTGTAGCTGAAAGAAGGAATAGGACACTAATTGAAGCTGCAAGAACCATGTTGTCTGATGCCAAACTTCCAATAACTTTTTGGGCAGAAGCAGTCAACACTGCCTGTTATGTCCAAAATAGAATATTGGTAGTTAAGTCACATGGCATGACTCCTTATGAAATTTGGCATAAGAGAAAGCCATTCATTGGATTTCTCAAACCATTTGGATGTCATTGCACCATCTTGAATACTAAAGATTACTTAGCCAAGTTTGCTGAGAAATCAGCAGAGGGCTACTTTGTTGGGTACTCTTCAAATGCTAAAGCATATAGAGTATACATCAAAGCATCCAGAGTTATTGAAGAGTCTGCAAATGTTCAGTTCAATGAACATACTCTCAATAAATCTGGAACCGGCCCTGATTGGTTGTTTGATCTTGATAGTTTTACATCTGCATTTAATCTGGTGAAAGAGTATGTTCCAGTTTCACAGTCAGCTACCATAGACATCTCCAAAGGCTCAAGAGAAGATGACTTTCGTGTTGAACTGCCAATAGCTTCAAGACAAAACTTGGCAGAATCCACTTCAACACAAAATGATGTATCACAGTCTGAGACAATCAACACATCTCAGGCAGGTCCCTCAATTGAAGCTGCTTCTAATTCACAACATCAAGAAGAAGTAGGAAGTCCTTCAGCAGAGGAAAATTCTCTGGAAATCACTACTCCCAGAGAAAACCAACCCACAACAGTTCAAACGTTGAATCCACGTGATCTGCCAGAAATCCAACTTGAGGTAGTTCTTCCTAACCTTGAGTCACTCAACGTGGATGAATCTTCTCAACTGGATGTGATTCCAAGGACTCGAATTCACAGCACTCATCCAGTTGAAAACATCATTGGCAATGTAGAAGAAGGTGTCAGAACTAGAAGCTCTATGCATGAAGCAAATGTTTGCTTGTTTTCTTGCTTTCTATCCCAAATAGAACCTAAGAAGGTTGCAGAGGCTTTAAAAGATAACAGTTGGGTAGAAGCTATGCAAGAAGAGCTTCTTCAGTTTCAAAGACAAGGAGTTTGGAAAACTTGTCCTTTGCCTAAAGGAAAGTATGCCATTGGAACCAAATGGGTGTTCAGAAACAAGAAAGATGACAAAGGTGTTGTCATCAAAAACAAAGCAAGATTGGTTGTTCAGGGATACACTCAAGAGGAAGGCATTGACTATGATGAAGTCTTTGCACCTGTTGCCAGAATTGAAGCTATTAGAATATTTTTGGCATTTGCAGCTGCAAAAGATTTCAAAGTGTTTCAGATGGATGTTAAAAGTGCCTTTCTTTATGGAAAAATTGATGAAGAAGTTTATGTGTGCCAACCTCCAGGATTTGAAGATCCAAAGTTTCCTGATCATGTCTGTAAGCTTGATAAGGCTCTTTATGGGTTGCATCAAGCTCCCAGAAAATGGTATGAAACTTTATCTTCTTTTCTGTTGGCAAACAAATTCAAGAGAGGAACAATTGATAAAACTCTCTTTTTCAAGAAGTCAAATCAACATATCATGCTAGTTCAAATCTATGTTGATGACATTATCTTTGGTTCTACTAATGAATCTCTCTGCAAGGAGTTTGAATCACTAATGAAATCCAAATTTGAGATGAGTTCAATGGGAGAACTCACCTTCTTTCTTGGATTACAAGTGAAACAAACTCCTACAGGGATTTTCATTAGTCAATCAAAATATGTCAAGGACATTCTTGAAAGATTCAAGCTTTCTGATTGCAAAGCTCTGGGAACTCCTATGTCCAAAACAACATCACTTAGCCCTGATCTTGAGGGGGAGGATGTTGATCAGCACCAGTACAGAGCAATGATAGGCTCTTTGATGTATCTCACAGCAAGCAGGCCAGATATCATGTTTGCAACTTGTGTATGTGCAAGATTTCAGGCCAATCCCAAAGTCTCTCATATGCTGGCTGTAAAAAGAATCTTTAGATACCTCAAAGGAGCACCAAGTCTAGGATTATGGTATCCTAGAAATGAAGACTTCCAATTCATGGCTTATACAGACAGTGATTATGGGGGTTGCAACATCAGCAAGAAATCCACATCAGGGGGATGTCAATTTCTTGGATCCAGGATTGTGTCTTGGCAATGCAAGAAACAGTCATGTGTTTCTACTTCTACTGCAGAGGCTGAATATATAGCTGCTTCTAGCTGCTGTGCACAAGTCATCTGGATCCAGAATCAGATGAAGGATTATGGAGTAGATCTGTTCAATACTCCTATTCAGATAGACAATTCCAGTGCAATCTCCATCACCAATAATCCTGTCAAGCATTCCAAGACCAAGCACATCGACATCAGATACCATTTCATCAGAGATTGTGCAGAAAAGAAGTTGATTCATTTGGTCAAAGTTGATTCAGAAAACAATTTGGCAGATCTCTTCACAAAGGCATTTGATGAAGGAAGATTCAGGTACTTAATAACATCCATTGGGATGATCAACTTTGAATAAATGTACTGACAAGGAATAAATAATTCCTCGGAAGATAAACTTAACTTATCTTCCGATGAGTATCTACTCAGCAGAAGATAGGTTAAGTCTTCGGAAGCATTATTTCTTCCTTAGTCGGAAGATCTCACACTTCAGAAGCTAACTTACCTTCTGAAGTAATATTCTTCCGATACATTACTTTCGGAAGCATAGGCTTCTCAAGGTACTCTTCAGAAGAAAGTGTCTTCCGAAGAACATTTTGCCTAATGAATTTTCTAACACTTCAGAAGCAGTGCTTCCGACAGTATAAATTTTATACTTCGGAAGCACATCCCTTCTGAACTCTCTTGGTCTAATAAATACCCTGCTTCCGAAAGAAACTTCTTCGGAAGCACCTCAGTCAGAGAAAATTAATTGTGAAACCAGCTGTCATCGGAAGACCTTTTTCTGACATCCGGATCTCAAATTTAATGTGTCTATATAATTAAATGCTGAAATCCGAATGTATATAAAGGTCTCCCGCTCATTCAAATTCTCACAAACTGTTTCACTTTGAACTCTTCTTCTCCTTGATCTCTCCAATTGTGCCCTAAAATCACCAACTTTCATGGCTCTTCTTGCTTTCAAACCTGCTCACAACGTACCAGCGGAGTTATCAGCAGAACATGATGCTGACTTCGCCCCAATCATCTCCTTTCTTCAAAGGAGCAGGTATTTCTTTGCATTAACTGTTCAGCCCTTGGTGTATGAGTCTCATCACCAACAGTTCTGGGCATCTTGTTCTGTTTCCTCGTCTTCCAATGGTCGGTCTCTTGTAGCCACCATTGATGCTCATCCTATTGCTATTTCTGTGGAGACCATCTGTCGGCATCTTAAACTAAATGATGCCGGTGGAAAGGTTTCATTCACGAAGGATGAGGTAGCATTGACATTTCAGTCAATGGGGTACGAAGGTCCTCTCCCTTCAACAACCTATTTGAAGGGTCGAGTGTCCTATAATTACAAGTACCTCATACATGTGTTTTTACATTGTCTTTCAAATAAATCTGGTGGTTGGGACCAAGTTCCATCTGATTTAGCTTCGGCTATTCATGGCTTGGTTTCCAATCAACTGTTTAATTTTTCTGCTTTTATTTTCAATAATTTGGTTGACAACATCACGTCACCAAAGAAATTTTGTATGTATCCCAGGTTTTTGCAACACCTTTTTAATGAAGAGATGGGAGCTTCCCTTTCTCTAACTGGGAATACTTACAAAATGCCCTTGGTCTCTTCCAAGATTTTTGTGCAACTTAAGAAGAAGAGTGCTCAGTTCTCTGGGACATTCACTCCTCTTCTTTCCTCTATGGAGTCCCCTGCTCCAGAAGGTGACAGCTCTGTTAACCCCACAGATGCTGAACCCACACCTTCCACTTCTGTTCCTCACCCCATAAAAATCACTTACAAACGCAAACGAAACCCTGTGCAACTTTCTACAGTTGTTCAGGCCCCTTCTACTGAACCAAAACAGAAAAAGGTTAAAAGAACTGCTCAGGGCACAGTTCTACCTAAGGTGAAAGCCACACCCCTTGTTTCTCCACAGGTTCTTCCTTTGAAACCTGTGGTTGCCCTTAACCAGCCTGAAAGCCCTCAGCTTATGTCACAAAACATAACTGAGAATATTCAAAGGGATGCACCCATCATTGAGTTTGCTTCTCATGAAGCAACTTCATTAGATAAGAGACTGTCTCCCAAGTCTCCAGGTTCATATCATCCAGAAATGCCCCCCACCCATACTATCACCCAGGCTCAAGGAACCCCTGCTCTAGCTGTGGAGGAACCACTCTCTCCAACTACCCAAACTTTAATGAGAGTGGTGACACAGTTACAAGCTCGGTTCCCTGACCCAGAGCCTATTCAATCAGAGGTTGGCCCCAGTAGTTCTGAAGGGGTCAATGCAGGTGAGGCTGCCACTACTGTTGATCTTAATAAAGATCCACAGGACAGTGGTACAGGCAATAGGACCTCACCTGCGGCAACCTATATTGGGGAGGACTTCTTTGAGGTTCTTCTCAATGAAGGGAATCCAGGGTGCCAAGAAACCACATCTGGTGGTGGAGGTGCAGGAGCTAGGCTCAGGACTCCATCGCCCCATGATTCTACTCCGGTAGAGGAGGGCACATCCACACAGGAATTGACGGCTACAATAACTTCCCTCCAAGCCAGGGTAGCTCACTTAGAAGCTGAGGTGGCTACCCTGCGGCTTGAGGTCCAAACCAAAGATGCCACTATTCTGGACCTCAGGAGGCGTCCCCCGGTCACTCTACATCCATTTCACCCTGATCCTGCTACTACCACTTTCACCTCCCCTGATGCTACCAAAAAGGGGGAGAATATACCAACTGCAGGGTCAGGATCAGAAGCAAGAGAAGAGGAGGGTGCACAGGAAGTTACTCCATCCTTAGTCACTTTGACTGCTGAATGGGATGACTTCTTGGGTACTTATTTTCAAGATTCTTCTTCTACTTCCTCTTCTTCTGCTTCTGAGGATACAAGGGAGGTTGCCAAAGAGACTGAACAGCAAACATCAAATGTCTCTTTGGAACCTCAGTCCCCTCTTGGGACTAAGTCTCCTTCTGAGACTGCAGCTCAGGTTGGCATGGAAGACACAGCACAAGAAGAATCAATTTCCATGAAATCTGTGTCCCCTTCTGGGACTGAAGCTGCTGAGGCTCTCTCTTCCTCTTCTGAGCCCTTTGTGGAATCCAATAAGGAATCATCTAAGGAGATTGGTCAACTGGAGGAGCCAGTGAATGCTGAGGTTAACTCCGAAGCTGCAGCTGCCTCCGAAGGCCCAGTCATCCTGGATGTTTCCTCCACAGAGGAGCTACATGCCAATGAACCAGCTGGTGAGGCAACAGAAGAAATCTCCTATGGGGCAAAAATAACTGCTGATGACAAAGGAAAACGTAAGCTAACCCCAGAGGAGGAAGCAGAACAGGAGGAGATGAGACCAAAGAAAACAAAGGGCCGACCAAACACTTCTCTAGATGAAGAGCGAGCTAGACTCTCTGCTTTGCTAGAAGAAAAAGGTTATGACTTTGATGAAGTCATCAACTGGTCGGTACCTAGAATGGCTGCCGAGCTGGACAAGGTGCAGCAGCAAGAACAAGCTGTTGCTGCATCAAAGGCCCTGAGTGTACTTACAAAGGAGCAAAAAGAGAAGGCCTACAGAGACAAGAACAAGGCCTTTCTCTTGGAATATGGCTTCCATGCTCGGCAGCTAGGCCCAATGAAGAACTCAACCATGGATATGCATATCAGAGATATAAAAGCCAAAGTTGCAAGAGGTGAGTTACCTTCAATTGAACAAATCAGGGCAAGAAAGGAAAGCCTAATGAGAGGCTTAGGTTTAGGGGGAGGAGCTACAATAGAACTTCCCCTCTCTGGTGCAGGGATCAGAGAGGGAGAAGAAGTCATGTGTGGGGAAGCAACAAAAGCAATGTTCCCCAAAATGTTCCCCCTAAATCCAAAAGAAGAACCAATATCTCCTCCTTCAAGTCCAAGTATGGATAACATGCCAATCTCCTCAGTCTACAAAAAGGGTAAGAAGACTACAAGGAAACAATCAATACCAAACCCTGATCCTGAGAGACATACACAGGCTGAAGAGAGGAGAACAGAACCCTCAAGGGATGAGGATATTGGGCCACAGTCTACTGCAACAACAGGTGCAGCAGTAGAATCAACTGTGGAAGCCCAACAGGCCAGAGTTCTGAGGAGTAAAGCCACTGCTCAAGACAAACCAAGATTCACAAGAAGAAAGAGCATGGCTAAAAGGAAAAAGGAAACAAAAACCATCCCCTTAGACTCTGAGCCTGATACAACACTCTCAGTACTTGTAGCCACATCTGAAGCAATTCCCAAAACTACACAAACCCCAGAAGACATGAGGGATATCAGCAGATTAATGCATGAGCATTCATACATCCCTTTGGTAAATTGGAGCTTCAATGCACAAGAAAGGATATTCATCCTCACCGACTACAATGGAGAAATAAAACTGGTGGATCTTTTGCGTCTGATGACATTGGCAAAACCCTATATACTTGATCTAGATAAGCTCCCTCTCAATAATCCTGACAATGGAGCAGATGGGAGGTCAGCTATCAGATTAATTAGAAAAAGGGCACAGGTACTGAGGGGTACATGGAAGCCAAGGTTTATGCCTTAGAAGTTTTGGTAGCATCAGCCTAGGGGGAGACTGTAAAGACTAATAAAGGCTGATGCTCACCAAACTTCTTGTTTTGTCTAAGTATAGGAGTCTCTTTGAATAAACACCTTCGGAAGGAAGAAGTAATTCTTCGGAAGCAAGATTGCTTCCGAAGGATAACTGATTCCTGCCGAAGGTTGTACAAGACAACTGCTTCCGAGGAATCCTCTAATGCTCAGAAGACAAAGACTTCCGAGGAATCTTCTTCTGCACACAAGACAAAGACTTCCGAGGTTTATCCTCTGACAAAGACTGTAGCAGCTTACTCTCAAAGTACAAAAGGTACTGACACAAGACATGCTGGTCTGAGTAAAGACAAAGACAACATGTAATGAGTCAGATAAAGCGCCTTACCTCTCCCATGCTGCATTAAATGCAAAAGATCATCTGAAGCCTTGAAGATCAACAACATTAAATGTCTTTTGTATTTAATAGTTCTTTGTAAAGTCAATGTCTATTAATGTAATGATCATGACTGAGTGTCTTAGCCTGTTAAGACACTCAACATACTAGAATAAGCTTTACTTTATGTACTTGTCTAGTATACCCAACTTGTATTCCTAAGTGTATACGGTTGTAGCCTCGGCTATATAACCTCCCAATGTATTGTTGCTTGAAGTGTGCTTGCTTGTATACTTCCACTTTGAGAGAAATATATCCTTGAGCTTGAATTACTCTTGTGTTCTTAATATTGTTCAAAGATTATTATTGTGTCACTTTGAGTGAAATTGTGAGATCATTCTAACAGAACATTCCGCATCTGTTAGAATTAAGTAAGAAATACTTGTGAAGTGTTGTTTAGAGATAACAACCCGATCCTACAATGTGTTTACAATTCACTATCATTAATGGGTTCTATTTCATCTTTTTGGTTTGATGTAACATCTTCTTTTCCGGTAACATCTATATAGCAGTTATACTACAACAAAGTTAATTTGATACGTCGCTCTTTTCCGACAACATGTCATCGCTATATGTAATGCAGACAACATGTCGTCTCCCATTACTTCGTCGCCGTAGGTTTGACGCTACAAGTTTTAATGTCGTTGGCTATAACTTCATCGGTATATGCTACTTTTACCGACGACAATTCATCATGAAAGGTTGTCGCTATACATTTTAACTAAATAATTTTTTTTATGTCTTAATTATATCGACGACCGGTCGTCGGTAAAGTAAAGTTAATTAAATAAATTGAAAAAAATAGCATTCCTTTCCCAACGATATGTCACCATGAATAATTTTTTTTAATTCTTTAAATTAATAGCTAGATAAAAGGATAAACAAAAAAATAATAATAATATCAATAACATAGGCAGACAACGCGTCATCGTGACAAGTTTTAACGGAAGCAATATTTCAAAAAGCAAACTGCGTGTAAATGGGAAGGTGTTGGGTGTTTTTTATACCGACAAGCCATCGTCGGAAAAAGGTCTCAAACATCAAAAGAAAATTAGGGAGCTCCATGATAATGACTTGTCGTCGTGGGAGATAATTTATACCGTCGCTTTTATGTTGTGTGGAAAGGTCTTGAAGTATCAGATTAACTTTCTTGTAGTGTTTCAACACACATACAGTTCAAATAGGTAATCATAAGAGGAATGTTATATATGTGCCTAGTGTGGCACTACTAAATGAGCATGTATCTATGATATATACATCTTTCATTTTGAGGATTGTACGTCTCAAGAACAAGTGAATTTGCATTTCTACCCCATATATGGAAAAGGAACATCAGACAATCTTTAGAGTGTTCGTAAAACGTTTGAGCCCCTATATATCATACATGTTTGAATTCATTTATCATTCGTTTTCTATCTTTAAACTATTTTAATTTTTTTTTAAACATCGGATGTCTCAATCGTGTGAGCCCACTCTTTTAATTAAAGATTGCAACGTAAGCTAAATTCTTGTAAGAGTACATATTTGGTTGCGAAAACTTTAGTTTTTTTCTAACTCGATTGGTAGGATGGTGGGACTGGCCTCACGAAAAAGGGATATCACAACATATATAATCCACGACTTAAATAACATAAAAACATAAAAAAATTAAATAGATATACTTTTAACTTCACATGCAAGTTTTACCAGCTAGAGTTTGTTTAAATACAAATTAAAATGTATGTTACTGTGTATATATATATATATATATATGGGAAGGTTCCGTTGTTAACCCACTGTAATTGTGGTAACCCAGTGAACTTTGACAAAAAATGTCAGAATCTTTGGTTTTCTTTCATGGTCTTTATTATACATATTTAGGGGGGTTTCTTTTTTGTGTTTTGACTAATTTGCAATGCAAATTGAATTTGCCTCAGTGTAAATTCGAATTGCATTTCGCAACATTTAGAAAAGTGCAAAAATTTTACACCGATGCAAATTCAATTTACATTGCGAATTAGCCAAAACACAAAAAAGAAACCCCCCTAAATATGTATAATAAAGACCATGAAAAAAAACCAAAGATTCGGGCATTTTTTGTCAAAGTTTATTGGGTTACCGTAATTAGGCAGAGTTCTTATTTGAACCAAATCCTATATATATATATATAGGGTAAGGTTATTGTACAAAACCTTATTTTTGTAAAAAGTGTGAGAAACAATCTTGGCCATAGATGTGCTAAGATCAAGGGATTGGATTCAAAGTTTCTATATTTAATGGATTAAAAGGGTTAGACAGTTATCAAAAGGGCAAAATAGGGATTTCGTTCTTTTTTGGATTTGTTGATATCACGCTTCACTAAAAATAACGGGATTTAGTTATCAACATTTTGAAATAACAACACATCCTAGCACACTACATTTATCAATTCATAGCAACAACTGTTTAACAGCATATAATAACATATAACAAAATATCAATTCTTAATCTTGTTAAAAATAACAGCACATCTTAGCACAATTAAAAATAATTAATTCTTAAAATTTATTATTAAAAAAACGTATTAAAATATTAATTTTATCAATTTAATAACATTTTTGTATAACAACACGTATTAGCACCACAAACACTTTCTCAAATCCATCATCGTTATCAACATTTTGAAATAACAACACATCCTAGCACACTACATTTATCAGTTCATCCATTTGTACGTAATCATCCATCAAAATTTGATAAACACAAACCGTAAACTCAAATACCTGCAAATTTTTGATTTTTTTCGGTATTTTTGCATATTACGAAATTGATTATTGATATTATGCGTTAACTAATTTGATAATGGAATATTTTCAAAGAGAATACTGGTCAACAATTTTCCTATTTTATTGCAAGATTTGAAAATCAATTAAAATGCAAAAAACCTATATTACCCTTTTCTATTAAACACTAATAATGCCACATGTCAACACATCAATGGTTCCTACCATTTTTACAAAATTTGCTATTTGTATGTGAACCTCCCCCTATATATATATATATGTTCAATATATAAATAATCAAGAGACTTAATTAATTAAAAAAAAAGAAGAATTTACAATCGTATTGCTTCATGGGTTGCAAGTCTTCTTTCCATTGAATAACAAATCATCCAATTAACAAAAATATATATAATGATAAATTAAAGCTCCGTATAAGCTCACTTAAAATAGAAAGAAACACCATTTTAAAGGGAAACTTGCAATATTCTCATGCATATATCTTATCAACTTCTAATCATTCCTCCGGTATATGCATTGAACTTCATATGATTATAATCAGCTACGTGGATCTTTTGATTGATTTGTTGGATCAAAATCTTGCCAATACTGTAAAGGGCCACCAGTTGATGAACTTCCCCTATCCATAGAAGTAGTACGATTCTGATCAACATTGGTATCCGATGCAGACGTCTGATCATGTTCATTCGCACCACAAAGAAATCGCGTGTAGTCTTGAATACTAGGATACGAGCTTTGAGATGGAGGTCGAAGAATAGGTGTTTGAGATCTATGTTGTGGCGGACGAGTGAGCAAATAACCTAATTCGGGCCTTCCTTGAACTCTTTCAGGGAAATTGAGCTTGGCTTTGGTTCCTTTAAACCGAAGGGCTGCTTCATCGTATGCTAGTGCTGCTGCTTCGGCTGTCTCAAATGTCCCAAGCCACACCCTTGCTGCCTTTTGGGGGTCTCGGATTTCTGCGGCCCATTTCCCCCATGGTCTTTGCCTCACTCCTCTATAGTGTCTCCTCCTTGGGTTCACTTTAATTTATTTATTACACAATCAAATGATCATAGGAGTTTAAAAAACATTTTCATGGAGACTATGCAAACGCACTCGTGAATATATATAATAAATTGTGATTCGATCTGTCTATAGTTTGTGAAAACCAAAAGTTTCAAAATGTTGGATGGCACTCAAACTTTCATATAGGAAACAATATTATTCCACACATACTCACACGTTCTAGATTATAAACCTTGTAATTTAGCTGATTTTTAGTTCTCAAAAATATGTGGAGTTTAACCGGATTAATTAAGCTCTCTAACAATAAGTGTAAATAATTATACCACAACATGATTTTCTCACATTTTCATAATTAATTTTGTGTGTAGGTGTGTATATATATGTGTGTGTGTATCCATAAATTAATTCTACGCTAATTTTGCTTGTTTAAATTGGTATCAAAGAGTATCCTAATACTGTTAATTAAATGAAGCCTTTTTAAAATACAATCTTTATGTATTTAAGATCTCTTAGATTAAAAACGAATTAATTAATACCATACAACCTAGCTAGGTTTAGAGTGAAAAGCTGATTTTATCATAAGTCTTTAAGTGATTATACAATTTTTTTAATTAGTTTATCACATGTTTAATTAGTAGAATCATATGTAAATGGATAGTTACAATCGATTAATGAAGATATATAATATTCATTTCATATGAAACTTAAATCCATTTGCCTTAAAACCCTAGCTAATTTGAATTAAATGCCAAGCTAGCTAAATACCATCACAAAATGTGACACAAATAGCTATAACTATAGCTAGCGGTACAAACCTCGAATTTAATTGAGTATTCGATCTTCCCACCTCAAATTGCATAGAAAGATGTCAGAATCAAGATTTAGTAGGGTTTGTGTAGAATTATACAACTATATATGAATGAATGAATGAATATTTAGAAAGTTTTACCGGGCTCTTGACTGTTGGGAGGTAGGTTGGGGGTATCACTGCCACCACCGCCAGCGGCAGCGGTGTTGGTTGTTCCGATGACCTGAGAAAGAGCAGAAACGATTTCAGACATATCTTGTTGAGATCGAGGAGAGTAAACCGGGAACATGTGTTGTTGTTCATGATCTTGTAGGTATTCTTGTGGGTTGTCCTCATCTGGTTCATCGGCCGGAAGGGCCCTCTTCCCGTGTCGCCGGTGATCCACCTTGACGTCTAGAGAGAGAGACACTTGAGAAATTTTTAGAGGTGCTTTGAGAAAAAATGTGTGGTGAACATGTTAATCTATCTGCGTGTGTGTGTGAGAGAGAGAGAGGGAGAGAGAGGGAGGGAGAGAAATGTAGGGTTTGGACAAAGTTTATAGTCATGTAGATTCTTTAGAGATCTTTTTCAATTAATTTAATATATTTAAATTTTTTTCTCAATTAACTTAATTTAAAAAAAAAATTAAGGAAAAGGAGATGATGAAGAGTAAAGAAACGAATGGAAGGTTTTGTTTAGTGATTTCGATTTAAAAGCGAAAACTTAAAAGATGGGAATAATATTAATAATCTCTTGCCTTGTTGTAGAAAAGATATATATATATATATATATATATATAGGGGAAAGATCAAATAAAAAGTCTTTTTTGCCTAAGAAGGCTAAAAAGGATTTTTAAAACCTTCAAAACCGACCCAAACGAACTCCGATTGAACTCATTTCGATAACATTGGAATCGTCTCATTTCGATAACATTGGAATCGTTTCAACGACGACATCTCGTCAGTATAAGGAAAGTCCAACAAATTTTTTTTTGTGAACTTGTCCCGATGGCACCTCGTCAGTATAGAAAAATCCCGGCACACAAACACTTGAGCGTGAAGTTTTTCATCTCTCCAGACGACATGTCGTCGTCGTAACATTTTCATTATTATTATTATTTGTTTTTTTTGCTATTTTCCTTGTCATTCAATTAAAAGATTAAAAAATATAAATTCTTTTTTCCAACGTCGTCAGGAAAGGGCGACACGTTAGAACACTTTTTTTGAAGCAGACATAGGAGCAAGGACGAAGGATAGTGAGGGCCTGAGTGCCCTGGCCCTTGCTGTTTTTCGGCTCAATTTGGTTAGAAAATTTTAATTTTATAGAGTCCGCCCCCCTTAGTTTTTCTTTAAAAAAATTTTATATTAAGGGTCGGCCCCCCACACAAAAAATTCAAGCTTCGTCCCTTGGTTTAACTAAGAACATATATGTCGACAGTTCAAGAGAAAAGTGTAGAGACATAGCGGGAGTAAAGCAATGAGTTGTAGTACCAACTCTTTCATTTTGGAGCAAAACAAAATTAAAAATTTCAAGCTCTAGGCCGGATTGCTCTCCGATCATCTCTTCAAGAGAAACCTTTATTCTTAATATTTTATATATTTAAGTTGAACAAATGAAAGTTAAATACATCACAGGAAAAATAGCAATGGTTTTTTCACTATTTTAGAGATGATTAAAGTAAGAAAACATTGTTGATGGATCGTTTATTTGACATGTAAGGAGAATAAATGATCAAGAAAATCGACATCGTCAAAAAAAAAAAAATCACCACTCACATATTCACAAGCAATATTATATATATTCTTGATCCATCACCGACGTAATTCACCGGCGAATAATAGTAACTATCGCTTTGTAATTATTGTTTTTTTATTTTTTAATATGCATAAGAATATTTTTTATGCGTGTTTAAAAAAAAATTGTTGATAATTAAAAAATTTATGAAAGTTTAGATGAAATATTCTCACACAAAATTTCTTTTCATCACTTTCGATTAATTTTCATTTCTTTCTTTTCGTAGAAAATCTCGATCGATGCGGAACGCAACCGTAGACTTTCGTTCGATAGATGATTAAATATAACTCCTTTAATTTGTTGGGTCAAGCAATCTGATTAATTGAAGTTATATATATAACTACAGATATATTATATATACCAATTAAGAAGATATTTAATTACATAGCTTAATTAATTTGATTATTTTAATAAAAACTTTTTGATTTTCTAAGATAACACATCACACATCACTTAAGCCCTCTTGTTAATTAATTGATCGAATCCATTGAAATATTCTTGTTTGAAAAAAGAATCGTATATCAAACTCAAATCCATCTTTTGAAAGTTAAATCACTACATGACCTTTGATTTTGAGTATGTAATCATATCACTTAAATGTTCAAACTTTTTATTAATTCTTTTATTTAAAAATAATTTAATTAGTGTATAATTATAAAATTTACACCATATTGGGGTCACTTATTTTCACTTTTTTTTTCTTAAATCATTAAACTTTTATTTTCATTTTTTTCTTAAATCATTAAACTTTTGTTTCAAAATAGTTTTTTTTAGCGATGTCTAGTGAAACTACATTCTCGAATTCAAACGCTCATGTGGTATGTTTCAGACCGGAGTTGAATGTAAGACCACGTACCCAGAGAAACCTAAAGGAAAGCAGAGATTTGAAAAGTCATGGAGATGCTATATAGTCTGTAAATTACACATTGGTGTTTTAAATTAGTTAGATAGTTAAGAACGATATATTCCAGATGGTGATTAATGCCATGATAGTTGAATTTCTTCTCGATCGATCATGTCTCTTAATTAGAAATATAGCATCCCAGCAAATTTGTTTCAACAAAAATGTGCTGGTTAGAATGAATGGTTGTGTTATATGTTTCTAGTTAATAGAATGATTTTAAGTAATATTAATATAGAGAAGTGATCTATCGCTAACCTTATGATAGATAACCTCACCATATTTAATGATCAAATTACAATATGTTTATCTAATGGTTGATATTAAACTATAATAAAATAATGTAATTGATTTGAAAGAAAAGGGAATAAGGGTATTAATGTAATTTGTTATATCAAATACTTTACCCCATCTTTTTTTATACATACATAACTTTTTCTACTATAATATTTTTTATAAAAATTGCACCATTTTACTCGTCTTTTTTTCCTCTTTAATTCTGTTATAGTCTTGACTAGGCTTTTTTATTTTTTTTCTGATGTTCGTATTTACACCAATGTAACATGTATAAAACTAACAAATTATTTGTAACGAGTTGTAACGAATTTGGGTTTACATTGTTGTATAATAAATAGGGGTTAAGTTTAAAAGTGTAAACGAGCCAAGCCGATCCTGAGCTCGTTAATTACGTTATATTCTTGACTAGGTTTTTATTTTTTTCCGGATACTCGTTAATTACGTTATATTCTTGATTTAGTAACGAATTTTGGTTTTTAAAGTACTAAAATGTATTTACAATCTTGTAAATATAATTTTTAAAGTATGAAAATGTATTTACAATCTTGTAGATATAACGAATTTTGGTTTTTATCAACAAAATGTTATGATATTTTTTTAAAGTATTAAAACGTATTACAATCTAGTAGATATAACGAATTTTGGTTTTTATCAACAAATTGTTATAGTATATTTTTAAAGTATTAAAACATATTTACAATCTTGTAGATATAACGGATTTTGGTTTTTATCAACAAAATGTTATAGTATTTTTTTAAAGTATTAAAATATTTTTACAATCTTGTAGATATAATTTTTTTAAAGTATTAAAACGTATTTACAATCTTGTATATATAACGAATTTTGGTTTTTATCAACAAAATGTTATATTATTTTTTTTAAAGTATTAAAATGTCTTTACAATCTTGTAGATATAATTTTTTTAAAGTATTAAAATGTATTTACAATCTTGTAGATATAACGAATTTTGGTTTTATCAACAAAATGTTATAGTATTTTTTTTAAAGTATTAAAATATATTTACAATCTTGTAGATATAATTTTTTTAAAGTATTAAAACGTATTTACCATCTTGTATATATAACGAATTTTGTTTTTTATCAACAAAATGTTGTATTATTTTTTTAAAGTATTAAAATGTCTTTACAATCTTGTAGATATAATTTTTTTAAAGTATTAAAACGTATTTACAATCTAGTAGATATAACAAATTTTGGTTTTATCAACAAAATGTTATAGTATTTTTTTAAAGTTTTAAAATGTATTTAAAATCTTGTAGATATAATTTTTTATAACATTAAAATGTATTTACAATCTTGTAAATATAGCGAATTTTGGAGCATACGGAAAAAATAAAAAAACCTAGTCAAGAATATAACGTAATTAACTAGCTCGGGATCGGCTTGGCTCGTTAACACTCTTAAACGTAAACCCTTTTTATTCTACAACAATGTAAACCCAAATTCGTTACAACTCGTTACAAATAATTTGTTATTTTTATACTTGTTACATTGGTGTTAATACGAACATCCAAAAAAAATAAAAAACCTAGTCAAGACTAAAATGAAATTAAAGAGAAAAATAAGACGAGTAAAATGGTGCAATTTTTATAAAAAAATATTATAGTATAAAAAAGTTATGCATGTATAAAAAAAGAGGGGGTAAGTTAGTACATAAAACAAATTACTAATGTACCCTTATCAAATAATAAAAGAAAAGTCAATGTGTTTATTTCTGATTGGGTAAAGAGAATTAAAGGGTTATTGCTCTAAATGTGAGTTAGTATTTGATCACATTCGTATTAATATATATATATATATATATATATATATATATATATATATATATATATATATATATTTGTGTGTATATATAGGAGACGGTTCCAATACAAAGGGTGTTTTTGGTGAGAAGGATAAGAAGGATTCTGAGCCTTTGATCAAATTAATCAATGGTTAAGATCTTGTGGTCCCCACTTTTTTCTAAAAACTTGCGTGAATTAAAGATGAAAGGGCAAAAATGGAATAACCAACTCTTGTTGACTTGTGTGTGGGTAAATCAAGTTCCACCAATTTTTTTAAAATCAAATAACTTTTAAATACTTAATTGTTTTTAAAAAAAAAATTACACCATAAAATTAAGAATTTTATTATCTTTATTTTGAGTATGATATTGTTATGGTTTTTTTCGATTTTTTTTATATGGTCCGTGATTTTTAGGGTTGGTCCGTGATTATTGGTCTGTAATTATGAGGTTTGTTATAGATTATGCATTCAAAATAACGGTCCGTGATTTTTAAATAACACGGTCTGTGATTATCTGGTACGTGATTTATACAGTTTTTCTTTGATTTTGAGTGTTAAATTACGGTCCGTGATTATTTTTCTGTGATTTATCTAGTAATTCCTTGATTATCGGTGTCAAGTTACAGTCTGTGATTTCATATAGAATGATTTTACACTTGGTCCGTAATTATCCAGTATCACGGTCTGTAATTTTGTATATTGTGGTATGTGATTTTTTGTGACGATTATACCCTTTTTCTATATGACACATGGCACGTTCTAGTTCCTTCCTACGCTTAGTACCGTTTGACCCCTTTGTACATTAACCGGCCCCTATATATATATATAGGAATTAAATTCTATGAAAACTCAATTTTAGATATAAAACCCTTAAACCCTATGTAAATCACTAATTTGGAATTCTGAAAATAAATATGTGGTCCACATTAAACCTGAATAAAAATTGGCTTTTGAATAAACAAATCATTTTTAATGTGGGTTAATGTGGACCGCATATTTATTTTCAAGATTACAAATCAATGGCTCACATATGGTTTAAAAGTTTTCTCTCTAAGATTAGGTTTTCATTGAATTCAATTTCTATATATATATATATATATGTATACATGCAGACATGTACACATGTAGACATGTGTGCATGTGTTCATGTATATATATATATATATATATATGCATATATATATACATATATACATATATATATATATATATATATATATATATCTACATATATACATACTAGTCGAAAACCCGCGCGATGCAGCGGCGTTGACAATATGTTCAGCCAACACATGTCTTTCAATTGAAGAATGGAGTAACGCATATGATGGTTTTAAGAGTGCTCTTAAAAGGAGTTATATAATCATCAAATTTGGTTGG
Source organism: Mikania micrantha (assembly GCA_009363875.1). Classification (NCBI taxonomy): domain Eukaryota; kingdom Viridiplantae; phylum Streptophyta; class Magnoliopsida; order Asterales; family Asteraceae; genus Mikania; species Mikania micrantha. The sequence goes on from CM018692.1 coordinate 92,482,193, forward strand.
GATCTTTAAGCCAAAACCAAATATTTTACAACTTGAACTATTGTATTTGAACTTTGAAGTGAAAATTTGGTTTGTATGATTGATTCACAACGCAAGCAAGTTGTATAAACAGTCCATGATGATACACCTTTTCTGTCTTCTATTACATCTCCATAAATGTTCCCTTTAATTTTTATAGGGTAAGATGACAACCAACCAGTCTCATACCTTCACAAATAAAATGATCTAGACATAACATCTACCAAAAAGAAAAATATGACTACCTTGATAGCATCAACAATTTTTTGCTCCCTATCTTCAGCACTACAATGAATGTAATTAAACTTTGCAACACTGTGGGCAACACGTGCGGAGATGCATAAATTTCTTACTATGGGAAGTTCTAGTCTCCATTCTTTATTTCAATATCATGTGTTCCAACTCTCTTTGCCCCTTTGATTTGCATTTCAAGAACTGAATGTTTTTAGAAAAATTCATCAAATTGCACCTGCCATAAAATTGGAAAGCTTTTGTGTCACAAAATAAAATAAAAAATCACTAAAGACTGCTATATGTAATAAATTGAGTTGCATTAAGTGATTAATCAATAATACAACATAAAAACTCAAATTTCCAACTTTAATGTCTGTATGAATAAATCAGTAACTACATAAACTCAAAATTCACCATGAAAACCATTTATTTCTAGGATTGAAAATAGGCGATCATATAGAAAACACACACCATATTTTTAAAATGGTTTGCTCTCCTTAAGAAACGTGTACATACACACTTTACTTGTAACCTAGGGTACAGAGTACTTACAATCATAAAACAATAAACCCCAAAACAACCAGCAGTTTAATGTGTCATAAACCTCAAATGAAAACCAAAACAACCCAAGGACAACTGGAAACAAAGCAACCATTTTCATGAAAACAAAGAATACATACCTTGTTGAGCAATACAAACGTGCATTTAATGGTCTTGTTAATCAACTTGAACATGTTTATTAAAGCTGCAAAAAAATATCAACCATCAAATGTTAGAGGTTTAAACAAAACAATTGAGGGAAATCATGGAAAAAACTAACCTACATCTGCAACCAAAGTTATCATGCAAAAACCATAAAAAAAAGTGTTATAAACAGAGCAGTAGTGTGTAAGAGTGGCACAATCATTAAACCTTTTAACTAAAACAACTTGATGACCCGCAAAAACAGATTAATTGTTATGGAACAAACATACAACAATGAAATTAATTCCTAAGGATTAACTTACCAAATTGAAGATTTCTTGAGGATTACTACTGTGAAGAACTTCGTGTTTTTCTTTTTCCCCTTCTCCTTAGAATAATTCTTGTTTTTAACGACAAACCTATGTCGCATCTCCTAAATTTATATTATATATTATCAGTTATTTCAAAAGTCAGTAGCCACATTATAATTTACACAAAACTCCACAAAATGTAATAAGAAATATAAATAATGGGTAGTGCTACCTGTTTGTCCACTTGTCGTCCACTTAAGAAGTAGATAAAAAACTAAAAAAAATATTGTAAGGTTAAACTACCAACATAGTTTTGACTATTTAACGCATCTATAATAACCCATTCACCACCAACATCTTGGTTAAACCACTCTCAGCTTGATCACATCTTATTTATAACCTATCATCCTGCTTGCAAACCTACAACCCATTAATGGCCCAGAAATTACAAACATAAAATTCAAGAACACGAAAGTGGTTCATAATTCGATCAAACTTTTCCCATATTCTTTCTAATTCGATCAAGTTATATTTAAACCGGTAAATCATATACATCACCAACTGAATATATTTGATAACATATGTAAAATATTACAGTTACAGTGACTCATATTGAAGCTTCATAGCATGTACTTAAACCAAAGTCATTTATGTACATCCCATTTTTGTGTGTAGTAACATAAAAATCAAAACTGAATTGCATTATATTTCCAAAATCCAAATGCAAAAAGTATAAAAATTGAATTTCAAATGCAAAAAGTTGAACTTCAATATGCTTACCAGATCATAACATTGCATTATATTTATAGAATTTAGAAAAGATCTAAAATCCTTGTGAAGAGTGCAATTCAACAAAGTAGAAGAATTTAGGAATTAATAAACTGCATAGAATTATAATAGAGCATGAATTAGTGGGGGAAACAAGTGATGTACCTTTTCAAGATCTTGAGTTCTTCACAGGAATTCCACTTCATATTTTGATTGCATAGGACTTCCCATCAAAATAAACCTTAAAAACAAACCCTTAGGTCACCAGCCTTACATAAAACCCATCTTTTGCTTCTTTAAATTCTTCAAATTTAAAACCTTTATATTTATCCAAACAATATGAAACATCAGCCATAAAACAAATCCAATTTAAGATTCTGAAGATCAAAGGAACATAACCTTTTAGATCTCTTAGGATCAATCAAAGAAAATTAAGCTATGAAACATCTAAGAGAAGAAAATACCACAAAGTAATTACCTTCTTAAAATATTCAAGTTTAGAATGATATTAAGAGAAATAATCAAACCTGCACAATAGTCAATTTTTTCCTCCATTATGTTAGAATGATGAAAATTTGACTTGGTCCATTTGTTTTCCTTCTAACAACCTAACCTTCTTCGCAACAAAATTAAATATCGATGACAAAAATTATATTACCACCAAAAAAAGGGATTAACATATTTCAAAGTTCAAAAAAAAAAAGCATAAGACATTATATAAATGAAGTTCACATCATCATATTTAAGCTACTTCTCGCTAAGCAGCACGCTTTGTTGCTACATGTAAATCCTCCATTACAAGCCTGCATAAACATGTTGGCTGAAAAAACAAACTTATTTCCATTAGAAGTCGGTATATATGTTAAAAAAATATTTCATGAAGTTATGAACCATTGTCAGCTATCACCATCATACAATACGGTTTCAATAATCAAAAGATATATTAATTTAGATGTGGAGTCTAAAACAACTTGTCACACGATGCAAAATCAAATAAATTTTGAAAAAACATATACCTAATTGGTTACTACATAAGCAGACATAACACATTCTGGACTTTTGGAGCTGCAAACAAGATTAGCAGTACATAACATATGTTAGGATTAACAAAAAAGAGCAAGTTTAACCCCAACCCTAAACTGGTTATTGTATAACTAATTATCAAAATCACAAACTCCTGAAATTGATACGAATTAAATTTCATTTTCTGACTTAGACTCTTCAAAGTACCATGGTTATCTACAAGAATCTGGTCAAGTAACTCCCAACTGAACCCACAAGAGCCAAAAATCTTACCTTCGATGTCTAAGCTGGTTTTGGAAGGGCGTCAAAGCTTTATCGATTGTACACCTAGTGTCTCAAAAACTAAATGCAACTGCGTGAACAAAAATACCAAAAGAGAAGCTGGTGGAATGGAGAAAAGTAAAAAAACCTGTTTGATTCGAAGAACACTGGTTGATTCGATCGTTAATGGTGAGGATGAAATGGCATTGAAGGAACGACATTGTACAAAACTGCATCCAGAAACCCTAATGAACCATCAGCAACAGGGCCATAAAAATCCACGAACATGAGGCTGCTCAGACCTGTTGACAATGGAACAAAGAAAGACAAGAACCGATGGTAAGTGGACAGGCGAACGATCATCGGCTTCAAGAACCCGTCATGGAAGAGAGAAGCTTTCTCTCTATTTTGCTGATGGGAAGAGACGTGGAGCAATAATTTGAATTTTGAAATTTGAATCTTGGTTTTGAATGCAGGGAAAGTAACAAATGAGTGTGAATTTTGAAACACGAGGAATTCAGGTATGCTTTGAAATTTGTACATCAAGCTTTATCACTTATACAAGTCTTAATATTAAGACTTTTAACTTTCTCTCTCCAATATACATTATAAAGGAGTATAGATATATATGTAGATATATACATATATAGGTTTACATATGCATATACATAGGTATATATATAGTTATATATGTATACATATATATATGTATAGGATTGTGCTCAAATAATAACCAATGGATAGAGGAATAACCCATTAACTCAAATCTAATGGCTAATCAAAAAGTTGAGTGTATAGGATTGTGCCACGTGTCATCTTTCATATTTAAATACAGAAGGGTATTTTAATCATTTGCACCATTTTTAAAAGCTAGAATTAATTTGGTGGTGTCATGTGTCACCTTATAATATATTATAATATATTTATTTTTTATTTAAGGTTTACCCCCTCTTTTTTTATACATTCATAACTTTTTTATACTATAATATTTTTTTTTATAAAAATTGCACCGTTTTACTCCTCTTATTTTTCTATTTAATTCCGTTATAGTCTTGACTAGGTTTTTTTACTTTTTTTTTCGAAAGTTCGTATTTACACCGTTGTAACAAATATTAACATTACACATGATTTGTAACGAATTGTAACTAATTTTGGTTTACATTTTCGTAAATTAAATACGAGTTACGTTTAGGGTGTAAACGATCCGATCCGATCCAATCCCGAGCTCATTAAGGCTTGAGCTCGGCTCGTTTACACAAAATAGCTCGATAACACCCGTAGTTATGTTGTATCATTTATTTATTTACAATGATGTAACAAATATGGTTACATTGTTGTAAATAAATATGGTTACATTGTATCAATTATTTACTTACAGTGATGTAACAAATATGTTAGGCTCACTTTAATTTACATCGTAAACGTAGTTCATTTTAATTTACAACAACGTAAACAAAAGTTCGTTACAAACAATGTGTTATGTTTATACTTGTTACATTGATGTAAATACGAACATCCGGAAGAAAAAAATAGTCAAGAATATAACGTAATTAATGAGCTCGGGATCGGCTTGGCTTGTTTACATTCCTAAACATAATTCGTAATTAATCTACAACAATGTAAACCCAAATTCGTTACAACTCATTACATTGGTGTAGATACGAACATAAAAAAACAAAAAAAACTAGTCAAGACTATAACGGAATTAAAGAGAAAAATAAGACGAGTAAAATGGTACAATTTTTATAAAAAAATATTATATGATAAAAAGTCATGGATGCATAAAAAAAGATGGGGTAAATTTTAAATAAAAAAGTAAATATATTATAATATATTAGAAGATGACACATGACACCACTAAATGAATTTCAGCTTTTTAATATGGTGCAAATGACTAAAATACCCTTCTTTATTTAAATAAGAAAGATGACACATGTCACAATCTTATACACCCAACTTTTTGATTAGCAATTGGATTTGAGTTAATGGGTTATTGCTCTATCCATGGGTTATCATTTGATCACTTCCCTATATGTATATACATATATATATACATATATATATACATATATATGGGAAGGTTCCATTGTTAACCCACTGTAATTGCGGTAACCCAAATAGCCCTGCAAAAAATGGCCGAATCTTTGGTTTTCTTTTTTAATGGTCTTTATTATACATATTTAGGGGTGGTTTCTTTTTTGTGTTTTGGCTAATTCGCAAGGCAAATCGAATTTGCATCGGTGTAAAAATTTTGAAAATTTCTAAATGTTGCGAAAAGTGCAAAACTTTTACACCGATGCAAATTCGATTTGCCTTGCAAATTAGCCAAAACACAAAAAAGAAACCCCCCCTTAAATATGTATAATAAAGACCATGAAAAAAACCAAACGATCGAGTGTTGGAAGTCATCTGTTTCGAAAAGCTGCTTCGAATTCCAATGACGAACGATCGAGTGTTGGAAGTACGGGGGGATTAAGCTAAACAAAGTGGCAAGATAATTTCATGCATAAAAGCGCGTAAATGTTTACAGAAGCAGTGTGTAGCTTTCCTGGCTCACGTGGTGGAAAGAGAGAAAGAAAAAATCAAGATACAAGACGTGCCTGTAGTAAAAGAGTATACGGAAGTATTTCCTGACGATTTAACGGGTTTACCACCGGCACGACCGATAGAATTCCGTATAAATTTAGTTCCTAGTGCAACTCCTGTTGCAAAATCTCCATACAGGTTAGCACCTTCGGAGATGCAGGAATTGTCAAATCAGTTGCAAGAATCATTAGATATGGGTTTCATCCGACCGAGCTACTCACCATGGGGAGCTCCGGTTTTATTCGTGAAAAAGGATGGATCCTTTCGGATATGCATAGATTACAGGGAGCTGAACAAATTAACCATCAAGAATCGGTATCCATTGCCGAAGATTGATGATCTTTTTGATCAACTACAAGGAGCATAGTAGTTTTTCCAAGATTTATTTGCGTTCAGGATATCATCAGCTCAGATTTCAAGAAGAAGACATACCTAAAATGGCTTTCCGAACTAGGTATGGGCATTATGAGTTTATGGTGATGCCTTTCGGATTGACAAATGCACCAGTGGTTTTCATGGACCTCATGAACCGAGTGTGCAAGCCTATCTGGATCAGTTTGTCGTTGTCTTTATTGACGACATACTGATTTATTCCAAGAGCAAAGCAGAACATGAAAAACACCTTAGGAAGATCTTGGAGCTGTTGAAGAAAGAACAACTATATACCAAATTCTCTAAGTGTGAATTTTGGCTAAGGGAAGTTCAATTCTTAGGTCACGTAATCAACAACAAAGGAATACATGTAGACCCTTCCAAGATCGAGGTGGTCAAGAACTGGGATACTTCGACGACACCGACGGAGATACGGTCTTTTTTTGGACTAGCGGGTTATTATAGAAGGTTTATTTCAAACTTTTCTAAGATAACTTTGCCTCTCACCAAGTTAACCCAGAAAAGTGAACCGTTTGTTTGGAAGCAGAAACAGGAAGATGCTTTCCAGACTTTGAAACATAAATTATGTGATGCTCCAATCTTATCTCTCCCAAAAGGTACGGACAACTTTGTAGTGTATTGTGACGCCTCCCATCAGGGACTCGGTTGTGTATTAATGTAACGAGACAAAGTCATCGCCTACGCATCAAGACAACTGAAGATACATGAGAAGAACTGTAACATCAGTGCTAGAAACGTAACTGGGACGGTAACTTATATAGTAACCAGGGACGAACTATGTGTATTACATGAATACTATTATCATTTGATATTTGTCATAGAACAATCACACATTCATTTTAGAAACATGATTCAAATTCATGGTTTAACAGTCAGAATTTCATCTGACAACTCAGAACTATGACATGAATGTTAGTTAGGACATTATTATGTATAAACGTATGTGAGGTTGTACAGAACAAAATAACAACGGATGTCGTTACGTGAATCCTAAATTGACGGATTATTCGTATAGGTGACGATCTGTACGAATATATCTGAAAGTTTAACGTTCTGAATAATGTCTAATAATTAGAAAATCATATTGAAAAGTGTAGTTATCGTCTTGTTCGTACGGATGACGATCCGAACGAATACGCGTGACGACTATACGATTCGATTTAAACGTGATAAATATAACGTTTTCAGAAATTTAAAATAAACAGAAGATATTTATTTAATTTACTAGGAATTACCACCTAAATGAAATTTATAAATTCTAATTTTAAAACCGTAACGTTTCGTTACGAAAATGAACGAAAACCGACACTTCTACGCGAAACCGAGCGAAACCAAACGAGCCCGAACATACCCGGGTATTTGAAAGCATTAATATGGCATTAAATGCTATATTTCCTCCCCACCTACCATCTTCTTCTTCCTCAAAACGTCACTTTCTCTCTCTAAGTTTTCTCTCTCCAGGAACCAAGCCCTAAAATCCTCATTTCTTCACCAAATCAAGCCATTTTGGTGTCAAAACGACCACAACAACATGTAGATCGTGAAAGAACAAGAAATCCGAGCTTGGAATCATCTGAAATGAGGTAGAGTCGAGTTTAAAGTCACGATTTTTAGGGTTTTCAAACCCTTGGTTCGAACCCTCACCCCCAACCGGTTCTAGACCACTCAAACCTTAGGAAAACTGCACAAAATCGCCCTAGGTTAGTTTGGGGACATGGGAAACATCTTGATTAGGCTTGGTACTCGCTAATGGTGAGATAGAGGTCCACGGTCGTGACCAAGCGAATGAAGGAAGCTGAATTCAGCTTGGCCGAATGGGCATGGGCGAAGGAGAACCTCACGAACGAATGAGAATGAACCGAATAACTCCATGGCTGACTGGCTACATTCTCATGACTAGCCCTATTCCGCCTATCAACCACATTCGCACAGTCATGTCTCAGTCGCATGATGATCATTAGTTCGGCCGGTATCGTCCATTCGCATGAATCCTCTTCCCTTCGCTGAACCATCACAACGAATGGGATGCCATTCGCATGGCAGCCGTCCATATGATCCCATAACATTCGCATGGACTTGTGAACGGAGGGAGTTTCATTTGTTAGGTGGCCCTAATTATACTCTAAGTTTTCATGTGATTCTTTGCATGCATGGGGTTGGTACGTGGATTGCATGCATGGGAAAACCCATTAGGGTGTTCATGGGATGTAACCAGTCTTGTATTATTTGAGATCAAATGTTTTCAAAACTGATTTATTCTAGGTTATTTGAATATATAAGTCAAGAGATTAGACCATTTGAGTACTTAGAATCTAATTAAATTGAGGGAAAACTATCCAAAGAAGTTGGTGACATTACACAATAATCCTAGTGGTCATGTGTATATTCATCAACTTGGTGTTTCAAAACTACTAAGTTTTACAACATTAAAACCTTTACGAACTTGCAAACATATGTATTGAGTCAAGTGTCAAGCTTTATCAAAGGATGAAAGAAAAACAAGTTGAGGATTAATCAAGAATCAAGAAACAAGTTAAGTATAGGTGTTGATTTCATTGTTAAGACCCAATACATAGTAACTCTATACAAACATATAACTAAGTTAGATAGTTCAATTGAACTTTCTAAGCTAATTTGTACACAAGAGCGACCAAAGAATCATGGGAAACAAATACATAGCAAAGGACTTAGAGTTAACCGAGTGAGATTAACTTAAGTCTAACATGTTAAATTGTATTTTCCTAAAATAACTTATATTTTAATAAAAAGGAGATGATATATAAGACTCTTTAATTAAAATGTTTTAAAATAATTCAAATGATTTTAACTTAAAGATTTCAACTTAAAACGTAATTATTAGTGATGTTTTATTTAAAAAGATTCATGGATGTAATTAATGTAGATCTTACATAAGTAAGGTTTAAATGCGAATATCCACGGGATAATGGGTTGTAAGGGATAATTAATGTAGACTAGTTAGAGAAATTTAGAAACACATTAGTAAAATCTAGAACACATAGTTGCACACCGAGACCTAAACCCTATGTACGTTATCTCTCGACGTTTATCATATTCAATTCATAATAAATAAACCCAGGTACTGAAAATACTTAAGCTACAATTAACGAGCGCGCATATATGTTGTGATTCATTCCATAGCAACACAGGTGAGTTCATTGCCCCTTTTCTAAACATTTTGTTTTACAAACGCGGGGCTGAGAAGCATGCGTAAATTATTTTCTTGAAATATATTTACTTATATGCTTTTACTTCACATATGTTTTACATACGAAATTATTATCTATTATTCTGTTTAGGTAAACTACTTACAAGTTTACAAAATGATTTAATTACTCTCTATATGAGTAAGACAATGGTTTCAAAACAAAGAACTATTTTCAGAGACGTGTTGCAAAGAAACTAAAGATCTAATTCAAATAACCAATGTCAGTGTTGTGTTCAAAGAAACCAAAGATCTAAATCATGGAACTCATTTCAGTGTGTGTAATCAAAGAACTAATGAACTCAATAAAGAACAAATTCTAGGTGGCTGTCAGTTGTATGCCGATCAAGACCACGTGTAACACACTGAAAGTCCCGACATATATGGTAGACTTTTATAGTCATGCTAACATGGGCACAAATCGAACAATCAAATGAACAACAAGAGAACAAAGGTGAACAATGATCAAAGGATATCCTAAAGTCCCGGCATATACAGTAGACCTGAAGGTCAAGCTGATATGGGCACATCACAAAGTCCCGACACATACAGGTAGACTCCTTTAGGCAATCCTGATATGGGCCACATGTGAGATGATGCAGACTGGTCACCACCAACAAACTAAGAACAGTTGATTGAGTTAATCAAGGCCCAATCATTATGTCTTAGTTTGTATTAAATGTTTACTTATTCATTTAATTAAGCATTTAATATCATGTTTCTACAAATGTTATGGTTGATTATGAATGCGTGAACTCAGGAAATTGATAGAATTTCAATTTGTGGAACTCATAAACTATTATGATGATAGGTGGAATGAAACGCTTAATTATCATTAACAACAATATGTTAAGCAGTCCGGTATGTGGTGGGCTGGTGGCTGGGCTGGCGGTAAGCTTGTCCCTACATATGCCCTATATAGAAGCATACTTGATTGGATAACATAGGTGGTTGTTGGTGAGGTTAAGGTTGTCATTTCGAGTAATCAATGTTAACATATTTTCAGGTATTCATATGTTGTGAATCAAAGGTATGGGATGAAACGCTTAATTATCACCAGGAGCAATATATCAAAGGTATGGGCTGGCCGTAAGCTTGACCCTACATATGCCCTATATATAAGCATACTGAATTAGATGGTATAGGTGGTTAATGGTGAGGTTAACGCTGTCATTCGGAAAGGTTTATTCAAATTCATTTTCAAATAAAACAATATGAACTCACCAACCATGTGTTGACTTGATCTTTTTGTATGACTTCTCAGGTGACGAACATGTCTGATTAAGAAGTTATGCTTTTGACTAGGATGCCAGATAGAGGCCTAGTGTTTTGGAATTGCATATTTTTGAACATCATTATACATATTTATTTTGTATATCTTGTGCAGATACAAGATAGAAGAATTATGATGTCGATAGTAGATTTACATTGTTAAATTATGAACAAAACTGATGTAATTTAACTTTGTAATTCTATTTTATTTAGCAATTTCTCATTACATATCATGTGCAATGTAAACAATCTGATTATCACGATTATCATTCCCGATATCGCGCCCCGGGACCTTTCCGCCTGACGGGACAAACGATCCGGCCCGCCGGCTCGGGGTGTGACAAGAACTACACGACACATGATATAGAACTGGGAGCAGCAATCTTCGCCTTGAAGATTTGGAGACATTACTTGTATGGCACCAAGTGTACCAAATTTACGGATCACAAAAGTCTACAACACATTTTTGATCAGAAGGAACTCAACATGCACCAGCGCCATTGGGTCGAACTTCTGAATGATTATGATTGTGTGATAAAGTACCATCAGGGCAAGGAAAATGTTGTAGTAGATGCCTTGAGCCAGAAGGAAAGAGTCAAACCCCTGCGCGTAAGAGCAATGGGAATGACTGTGCAAACAATCTTACGCGACAAGATTGTTCAAGCTTAACAGGAATCAGTGGAATGGGATAATCTGAAGAAAGAACTTGATTGTTGAGCAGAACGACAATTTGATACGAAATCAGATGGAGTTATCTACTATCAAGATCGCGTATGGATTCCTGCAGTAGATGAACTGAGGAAACTCATTTTTGATGAAGCGCACAAGACCAGATACTCAGTACACCTGGGCGCTGATAAAATGTATCAAGATTTACAGGGATTTTATTTGTGGCCGGGAATGAATAAGGATATAGCCGAGTATGTCGGTCGATGTTTGACGTGTGCAAAAGTTAAAGCGGAACACCAGAAACCGTTTGGTTTACTGGAACAGCCCGAGATTCCGCTATGGAAGTGGGAACAAACTGCTATGGATTTTATTACCAAGCTACCCCGCACTTCTAGTGGGCATGATACCATTTGGGTCATCATTGATTATTTAACTAAATCTGCTCATTTCTTGCTAATGCGTGAAACCTTCACGATGGATAAACTGGCGAGATTGTACATCAATGAGATAGTGGTGCGTCACAGTGTACCATTGTCTATCATCTCAGGTCAAGATTGCAGAATCACATCAAGGTTTTGGCATTCGGTGCAGAAATCTCTAGGGACGAACTTAAACTTGAGTACAACTTACCATCCACAAACAGACGGTCAAAGCGAACGTACTATACAAACCCTAGAGGACATGTTGCGAACATATGTTTTGGATTTCGGTGGGAATTGGGAATCCCATTTGCCACTGATAGAGTTCTCCTATAATAACAGTTACCATAGTAGCATCAGATGCGCTCCATTCGTGGCACTTTATGGTCAAAAATGCCGGTCAACGATCTGTTGGACCGAGGTAGGAGATAACCAAATAATTGGGCCAGAGCTTATTCAGGAAACCACTGATAAGATCGTTCAGATACAACAGAACTTATAAACAGCTCGAAGCAGACAAAAGAGTTATGCTGATAAACGGGCAAGCCGTTGGAATTCCAAGTGGGAGACCGAGTCATGTTAAAGGTTTCTCCTTGGAAGGGTGTAGTATGCTTTGAAAAGAAATGAAAACTTGCACCGCGATACGTCGGACCTTTCAAGATCGTTCAAGTGATTGGTCCTGTGGTGTATAGGCTGAGATTACCAGATGAATTCAACGGTGTGCATGACGTGTTTCACGTCTCAAATCTTAAGAAATGCCTAGCGGACGAATCACTTGTAATACCGGTTGAGGTAATTCAAGTGGACGAACAATTACATTTCGTTGAGGAACCTTTGGAGGTAATGGATCGCGAATTTAAACAACTGAAGCGAAGCCGTATTCTAATCGTTAAGGTTCGGTGGAATTCAAAACACGGACCTGAGTTTACCTGGGAACGCGAGGATCACATGAAGTCCAGTGTCCCCATTTGTTTGCAGAGGAAGTCATACCTGATAACAATTCTTGAATTTCGGGACGAAATTCCTCTAACAATGGGAGACTGTAACATGAGTGTCCGAACTGTATTCAGAACAATGACTTGTACAGTAGGTCAGGTACGAAACTATGTGTATTACTTGTTGTTTTGATGTTCAATACGAAACTATTATGAATCTATTTCAGAAACATGTTATGAAACCATGGTTTAACAATCGGAATCATATCTGACAACACGAAACTATTATGTGCATGTTAGTCAGGATTTTACTATGTATAAATGTATGTGAGAATGCACAGAACAAAACAATGACGGACGTCATTATGTGAATATTAAATTGACAGGGTATTCATGTGGGTAACGGTTCGCACAAATATATCTGTAAGTTTAACATTCTGAATGATGTCCAATAATTAGAAAATCAAATCGAAAAGTATAGTTGTCGTCGTGTTCATATGGGTGACGATCTGTACGAATACGAGCGAAAACCATACGAGTCGATGAAACATTTAAATTAAACGTTTTCAAAATTTTATAAATAAACAAAAATATATTTAGTTAATTTACTAGGAATAACCACCTAATTTTATTTAGAAAATTTTATGTTTCAAATCGTATCAATCCGTTACGAGAACACCGAAAAACCGAAGTCTTTATGTGAAACCGAGCAGAACCGAGCGAACCCGAACATGTCAGAGCGATAAAAAGAGTTAAATGACATTAAATGCCATTCACTACCACTCACCTACTCACTTTCTCTCTAAAATCCCGTCCACTTCTCTCTCTACCTTCTCTCTCTAGAATTTCAGAACCCAAATCCTTCAATTCTTCACCAAATCAGGTGATTTTGGTGTCAAAACAACCACAACAACGTGTAGATTGTGAAAGTACAGATAAACTGAGCCTTGGATCAACAAAAACGAGTTAAAACCAAGCTCAAACATTAGGTTTTTAGGGTTTTTTCCCTATTTCGATGGTCTGCACTTTTCAGCTGGTGTTCGACGATCAAAACACTTGGGAAAGTCATGAAAACGGTGTAGGAACTTGTGGAATACCTTGAATGGTCCACGATCTTGAAGATGGAATCATGAATGTGCCTCGATGCAGTCCAGGCGAATGGAGCCACAAGAATGGCTCCATGAACAAATGAATTGGACAACCGAACGAACCACTAGTTCGGTTAGGACTTAGCACGAATGGGCATATGGGCGAAGGGATTTTCTGCACGAATGAACCACTCATTCCTATGATCGGTACATACGAATGAAACTCCATTCGCATGACAGCCTCAATCGGATCCTATGTTCATTCGCACGCCAAGCCTGAACGACTGAGACTCATTAGCATGGTTGTATCGTGCGAATAAGGACTCATTTCGTACGATCAAGAAATGTTAAGAGAAATCCAAGTAATTAGAACTTGGAACCAGCCTAAACCATAAAGAAATGAGTTCATGGGATGGGTTTGATCATGGGTTAGTCAAGTCGGAATCCATTAGGGTTTCCTATGTCTAAACCGGTTTTGTGGGGTTTAAAATACCTAAGGTTGCTTAATGTAACTCGTAAGTAAAGTGATAAGAACAACAATGGTCTAATGTGACTATTTGAGGTGTTAACCCATTTTTGTGTCTAACAACACTAAGTTTTCTACCACTAAGGTTTCTCAAAACTACTTGTGTACATTAACATATGCTTTAACAATTATGTGGGTTTGAAATACTAGGGTTTTGTCAAATAAAACTATGGGATACAAGGTTAGCATCGAGATGGTCAAGGATGAGTTACAGAGTGTTAACTAAAAACCCTAGTTACATAAATCTAACCTTAATGATTTCTAAGCAAATAAACTGAGTATGGTCCTTATAAATCACAACAAATCCAGAATTTCTAAGTGATTTGAGTTACAAAGAACTAATAAACAATACGGATTCCTTGGAAGATTGGATATACTGATCATAGGTGTCAACTCTCAGTACTTAGTGATTTCATGCATTATATAGTCAACTTAGATTGTTCGAGATGAATAATCTAAAGGGATGTATGCACAAGAATGAACAAGAACAATGAGGTAACAATGAACTATTGGGGGACTTAAGGGTTAACCTAACGAGGTTAACCTAAGTCCTACAAATTAACTTATAAATTTCATAAAAATAACTTACGTTTTATTAAAATGTAATGATTTGTAAATCATCATAATTTAATTTACTAAAACCTTTTTAAAATAACATAAATGATTTTCTAAACTTAATACTTTTTAACTAAATAAGATTTTATAAATGATGATCTATTGAAAAGTCATGTCTTTTACTAGTATAAACCTTATGTGAATAAGGTTTAGTGGTTATCAAATAGGGGATAAGGGTTCATAGAAGATACATAACTTAGAATAACTAGATGAATTCTAGTAACATAGTAGTAAATATTAGGACACTTAGCTGCACACTAAGACCAAAACCCTATACACGTCAACTCCAAATACTTATTGTATTCGAACCATAATAAATCAACACAGGTGCTGAAGATACCTAGTCTACAAACAACGAGCGCACATATCTTTCATTAATCGTTTGCATAGCAACACAGGTGAGTTCATTGCCCCTTTTCTAAACATTTTTGTCTTATAAATGCGGGGCTGAGAAGCATGTGTAAACTATTTTCCTTGGATTATATTTTACCTAAATGCTTTTAAATACTATATGCTTTATATGTATAAATGATATCCTAGATCAAGAGTACATTTGTTCAAAGAATCAAGTATGAAATGATTAACGAATCAAGTACATCTTGCAACGAAACTAGACGAATCAATTAATCATTTTAAGGGGAAAATATGGGAAATATCAAAGATAGCATGTGCCAACGAAACTATACGAAACAAGGGACGAAACTAGACGAAACAAGTACGAAACAAAAACCCTACATTTCAAGAAGTCCTAGCTAGACCGTTTGATTTGTAGGTCACATGTTTGATGATATTTACAGAATCCCCCAACTTCTAAGAATCTTTGATTGACATGCTAGTCTACTCAAGTTTGACCAAGGCCCAGTCAGTAGGACTCAACTTTTAATTAAATGTTTATTTATTCATTTATTTAAGCATTTTAATTGACAACTTCCACATTTTCCACATTTGCTATGATGTTGTTGTGTGTTTTGACGAATCTAACGAAACAAGTGTTTTGACGAATCTAACGAAACAAGTGTGATGATGGTTGAGGGTGAAACGCTTAATTATCATTAACAACAATATTTTATGTGGTTCGGTATGTGGTGGGCTGGCGGCTGGGCTTGTCCCTACGTATGCCCTATATATAAGCATACTTGACTGGATAGTTTAGGTGGTTGTTGGTGAGGTTAAGGCTGTCACTTGGTTAGGTTTGTACAAATTCATTTTCAATAACAAAACTATATGATCATCATTATACAGTTTATTTTGTATATCATGTGCAGATACAAGATAGATAAATAAGGATATCGTTAGTAGATTTACATTGTTAAATTATGAACGATACTGATTTAATTTAACTTTGTAATTATATTTCATTTAGTGCTTTCTCATTAAATATCATGTGCATGAAACAATCTGATCATTCCGATTATCAGCCGATATCGCACCCCGAGACCTTTCCGCCTGACGGGAAAGTCGATCCTGCCCGCCGGCTTGGGGTGTGACAGTTACGGATAGTTGTAGACTGACAACATTCTTTGTTTCACTTGATAATAGTTTGCGTAATAATTATCATGTTACATTTATGTCATGTTTGATTCATATTGTCTTAAATTCATACTTTAAATCTTCATTGCTAAACATATTTTCTCACCAACTATTTATAGTTGACATATACTTTTTCACATGTTTCAGGAAATCAAGGATAGGTACAACATGGACATTTAAGGGGACCTATTTAAGATACATCAAGATCAGGATACAAGCTAGGATGGATTAGAAACACACTTAATCCGCTTCGTTTAATTATCTTGTTTGATCTTATGTGTAAACATTATATTTGAGGTCGGTTAGTTGTATATTTTTGGTAGTTAGTTTGCTTTGTAATCAAACTACATTTAACATTATGAAACATTTAAGGTTGTTCTTCCAACACTTGGTCATGATTCAATTATCAGTCGTCACTGCGACGTGGATTCTGCACGCGACGCAGGGTGTGACAGGATGGTATCAGAGCCAAGGTTGTAGAGAATTAGGAAAAACCTAATATTAATGACCTAGACTATAAACTAAGCTACCTCATAGGACTAAGTGATATAAGATTTAGGATTTAAGTTCTGAGCTTAAGATAGCTTTAAGTCTGCACTCAGCTTGAAGATCTTAGGGACAAAACTTTTATAAATAAAATTTTAAAATCAAGAAATTTAGTGTCAGGTTCCTGTATTCTTAGAATACGGACTAAATTTTTCAATGTGTGATCATCAAAGGATTTCAGAGGCAAGGATCTGTATTCTTAGTATTTTTGATATGAAATTCTCAACATAACATATTAGGGACTTCAAGGGTAGGAATCTGTATTACTAGTATTCCTAACTTGAGGTTCTCAACATTGAATCATTGTAGAGCCCAATCCAGAGACAAAGACTGGAAAAATCAATCCGTGATCAGATGAAGATCCAGTTTTGCTTATTTTAGTGTACTTAGATTTTTGTGTACTTTACATTTTTGATTGCTGAACGTGTACATAGGTTCAAGTACTCCTAGGAGGAGTAAAAATAGACGTATTTTGTACTACCCTAGGGTTGGATTCCCGTGACACTGCTCTCTAGACCAACTGAGGCAGTGTTCTTGTAAAGTTCACGATTTTATACAAAGCAAGCATTTTCCATCTTTTCTGTTGATTCTAACTTGGATTCCACACTCGTTGGAGTCATTTGGTGTCGATTGGAGTGATAAAGCTCAAGTCTTGATCGAGATCTGGATCTACAAGTGGTATCAGAGCCTTTAAGCTCTTTTCTACACCAAGGTAAAAGCTTTTTCTTGCAAGTTTTATATTTTCGTGCTCGCATTCACCTCATCTAGCTGCTATAAAATTTGGAGCTCTGAGTCTTGAAGAATTTTTCTCTGGAATTTTTCAAGTATTTTCGAGTCCTTGATTTCGAGTACACATGTTCGTGAACTACACTTCGAGTACTGCAGTTCGATTTCTACAGCCTTAGCCAAATTGAGTTCTAAGTTTTGGTTTCAGAGTACTGAGCTTCGAGAACAGATTCAGAGTACTAGCTTTCGAATATTGGGTTTCGGGTACAGGATATCGGGTACTTGGTTTTCGTGATCTTTGCTTTGAATACTGGTGTTCAAGTACTGGGTTCGTGAACTCATGTTCGAGTACAACACTTCGGGTACAGGTTATCGAGTATAGATTGTATCTTCGATTACTTTTGGGATTTCAAATACTCATTTGGACTTCGGGTACTTGAGGATTTCGAGAACATCAAGGATTTCGTGCACTACTAGGAATTCGAGAACTGACACTTAGAGAATTTTCTGATCATGGCTTTAAAGAATTTGATCAACCTATCCAATTTGCTCAATTTGGACAGTGAGATTGGCACGGGTACAAAGCCACCGAGGCTCGTTTCAGGTGTTAACTTCCAAGACTGGAAGTTTAGGTTTCAGTCATTCATCAAGTACACAGATCCCAAGCTATGGAGGTAGATCGAGGAAGGGCCTTACGTGCCCATGTACCAGAGCGAACTGAACAGGTTGATCCCCAAGGACCCAGAGTTGTATACTGAAAACGACATCCTACTGAAGGAAACGGATGACAAGGCGTATGCTTCCATCACTATGGCTTTGTCTACTGAAGTGGCTCACAGATTTAAATAGCTCCAGACTGCCAAACAACTTTAGGATGCGTTGGTGGAACGCTTCGAGGGAAATGAGGATATGAGGTAGAGTTGGAAGGACATGTTAAGACAATGTTTCAATATGTTCAACCATATCAAAGGGGAATCTTTTGGAAGCCCAACTCAACCACATCACTCACCTGATGACTGAACTGTCAAGTGCTGGGATTGAGATGTCTAAGGGGGAAGTCAACAAGAAACTCTTGAACTCCTTACCGTACAACTGGAACTCTAACTGTATGATGATCAAGAGGGATAAGGATATGTACAAGACTACCCTTAGTGAGTTGATGTCAATCATCAACTCATATGACATGGACGATAAGCAGAGGGCACTCAATCATGCCAGCTCTATGGGCAACACCCCCGTAACTGAGAATGCTGCACTTCTGTCTGCAATCAACTGTTAAGCCTCTGGTTCTGAAGGATACCAGGCCTCAACATCTCAGTCTGTTCCCTTTGAGACTGCATTCCTATACTCTGGGCTAGCTAGGTCAATGCCCAAGATCGGCCCTGAGAGTGAAGAAAACCTGCTACTGTTCAAGGGGTTTATGAACAGTTATAACGCGTTTATTGCAGGAGAATTGGCACAGGCCAATCTTACTCAGGATAATCTGGAGCAGATTAACCATGCTGATGTTGAAGAGATGGATATCTCTTGGCTGATGGCCATGGCAGTCTTTCGAGCCAAAAATTTCAACAAGAAGTATGGAAGGAACAGCTTCGGGAACAACCCAGGAAGGAAGCTCCGGTTCGACAAGTCAAAGCTCAGGTGCTACAACCGTTACCAACCAGGTCACTTTGCTAGTGAATGTAAGCTGCCCAAGAAGGTGAAAGAGGCAGACAAGAAGCCGAAAGAGAAGGCTGGAGAAGGTGTTGGCACATCAAAGGCACTAGTTACACAAGAAACCTACTCTTATGACTGTAGTGATCAGGTGCATGAGATGGAGATGACATTGATCCATGTGTTCATGGCTGAGGTTGATGACAAACGCAATGAGGTAACAGAAAATATCTGCTATACTTTTGCATTGAAAAAGTCTTTAAATGTGATTCTCACAGTAAGGATCTAATCAAGGAAGTCACCAAGCTAAAATATTTCAACTCTGAATTTCTTAAAAATGAGAAAATTTTCAAAAAGAAACTTGACACTAAAAGGCGTGATATTTCAAAATTAAAAGAGCTTTTAAGTGACAAAGAGTTAAACTATCGGGACGCCATGCATCGGATAGATGAGCTCTCCTTAGAGTTAGAACTTGCTCAAACTCAATTGTCTAAAACAAAAATCAGAGTTGACAAATATGAATATGCAAGTAATGTGGTGGCTAAAATGGTTGATGTAGAGAACATGAGAAATGAGACCATAGGGCTTGGTTTTACTGAGGTGAAACCTCTGTTTAACCACAATTATTCCATCATGCCAAAAATCAACAAGTCTGTTGATGATCTGCTGTTGAAGTCAGACCGAAGGTGCGAGTTCCCCGCTGGTTCTAGCAAACTAGTGCCTCTTACAGCAGATCCTGTTTTGACTGATCTAAATAATTCTGATAGTTCTAAGGTTTGTGCAGAAAGTTTAAGTGTTACAGGTCGAAGGGAGAAGGAGGAAGAAATAAGTGCTAGCAGGAGCACAGATTGTTCAACTTCATTTAGCAAATCACATTTTGATCCAAAAGTTGACTTTGTTGGAAGATTTGAATCAATCACAATTAAACCAAATGAAATGTTTAAGAATTTTAAGACAAAGTTTGTTAAAATTGATCATAGTTAAATCCTAACTGTGAACCATATGTTCCAACTGGGTCATTGGAACAAGCCTCCACAAGTTCTTCATCTGGCCAGAGTGATTGTGATGTAAAGCCATTTGACCCAAAGGAATTTCATGACAAGGTGTGCTGCTATGCATGTGGGAGACCAGGCCACATTGCAAGACACTGTCTGCACCGACCTACTGAGTTCTTTTATGGGAAGAATCAGAAGGTCACACCCAAGGAAAAACCTGCTAATGAGGTCTGACCAATCCTCCAAGCCTAGGGCGACACCTTAGAAGATGACTCAGAATCATCCCACTGCCAAAAGGACCAAACCAACAAAACAGATTCAATCTGGTTTTCATAAACAAAAATCAAAGGTTTCAAAATCTAAAAGTAAACCTTAGTGGAAGAATAAACCACATGTGAAACCTTCCTTAAAACCAATTGATTATGGCAGTGGAATCAAGCCCATGAGTGTTAGTGCCAAGTCAGAAAAGCTCAAGGACAAGAACAAGCAAAGCCCCAAAGTTCCAAATGTACCTAAATCTGTTATGATTTGGGTACCCATTTCTCATTAAATGTGTGTGTACCATGCAGGGACGACCAAATAAGTTGAAGAATGTTTGGTATATGGATAGTGGTTGTTCCCGGCATATGACTGGGGATTTTTCTCATCTACACGAAGTCACACAGTTTAATGGGGGTTATGTCTCGTTTGTTGAGGACAAAGGTTGGAAGATCAGAATGAAGGGCACAGTTACAAATGGAACTTTGAGTTTTGAGGATGTGTACTATGTTGAAGAACTCAACCACACCTTGTTGACTGTTTCTCAGATTTGTGACAAGAGTTTTTCAACACACTTCACCAACAAAGTGTGTCTTATCTTGAAGCCCGGATTTGTCATCATGGAGAAATGAATCTTGATGAGGACTCCGAGAATAAATAATGCCTACATTATCAAATTGAATTCTGATTCATACACAGAAAACACCTGCTTGTTTCCTAAGGCATCGGAGACTAACGGTTTATTATGGCATCGCCGACTGGGTCATGTCAACTTGAAGAATCTCAATAGACTAGCAAAGGGAGATCATGTCATTGGCCTTCCTTCTAATGACTTCTCCTCAATTGAGAAATGCATCGCATGTGCCAAGAGGAAGCAGCACAAGAGACCGCATAAGCCCAAACTGTTCAACTCAATTTCATCAGTTCTGCAACTTCTCCATATGGATATATTCGGACCGGTCAACGTAATGAGAATCGGGAAGAAATCATACTGTCTCATGATAACAGATGATTATTCCAGATTCAGTTGGGTGTTCTTTCTGGCCAAGAAGGATGGGACACCAGAGATCCTGAAGAAGTTCATCACCTTGATCGAGAATCATAAGAATTTGAAAGTAAAGGTGATAAGAAGTGATAATGGCACCGAGTTTAGAAGTCAGACCCATATTAATTTATGCGATGAGAAGGGAATTGCTCGACTGTACAATGCAACTCGTACACCTCAGCAAAATGAAGTTGCTGAAAGAATGAACAGAACGCTTATCGAGGCTGCACGGACCATGTTGTTAGAGTCAAAATTATCAATCTTCTTCTAGGCTGAAGCTGTTAACACAGCTTGCTATGCTCCAAATCGAGCACTACTGAACAAGCGCCATCAAAAGACTCCCTATGAGATATTCTTCAATCAGAAGCCGAAGGTTGGTCACTTCAAGTCATTTGGATGTCCTTGCACTCATCTCCTCACTGAACCGAATCACAAGTTTGATGACAAAGCTGATGAGTGTTACCTCATGGGCTATTATTCTGAGAAAGGTGCTTACTGGGTATACAACTAGAAGACCCATATGATAGTGGAATCGTACTACATTGATTGGCAAGAGATGAACAACGCCGATGCCGGTTCTGGTCCAAACTGGCTATTTCAGTATGATTCTACATTTGAGACCTTCAATACTTCATCTGAGAGTGCAGGACCATATGAGCGTGAGGATAGTTTTTACAAGAGTGACGACATGGACTACCGGGTTGACTATGTGTAACGACCGGTTTTAATGGTCTTGTCTATATGTGTATTCATATTTCTCAGAAAAAGGGAAAATTGTAACTATGGGTGAAAACCGTGTGTAAAACGGGGTTCCAGTGTTTGATTCAAGTGTTTGATAAAATGTTTGAGATTTGAAAGTTAATGATTTTGGCATAAATATGCTAATCATAAGTGGTAACTTGACTCCTAAATGCCACATAGTGATGAATGAGATTCAAATGAGTTTGAATCAATATGTATGAGTGTTGTGTGTATAGAAACCAGTTGTATGACTTCCATCTCCAAGTTTAACTCATACGAATCATTCTTAACGAGTCCATAAGGAGCGATCCCATTTGTTTCATCAGGTATATATGTGAATTGCAACTAGGTGTTGGTGGTGGGAATCCAGAGACAAGTCACAAAAGTGGAAAAGAAGTTGTAAAAAGTGATCAACCATTTGAACAAGGTAAGTCACCCGTTACTGTTGAGTTTGTTTAATGTTGTGATAATGAATCACAAATGTTGTGATCATATGAACAAAACTCAATTGGTGATCCACATGGATATAAACCATGTGTTGAATGTGATATAGTGATGACCTACAAGTGTGTAGGCATTCATGTTCGCTTTAATTGATATTAATCCACATGAGTGTGGACAATGTTTATAGAAAGTATGTTAAAATTGGTTCACTTGGATGTGAACAATTTGTAATTGATTTGCCTTTATATGATTCACAAGGTGTGTGAACATATGTAAGGGTGATAGACTTTATGTTGAATTTGAAGTTGACACTAATATATGTTATTTTGAATCACAATTGTGTGACTATTTGTTGTTTGTGTCTAATGTTGACTATATGTGTAAATATCACATATTGTAAACTTTGTTTTAGTGGATTCTCAAGGGTGAGAACATAATTATATTAGTGAAAGTTTGAGTAATTCACAAAAGTGTGAAAACTCAATGAGACACATAAGTGTGTTGTTTTGGATTTTAATGATGTGATACCTATTTGATAGATAAAATGAATCGTATTTGATGATCCACAATTGCGTAGACAATTTTGGTTAATTCACTTGAGAGTGAAAATTTAGTTAGTTAAAGTGTATTTAAATGATTCACATGTGTGAGAACGTATGAATTGGAAGTGTATTTGATGTAAACACAAGTGAATGTGTTCAAATTGTGTGTAAGTTACCCATTTGATTGAACTTGTAGTGGAGGATTGGGTGAGTCCACACTACGAGTATTTGTGCATTTAGCATACATGTGATTTGTTGCTTTGATTGAATTTGATATAAATGGTTATGGTTAGTGTGGTTATTGTAGTTGAATGATTTACAATGTGTGTGAAGATTCAACTAACGATAATGATTGAATTGATTTACAAGAGTGTAAACAACCATCATAATGTTGAGGTTATGATCTACAAAAGTGGAGACATTAAATTAGCTCTGTGCATGCTTTGATTCACAATTGTGTGAACATAAGACTTGTAAAGCTAATGTTGTAGATTCACATGGTGTGTGAACAAAAGACGATCTACAAAAGTGTAGACATTAAATTAGCTATGTGCATGCTTTGATTCACAATTGTGTGAACAT
This sequence comes from Mikania micrantha, assembly GCA_009363875.1. Taxonomy (NCBI): domain Eukaryota; kingdom Viridiplantae; phylum Streptophyta; class Magnoliopsida; order Asterales; family Asteraceae; genus Mikania; species Mikania micrantha. The sequence goes on from CM018692.1 coordinate 92,506,280, forward strand.
AAGACTTGCAAAGCTAATGTAGTATATTCACAAGGTGTGTGAACAAAAGATGATCTACAAAAGTGTAGACATTAAATTGGCAATGTGCATGCTTCAATTCACAAGGTGTGTGAACATAAGACTTGCAAATCCAATGTAATAGATTCACAAGGTGTGTGAACAAAACATGATCTACAAGAGTGTAGACATCCAATTTCAAGAGTCAAATTGTTTAAGTTTGACTTTTTGGAAATATGATGCACAGTTGGAGTTTTGTGTGCAAATATGTATTGTATTAAATTATAATGATTGTGCATGAATAAAAGATTTAAGGGATTTTGGGTGAAAACGACCCGTTAGTATATCGCTTTGTGTTCGATTGAATAATGTCACCAAATTATATTTGGGACATTATTAGTGTATCCATATGGTTTTATGGAATACACTTGGGGAAATAGCGGGGTGATGTTACTTAGTTCTAACGAACTAATGGTGATTTAAATGTTGTGTTTACAGGTACAAAAGAGTTGGGTGATAGGTGAAAGTGATCTGGATCGAACATGAAGGCTTGGGTGGTGGTTTGAAGTTAATAATCAAATCTTTTGTGAAAGTTTTGCGTAAGTTCACTTATTTTAAGTATGTGGATATACTTAAACATGTTTATAATGTTTGAACGATGTACAGTGTGTGTGTTTACAAAAAAACACAGAAAGTTTTTCTAGGACCTTAACGAAAACCTTAAATAGGTGTTTTAAATGTCCGAATGTGATATAAAGTAACATGGGTGTTACAAGTTGGTATCAGAGCCAGGTTTGAGGGATTGAAGTGTGCCATGAACACTTGAACTCAAAGTTGATGCTTTTGATAGGGAAAGGGGGAAATTGTTCGATGCGAGATCCGATCACCAAGCCGAAGGTACAAGGTTAGTGTGCCTATAAATACATGGAGTGTATAAATGACTTGTGTACATTATGTTTGCTATATGTGTTGTGAGAACCGAAACTCTTGAACTTGGTTTGAAGGAATATATCTAAGAACACATTTATATAGTGAGTATAGTGCTAGACCTAGCCAGTCTAGCAATGCCTTCATGGTGTGGATGTATTCTTAAGGACATAACTTCAAGCTTAGGAATGAAATAGTAGGTGTAAGGTGTGTATAATATTTAATATGTGTGATTTATAGAATCACAAGAATCTGGGTAGCATACATATAATATTATATGTCTAAGATTAGTATAGAATTTATTTTCACAGCTGTGCAATGGCTGATGAATATCATCTGGAGGAGGATGAAATTGATATCTTCGAGGTGCGGAGAATTGTGAGAAATTTGTGGTTAAAGCCTTAGAGCTATTTTATCTTCGTATATAAAGGAGATAAAAGTATATGTATGAGGAGGTTATGTGCAAACTAGATGTAAGGATATAGAGTGTCAAATTCTAGTACACGATACTTGATATTAATTCACAATTGTGAGAAGGTTTTGATAAATTCTAAATTTAAATTAGAAAAAAGGATGATTCATAAGGGCGTGGACTTCCATTAATAACGTATGGAAGGACGTGATTCACAAGAGTGTGAACATCCATGCAAATAATTATAGTTTGGGATGATTTACAATGGTAAAGACATCTACATGGAATGGGTAATTGAATTGATTCACAAGAGTGTGAACATTCGTTTAAATATAAGAATTAATGGGAATCCACAGTATGTGGTAATGGGAATTATTGAGTAGAGCTAACCCATTAACAAAGTTTGATATGTAAACTTTGTAATCTATATAATCCTTAGTTGTTTTGCTAGGGATTAGTGGTGTTAATAAATGTGTATGCGATGTGATATTCACATATGTGTGGAGATAATGCCCAAATGTTATTGGGTGAGTATACATAAGAATGAGTGACTCATTAGTATGTTTGACTCGAGTTAAACTTTGACTAGTTGTTGAAATTGAATTTAAACAAAAATGTGTGTTATTTTGAATCATAATCATGTGATCATAGATTGTATGTACGTAGTTGTAATAATATATGAAAGCATTGTTTGTTATTTAACCATGAAATTTGAATGATTCTCAAAAGTGAGAACATTAAAGGTTATGATAAATTGAAGAGATTCACAAAGTTGTAAACATTCAAATATATTCATGAATTGAATCATAATAGCGTGTTCACTAAATTGAATCACAGTAGTGTGATCATTATTTGGTAGTTTAAATTTATTATATGATAGAAAAATGTGAAATAAGAATGATTCTCAATGGTGAGAACATTCAAAGAGAATATGAATTAAAGTGTTGAGATTCCGGTTGGGAATTTAATATAAGGCAATGAATAGTGGTTAATGCCTAGAACATGAAAAGATGATTATTCACCTATTAAGGTGAAAGACAATAAAAATATCTGTCACCTCAAATCTGATTGATGAATATCAAATTGAATTAAAGGGCAAACCCACAATTTGAGGATGATGGTCACAGTTTGAGAACAAGACAGAGTTGGGTATGGATACCTCCCACTTTTTCTTTGAAAACTAATTTGATGGAGGAGGCTCATAAAATCAAAATGTTCAATTCATCCGTAAGCTACTAAAATGTATCGAGACCTTCGAGTAAATTACTGGTGGCTAGGTATGAAACGAGATATTGTTAAATATGTTGAAAAATGTTTAACTTGTTTGCAAGTAAAGGATGAACATCAAAAGCCTTATGTCAAATTACAGCCTTTGTAGATTCCTATGTGGAAATGGGAACACATCACAAGGGACCTAATTACTAAACTTCTGAAAACCCGAAAGGGGTATGATACGATTTGGTTCATTGTGGATCGGTTGACTAAAAGTGCTCATTTTATTCTTATTCGTGAATCGTATTTTTCCGAGAAGATGGCTGAAGTGTACGTGAAAGAAATAGTGTCGCGTCATGGGATACCAGTGACGATTGTGTCCGATCGAGGCACACGATTCACTTCTCATTTCTGGAAGAATTTTCAAGAGGAATTGGGCACAAAACTGTTGTTGAGCACGACGTATCATCCGCAGACTGATGGTCAGAGTGAACGGACCATTCAGACACTGGAGGATACGTTACGAGCGTGTATATTGATTTTGGGGGTAGTTAGGATGACTATCTACCTCTGGCGGAATTTTCGTATGAAAACAGTTATCATTCCAGGTTGGGAATGCCTCCATATGAAATGTTATATGGGAGGCGGTGTCGTACTCCCGTTTGTTGGGGAGAAGTAGGCCCGCGAGAGCTCGAAAATAAAGAAATACTTAAAGTTAGAGACTAGCGAATTGATCAAATTCGAGCTCACTTGAAGGCGGCACAAGACCATCAAAATTCGTATGCAGATAAACGAAGATGACCGATTAAATTTCAAGTAGGAGACTTTGTGCTGTTAAAGGTTTCCCCTTGGAAGGGTGTGACTCGCTTTCGTAAACGAGGAAATTAAGCCCGTGTTTTATCGGACCATTCAAAATTATAGCTCGGATAGGGAGTGTTGCTTATCGCCTGGACCTATAGGAAGAATTGAATTGTATACATGATACTTTTCATGTGTCATATCTGAGAAAATGTCTGGCTGACGAATCAGCTTATGTACCCCTAGAAGACTTGGAAATTGATGACAAGTTGAACTATGTGGAAAAGCTGGTAGCTATATTAGACAGAAAGGTCAAACATTTGAGAAATAAGTCCTTGAACAAAGTAAAGGTTCAATGGAAAAACAAAAGGGGATCTGACACTACGTGGGAGCCAGAAGATGAAATGAGGAAATTTTATCCTTTTCGTTTTGATGTATAAACGGTTTAGAGGACGAAACCTTTGTAAGGGGAGGAGAATTTGTAACGACCGGTTTTAATGGTCATGTCTATATGTGTATTCATATTTCTCAGAAAAGGGGAAAATTGTAACTACGAGTGAAAACCGTGTGTTAAACGAGGTTCCAGATTTTCCGGAATGGTAAAACGAAGAAAAATACAAAAATATCGAAATCTGGAGATCCGCGCGCTACGCCAGGCCCCCAGTTGGCCACGCTAGGCGGTGCGCCCGGATGTAAAAATATCTAAGGCTTAGAAACCCTGTGCGGTACGCCTGGAGCAAAAGGGCCCCGCTAGGCGATGTGCGAGGCCTATGGCGGTTTAGCAGATTGGGCTTCTTATCAGAATTTCATGAAGAATTGATAATTTTTACTTTCTTCGAACTTCAGCTTCCCCACAAGTCATTAGATCAAATTTCTATCATATAAACTCAGTTCTCAAGCTACCAAAACGTCCGGATCGAGCCGGAGAGCGTTTCTACAAGTTCGGACCATCGTATTGCAACCAAAAATCCGTTTAAAAGGGTAGCGATTTGTTTTATATGGATTAAATATAGTTTTGAACATGATATAATGATTATTGTTGCCGATTATTGCCTAGATGATGACTAGGAATAATTAGAAACGAAGAACTCGAAATTTTAACGGTGAAATCTTTGTTTTGATCCGTTATAATGTCCGTTTATCATGAAATCCATATCATTGAGTTTGATAACTAGTAGGATGATTAAATCATGGTTATGATGGCTTTGGATCATTCTTTGGAATGATAAATCCAATTCAAGTGTTTGATTAAATGTTTGAGATTTGAAAGTTGATGATTTTGGCATAAATATGCTAATTATAGGTGGTAACTTGACTCCTAAATGCCACCTAGTGATGAATGAGGTTCAAATGAGTTTGAATCAATATGTATGGGTGTTGTGTGTATTGAAACTAGTTGTATATATGTGAATTGCGACTAGTTGTTGGTGGTGGGAGTCAAGAGACAAGTCACAGAAGTGGAAAAGAAGTTGTAGAAAATGATCAACCATTTGAACAAGGTAAGTCACCCGTTACTGTTGAGTTTGTTTAATGTTGTGACTATGAGTCACAAATATTGTGATCATATGAACAAAACTCAATTGGTGATCCACATGGATATAAACCATGTGTTGAATGTGATATAGTGATGACCTACAAGTATGTAGGCATTCATCTTCGCTTTAATTGATATTAACCCACATGAGTGTGGATAATGTTTTTAGAAAGTATGTTAAAATTGGTTCACTTGGATCTGAACAATTTGTAATTGATTTTCCTTTATATGATTGACAAGGTGTGTGAACATATGTAAGGGTGATAGACTTTATGTTGAATTTGATGTTAGACACTAATATATGTTATTTTAAATCACAATTGTGTGACTATTTGTTGTTTGTGTCTAATGTCGACTATATGTGTAAATAACACATATTGTAAACTTTCTTTTAGTGGATTCTCAAGGGTGAGAACATAATTATATTAGTGAGTAATGCACAAAAATGTGAAACCTCAATGAGACACATAAGTGTGTTGTTATGAATTTATTGATGTGGTACCAATTTGATAGATAAAAAGAGTTATATTTGATGATCGACAATTGTGTAGACTGTTTTGGTTAATTAACTTGAGAGTGAACATTTAGTGTGTTAAAGTGTAGTTAAATGATTCACATGTGTTCAAGTTGTGAATGTGTTCAAATTGTATTTGATATAAACACAAGTGAATGTGTTCAAATTGTGTGTAAGTTACCCATTTGATTGAACTTGTAACGGTAGGATTGGGTGAGTCCATACTACAAGTATTTGTGCATTTAGCATTCATGTAATTTGTTGCTTTGATTAAATTTTATATAAATGGTTATCGTTAGCGTGGTTATTGTAGTTGAATGATTTACAAGGTGTGTGAATATTCAACTAATGATAATGATTGAATTGATTTACAAAAGTGTAAACAACCATCATAATGTTAAGGTTATGATCTACAAAAGTGTAGACATTAAATTAGCTATGTGCATGCTTTGATTCACAATTGTGTGAACATAAGACTTGCAAAGCTAATGTAGTAGATTCACAAGGTGTGTGACAAAAGATGATCTACAAAAGTGTAGACATTAAATTAGCTATGTGCATGCTTTGATTCACAATTGTGTGAACATAAGACTTTCATAGCTAATGTAGTAGATTCACAAGATTTGTGAACAAAAGATGATCTACAAAAGTGTAGACATTAAATTGGCAATGTGCATGCTTCGATTCACAATGTGTGTGAACATAAGACTTGCAAATCCAATGTAATATATTCACAAGGTGTGTGAACAAAACATGATCTAAAAGAGTGCAGACATCCAATTTCAAAAGTCAAATTGTTTAAGTTTGACTTTTGGGAAATATGATGCATAGTTGGAGTTTTGTGTGCACATATGTATTGTATTAAATTATAATGATTGTGCATGAATGGAAGATTTAAGGGATTTTGGGTGAAAATGACCCGTTAGTAAATTGTTTTGTTTTCAATTGAATAATGTCACCAAATTATATTTGGGACATTATTAAACTATCCATATGGTGTTATGGAATACACTTGGGGAAATAGCGGGGTGATCTTACTTAGTTCTAACGAACTAATGGTGATTTAAATGTGGTGTTTACAGGTACAAAAGAGTTGGGTGATCGGTGAAAGTGATCGGGATCGAACATGAAGGCTTGGGTGGTGGTTTTAAGTTAATAATCAAACTTTTGTGAAAATTTTGCATAAGTTAACTTATTTTAAGTATGGGGATATACTTTAACATGTTTATAATGTTTGTGCGATGTACAGTGTGCGTGTGTTTACAAACAAAACACAGAAAGCTTTTCTGGGACCTAAACGAAAACCTTAAATAGGTGTTTTAAATGTCCGGATGTCATATAAAGTAACATGGGTGTCACACTATGTTCCATGTGACACAAAGCTTCTGACCGTTCATGCGTCAGGCATGTATGATAGAGCTCCGCCCAATCAGCCGACTCCAATCAATGAAGTCATCCCATATGATTTGGAGACTTCTTAGTCTTTCCAACCAACTCCGAAGACAGATCAAACCCCATCCTCTTCTCACTTGACGTTTGACAATCCACTTTTCTCATACAACATCCTTAAGGAACATTGTGTGGATACTGGAGCTGATGCAAGTGAAATGGCTCCTGCTGACAACACCACTTCCTCCAGTGAAGATCAGCTGACTAACATCAGCAACTTTCTTGACAATCTAGCTGTGGAGGAAGTACCTACTTCAAGCATCAAAAGAATCACCAAGTGGAGAACATTATTGGACCTCTTTCAGAAAGAGTTCTTACTAGGAGCAGATCCATTCCCGCTCAGAACGCCTTGCCTGAAGGAACTATCACACGCAGTCAATCAGGTCAAATTAATTCTTGTTTATATTTTTACTTTATTTCGCAGGTTGAACCCAAGAACATCAAGATGGATCTTAAGGAGTGAAGCTGGGTTGAAGCGATGCAAGAAGAATAGACGTAGTTTCAGACGCTCCAGGTGTGGCATCTGGTTCCGTTGCCCAAGGGGAAACTACCAATCGGAACCAGATGGGTCTTCATAAACAAGAGAGATGGTTCATGTGTAATCATCAGGAATAAAGCAAGGTTGGTAGTCCATGGCTCCTACCAAAAAGAGGGTATTGAATATGAATAAGTCTTTGCACCGGTTGCAAGACTTGAATCTATTCGCATATTCTTGGCCAATGCAAGACTTGAATCTATTCGGGGTTCTAGGATTCGCAGTATCCCGACCATGTCTACAAGCTAGACAAAGACCTATACAGTCTTCATCAGGCACCATGAACATGGTATGCTACACTCACGGATCATCTACTAGCAAATGGATATACCCGTGAAGCCATCGATCAGACATTGTTCGTTCGCAGAGAGAAGGATGACCTGATTGTCGTCTAGATCTATGTGGATGACATTATATTTGGTTCCACGAGCTCAGTGCTGTGTAAAGAATTTGAAGCCGTGATGAAGAAGATGTTTGAGATGAGTGTAATGGGAGAGATGACATTTTTCTTGGGTCTTCAGGTAAAGCAGGATCCAAAGGGCGTGCTGATTCATCAAGGCAAGTATGTCACCGACATTCTAACCAAGTTCAACATGTTGGACTCGAAGCCCGCGTCCACTGCTATGGTTGCACGTCCTGTCTGACTTCGGATTCAGATGGTGAAGATGTTGACCAGCGTCTTTACCGATCTATTATTGGTTCACTGATGTACCTGACCTCCAGCAGACCAGACAACCGTGTCAACCTCGACTGCAGAAGCTGAGTCTGTCGCTGCCTCCAGTTAATGTTCTCAGGTTATCTGGATGCAACAACAGCTTCTCGATTACGGTTTAAATTTTCTTGACACTCCTATATACTGTGATAATGAAGCCGCTCTATAGATCATCAAGAATCCGGTACAACATTCCAAAACTAAAAATATTGATATACGGATTCACTTTATCTGGGATTGTTTCAAATGCAAGCTGATCCATCTTGAAAAGGTCCACACAGATGACAATCTGGCAGATCTTCACTAAACCGTTCGATACAGCTCGCTTCCACCATGTGCTTGCCTCACTCAAAATTAATAAGTTTTGACCAAAATAATTTTTGTAAATACTTTACAATTTGTGTTTTGCTTTATTTTTAATTTTTAAGATTACAAATTTAGGGGGAGAATATTTAAAAAAACAACAAAAAGATTTTCGGTTTTTGAGTCTTTTTATAAGTTAGAAAATTTTCAAAAAGAACAAAAAAATTTTTGGTTTTAAGATGATCTATAGGTTTAGGGGGAGTGGAATTTAAGAGATTTTGCCTTTTAAAATTTTAGAAAAATACAAAAAGATTTTATTTGGATAGTCAGGTGTAGTGGTTCAATGGGAAGTGAAATGATTTCTGATCCTCAAAATTTCACTACCTTAGTATAATTTCGAAATAATAACCACTTTAGATAAGTATAAATCACTAAGAAATTAAAACACATTTTCCTATAAAAAGATTGGACATGATCATTCAAAAATATCTGGTATATAAATAAATAAGTGAGAAGTATTGGTAAATCAAATAACCGGACAGATGCAACAACAATTTGACCTTTTGTAGAAATCTTTAAGTCAAAACAAGATTGTGTTTCGATAAACTTGAAATCATTTTGAGAAAACTCGGGTATTTTCTATGTTTTGTGGAAACAAAGAGCGGAAAATACTTACTGAAGCATCCTCTGTTTTGCGTAAGCAAAGACCTGGTTGTGTGACGTTAAGACCAATCTGTCTACAGATCAGTAAAATAAAAGATGTCAATGAGCACAAAGATGATAGAACCCCTTCTTGTTCTTGACTCTAATCTAATAGATTTGTTCTTTCTTTTCTCACCTTAAAACTCTGTCAAAACGTTTTAAGTTCGTTGAAACACAATCAAGTTTTGAAACAAAAAATTTCGCAAAATTGATATGTTGCATGTAAATTTGGTTTAACTGTCTGATTGCCCATAAGCTTCCCAAAAGGATTTTCAGAAAAACTGTTAGAAAATTTTTGATCATAAATCTTATCTTTGAATTATGGATAAACGAGTTGAAATCATTGGTGGAGTATAATTATTTTTAAGGTTGGGTTTCTGTAAGAAATTATTTTAAGGTGGTCAAATTCTGATAGAGATTGGATCCCACAAAATTGACCCGACTCAACCTTAAACTAGTCCAAAATTCTTGAGTTTATTTTATTTTATTTTATTAAGTTAGAGTTTTTAAAGTAATTATGTATTCAAAAATTGGGATTCGAACTTGGTACTCGAATTCGAGTATTCGAAATTGGGTACTCGAATTGGTGTACTCGTTTTCAAGTACTCGAACTCAGCCTCTTATAAATACCAAGTCAAACTTTCATTTTCGAATACCGTAGTTCGAGAACCATTTTTCTCTCTCCTAGGCGATCTCATTTTCTGTGCATGAACTCAAAAATCCACTCCGACTACCTTGTAGATCATACTTAAATTAACCTAGGTATTGATTTTCATAAGATTTGGACCGTAGAATAAAAAGTTATCGAACAAAAACCAAAACCGAGTACTTCAGTTCGTAAACCGAAGGTTTTCAAGTCAAATAAACTCGATGTACTCGAAATTGGAAACCAATTTTTACATATGTTGGTCGCCTCTAAATTCCGAGCATTTCGAGTACGAAAATGGAGTTCTAAGGAGCAAAATTGAAGAATTTATGGAGGATTTTCAGTTCTCGAAATTTGAAATTCGAATACTCCAGTTCGAGAACCAGGTTTCATGAACTTCAGTTCGAGAACCCTTTTTCGTGAACTCATCTTCGAGAACCCAATTTCGAGATCTGACACATTTTCGTGAACTCCCTTAATTTTGAATACCAATGAAATTTCGAGAACTCAAGAGTTTCGAGAACTTCCTTTTTTTCGAATACTTGGTTTTTCGAGAACTCCATTTTGATTTTGACTTTGACCTTTGACTTTGACTTTTCAACCTTTGACTTTGACTTTTTGACTTTGACTTTTCAACCTTTGACTTTGAATTTTAATTTTTAAATTATTTAACTAACTTGACTTGTTTCTGTTTCAGATAGCTGAGCTACGGTTTGTTCAGGATCATAACATGTCTGCATATCTTGGTGATCCTTTAGAAGAGCATTGGGTGTTCAAGAGCATGGTAAACGAATTGATGATGGCGTCTGTGAACTATGCTATTATGGAGCATCCTCAGATCATCTCCACATTCATTTATGATTTTTGGAACTCCATCGTCGAAAGTACCGATGCAAATGGAAATTTATGTCTGATCAACAAAGTTCAAGGGCAGCCAGTGATCATTACCGAGCAGATCATCAGAGAATGTCTGCAATTTGGAGACAAGGATTCTTACCCGATAGAGCTTGATCAGGAACTCATTCAGATTACCATTTTGAGGATGGGATATGAGGGTATTTACCCTCCTACCGGGAAGAAGATTCTACATCCTTTCTAGAGATATCTAGCTCATGTCGTTACACAGTGCCTATCCGTACGAAAGGGAGGGTACGATGTGCTAAACCAAACCCGTAGCTCATGTTTGGTTGGGATAGCTTTAGGTCTCGACTTCAACTACTCACGTATGATATTCCGCGACATGCACGCCAGCATTAAAGGGAAGAGAAAGGAGAGATTTCTGGCGTTTCCCAGATTTATCTAGATCGTCATCAACAAGAGGCAGCATAACATCATCCCAACCGTTGGAACGTTGCCCATCAAGATGATGAAGGAAGATATCTTCTCCTACATGAAAATGAACAAGAAAGGGAAGAAGCAACATGTTGGAGTTCATCCCTTAGAGAAATTTGGGAGATTATTTACAGGATTTGGAGAAGATGCTGGAGAATAGAGAAGCCCAACAACATTTGTGGTAGAGGAGCATGATCATGCCCTTGCAGGCATGACAGCTGAAGCCACCAAGGCTGCAGAGGACTCTTCATCTGAGTCATTATCATCATCTAGATAAAAAGAACTGATCAAGGAGCCAGTTCATGTGACTCCTCCTCTCTCGCGGGCAGAACGGGAAGAGATTAAAGATATTAATTACATCCCCTCTCTCGAGCAATCTCCAAAGAAGAAACGTCTGAAGATGATATCAGAGCAATCGAGGGATACAAGGATCAAGAAGAAAGCAACTGGCAGCTCCTCATCTCAGACACAGCCATCGCCACAGCAAAGCCTCAACCACCATCACCAAATCCTAAGCCAGCCACACAACCTAAACCATCTAAACCAGCCACATCTACCCAAGCCACTAAACCTCTTCACACTTCCACTACCACCACTCCTCCACATACATCCACAACCACCCAAGCCACCCAAACCTCAAAACCTCTTTCTCCTCCACTTACACATACTTCACCACCAGATTCTCCGATACCCATTCATTTCTCTGAACAACCACCATCACCACCCAAGGCCCGTGATGACAAGGGCAAGGCTCCTCTCCAAACCCCATCACCATACATGCCTGACCAGGTGCCAGTTGACTTGATATGGCTGCAAGAGAGAGTATTCCTCCTTGAGCAAGACTCGGCGACAAAGGACAGACTCATCACTAACTTACAGGAAGGCATAATAAAGATATGCGAACAACTCAGGAAACAAAATAAAGACATTGGTATCCTAAAGAAGGAAAATAGAGAAATGAAAAAAGTGATCAAAGATCTGACAGGATCTAAGTTTGTGGTTCAAGAAGAAGAAAAGGCTGAGAAAGATGATGATGTTGATGATGATGATTTGGAAGAAAAGGAAATGAAAGATGATGATGACAATGATGATGATAAAAAGAAAGATGATAAGGATGATGATGATGATGATGATGATGATGATGATGGCGGTGATAATGGTCAAGGCAACGACTCCTTAGGAAAAAGGATGATAAGCATGCCGGCGACGACCAAGGAGGAGATGATTATGGAAATCCTTCATCCTCAGAGAAGCCCTTGGACCCATATGATGACTTATTTGGAGACCTTCTTAAGAATTTTCTGTTTGAAGGCATTGGCGAGGAACTAAAGGATGCGGGTATTGGAGACCTATTCACAGACGTGTCTATGGATTCAGTATTTGATGCGGTTTGTGAAAAGGAATGTGAAGAGTTTGCCGAATCTTCTATGGGAGCATCCAAAGAAGAAGAACCAGAGAACATCATACTCGGCAACATCTCCACAAACCCGTACATTGACTATTTGTATGCTCACAAATATATCAACGCACTTGGACATGAAGTCGCATCACTTGGCAAAGTGATTGATAGCTGGTTTGATAAACAAAGTGATTGGACTCCTACTCCCCCGGAAGTGCAAAAGACTTGGTATCACACCCCGAGCCGGCGGGTTGGATCGACTTCCCCGCCGGGCGGAAGGTTCCCGGGGCGCGATATCGTGAGTGATAATCAGAAATGATCAGATTGTTTACATTGCACATGATATATATGTAAATGAGAAACTGCTAAATGAAAATAGAATTACAAAGTTAAATTACATCAGTTAGTTTATAATTTAACAATGTAAATCTACTATCAACATCATAATTCTTCAATCTTGTATCTGCACAAGATATACAAAATAATCTGTGAAATGATGTTTCCAAAAATATGCAGGTCCAAAAAGCTAGTTCCTCTAACTGGTATCCTAGTTCCAAATGGAATAACTCCCTAGTTAACATGTTCGTCACCTGAGAAGTCATGCAAAAATAAAGTCAACACATGGTTGGCGAGTTCATATGATTTAGTACTTGAAAAATAGCTTTGCAAACCCTTTTTTGGTAAAAACCCTAACCTCATTAACATTACCTGTAATATCCAGTTCGGTATGCTTATATATAGGGCATACGAAAGGGTCGAGCCTACAACCCGCCCAGACGCCATCCTACCACATACTAAACCACATATGACATTGTTGCTAATGATAATTAAGCATTTTTCCCTACCATTCACTTCCATTCCACCATAGTTCTAACATACATGCAAAAACATTTGTAAATCCGTCGGGTAACAACCTTAATCTCATTAACATCACATGTATTATCCAGATCGGTATGCTTATATATAGGGCATACGAAAGGGTCGAGCCTACAACCTGCCCAGACGCCATCCCACCACATACTAACCCACATAGGACATTGTTATTAATGATAATTAAGTATTTTTACCCATACCATTAACCCATTAGTTCTTCAGTTATTTGTTCCTGTAAATACACTTTGAAATCTCAATTGATTCCTTAAGTTCATCACGTAATCTTGATCAACCATAACATTTGTATAAACAATTCAATAAATTCTTAGCTAAATAAATAAAAAAATTAATAAAATCTAAGACCTAATGATTGGGCCTTGGTCAACTCGAGTAGACTAGTCTGGATATCAGGGTTCTTAGTAGTAAAGGAGATCTGTAAATCTCATCAAACATGCGACCTATAATCAATCAGTCTAGCTAGGACATCTTTTGATATACAGGCTTTTATAGTTCTTTAGACCGTCCGTAGTTCGTATAGCTCTTTAGTTCTTTGGCACATGTTATCTTTGAGTATTTCCCAGATGTTCCTCAAAACGGTTAGGGAATACTGTAAATATCATCAAACATGCGTCTCATATTCGATCAGTCTAGCTAGGACATCTTTCAAACCTGAGAATGGCACATGCTATCTTTGATATTTCCCAACCAAACCCTTGAAATTCGTTCTTTGTACAAAGTTCTTTGAAATAGATCGTTAGTTCTTCGACAACACAACACCAAAAATAGTACTTTGATTACACCATTAGTTCTTTGAAAAGAAATTAGATCTTTGAAATAGTTCTTTGTTTTAGATCTTTTGTTCTTTGAAAATAGCAATTTGAAAATAGTTCTTTGACTTGAAATAGTTATTTATTCATAATGAATAGACAAGCCATTCTGAAAACCTGCAAATAATTTACCTAGACAAAATCTAGGCTGATAATTATCCATGTAAACATATATGAAGTAAAAGCATTTAAGTAAATATAATCTTACGAAAATAATTTACGCATTCTTCTCAGCCCCGCGTTTGAAAACAAAATGTTTAGAAAAGGGACAATGAATTCACCTGTGTTGCTCTGTACTGTACCACCACAAAATGCACGCTCTTTGTTTGTAGACTATGTATCTTCGGTTCCTGAGTTGTTTTAAAAGAATTCGAATACGATAAATATACGTATTAGTCGTCGTAACTAAGGTTTGGTCTCGGTGTGTAACTAAGTGTCCTATGTGACTAATGAACTTCTAAAACTCTATATGCTAGTCTACTTAGTACCCATATCCCACAATTTAATCATAACAAGCCTTTAATTAAAACGTTTATAATTTAATTCATTTTAAGTTAAATATTAAGTCAAAATCATTTCTTTTAATTCAATAAAGCTTATAAACCATTTTTCTTTTATTAAACATCATTAACTTTAATTAAAATGACGTTTAACATATGATGGGATTAGGTTAGGCCCATTAGGCCCACCTCAGCCCATTGCTAGCCTTTGATCACCAATTGATTTCTCATCCACATATTGGGTCAACTAAGCCTAGACAATTTAAATGAATTATCTAGACTAGTTGCATGTCCTTATGGATTTTTCCTAAGAATTGGGTGTCAACAATTAAACCAACAACCAATACTTTAGATCATCATTGTGGTACTCATGTTATTCCCTACAAGTATGTTGAACCCCATTGGCGTTCATCACTTCATAATGTTAACATTTGCAATAACTCTTGTCTTTCTAAACACCTAGTTTGTTGTCCCATGCTTAATTCGTATCCCACTCAAGGTTGCTTCTATATTGTGTAACCTTAGTATGATTTCCCATGCACACACATACCTGACTAAACCCATGCACGCTGGAAATCATAAGGGTTTCAATAATATTTTGGTTCGGTAGCCCCTAAAGCAGCGAACCTTTAGGGTTCGGCACTATCTTGGTTCGTGGATCCGAGGTTCGTCACCCTAGGGTTCGGCTAATACATGAGGTTCGCCCTAATCAGGTTCGTGGCTATCAAGTTCGTGGTCAAGGGTTCGGTCAGGGGAAACCCCAGGTTCGCATCATACTGGTTCGTGTGCCATGAAGGTTCGTGAACTCCCCACGTGGGTTCGGTCAAGAATAAGTTAGGCCAACAAGAGTGGAGGTTCGGCCCTGGCTTCTGATCAGTGTCAACAGGTTCGACTACCTGTATAAAGGTACGGCCGATCAGTTTTGGTTCGCGAACCTGCAGCATCATCTTCCTCATCGATCCAAATCTGTTACAGATTAGTTCCTAAAGCTTCCTAGTTGTTCATAAGTGTTTATCTAAGTGTTTTCGAGGTGTTGTATCGGTTAGAACAACAACAAACAAAAGGGTTCGTGATACACACTAAAACCAAATATAAACTAGAGATTTACCTCAAAATCGATGGATGAAATCTTGAATATCTTGTACTTCCGTGATCTACGTGATGAGATGGTCGTTTTGACACTTAGAATGCTTGAAATGGTGGAGATTTGGAGGAGTTCTTGTAGAGAGAAGGTAGAGATAGATGCTAGAGAGAGAGTGACGAAATTCTTGAGAGAGAGAGAGAGAGTTTAGTGATGGTGGTTATGGCAATTAATGCCATATTAAAGGCTTCAACCTACCCGGGTTCATTCGGTTCCGCTCGGTTTCGCGTAACACATCGGTTCTTCGTAAATTTTCGTAACGAACGGTTCGGTTTTAAAGTAAGGTTTATAAATTTTTTTTAGGTTGTTATTCCTAGTAAATTAACTAAATATCTTTTGTTTATTTAAAATTTTCAGAATTATTTAATTACTGTTTAAAATCGAATCGTACGGTCGTCGCGCGTATTCCTTCGAATCGTCACCAGTACGAACACGACGATAACTATACTTTTCTATATTGTTTTCTAATTATCGGATATCATTCAGAATGTTAAACTTTCAGATTTATTCGTACAGATTCTTATCTATACGAATAAACCGTCGATTTAGCATTCACGTAACGACAGCCGTGCTGTTTTGTTCTGTAAAGCCTCACATACGTTTATACACAATTAAAATCCTAACAAATAATCACATGATGGTTCTATGTTGCCAGATATTTACCAGACTGATGAACCATGTTTTCTGAGTTTTGTTTCTCTGAAATGATTCTGAATTCACTGTTTGATGACACGAAATGATAATGATATATAATATGAACATGAAATACACTGAAATGCATATAGTTTTGTACCTGATTACTGTTCGTGATCTTTGTTCCGGTGACGTTTTCGGCACTATTGTTACACTTGGCTAGGTGAAGAATCGGCAGAACCGACTGAAGTCACATACACATCCGGATTGTAACACCCCGACCGATGGTGGAAACGTCTGGATGCCACGAGGGATGTGTAGATTGTTCATAAACTCGTGGGCATCTAATTAAATCATCACATAACAATTAATCAACCAAATTAATTACATCAAAAATCATGTTCAGCATGAATTAGTTACATCAAATACACAAAAGATTTAGCTAAACTAACTAAACTCTATTCGCCAGAATTTCAGTTATTTTAGCTATGTCCAAGAATCCTATGTGATGATGTCCAAAATATGAGAGATCATCCTCCTCAACCTACTTGTCTTCATTCCCTGAAACATGTAAAAATCAAGTGTCAACTACGAAGTAGTTGGTGAGTAATCATAAGTTTTTATGTTTAAAAATGTTTTACAAGGGATTATAAAAGTTTATAGTTTTCTGAGAAAATCAACATGAACACCTGCGAGATATCCAACACAACATCCAAACGCATAATCCAAACACACAAACCAAACACATAATCACATATATCAAAAATTCATAGATAATCAATCATATGTTCAATCAACCAACCAATCTCAAACATCAATATTCTCAATTAGTATAAGTGACAATACATGTATCATTGTAAATGACCAAAGTCAATGACAACGACACATGGAGTTGTGGCAATCCACGTGACAATACATGCGATCGTTTCAGATAACCGAGGTCATCAGTAACGACTCATGGAATAGTGACAATACATGCAATCATTGTAGACGATCGAAGTCAACAACAACGACCCACGGAATAGTGACAATACATGCAATCATTGTAGATGACCGAAGTCAACAACAACGACCCACAGAATAGTGACAATACACGCAATCATTGTAGATAACTGAAGTCAACACAACGACCCATCGAATTATGATAATCCGATAATACGAATATCACAATAATAAACAAGTGTTATCCATGTGTAATCAAAGTAATATTTAAATTGGTATACATGTTTCACCTCCGAGTTTAAAAACAAAATAGTTTAAAAGAGAGGTTATGAGAACTCACCTGAGTCCGTAGAATCAGTGTTTTTCGTAGAATACGCGCTCGCGTATGTAAAACCCAAAACAAGTCAATCAACCTGTATTTAATATGTGTTCGTGTCTATAAGCATATGCGTTTCATTTCAATTTAGTGTCCATTTTAAATCCTTAGTTTTTTGTTGCTTAGTTTATTTATTCCAAGTTAACTTGTAACACTTAGGGTTTATCGATGATCAGCATAAAAATGTGATTTAACTTGTTAGTTTCAACTATCTAATGATGACCATTACTTGTGCACTCGTATGTATATTCCCCTTAGATATGTATATAATCTAGGGTGTTAACCCTTGTTATAACCTATCTTTACCCACATTTGCATGCATGTTTAACGAAGTGTCATCATAATTCTAAATCAATAACATTTTATTTTTAAACTTAAGAAAATCTTACATTAATTAATCTTATAAAATATTCAACATGTATACCCTTATAATTCCATTTATACTCATAAAAAAATGGCAACTTGGTTTATCACATGCATGCATATGTGTTCATAACTTCTCAATTCTTTATTCCCTTTAACCCTAATTCAAAAAAATTTATGTTTGAAAATCCCGAGGTTCGCCTTTCATAGCCCAACCACAAGAGGTTCGCTGCTTAGGGTTGCACTAGTCTAAGGTTCGGCCAAAGTGATGGTTCGCTGCATATGTAGGGCTTAATAGCCTAAGGTTGGTAGCATATAACCCTTGGTTCTTGGCCCTAGGTTCGCTGTTAAAGCATCCAGGTTCGCCCCTACACTAGGTTCGGCCACTTGGGTTTTAATGGCTGGGTTCGCCTAGCATGGGTTTGTTTCACCAGGTTCGGCCAGCATTCATCATGGTTCGCCCAAAGGAGGATCGTGGCTCACTAAGGTTCGCGACTCCTGGGTTCGGCTAAGGCTGAGATTCGTTGTTCTTCGAAGGTTCGTGGCTAGAGGAGGGTTTGGCCCAACTAGCAGCTTCGGCAGTCCAATGGTTCGGTTGATGATGGGTTCTCAGCCAAGCATGCACGTAGGTTCGGTGGGGTTAGGTTCGCCTAGGCCAAGGTTCGGCCCACCTGGTTCGTGGCTAGCTAAAATCTGTTACTGTTCATCATCATCACCATCAAGTCCTAGCTATTTGAGGTGGTCGTACCCATCGATTATATCCTATGCATGCTCGATTCAATGAAATAACTTGGTAATAGTCTACTTCCAACACAATAATGTAACCGGTTATTATTCTTACAAAAACCATAAAGTAAAATGCTCGATTTACCTTCGAATCGTGTTCAAAAATTGGATTTCTTCGTATATTCTCGTTCCCCTTGATCACACGGTCGTTTAGGCTCCAAGATCTCGCGAATCCGTTGAGTAACGAGCGAAAAAGTTAGAGGAAAGGTAGAGAGAGAAACCTATCGCGTTTTTGCTTTCTAGAGAGAGAAGGAACCCTTGTAAAATGAAGAAGAAGATGAAGAGAAGATGGGCTTTTATAGCCCGGGTTCTCCCCGCATGCTCGGTCTCGTTTAATACGTGATAATAATTATAATATGCTCGGTTTTTTAATGTAAAACACGTTTAAAACATAAGCCATTCAAATAAATATGTTTCGTTTGCATAAATGATTTTATTTAAATACGGTTTCGTAAAACGATTTCGTTGAATAGTTTATTTAAATAACCCGATCTGTTTTAGGTTGTGATTCCTAATAAACGTTTTTAGATTTCCATTTATTAATTTAGTATCGTTAGGTATTATTTCATTATCTCGTCGAAACACGTTACTTACGTACACATTCGTAAAGATCGTCACCTTTCCGAATCCGACGCTCATATTGTATTTCGATTCGATTTAGGATTTATGGAATGTTGTTTCAGAATATTATTCTCAATAATGATATCTTTTTTGGAATCGTTGATACATATGTTATGTTACGATGGCTTCGGATGAGAGAGGGTGGTCGTAGTGTGAATAGTCACCCACACGAATACATTATCAAGTTAATAAATTCTAAAATAACATTCATGTTTAATTTATAATCGTAACCTCACTATCGCGTAATCGATTCCAATTATTCTTCCATTATTTTATTAACTTTAATATTATCAATCCCAATCCGAATCCCACTAAACCACATCACTGACACATCCATGATAGACCGAAATATGCATATGTATAGGGCATATGTAGGGGTCAGTCGCAACCGCCCAGCCACCGTCCCACCGCTATTTCGATAAACCATGACCATGTGTCCTTGACCATGTTTAGCAACTAAACAACAACCAACTCCTAATTCCTCTTCCATTTCCACCACAACCCATAATTTGTGAATTCATCTGCGATAAACTCTCTGGTTCTGTTTAGTTGCATTTAACTAAACTCCCCATGGTTTACGCGTATAATAATAATATGTTCTCAATATGTATACCAATTATCAATAATATCATCCAATAATTCATTATCATTAATAATAATAATAATCATATCAGGTCGTAACAGTACAGTCGTACATATGTACGGACAACCTGAAGTACAGTGATGTTACAGTCTCCCCTAGTTAAAGGAATTTCGTCCCGAAATTCAACTTGGAGTGACCGTAGTGAACAAATGTGGGTACTTAAGCTTCATCTGATCTTCCTGCTCGCAGGTGAATTTTGGATCCCGCTTCGATTCCCAACGTACTTTGACAATTGGAATTCTACTGCGTTTGAGTTTTTTAACCTCACGATCCATTATCTCAACTAGTTTTTCAATAAAGGGCATGGTATCATCGACGCGAATGTCATCGAGTGGTACCTGAAGATCCTGATCAGCTAAGCACTTTCATAAATTGGACACGTGAAACGTTGGGTGTACGTTGCTAAGTTCAGGAGGAAGTTCCAACTTGTAGGCAACCTTCCCGATCCGTTCAAGGATCTTAAAAGGGCCAACATATCGTGGAGCAAGCTTACCCTTCTTCCCGAATCGTACGACTCCTTTCCAGGGCGATATTTTAAGTAATACCATATCATCAACTTCAAACTCTAAAGGTTTCCTTCGTTTATCCGCGTAACTTTTCTGTCGACTGCGAGCAGCTAACAAATTGTCGCGAATCTGGCGGATCTTGTCAGTCGTCTCCTGAATAATCTCGGGACCAGTGATCTGCGATTAGCCGACCTCGGTCCAACAAATAGGTGACCGACATTTTCTGCCATAAAGAGCTTCAAACGGCGCCATACCAATGCTCGCATGATAACTGTTGTTATACGAGAACTCGACTAATGGTAAATGGCTATCCAGGTTGCCACCGAAATCGATGACACAAGCTCTCAACATATCTTCCAATGTCTGAATCGTTCGCTCCGTCTGTCCATCCGTTTGAGAATGATAAGCGGTGTTAAGATCCAATCTTGTTCCAAACGCTTCATGAAGTGATTCCTAAAATCGTGCCGTGAAACGAGCGTCACGATCCGATATTATGCTTAAGGGAATTCCATGCTGGCTAAAGATCTCATCAACATAGATACGAGCTAACTTCCGCACAGGGTACGTCTCGCGTGTCGGTAAGAAATGAGCCGACTTGGTCAATCTATCAATTATCACCCAAATACTATCCTTACCGTTTGCGGTTCGTGGGAGTTTAGTAATGAAATCCATAGAGACATTCTCCCACTTCCACATGGGTATCTCTGGCTGTGTTAATAATCCCGAAGGTCGCTGGTGTTCTGCCTTGACTTTAGCACAATTAAGGAACTTGGACACATACCCAGCAATATCCTTCTTCAATCCAGGCCACCAGTACAAAGCCCTAAGGTCTTGACACATCTTATCAGCTGGATTGAGTAACGTGACTTATTAGCTTCATCCAAAATCATCATCCTAAGATCATCCCTGTTCGGTATCCGCAACCGATTCAAATAATACATCAAACCATCATCCTTAGTTTCCAATAATAACTCAGCCCCGCAACACATCTCATTCTTCAAGTGATCTTGAGCCAATGAGTGTTGTTGGGCTGTGAGAACATCATTACGGAGATTAGTGTGTACTCGGACGCTATGGATCTAAACTTGACTTTTGCGACTAAGCGCATCTGCTACTACATTCGCTTTACCAGGATGGTAACGAATTTGACAGTCATAATCATTCAACAGTTCAACCCATCTCCGTTGTCTCATGTTAAGTTCTTTTTGACTCAGAATATGCTGCAAGTTCTGATGATCCGTAAAGACTATACACTTAGTGCCATAAAGATAATGTCTCCATATCTTCAAAGCAAACACGACTGCTCCAAGTTCCAACTCATGTGTAGTGTAGTTCTTCTCGTGAATTTTCAGCTGTCTCGATGCATACACCATGACCTTTCCCCGTTGCATGAGGACACAACCGAGACCTAGGTTGGATGCATCACAATAAACCACAAAATCATCATTTCCATCAGGTAGTGTCAAGACAGGAGCATCACAGAGTTTCTGCTTCAAAGTATGAAATGCCATTTCTTGCTTTGGTCCCCACTCATATGGTTTGTTCTTTAGAGTTAAAGAAGTGAGAGGGACAGCAATCCTTGAAAAATTCGAAATAAACCGCCGATAGTAACCTGCAAGTCCAAGAAATGATCGAATCTCCGTTGTTGTTGTCGGCGTACTCCAATTCTTCACCGCATCAATCTTTGCAGGATCCACATGAACACCCTTTTCATTGACTATGTGTCCCAAGAATTGAACTTTCTTAAGCCAGAATTCACATTTAGAGAGTTTGGCATACAGTCGCTCTTCTCTTAAGATCTCCAAAACCAATTTGAGGTGTTGCTCGTGTTCTTCTTTACTCTTTGAATATATCAAAATATCATCAATGAATACAATCACAAATTTATCCAAGTATGGCCTGCAAACACGGTTCATGAGATCCATGAAAACCGCTGGTGCATTGGTAAGGCCGAAAGGCATAACCAGAAATTCATAATGGCCATATCTTGTTCTGAAAGCCATCTTGGGAATATCATCATCATGTACACGAAGTTGATGATACCCAGACCTAAGATCGATCTTTGAAAACCATGCCGAGCCTTGAAGCTGATCGAAAAGATCATCGATGTGCGGCAGCGGATATCGATTCTTGATAGTCTGCTTGTTCAACTCGCGGTAGTCGATGCACATTCGGAATGACCCGTCCTTCTACTTGACAAACAGGACCGGTGCACCCCATGGTGAATGGCTCGGGTGAATAAATCCCTTATCAGTCAGTTCTTGTAACTGGCTCGCCAATTCTTGTAACTCTGAAGGCGCCAGTCTGTATGGAGCTTTGGCGAATGGGTTCGCACCAGGTACTAAATCAATTCGAAATTCTACTTGATGTTCTGGTGGAAGACCCGGCAAGTCGTCTGGAAATACTTCAGGAAAATCTCTGATTACCGAAACGTCTTCAATGTTCTTCCCTTTCTCTTTCTTCTCCACAGTGTGAGCTAAGAATGCTATACACTTCTTTCTAAGGTACTTGTGTGCTTTAGTGTAGGACATTAGCTTAAGACCCTTACTAGAAGTTTCCCCATAAACTCGTAAAGTTTCACCCGAAGGTAAGGGAATACGAATGTATTTTTCATGACAAATGATTTCTGCTTTGTGGGTGGCTAACCAATCCATGCCTATGATAACATCAAAGCTACCAAGGTGCATAGGTATAAGATCAATTGGGAAAACGTGATCACTTAAGTTCACGGTACATCCAATAATAACAGTGTCAATATCAATAGTGTTTCCGTCAGCCACCTCCACGTTAAACGGTTTATCTAAATGTGTACGTGTTCTACCAAGCATGCATTCAAAATCATATGAAACGAAACTCCTATCGACACCAGAATCAAAAAAGACAGATGCATAAGAGTTGTTGATTAGAAATGTACCGTTGACCACATCTTGGTTGGCTTGAGAAGCTGGAACATTTAGTTGAAACGCTCTGCCTCTTGCCACCCGTTGATTGTTTCCTGTCAGTCTTGGGCATTGATTTCTAAAATGACCTACTTCACCACACTCATAACAGGCTCTTGCCTGTACAGGTACTTGGCGAACAGGTGCAGCTTGTATCGGTTGAGCTTGCGGAGCTGGCCGTGCAATCGGTGTAGGTTGCATCCTTTGTGCTTGCGGTGTACTCCGGCAAACATTAGCAAAATCGCCATACTTGCCACAGTTGTTGCAGACGCGACAAGGCAAGTTAGGCATGTGATGATATCTTCAAGTATTACATTAGGGAGTATTCCCAATATAATTTCTGGCAGTGGTGTTGTTGGATAGTTGCTGCACAGACTTAGCAGCAGGTGTAGTGACCACGAAGTTCCTGGTCTTTTTCTTCTTGTTGCTGCTTTTTGAAGAAGTAGCAGCCTCAGTCTTGACTTCTGTTTTTGTTTCCTTTGCAGCAGTCTTCACCTCAGTCTTCTTTGTTCCTTTTCTTGTGAGTGCTCCAGCCTTTACATGATTATCAGTCAAAGTTGCAGATAGATGGATTGCAGCCTCCAGTGTTTTAGGGTTGCTTCCGTAGACAGTGTCTTAAATCTGCATAGGCAAACCGCCTATGTACTTCTCAATGGCTCTCTCCAAATGTGTCACCAAGTGAGGTACTAGCACACTATACTCATAAAATTGAGTATTGTAGATTACATTCTCCCCACTATCTTGTTTGAGTTCCCAGAACTCAGTCTCTAGTTTCCTCATTTCACTGCGAGGACAAAATTCGGTGGTCATTAAATTCTTGACCTCAGTCCATGTCAGTGCTAAGGCAGCATCAACTCCCCTAGTTCGTTTTTCCCCATTCCACCACGTTAGTGCTCTCTTTTGGAAAACACTAGTGGCATAACGAAATTTCAGATTTTCGGGGAAATCACTGTTAATGAAGGTGTTCTCCATTCTCCCAAACCACTGCAGCAGACCAGTGGCTGTTTCAGAACCCGTAAACTTCAGTGGATTACAGGAGTTGAAGTGTTTGAATGTGCAGACCGGTGGGTTTGCACCACCTCTGTTCTGATTGAGAGATTGATTGGCTTGAGTCAGTTGATTCACCAATCCAGAAATGAGGTTTGCTAACTCTTGTATGCCAGAGTTGGCATTACCGTTAGCATCTTCCGAGTTCGTATCATCTCCGTTATGAAGGTGTGGCGGCATGTTTCTGAGGATATTAGAAACATGTTACTACCGTTTACAACGTAAGTTATACAAACAAGGGTCAAATGAGTTCATTTCATCAGTTAGGATTACATATAGGAACTATATTTTTCTCCTATCTGTCAATAAACTCATATCAAGGTATTGATTTCCTAATATTATGCTAACGCGTCCTAGTTGGTCATATATAATATTAACTAATTATTCGTAAGTACCAAACATTCCCCACCCTATACCAACACTGACAACCTCCCGATGCAATGCAATAAGCTTATATATATGGCATATGCAGGGGTAGATCGCAACCTCCCCAACACCGTCCCACCACCGTTGCATTGCACCACGATTATGCCCTTGTTAGAATTTAGGGTGTATCATATCTCTTACCATTACCTCACTTCACAAACCTTATCCTAGGTAGGATAATTTCGAGTGAAGTGGTCTCTAGTTCCCTTGGACAATTAGGTTCGCCTAATGTCTAAGTTCACCTGACATATAGGTTTGCCTATTTCTAGTTTCACCTAATATCTAAGTTCACCTGACATTAAAGTTCCCCTAATGTCTAAGTTCACTAAAAATCCATACCAATTCCCAATCTTCATAATCATCAATGAGGGTTCATATCATCACTGAGTGTTCTTATTGTCACTAAGTGTTCATATTCTCCCTATAATTTATTCTCATCAAGTGTTCATACCATCACTTAGTGTTAGTATCATCACTATGCGTTCATATGTTCACCAAGTGTTTATATCATCATCCAAATCTTCAGTCTATCAGTAAGTTTTCATATCGTTCGTTGATCCTATACACCCCACGTGTCCAATAAGTGTGTTTCATAAGTGAATTTATATGTGTCCGTCAAATATGATCGTCCAATATGTCAATCCAAACCAACCTTAACCAACATACCATCAACATCAACCTTACAACATTTCCTAGTAATATCCTAAGTTCCTGACAGTGACAGACCCCCAATATACTACAAATGGTATATGTATAGGGCATTGTAGCGGTCAGTCGCAACTGCCCCAGCCACCGTCCCACCACCTTTGTAGTATACCCCAAGTGTGTCCTTGTCTGGTGATCAATAACAAACAAATAATTCCTAAAGCAGATAAATTCCTAAGCAGTTAATTTCCTACGCAATTAATTTCCCAAACGGGTAGTTCCCATATTCTTCAATAGTGACATCCACCTAATGTACCGTAAATGGTATATATATAGGGCATATGTAGGGGTCAGTCGCAACTACCCCATCCAACATCCCACCACCTTTACGATACACCACGTGCATGTCCTTATCGAATCATTAGGGCACACGTATGCAATTAATCAGTAAGTAGCATATGTATATCAGATGTATAACAGGAGTTCAGTGAACACGTAATAAACACATTAGCATGAAATCCTGAATATACTAACTAGTGTATGAAATAATTCATACTAGGGTATCCTACAGTTATAGACTAGGTCAACCATTTCTAGTAACCTAATTCCCAATAACCCAAGCTCTGATACCAATCTGTAACACCCCGACCGATGGCGGAAACGTCGGGATGCCACGAGGGATGTGTAGATTGTTCATAAACTCGTGGGCATCTAATTAAATCATCACATAACAATTAATCAACCAAATTAATTACATCAAAAATCATGTTAAGCATGAATTAGTTACATCAAATACACAAAAGATTTAGCTAAACTAAATAAACTCTATTCGCCAGAATTTCAGTTATTTTAGCTAAGTCCAAGAATCCTATGTGATGATGTCCAAAATATGAGAGATCATCCTCCTCAACCTAATTGTCTTCATTCCCTGAAACATGTAAAAATCAAGTGTCAACTACGAAGTAGTTGGTGAGTAATCATAATTTTTTATGTTTAAAAATGTTTTACAAGGGATTATAAAAGTTTATAGTTTTCTGAGAAAATCCACATGAACACCTGCGAGATATCCAACACAACATCCAAAAACATAATCCAAACACATAAACCAAACACATAATCACATATATCAATAATTCATAGATAATCAATCATATGTTCAATCAACCAATCTCAAACATCAATATTCTCAATTAGTATAAGTGACAATACATGTATCATTGTAAATGACCAAAGTCAATGACAACGACACACGGAGTTGTGGCAATCCACGTGACAATACATGCGATCGTTTCAGATAACCGAGGTCATCAGTAACGACTCATGGAATAGTGACAATACATGCAATCACTGTAGACGACCGAAGTCAACAACAACGACCCACGGAATAGTGACAATACATGCAATAATTGTAGATTACCGAAGTCAACAGCAACGACAGACGTAATAGTGAAAATACATGCAATCATTGTAGATGACTGAAGTCAACACAACGACCCATGGAATTATGATAATCCGGTAATACGAATATCACAACAATAAACAAGTGTTATCCATGTGTAATCAAAGTAATATTTAAATTGGTATACATGTTTCACCTCCGAGTTTAAAAACAAAATAGTTTAAAAGGGAGGTTATGAGAACTCACCTGAGTCCGTAGAATCAGTGTTTTTCGTAGAATTCGCTCTCGCATATGTAAAACCCAAAACAAGTCAATCAACCTGTATTTAATATGTGTTCGTGTTTATAAGCATATGCGTTTCATTTCAAATTAGTGTCCATTTTAAATCCTTAAGTGTTTAGTTGCTTAGTTTATTTATTCTAAGTTAACTTGTAACACTTAGGGTTTATGGATGATCATCATAAAAATGTGATTTAACTTGTTAGTTTCAACTATCTAATGATGACCATTACTTGTGCACTCTTATGTATATTCCCCTTAGATATGTATATAATCTAGGGTGTTAACCCTTGTTATAACCTATCTTTACCCACATTTGCATGCTTGTTTAACGAAGTGTCATCATAATTCTAAATCAATAACATTTTATTTTAAGCTTAAGAAAATCTTACATTAATTAATCTTATAAAATATTCAACATGTATACCCTTATAATTCCACTTATACTGATAAAAAAATGGCAACTTGGTTTATCACATGCATGCATATGTGTTCATAACTTCTCAATTCTTTATTCCCTTTAACCCTAATTCAAAAAAATTTATGTTTGAAAATCCCGAGGTTCGCCTATCATAGCCCAACCACAAGAGGTTCGCTGCTTAGGGTTGCACTCGCCCAAGGTTCGGCCAAGGTGATGGTTTGCTGCACATGTAGGGCTTAATAGCCTAAGGTTCGTAGCATATAACCCTTGGTTCTTGGCCCTAGGTTTGCTGTTAAAGCTTCCAGGTTCGCCCCTACACAAGGTTCGGTCATTAGGGTTTTAATGGATAGGTTCGCCTAGCATGGGTTTGTTTCACCCAGGTTCGGCCAGCATGCATCAAGGTTCACCCAAAGGATGTTCGTGGCTCACTAAGGTTCGTGACTCCTGGGTTCAGCTAAGGCTGAGGTTCGTTGTTCTTCGAAGGTTCGTGGCTATAGGAGGGTTCGGCCCAACTAGCAGCTTCGGCAGGCCAATGGTTCGGTTGATGATGGGTTCGCTGCCTAGCATGCACGTAGGTTCGGTGGGGTTAGGTTCGCCTAGGCCAAGGCTCGGCCCACCTAGTTCATGGCTAGCTAAAATCTGTTACTGTTCATCGTCATCACCATCAAGTCCTAGCTATTGGAGGTGGTCGCACCTATTGATTATATCCTATGCATGCTCGATTCAATGACATAACTTGGTAATAATCTACTTCCAACACAATAATGCAATCGGTTATTATTCTTACAAAAACCATACAGTAAAATGATCGATTTACCTTCGAATCGTGTTCAAAAACTGGATTTCTTCGTATATTCTCGTTCCCCTTGATCACACGGTCATTTAGGCTCCAAGATGTCGCGAATCCGTTGAGTAACGTGTGAGAAAAGTTAGAGAGAAGGTAGAGAGATAAAGCTATGGCGTTTTTGCTTTCTAGAGAAAGAAGGAACCCTTGTAAAATGAAGAAGAAGAAGAGAAGATGGGATTTTATAGCCCGGGTTCTCCCCACGTGCTCGGTCTCGTTTAATACGCGATAATAATTATAATATGCTCGGTTTTTTTAAACGTAAAACACATTTAAAACATAAGCCTTTCAAATAAATATGTTTCGTTTTCATAAATGATTTTATTTAAATACGGTTTCGTAAAACGATTTCGTTGAATTGTTTATTTAAATAACCCGATCTGTTTTAGGTTGTGATTCCTAAAAAACGTTTTTAGATTTCCATTTATTAATTTAATATCGTTAGGTATTATTTCGTTATCTCGTTGAAACACGTTTCTTATGTACGCATTCGTAAAGATCGTCACCTTTCCGAATTCGACGCTCGTATTGTATTTCGATTCGATTTAGGATTTATGGAATGTCGTTTCAGAATATTAGTCTCAATAATTATATTCGTGTAAATTGTCACCCACACGAATACATTATCAAGTTAATAAATTCTAAAATAACATTCACGTTTAATTTATAATCGTAACCTCACTATCGCGTAATCAATTCCAATTATTCTTCCATTATTTTATTAACTTTAATATTATCAATCCCAATCCAAATCCCACTAAACCATATCACTGACACATCCATGATAGACCGAAATAAGCATATGTATAGGGCATATGTAGGGGTCAGTCGCAACCACCCCAGGCAGCGTCCCACCGCTATTTCGATAAACCATGACCTTGTGTCCTTGACCATGTTTAGCAACTAAACAACAACCAACTCCTAATTCCTTTTCCATTTCCACCACAACCCATAATTTGTGAATTCGTCTGCGATAAACTCTCTGGTTCTGTTTAGTTGCGTTTAACTAAACTCCCCATGGTTTATGCGTATAATAATAATATGTTCTCAATATGTATACCAATTATCAATAATATCATCCAATAATTCATTATCATTAATAATAATAATCATATCAGGTCGTAACAGTACAGTCGTACATATGTACGGACAACCTGAAATACAGTGATGTTACACGGATCCTGTGACATGTTTGCGGTTCATAATGATAAGTCAGAGGTCACCAGCTGGATGTATGATAAAGACAAGCAGTTGTACATCCTCAAAAGGAGGAATGGAAAGCTTGAATACTTCAAGCGACCACAGGAGTTTTGCTGCATGCCAAAGTTTGACATTAGAAGCATCAACAAGGCCGTCTTCTACAACCCATCTAAAGACAGTCAGGCTAAGTTTTTTGCCAAGTTCATCAAGGATCAATGTGATAAAGATTTTCCCACGATGAAGACAATCAAAGGAAGAAGATACGTCTCTTCGTGCATTCTTGATCCTATGAAGAAGGAGCCATGGATTTATTACAAGTATCCTCCTCCAGCAACAGAAAAGGCAGTCCCAGTCTCAACTAGAGTTCCAAATACCACGCTGAACAACTTTGACGTCTGGTATTTCGATGAGAAGACACATGCAACGGTTATTCTCAAGACAAAGTGTGACATCAATAATGTGGACATTATTTTGGACCCTATGGACCTTCTAAATTGGCAAGGATGATATGCAGAAACTGTATAACACACCCATTAAGGTTTATGGAGGTTGGGACGAAGAAGCCAAACCATTTACACTTGTTGTTGCCTTTGCTATGGAGCTGAAACTATATGGTGGTGTCGGTCCTCACTCTGTCACGCTTAACATTGATTGATTTCATCAGACTAGGGGAGTTTGTATAGCCCAATCCAGAGACGAAGACTGACAAAATCAATCCGTGATCAGATGAAAACCCAGTTTTGCTTATTTTCGTGTACTTTACATTTTCGAGTACTGAACCAATTCGTGTACATAGGTTCGAGTACTCCTAAGAGTAGTATAAATAAACGTATTTTGTACTGCCCTAGGGTTGGATTCCTGAGACACTGCTCTCTAGACGTATTAAGGCGGTGTTCTTGTAAATTGCATGACTTTATACAAAGCAAGCATTTTTCCATCTCTTCTGTTGATTCTAACATGGATTCCGCACTCATTGGAGTCATTTGGTATCAATTGGAGTGATAAAGCTCAATTCTTGATCGAGATCTAGACCTACAATCATAATACTCAGTACTGTAAGTAGTGAGAGAGTGGAATGAACATTTCAGGACACATAAACATGGAAACTGGGGATCTTGGTTACAAGTGAACCAAGACTACAGTTTTCACAATTATAGTTAATAAGACATGCTTAAAAAATCGTGAGTTGAGATCCTAACTTTAAATACAAACGGCGGCCTAGCCCTGAGTTGCTGAAGAAGTGGTGGGCTGGCAGCTGGGCTTGACCCTACGTATGCCCTATATATAAACTAAATTCAGTATGACAGGGGGAATTTGGCGTGACTATTTGAGGTGAAGATTTGGGGGTCTCCAAGAATCGTTAAAACATCGATCAAATACATGTGAACATATACTTGAAGTCAAGTGAACAAGAACATAATGAAATAACATGTGAATCAACCTTATGTGTAAACTTTATGTGCCAATATTATGTAGGAACATGCTTAGATCAAGTGTAGATCATACATACTTTGTACATTTCAACATAGTTCATACATGCCAACATAATACAACATGTCAACCTTGTTCATATGTGTCAACAAAGTTCAACATGTTAACACAGTCAGTATATGCCAACATAGTACTGATCGGTTTCGAAGTACCAACCAAAAACAAGAGTTTAACACTACAGTCCTACTACCCAAATTAGATAGGGAAGTCAGGTATTGATTCACGAAGAGTCAAGTGGAAACTACTTTCACAAACAAATTAATTAACTAAATTCAGTTTAAAAGTAAACATGACAAGGTTTGAATTTAGGTTTTGAATGGAAAACAATTAACATGAATTAAAAACAAACGAATTGAAACAAAATATTTGTAAACAATAAATGAAAATGGTGATCACTCCTGGTTTCAAATTAGTGAGACAACTAGGTTTTCATGAACTTGTTATATGGGATCACATACACATGATTCACACTTAAATTGATAAACATATATGATTTTGAAAACAAAGCAATGATCTTGCTGACAACCGATAACTAGACCAATGTTGTTGACTTGATTAATTACTCGTTCTACAAAAACAATGATTTCTAAAAGACTTTAAAATCCAACTCCGTTATGTACCTATTCAATCATACAATGAATGAAAAGAAAGTAACAAACTTAAATTTGGAGCTGCAAAGTAAAACAGAAATTTTAATCGTTTAACAATCAAGCAATATCGAATTCACGAATCGATGAAAACAAATTCAACACCAATGTTTAATGAATCAAATAACTAACCTAGCTATCAAACCTAATTCTCCACCCAGAGATGATCACAATCGGGTTAGACGTACATCACCAAACTCGAATCTTCACAATCGCTGAACATTTGCATGATTGGATCTTTGCTTCTATGAATCAGAATGATCTTGGATTGATTTGGAGGAGTTGTAATGCCCAAAATCGCTCCTTTCTTGCCCAGAAATTCGTCCAAAAAGTCCCCCCAATGAAACCCTAGGATTGGGGTTTAAATATGGTCAAGATAAGGCAATAATCCCACTTTCCCAGTCGTCGTCGTATCTACGTCGGGCCTGCGCGTAGCATAAGCCCAAAAACATACCCTACACCCCAAGACTTTCTGCCAAGGCTGGAATTTTGGTGTATCATAGGCTGGCCGTATGATACGCCAGGCTGGCGTATCATGCGCCCTGTGTGACTTCTTCAGTAGCTTCGTCTCGTCGAGAAACTCAATTTCAATATATTATGGCCCTCTAACTCATCTCTTAGCCCGAGAGACACCTCCGCGAAGTTTTGGACTTCTCAATTTCATTTTTATAAATTTTAACCTACAAACACACAAGAACACATGGTAGCTACTATTCAGATGAATCATCATATAAAAAATCATCAAAGCACATGTTTAAACCCTTTAAACCCAAAACCAAACTCCCATTATCACATCCCCATACTTCACCTTTGCTTGTCCTTAAGCAAATTTTCTTGAACATTACTCACTTTCTGTACAACACACCTTTAGAATCTCCATCCAGGCATAGATTAAGGTTCAAAGTCATATTCGTTCCATAGAGTGACACAATCGAGATTGACAAGCCGACAAACATGTGATACAATTTTTTTTTCAAATAAAGATTTGCCTAACTAAATGTACCATGCTCTAAGATTTTCACACATGCTACACACCCCTCACAATTAATCACTCCTGTTGGTTTCACTAATGACAGAAAAAGATGTGCTATTAACTTTGTCACTCAAGACCAAGTATTGATTCATGTGAATATATGTTTTTATGTTAATTATGACAAAAAGTACCAGATCGTCCGGCAATTCGTACGGTATGTGTAGTTTCACCATTTACTATGTGTAAATAGAGTTTGCTTAACAGTTGTGTGACAAAAGGACTATGAAAACAAGTAACAGTTGTATGTATTTCAATGAAAATTTGAATATAAATATACAACAACAAACGAGAAATAACAACGGTGAAAACAAATGACAAAGACATATCAGTTGTGATTTGATGTCGACAAATAACAAGAATCAGATAGCCGACAATTTCATGAGAAAACAATGTGAAAACAGTTATAACAATGTGAAAATAGGTAAGTCTAGTTGAGTCCGTTAGTGAGAAAGTACAATTCAAAACCGTAATTCGGTATTGTTTTAGAATAATAAACTGATAGTGTGTTTGCGTGGGTGACGATTCGCACAAACATATCTGTGGGTAACGATAACTGAAAAGTAGAGAACAAAAGCTAGAAAGTAAAGCCATTGTATTGTTCGTTCGGGTGACGATTCGAACGAATACGCGTGGAGGTGATACGATCTGACGTAACGTTAAAAATAAACGTTTTTGAAACAATAAAATTAGAAAAATAAATTTAAGAAATTTATTAGGAATTTCAAACTTAACAAGGTATAAATAAAACTATTTTATTTAAAGTACGAAAAATACACGTTACGTTTCATAAGCGCAAAGTAAACGTAAAACCGAACAACTGAACGAACCTGAACTTATCCAGGGTATAAAATACCTTAATTTTTCAATCTTCCCCATTAAAACACTCACCCACCTCTCTCTCTTTAAAATCCCGCTCAAGCTCTCTCGCTCTAGAATTCTTACTCAAAATCAACAAGTTACCCTCTCAAACATTCACCAAATAGTGCAATCTTGGTATCAAATCGAAGCTCTAGACATTCCCCATATGAAGTTACAAAGGATCGGCCCTATCTCCATCTCAAACTCCTGAAATTTTAGTGAGAAGGTTCGGATTTTTAGGGTTTTCTCCAAAGCTGACAAAAACCGAGGCTTTAGTCGGTTTTAAACACCCCTTTTCGACCCACACACTTTCTAAACGAGTTTTCGCACATATACCCACTCAAAATGACTATATAGTCGACTAAAAATCGAAATCGCCGCCTGGCATGGCTGAAACCTGTTTCGGGTGAATGGCTCATAAGAATGAGGCACTCATTCTTATGAAGTCATACAAATGAGCCACTCATTCGTGTGAACACTCATTAGCAAGAGTCATTCGTGTGAGCTACTCATTCGTGTGAACACTCATTAGCATAAGCCATTCGTGTGAACACTCATTAGCATGACTCATTTGTATGAATGGTCATTAGCATGACTCATTCGTATGAATGACAATTAACATGAGTCATTCTTATGAATATCACAAGAATGAGTCATTTTCACTACACGAACTCAGTTAACAACTCAAACTATAAAAAGAAAAATCAAGTAAGGGATCATAGCTCATATAACGTTAAATCAAACACATGATTGTGAATACAACATCAGTACGAAAACAGTGAGCGCGTGCATTTCTTGAGTCTTACTCAACCACTACAGCAACAATGTGAGTTCATATGCCCCTTTTCTAATCTTTTGATTTTAAATGTGGGGCTGGGAAACATGCTAACTATTTTAAATTATTAAAAGTTTTAGTACATTATTCAAACATCATGGGATTTAGATAATAAAGATGTTATCTTTATTATCATACTTTATTCAAGATCAATGTGTATGCTTGTGTGTGCATTAACAACAATGACAATCAAGGATGTTTCATGATAACATAACTTCATGAATTCATCTAAACATTTAAATAACTCAAGTTAAACAAGATTTGATCTTATAACATTTTGTTATTTAAAATTAGATATCAATGAGATAACATGAGACAATTACAAGTGATAACAAGAATGATAATCATGATAATGTAATTTCATGATGATAATATCATTCACCACATGTACTAACATTGTGTAATAAGACTAGTTCTTATAACACTTTGTTAAAGACTCTGGGAACACATAACACTGAGAACAGATGACACTGAGACAATGACAATGGGAGAACACATAACAACAACAAATTACTATTAAGACTGTTTGTTTTAT
Organism: Mikania micrantha; assembly: GCA_009363875.1. Classification (NCBI taxonomy): domain Eukaryota; kingdom Viridiplantae; phylum Streptophyta; class Magnoliopsida; order Asterales; family Asteraceae; genus Mikania; species Mikania micrantha. Next base: position 92,541,562 of record CM018692.1, read on the forward strand.
ATCACAACAATCATGTGTTCATGAGTTCATGTATAGTCGTAAGTCCCTTCAAGAAAATCGTTTACCACTGATTTAGTGCGACTAAACCGATGATAGCGTAGTGGTACCATAGGTTTGACAAACCGTCGGCGAGTGAGGTCGGTAAGTTAATCGTAACATTTTCAGTGGCCGGTATCGTATGACCGCTAACAGGGCTGCATCAATCAGGTTTGGTAAACGAAACATGGTGATATTAATCTGCAGACACTAATTGTACTAAATCCTTCCTTTCTATTAACTGGTAGACTGAGGAATTAATTTCTCTCATGTTGTAATACTGGTAATAGATTCGTTGAAGGCACTGATTCTTTGGAGACTACAAATGGGATAGAGGTAAATTGGATGCATTGTGGTCTGATTACATGAGAACCACAATGGATCCTATTTAGGCTATATACATTCAAGATTGTGAACAATATCAATGAGTTAACTGTCACTCCTATTATTAGAAGTGAATTATAGTTAACCCTATAATTGAGAGAACACTAATAAGGATAAGATTAAATTAATCTATTTTTCTTAAAACAATAAGGGGTTACCATAACTTAGGTCATGGTAATTTATTCCCTTCAAAACATTATTATTTTATACATATAACACTGTGGGATGAGAACACATCATATGCGATTAACAGGTTGGATGCCAAATGAGACAAACACAATGTGAGATGAAAATGGGTATCCATAGTTGCATTACAAGTGGTATTGAATTCAGTCAAGTATGTGGTGGGCTGGCGGCTTCATTCGTGATACATATGCCCTATATATAAGCATGCTTGACATGGATGATACTCTATTTGTAAGGGTAACTATGGAAATGACATTGGTGAGATAAGATATGATAATAACAATAAGACTTGTGTGTGACACAATGACATGCGAATGACAAATTACACATGTTTTCAATTTCCAAACTTATGAACTCACCAACCTAGTGTTGACTTGTTTTAAATGCATGTTTTCTCAGGTGACGAACATGTTTAGTCACCAGACAAAGGATGCATTACGTAGTGGAGTTTTATAGTGGACCTAGCTACATTTTTTGTGCATAACTTTTGATGACATATCTTGTGAATCACTTTTGTAAATCTTGTGCAGATACAAGATAGAAACTCTTTGATTCTTTTGGATGGATTTACTTAGTTAAATTATGAACGTGACACATGTAATTTAACTTTGTAATTCTATACCAATGTCATATTAGCATTTCTCATTTATATATCATGTGCCATGTAAACAATCTAATCATTTCAATTATCACAATGATATCGCGCCCCGGGAACCTTCCACCTGACGGGAAAGTCGATCCAGCCTGCCTGCTCGGGGTGTGACATCAATCATGTCTCCACCACTATACTAAATAATGCACCAATCAAATGTATTTTTGGGCTTTTTGGCTTTGGATATGGGAGGGATATAGGTTATTTATTGGGTTAATATGATGAAGAATCTGCCTAAAAAATTTAGACTTAGACCAATAACACTTGTATTGATATATCACAATGTCTTTTATTCTACCACGAACCTTTTTTTCTTTTTTTTCACATACTTGGATTCTCATGAACACTTTCCAAAGCATTTAACTTTTTACGCTCAGCCATTGGGTGGAACAAATAAAGGGAGATTTCTAGAAACAAAGCGTAGGCTCAAAAATGGCTAACTAGGGGAAATAAACATATTTATAAACGGGTTAAAGGAAAATTTGGTGTAATCCTAATGCCTTATCATTTCAGTGCAATTATTTACTTAAGGTTTCAGCATGGATCAAAACACACAAGTTCTATCACATTCATCACATACGAGTAACCCTCAACAACTAAAATTCATGTCACAGATATAATTACTCTAAGGCTCAAAATCTCACATATATATGGAGGAATCATGTTAACGACATGCAACATATGCTATTACCTTAAAGCATGCTATTCTTAATTAGGCATCTCTTTCCATTTTTCTCAAAAAAAACATTTGTCAGCAACACTCTCATGAAACTTAAAGGGACAACCATGACTGAGAACCTCTCTCTCTTTCTTGGTAAGTATTCATTAGTGCATTGAAAATTAAGTTTTTATGTCCAATCAAGTTCACTCAAAAACAACATATTTTGAAAATTTTGAAAAAATTTTGAAGTTCTAAAAATTTGTGAAGTTTTCCGGTTTCTCTCTCATCCCCACACTTGAGATACATTGTCCTCAATGTTAGGTGTACTTTAAAATTTAACCCCAACCATGCAATCAACTCTTCAAAACCATCAACCCATCTTGACCTGTAAATCTCCATGTGTCTTCCCCATACTTATTTCCATCAATGATTGTGGCAGGACTCAACAAAAAAATTAATTAAATGCGAAAACACATAAAAATAAGCAAACAAACTAAACAAAATTAAAACAAACACATAGGTTGCCTCCTATGCGGCGCTAAGTTTTGTTTACGGTCGTTAGCTAGACAATACCCACTACAACTCAAGTTGGCCTGAAAATGCTATCACATGCTGCATATCCCACTAAATTAAGCTTTCGTGACTCAGTTAAATCTTCCCAAGTTTCCCAGTTGGGTCCAAACATATTTAAACTTACCTGTTCTTGATCAAACTCAAGGGATTTAGCTTTCTTCTCATTATTCACCCTTCTACATTTTGGTATCCACCCATCATCTTTTGATACCCTTTTCTTCTCAACATCTTTATCTTCCTTGGGTTGTTCTTCCTTTGCTACTTTAGACTTGTGCAACACATAACACTCCTCCTTGGTATTATCTTCCTTAGAAAGGAAGTCACACCTGTCAGCAATGTTTGCTTTTGAGCATTCATCCTTAACAAGAGGGTTAGTAGCAATATCAAACATGTTAATCTGCTTTTCCTGGCCACCAAACCTTAATCCTACAGTCCGTTGGTACAATCAATCATAGTATGTGTTGTGGCCAGAAAAGGTCTACCCAGAATGACTGTAGGATGCGTGTCTTTGGCACTTTCAGTACTATCTAAAACCAAAAAATCAATTGGGTAGTAAAAGTTTTCCACCTTCACAATCACATCAGATAACATTCCCCTAGGAAGTATAGATGTCTGATTAGCTAACACAACAGTAGTGTCAACTTTCTGTAGAGGACCAAAATCATATTGGTAATACACACTCCTTGGGAGAATGGTAACACATGCTCCCAAATCCAACAATGCCTGATCAATTTAAAAATTCCAATTTGTATAGCAATCAGAGGCATTCTTGGATCTGGAAGGTTAGGTGGCAATTCACCTGACAAACGACACATGTATTCATTGTTAACTCAACTTGATTTGGTATCTTCTGATGTCGTTTTTTAGTGCACAACTGTTTCAAAAACTTAACATGGGCACACACTTTCTTTATATCATCAAGCAATGGTAAATTAATTTTAACTTTTTCAAAAATTTCCCTCCTCTTATCTCGAGATGGGTCATCTTTTTTCAAATTAAGTACATTCATACCTTCCGTTAAAAGAGTACTTACAGCATTGACATGCAGTTTCTTTAAGCTTGAACCTTGATGTTCTGGATTCACCTGTGTGTCACGTGGAAGTGTTCCATGATTTCTTCTCGCCAGTTCCTCTACCATCTGTCCGACCTGCTTGTTCAAAGGATTGAACGCCTTGTCACGCATCTCATTTTCCTTCTTCATCTCTTTCAACATCTCAAATATTTCAACTAGATTTGAAGTTTCAGAATTAGATGTTGGTCCACCTTGCTGTGGAGGTTGGTACCTATAGTTTCTTGGAGACCCTTGTTGTTTATTCCCTTGATATGGCTTCTGGTAACCTCCTTGATTGTTGGAAACTTGGAAGTTTTTATTCATTTGATATGCAGTGTTACCATACCAGAGGTTGGGATGGTTGCGTAGTCACAGATGGTAAGTGTTGGAATTCATGTCTCCATACACTTGATTAACTTCCTCAGTTGGACTAAACTGAATTGAGCATTGACTTTCCTTGTGCCCCATCTCTCCACATCCACCATACACTCTAAAAACATTTTCTGACGTAGTGTTTCCCTTTCCCAATCCTGTTAACTTAGACATCTTTTGTTCCATCACTTCTAATTGTTCCTCATTTAACTGTTCAGATGCACCATTAACCGACTCATGCTTTGACCTTTTGTTAGATTGTTCTAGTCTTTTTGATGTAGCACTCATTCATTCAAGCATGTCCCAATCCACTTGCACAAGATTGTACAAAAATGTCCCGTTACTTTAGGAGTTAAAATCCCTAATGTCTTCAGATGAAATTCCATCATAGAATGCAACCAATAACTCCCACATGTTAATCTCATGATGTGGGCATTTTCTCAACATATCCTTAAATCGAGTAAATGCTTCATGAAACAATATATTCTCCTCCCTTTTTCTTGAAATTCCTAATGGCAGCTTGGGCTTCAGTTGTCTTCTTCATAGTGTAGAACTCACTCAAGAATTGTAGCTGCATTTCTACCCAAGTGTAGATGCTAGCTGCTGGTAGTGTAGAGAACCACTCCTTAGCCCTATCTTTCAGACTAAAAGGGAATAAGATTAGCTTGACTTTATCTGCTGAAAATCCTTGGCCACCCATAACTCTATAGAATTGTTGAAACTCTTGCAAGTGTTGATATGGTTCTTTAGTGGCTTTTCCATGGAATGTGGGTAAGGATGACAACACTGCTGGTCTAACTTCAAAAGATCTACGATGCCTAACAGGTGTAATTACCGGTGGCGAATTGGTAGACAAAGCAGGACTAGAGTGAGTAATTGCACCTTGTGCATGTGCCATACCATGATTGTAACTCATTGGCACTCCCATGTTTGGAGGAGGCATAGGAATTCTAGGCCCATAATTTGGATTATGAGGTCTTGGTTGCCTGTTGAAACCTTGCTTTAGTGGATTACCATATTGTGGTTGTTGATGGAAGCCATAACCCCCTTGATTTAATGGTTGTGGATTGATTGGGTAAGGGTTATGCATTTATGGTTTTGGTTGTGGATATTCGTAAGGATCCTCATAAGCAACATTGGCATTCTGTAAATTGTAATCATCACCATTCAGACCATCATCCCAATCCTGGACTGTTCTCATCACTTCCTATTGTACCATGGTGACTACCTCCTCTCAAAGTATTTCTCTCAGTCATGTTGGTATGGTGATCATCATTAGGAGGTATATTATGGAATTGATTTTGTGGTTGAGCAATGGGTTGAACAGGTGGTGGTGGTGGGTTTGGATTCCCTTGTGGGTTACCAAAATCCTCAAACCTTGGTGGATCAGGTAATGGATTATTAAGGGGTATTCCATTGCCAAATGTTGTTGAATGCTTGGAGATGCGAGTTCTGTTCGGTGGAGTACTTGATTCCTACGAGCAGTGCGTTCAATTTCTGGATCGAAATTCAGTGGTGAAGATCTTCCATAATACCTAGAATGCATGCAATCCTGAAAACACCTGCACACTAACACAACCCATGTAATAAATCTGACAAATAACAAAATAAAAATGTAATTGAAAGTAATTTGCGCACAACTCCCCGGCAACGGAGCCAAAATTTGATTTGTGTTGAAGTACCAACCAAAAATAAGAGTTTAACACTCCAGTCCTATTACCCAAATTAGATAGGGAAGTGGGGTATCGATCCATGAAGAGTCAAGTGGAAACTACTTTCGCAAACAAATTAATTAGGTAATTTTTGTTTAAAAGTAAACTTGAAAAGGTTTGAATTTAGGTTTTAAATGGAAAACAATTAACTTGAATTAAAAATAAACGAATTGAAACAAAAAAGTTTTAAACAATAAATGAAAAAGGCGATCACTCTGGGTTTCACATTAGTGAGACAACTTGGTTTGCATGAACTTGTTACATGGGAACCACATAGACATGATTCATACTTAAATTGATAAACATATATGATTTTGGAAATAAAATAATGATCTTTGTTAGGACATTTTGTAATAGTTTGCTTTTCAAAATGTATAAGTTTATATAGGGTTTGCTAAGGTTCGTCTGGCCCACGAACCTAGGCAAGGTTTTGAAAAGGTTCGATGAACCTATGGTATGTCTTGTACAGGTTCGTCCAGCGAACCTCAAGGTTCGTCTGGCGAACCTATGGGTTCGGCTATGTTCGTTTGACTATTGTGTATATATAGCAGTTTTGTCTATCAGGTTTGGAACTTTGTGTGTGTGTGACAGATCTGAGAGTGAGAGAACCTCTGTGTGATATTGTATGAATTGTGTGTTCAAGTTTCATTTCATTGTAATCAGTTTGTGTAGATTAATGAAATGATATGTTTATATAAATGATTGTATATCTTTGATTCATATAGATCTTATCTAGATTCCTCATAGATTTGATTGATAATAGAATTCCGTTGATCGATCAAGAGCTAATCTTCAAATAGCTTATCTATAGTGGTATCAGAGCATTGGAGGAGTTCTATACAAGTCAATTGAAGATTATCAATCATTTTGAAGATCAAGAAATCAAGAGATGGCTTAAATTTTTATTTTCTTAGTATTTGATTGCTTTGTTGACCGTGTTATCATTATCTGCTGCTTTGGTATATCAAAATTCAGAAATTTATGGCTGAAATTTGTAGATTTTGAAGGTTTCTTCTTGAAATTTTGAAGGTTTCCCCTCCAAAATTTTCAAATTTTATAGACAGGTTCATGACCCGAACCTTGGGATATCTCAGGTGTTGTTTGAAGCAAAGGTTCGCTGTAAAAAGTGATTTTTTTTAGGTTCGTGTAGAGATTTTGAGGAGGTTCGTCTCAAGGTTTGTCTACTGCTGAGGTTCATTTGATTAGGGTTCGTTTGACTAAGGTTCCTTGGTTCAAGATCTATTGAAGAGGTTCGTTGGTCAAGGTTTGTCTCAGGTTCGTTGGATAAGGTTCGTGAGATCAAGGTTTGTCTCAGGTTCATGAGATAAGGTTCATGGAGATCAAGGTTTGGAGAAGGTTCATCTGTCATTTAGGTTCGTGAGGTTAAAATTTCAAAGAAGGTTCGCTGATAAAAATTCAGAACCATGGATGATATGTTTGCTGTTGTTGCTAATCAAAATCCTAAGATACAAAGTATTTTGATTAGTGAAGCTGAGTCAGGAAGCACAAATAAAGTACCCAAACTACTTGATTTGACTGATTATGAAAACTGGAAAGGTCGGTTTGAGACACATCTCAATGGTACTGACACAAATCTTTGGGAAAGAATCTTGTCACCATATGAACGACCAAAAGTGATGGGAACACATCTTGATCAAACTCTTGATAGATTGGATGTTGAACAATGAAAGAAATATGATTCTGAAAAGAAAGCATATTGGATGTTGAGTCAAGCAATTCCTAATCAGATTCTTCATCAATTTGATGAACATAAAACTTCATATGGTTTATGGAATGCGTTAAAGGAAAGAATTGAGGGAAACACCAAACTCAAGAAGATAAAAGCCACTGATTTACGCAAAGAGTTTGAAAATTTCAATTATATTGGAAATGAAAGTCTTGAAGCTTTAATAACCAGATATAGACATTTGTTGACTGAAGTTCGTAAGTGTGGAATTGAGTATACAGAAGAAGAGAAAATAGATTGTTTTGCGAATGCTTTGCCTGAAAGATGAAATCATTGGTGTTGATTTTGAGAGAAAATCTACCTAGAATGACACTGGTTTAGTTTATCTAGAATTTGGAAGAACAGGAAATGAAAGATAAAAGAAAAGCAAGAAGAGTTAATGTAACACAAGATCCTTCACTTTATGGTGCATCTGTGTCTACTCCTCATGTTTCTTCTGCAAAAATTCAAACAACTTTTGTTTCAAGTACTGCTAATCGTACTTATGTACCATCTGCATCTGCAAAATCAAGTTAATCTTATTCTATGAATGAGAATAAATTTGACTCTTCATCAACTCCAATTCAATTGAATACAACCAATTTGTGAAAAATAACTGTGGAGGTTGTCAGAGACCATATGTCAATATTGTCATGTGTTGTCAGTGCCTATGATGAACAGATAGTTGGAAAGATTGGAAATTCAAATCTTACTTTTGAAGATTATGAGCAGATAGATGATGATGAGATGGAACTGATTGATACTCAGTGGGCTTTGGCTAGTGCAATAAGAAGATTCAACATATATGAGAAGAAAACTGGAAAGAAGTTTACTTTCGATAGAAACACAAAGTTTGGATTCAGTCCAAAGGCTACACAATGTTACAATTGTGGTGAGTTGGGTCATTTTGCTGGAGAGTGTAAAAATCCAAAGAAGCAAGGAAACTTGAATACTTTCAAGCCAAAAGAAGCTTATCAAAAGAAAAAGGAAAAGCCTGAAGAATCAACAAAAGCTTTAGTCAGTCACTCAGATGAAGGATATGACCGGGGAAAACAATATGATGATTTAATGGGCGCATTCATGGCTTCTCTGGATGAAGAAACAAGCAAGGGCAAAGAAAAGGCTGAAGAGGTAAATAATGATCTTTTAGAGATCATTGAAAAGTTGAAAGAAATGAATGCTCAATTGACTGCTGAACTGGTCGAGTGCACTGAAGCTAACAAGAAGTTGATTTCAAGAGAAAAAGCTTTTGATAAAAAGATCATTGATTTAGGAAAAGAAAATGAAGAATTAAAAATTAAAGTTTTGCAAAATAATCATGCAGTTTCTGTGCATCTCGAGTCAGTACAAAAGTTACAAGTTGAATTGTCAGCAGCAAGAGTAGAAGCAGAAGTGAATAAGAGCAAGATAGAGAATTATCATAATTCTCAGTATGCTATCGATTACTTTGCTGCTATGCAGAGATCATCGAATGATACTACTGGCGTAGGTTTTCATGCTGGACCACCTCCTTCAAGTTATGTTCCTAGACCACAAATTGATCCAAATTTGGAAGTTCATCCTGTTTCTTTGAATGAACATGAGTCTGAACAAGTTGTTGAAAATGCTGGAGGTTCATCTTCTGATGAAAAGGTGTCACTTGACAGTGATGCTCCAATCATTGAAGATATCACTGAGTCAGAATATTCATCTGATATTTTGAGACAAAATGGTTACCAAGTTAAAAATGTTGACAAAATGAGTTTGAAATCTTAGAAGTCAAAAGCTGTGATTAAACAAGTTGAGAAGGTGGTGCTTAAAACCACTCAAGTTCCAAACCAGTGATTAAAGCCAAATCAACCACTACTCTTAAACCGATTGTGTATGTTAAATCATCTAATACACATCAAGGAAAGTCTAGTGGAAATTTTCAAAAGAAAAATGTAGTTTCTAAATTGGTTGAAAAGGTGGATTTTTTCTTTGATAATTTTGGAGTTTGACATAAAGTAAAATCAAAGACTTTTCAAAATCAAATAAATAATTCAAAAACAAAATCAACTGGTTTGAGAAACAAAATCTCATTTGCAAAGGTTGTTTCAAAATCTTTCAGTTCATCAAAGTATTATGATGAACCCACACCAAAGAATCATTTGAAAGATAGAAAATGTTACTGATGTGGTAATTTTGGTCATTTAATTGCTAATTGTGATTCGGATTTCAGTTCAACTGATTGTAGCAGTTTTAAGTCTTTTTCACCAAGAGAAAAACGAAAGTGTTTTATTTGTTGTGGTAGCTAATTGTCCAAATAACAAAATCAGAAAGAGTTCTGATGAGGAGTGTTGGGTGAATGGTTCAGGTGGAAGTCCTAGGAGAATTAGACCTAGTGAAGATGAGATGAGAGTTCTTCGAAAATTCAATCCTGATTGTTTTTGGGTGAAAGAAGAAAATAATCAAAAGAAAAGAGTTTTTGAGAATAAAAGAAATGTTAAAAGGATTGTGAAAATTGTCACATCATCTGATGATGATTCTTTTTAAAATGTATCTTCAAAATCATTTTCAAATCAACATTTTAAATCAAAATCATTTTGAAAACTTCAAAACAGGTCAGGTGATGAAGTTTCTAGGAAAGAAGATGATAAAAGTGACGATGGGTATTCGATCAGGTCATCACAAAAGAATGGAAGAGGTCCATTCTGGGAGACTCGACGCCGAAATGGCGGGGGTCATCCCTTTTGAATACTGACAGGTTGTTTTAATTTATTGTGCAGGTTGCATCCATGGGCCATATCAATAATCGTTGGATTGTTGATAGTGGATGTGTAACACCCCGACCGATGGCGGAAACGTCGGGCTGCCACGAGGGATACGTATATTGTTCATAAGCTCGTGGGCATCTAAATAAATCATCACATATCAATTAAATCAACCAAATTAATTACATCAAAAATCATGTTCATCATGATTTAGTTACAGTAATTACACAAAAGATATAGCTAAATTGACTAAACTCTAGTCTTTAGAAATCCAGTTAATTTAGCTAAGTCCAAGACCCTAAGTGATGATGTCCAAAAGATGTAGAGCTATCATGCCCTACCTACTTCTCCTCGTTCCGTGAAACATGTAGAAAATCAAGTGTCAACTACGAAATAGTTGGTGAGAAATCATAAGTTTGTATGTTTCAAAAATATTTATAAAATTGTTTATGAAAGTTTATAATTTTCCGAGAAAATCCACATGTGCACCTGCGAGATAATCCAACACTGCCAACACACAAACACAAGCACAACAATCACATAATCCAAATAACTACAAATAGTCAATCACATATATACAACCAATCTCAACCAATCACAAATAAATCAATAATCAATAATCACCATAATCATCTCAATATAAGTTACCGCGAAGGACCTCAGTCAACTCAATCAACAACGGAATCATCGCGGAGAACCTCAGTCAACTCAACCAACGATATTCCTATAAGTGTCAATACATGCACTAACGAGGACTTAGTCAACTCAACCAATAGTGGAATCACAGCGGAGGACCTTAGTCAACTCAATCAACGGCAATTCAATCATTGCGGAGGACCGAAGTCAACTCAATCAACAATGACTCACGGAATATGCAATCATCCATATCAATCCATAATCAATAATAATTCAATAATATGAATATCATATTGATAAACCAGGTGTCACCCATGTGTTATCAAACTAATATTTTTAAATCCGGTATACATGTTCCACCTCCGAGTTTAAAAGAAAAATGATTTAAAAAGGAGGTTATGAGAACTCACCTGAATTCTTTAAATTTCGATGTTGTGTAGTATGCACGCTCACGTATGTGAAATCAAAAGCAACTCAACAATCTGTAATTATCGCGTGTTTCGTATTCATAAGTATATGCGTTTCATTTAAATCAAGTGTCTATAAGTGTTTACTTTTATCATTAAGTGTTTCGTTAACTTAGTTTATTAAATCTAAGTTAAAAAAATTTCCCAATATTGTATAAATGTTCATCATTAAAATATAGTTTAGAAAAAGGGGGTGATCCTTATAATCTTCATACATGCATGGGTATACATAATTTCCCATGATCTTTGATTTACCCTTAACCTTAGTTCAAAACCTAGGCTTGACATCACCTGGGATCAGCGAACCTATTGGCAGAAACCCTAGGTTCGAGCTAGCCATTAGGTTCGGCCTCTTTAAGTTAGCAACCCTTAGGTTCGTGGGTCAAGGGTTCGCATCACATGGTTCGTCCATCTCAAGTTCAGCAAATTCGCGACACTTAGGTTCGTAGCCAACTGTGAGGCCCCGAAACCGGGCGCCTCGCAGAGGTTGGTTTTCATCATAACACATAGCTCTTAAACTAAAAACTTTCATAATCATGCAGCGGAAATGTAAACATAGTTTGATAAATAGAAATCAAGAATGTGTCTGTATCAAAAACATATCGAATTGCCAAAACCAACCGATCGTCTGGATTGATGCCCGAGCTCCATGCCTGCTCTTATCATAGCTTTAACTTGACATACATGCTAAATCAAGTCAGCTTACGCTGGTGAGTCCTAGTTTTCATAAAACATCATAATAGTTTAGTGAGTTAAACATGTTAACATGAAAGCATCAGTTTATACACATAAACCTTAGCACATAACCATTTTATCATCGTAGCCATGTAACCATCGTCATCATCAAAACCACTGTCATTAACATGAGCAATGGGTTTATGCCGGCACAAGGCTCCATGTTTATAGTCCGATCGACTCTTACCATGTTTATAGCCCGATCGGCTCCGTGTTTATAGCCCGATCGGCTCCGTGTTTATAGCCCGGTCGGCTCCATGTTTATAGCCGGGTCGGCTCCATGTTTATAGCCCGGTCGGCTCCATGTTTATAGTCCGATCGACTCTCATGTTTATAGTCCGGTCGACTCCATGTTTATAGCCCGATCGGCTCTTACCATGTTTATAGTCCGATCGACTCTCATGTTTATAGTCCGGTCGACTCCATGTTTATAGCTCGATCGGCTCTTACCATGTTTATATCCGGTCGACTCAATGTTTATAGCCCGATCGGCTGTTCATACCTTGATGTGTTCAGGTCATCATTCATACTTACCAGTACAAGTACTAGTACATCATACATACATATCCTATAACATGTATAGGAATTCATCATAACATTCTATCATCACATACATAGCATGCAAGCATCATAGCATATTATCATACATCATGGCATCATGTAATGCTAGCATCATTTCCTCATTCATACATCATGGCATCATATTTTCATATCATGCTAGCATATAATCATTCAACATTCATGCATCCTAGTATTCTAGGACCTCGTCATAGCATCTATTAACTATTGTCTTAGTTAACATCATAATGCATGCTCTCATTAACATGTTATGTCATCATAACTCATTTGCCATGCACGTATCATACCTTAGCATATTCCCAGACACATTTCATCATGTGTAATACATATTCATACATACATCATCATGGCATAACATCATTCATTAATCATCATAACACAATAATATAACATAACAATAAGCATGTATGCCAGCCCAAAACAGTAAGTGTAAATAGGGCGTCTAGAACTCACCTGATAGTAGTTTCCTGTTTCCTTAGCCGAACTCCTTAGCTAGGCCTTAAGAACCTACATCAGTTACATCGTCTCATTACATTACATTACATTATGTTCTTAGACTTATTCTAAGTCCCCATCACTACTACCTTCCCCTTTCTAACTTCCAGTTCTCGAAACTTGGCTAAGTATTCGAAACCCTTGAAGTCCATTAAGTTCCATGTACACGACATCCATGAATACTAGAAATACTAGTGTACACGAAATATCCACATACTCGAACTCCCGGGTGTACCCGAACATCCATGTGTACTCGAAACTAGGGTACACGAACCCAGTGTATTCGAAACTGTTGTACTCGAAAAGTGGGGTTTCGAGTACTCCCTTGTGCATATTTTTCGTGTACACATCTTTTGGTCATACAACATGTCGAAAATAAATCTAAGATCATGGGAAGCTAGTAATAGGTTCCTTAGGTTGTTACCAACGCACTGGAACCTCAGAGTTTCGAACTTTATGCATAAAGGTGTGAGTTTATGCATAAGTTCACTTCTATCTAACAATCCTAACTTTTGTATAAAAATCGTAACTTTTATACATAAACCACTTAATTGATGATAAAGGATCACTCTTGTATATTCCCGTGCGTTTCCTCCTTTGTTTGGTCGATCAAAACTCGATTCTTGATGTTCTTGAACTTCAACTTCGAGTACTCAAGAGAAACTGTGCTTCCAGCCAAAGGTTGTCACATTTCCCAAGGCACTCCTATTTATAGGCAGTGATTGGTAATCGAAATTGGGAAATTCTCGATCACTAATTTTGAGTACAGTGTACTCGAAATCCCATATCGAGTACACGAACTCGAGACCTTAACTTTATTATTTATTTTCCTTCAAGCTTATTATCCGTTACCCAGTCCTAAGTTCAAATAACTTGTGTTTAGAAAATTTGGGATGTTACAAGTCTCCCCTCCTTACAATAGGTTTCATCCCGAAACCTGCCTTGTCACACATCGAACAAGTGAGGATACAACTTTCTCATCTCGTCTTCCGTTTCCCATGTCGTGTCTGAACCCTTCCGATGCTTCCACTGAACTTTGACTTGATGAACCGTTTTATTCCGTAGCTGCTTTTCCTTTGTATCCACGATCGCGACTGGTTCTTCGATGTAGTTCAGTCGGTCATCTACCTCAATGTCATCCAAAGGAACATGTGCTTGTTCGTCTGCCAGACACTTCCTAAGATGTGACACGTGGAAGGTAGGATGAATCCCGTTCAGCTCCTCTGGTAGGTCCAGTCGATACGCGAGTTTCCCTACACTTGCCTTTATCTGAAACGGTCTGATGTACCTCGGACTCAACTTTCCTCGCCTTCTGAATCGAATGATTCCCTTCCATGGTGATACTTTCAGCAACACTCGATTGCCAACATCAAACTCGATCGGTCTTCGACGCTTGTCAGCATAAGACTTTTGGCGATCTTGCGCAGCTTTTATACGTGCTTTTATCACCCGTAACTTTTCTGCCATATCAATTACTGTAGCTTTATTTCCCATCTCTTTCTGTCTAACTTCTCCCCAGCATACCGGGGTTCTACATCGTCTTTCGTACAACGCCTCGTATGGGGGCATTCCGATGCTAGAGTGGTAACTGTTATTATACGAAAACTCCACCAATGGCAAGTGGTCATCCCAGCTACCTCCAAAATCGATAATGCACGCCCTAAGCGTATCCTCCAACGTTTGGATAGTCCTTTCTGACTGTCCATCTGTCTGAGGGTGGTAGGCAGTACTAATGTTAAGTTTCGTTCCCATAGCACCATGAAACTGCTTTAATCTGGAAGTAAACCTCGTATCTCGATCTGACACAATGGAGACAGGAACTCCATGTCGGGTCACAATCTCTTTCACGAACAACTCAGACAACCTTTCGGACGTATACGTTTTCCTGATAGGAAGGAAGTGTGCACTCTTTGTCAGTCGGTCCACAATCACCCATATGGTATCATGTCGTTTAGTTGTTCTCGGTAGCTTGGTGATGAAATCCATGGTGATGTGTTCCCATTTCCATTCAGGTACCTCAAGAGGTTGCACATATCGGTAGGGTTTCTGATGTTCAGCCTTCACTTGCGCACAAGTAAGGCACCTATTCACGTACTGCATCACATTAAACTTCATGCCCGGCCACCAATAGTCTTTCCGAAGATCTTGATACATTTTCGTCGCACCGGGATGCACAGAATAACGTGATTTGTGGGCTTCATCTAAAATCCTCGATCGAATGTCCCCATTTCTAGGCACCCACATACGACCGAATCGTATCTTTATACCATGGTCGTTGTCTTCCAAGTTATTGACTTGTCCGAAGACACGTTCAAAATCCACATTCTCTTCTTTCAATCCCTCCTGTTGCGCCTGCTTGAGCTTGTTCAGGGAGTCTGGCGTTATCACCAAACTATACGATTTTACCCGTATGGCAGGATGATCCGTCTTGCGACTCAAAGCATTCGCTACCACATTGGCCTTTCCCGGGTGGTATAAAATATCACAATCATAATCCTTTAACAGCTCAAGCCATCGTCTCTGTCTCATATTCAAATCCTTTTGCTCGAAGAAGTACTTCAAGCTCTTATGGTCGGTATAGATGGTACTCCTTACTCCATACAAATAGTGCCTCCATATTTTCAATGCAAACACTACTGCGGCGAGTTCAAGATCGTGGGTCGGGTAGTTAGCCTCATGAATCTTAAGCTGGCGCGAAGCATAAGCTATCACCCTTCCCCTTTGCATTAGTACGCATCCCAACCCTTATCATGACGCATCGGCATACACAACAAGATCATCATTTCCATCCGGCAGTGCTAGAACAGGAGCTTGGGTAAGTTTCTCCTTTAGCACTGAAAACGCTAGTTCTTGGTTTGGATCCCATTCGTACTTTACGTCTTTCTTTGTGAGCTTCGTCAGTGGCGTCGCTATCTTGGAGAAGTCCTGAATAAATCTCTGATAATAGCCAGCTAAACCAAGAAAACTGCGTACTTCAGTCGGTGACTTCGGAGGGCTCCATTTAATAATCGTTCAACTTTAGCTGGATCTACCATAATGCCTTCTGGGTTCACCACGTGCCCCAGAAACTGTACCTCTCGTAACCAGAAAGCGCATTTGGAAAATTTAGCATAAAGTTTCTCTTTCCTCAGGATTTCCAATACCTCACGTATGTGGCAAGCATGGTCTCCCTCGTTCTTTGAATAAATCAAAATATCATCAATAAACACTATCACCGATCAGTCCAGCATCGGTCGACATACTCTGTTCATCAAATCCATAAATGCTGCGGGAGCATTCGTCAATCCAAACGACATAACGATAAACTCGTAATGTCCATAACGCGTACGGAAAGCAGTCTTTGGAATATCCTGCTCTCGAACTTTCAACTGATGGTAACCGGATCGGAGATCTATCTTTGAGAACTAGCTAGCACCTTGCAATTGATCGAACAAGTCATCAATTCTAGGTAGAGGATACCTGTTCTTTACGGTCAACTTATTCAGTTCCCTGTAATCGATACACATACGCATACTTCCATCTTTCTTCTTAACGAACAGCACCGGTGCTCCCCACGGGGAGACACTTGGTCGTATAAAACCTTTATCGAGGCGTTCTTGTAGCTGGGTCATCATTTCCTTCATCTAAGTTGGAGCTAGACGGTAAGGTGTTTTGGCAACGGGTTGTGCCCCTGGTACTAAGTCGATCTGGAACTCAATTTCCCGCTCAGGTGGTAATCCAGGCAATTCCTCAGGGAATACATCGGGGAAGTTACGCACCACAGGAACATCATCAATCGTCCTCGTATCATTACGTTCCTCAATCACATAGGCCAAGTAGGCACCGCACCCCCGCCTCATCATATCATCAGCCTTGATCATCGAAATGATTTTCGGTGTATACATCGTTCTATCACCATAAACCGTTACGGAACTCCCATCCATCGCACGTAAACATATCTTCTTTCGCCGACATACAATGTTAGCCTCATATTTGGCTAACCAGTCCATACCCAAAACTACATCGAAGCCTCCTAAGGTTATCAGAAACAATCGGACAGGGAAGCTATGACCTTCTATCTCAACATAACAATCATCAATAGCCTCAGTCACCCTGGTCATCTTACCAATAGCCGTCTCTACATCAAATACCTGATCTATCTTCTTAACATTCCTAGATAACCCATCACTGAAACTAGAAGACACAAAACTCATACTTGCACCATAATCAAACAATACAGAAGCAGGAATATTGTTGATAGAAAAGGTACCTGTGACCACGTCCGGGTCCTCAATAGCATCATCCTTTGTCATCATGAAAGGTCGTGCTTTAGCCTTCTGCTTCTCCCTTCATTTTTCTTCTTTCTTACCCAAACCCGAAGCATCGGCTCGTGGTTGCCTGCAATCCTTGGACAGATGTCCAATCCCATTACAGTTATAGCATCAAATCGTACCGGTACAGTTGGCTGAAAAGTGCCCCACCTTTCCACATCTGAAACATAAGTTTGTGCCCACACGGCACGGCCCAGAATGGCTTTTGCCACACTTGATGCATAGCCCAGTATCTTCCCGTTTCACCTTCTTTCCTGAGAACTTTCGTTGGTCTGTTCAACCCCTCTTAGTCCCGGAGGACTCCTTCACCCTTGCTTCTTCTCTAACTGGTTCAGCAGACATAACATCGTCCCAAACTATCCCACTGAGTTCAACAGTGGAGTCGAAGGTCTTGGAAGCATTGGCCTTGACATGAATTCTGACCTTTGGAGGCAAGCCCTCCATGTACAACTTCATCCTCCTTTCCTCAGTAGCAACTAGATGAGGCACAAGCCTCGCCATCTCATTAAATCGTGAAGTGTACTGCCTGTGGTTTAGACTCCCAGCTTTCAGTACCAGGAACTCTCTTTCAACTTTATCCAGCTCGTTCTTGGGACAGAACTGTTTAGTGACCAGTTCCTTGAGATCGTCCCAAGTCATCTTCTCCACATCAGCTGCAGCCTTGGACTGCTTAATGGTGTTCCACCAGTGAAGTGCCTCCTCGATAAAGGAGTGAGCTGCAAACTTGACAGCTTGATCAATTCGGCACTCACTAATGGAGATAATAGCCTCCATCGCAGAAATCCAGTGGCAGGTGGCCACAGCATCCTTCTTCCCATTGAAGGTCGGTGGGTTACATCCCTTGAAGGATTTGTAATCACAACCCTTCAATTTCCCAGACATAGAATCACTGCTCTTTGTCTCGAGGATCACAACATCCTCATCTTCCTTAGAGCTTTCCTTGGTTCCCTCAGACTTGTCCTTCAGAGTATCCTTCAGTGCCTTAACAATCAAGGCTGGTAGCTTCTCATCCATGATCTTGCAGACCTCATCAGAAATAGCCTTCACTACAATTGGCTCAAGAGTGAACTCTTCTTCATTCTCTGGTTGCTCGTTGTGCTCGTGGTCGTCCTCATTGACGGGTTCTTCATCCTCGACACGTGGTTCTTCAGGTTTTTGTGGTTGCTTAAGTGGTCTACCATTTTGTCCAGCTATCTAAAATTTCTACATAATGCAACAATTAATGAGTCAGTATAGGAGTCAGTTTAGCACGAAATAAGCTTTGTAAATCGTTAATGACGTTGATCAGGTGTTATTAACCATTTACCCAACTCATAGGCTCTAAACGTTTCCCATCCCATCTCCTCATCGTGCATGACATCTAACTACCTTTTTATCCTTACATCTACTTCTTAACTCGTACATACGCATTCGACTCGTGGCATCCGTTCATCCGTGGTTGGCAATCCGCATCACCTAATCCCATTCTCAGTTTAAGTCTTAGCATTTGGGATGCTAAAATCTCTCAAACTATGGCTTTGATACCAACTTGTGAGGCCCCGAAACCGGGCGCCTCGCAGAGGTTGGTTTTCATCATAACACATAGCTCTTAAACTAAAAACTTTCATAATCATGCAGCGGAAATGTAAACATAGCTTGATAAACAGAAATCAAGAATGTGTCTGTATCAAAAACATATCGAATTGCCAAAACCAACCGATCGTCTGGATTGATGCCCGAGCTCCATGCCTGCTCTTATCATAGCTTTAACCTGACATACATGCTAAATCAAGTCAGCTTACGCTGGTGAGTCCTAGTTTTCATAAAACATCATAATAGTTTAGTGAGTTAAACATGTTAACATGAAAGCATCAGTTTATACACATAAACCATAGCACATAACCATTTTATCATCGTAGCCATATAACCATCGTCATCAAAACCACTGTCATTAACATGAGCAGTGGGCTTGTGCCGGCACAAGGCTCCATGTTTATAGTCCGATCGACTCTTACCATGTTTATAGCCCGATCGGCTTCGTGTTTATAGCCCGATAGGCTCCGTGTTTATAGCCCGGTCGGCTCCATGTTTATAGCCTGGTCGGCTCCATGTTTATAGCCCGGTCGGCTCCATGTTTATAGTTCGATCGACTCTCATGTTTATAGTCCGTTCGACCCCATGTTTATAGCCCGATCGGCTCTTACCATGTTTATAGTCCGATCGAATCTCATGTTTATAGTCCGGTTGACTCCATGTTTATAGCCTGATCGGCTCTTACCATGTTTATAGTCCGGTCGACTCAATGTTTACGATCGGCTGTTCATACCTTGATGTGTTCAGGTCATCATTCATACTTACCAGTACAAGTACTAGTACATCATACATACATATCCTATAACATGTATAGGAATTCAACATAACATTCTATCATCACATACATAGCATGCAAGCATCATAGCATATTATCATACATCATGGCATCATGTAATGCTAGCATCATTTCCTCATTCATACATCATGGCATCATATTTTCATATCATGCTAGCATATAATCATCATTCAACATTCATGCATCCTAGTATTCTAGGACCTCGTCATAGCATCTATTAACTATTGTCTTAGTTAACATCATAATGCATGCTCTCATTAACACGTTATGTCATCATAACTCATTTGCCATGCACGTATCATACCTTAGCATATTCCCAGACACATTTCATCATGTGTAATACATATTCATACATACATCATCATGGCATAACATCATTCATTAATCATCATAACACAATAATATAACATAACAATAAGCATGTATGCCAGCCCAAAACAGTAAGTTTAAATAGGGCGTCTAGAACTCACCTGATAGTAGTTTCCTGTTTCCTTAGCCGAACTCCTTAGCTAGGCCTTAAGAACCTACATCAGTTACATCGTCTCATTACATTACATTATGTTCTTAGACTTATTCTAAGTCCCCATCACTACTAGCTTCCCCTTTCTAACTTCCAGTTCTCGAAACTTGGCTAAGTATTCGAAACCCTTGAAGTCCATTAAGTTCGATGTATACTCGAAATACTAGTGTACACGAAATATCCACATACTCGAACTCCCGGGTGTACCCGAACATCCATGTGTACTCGAAACTAGGGTACACGAACCTAGTGTATTCGAAACTGTTGTACTCAAAAAGTGTGGTTTCGAGTACTTCCTTGTGCATATTTTTCGTGTACACATCTTTTGGTCATAAAACATGTCGAAAATAAATCTAAGATCATGGGAAGCTAGTAATAGGTTCCTTAGGTTGTTACCAACGCACTGGAACCTCAGAGTTTCGAACTTTATGCATAAAGGTGTGAGTTTATGCATAAGTTCACTTCTATCTAACAATCCTAACTTTTGTATAAAAATCGTAACTTTTATACATAAACCATTTACTTGATGATAAAGGATCACTCCTGTATATTCCCGTGCGTTTCCTCCTTTGTTTGGTCGATCAAAACTAGATTCTTGATGTTCTTGAACTTCAACTTCGAGTACTCAAGAGAAACTGTGCTTCCAGCCAAAGGTTGTCACATTTCCCAAGGCACTCCTATTTATAGGCAGCGATTGGTACTCGAAATTGGGTGTACTCGAAATTGGGAAATTCTCGATCACTAATTTCGAGTACAGTGTACTCGAAATCCCATATCGAGTACACGAACTCGAGACCTTAACTTTATTATTTATTTTCCTTCAAGCTTATTATCCGTTACCCAGTCCTAAGTTCAAATAACTTGTGTTTAGAAAATTTAGGATGTTACACCAACTGATGTTTCGCTCATGCATGGTTCGCCCAAAGCAGATGTGTATGGCAAGGCTCGGCCGAAACAAGGTGTGCATGGCAAGGTTCACCCCAATGAGGGTTAGGTGATGGCTTAGGCTCGCAGCTCCTGGTTCGTGTCTTCCTGGTTTGTGTCTTCCTGGTTTGGTGATGGCATGAGGTTCATGGTCCAAGGTTTGTAGCTGTCTAGGATGTGCTGCATCTTGCAGGTTCAGCGAGAGGACAAAGTTCGACCCTCTCAGGGTTCGGCCGATCTGCCCCTTTCACGAACCAACAATCCATGGCTGTCCTTCATCACCATCATCCTTCCTTGGTTTGTTGAAGGTCTAAACATGGTTTCTTCACGCTCATACGAGTTCGTTTTAGTGTGTTCAAGGTGTATAAATCAGTTAAAGGGTAAAAATGCCAACCGGTTATGTTTGGGTGAAAAACAAAATGTAAAATTTGAGATTTACCTTCTAAACTCGATCAAAAGTGATATTTCTTTGTGGGTTCCCGTTCTCTTCAATCACACGAGCATTTAGAGCCAAGAATCACTCAAATCGGGTGATAAATGAAGGAGTTAGCTTAGAGAGAAGTTAGAGAGAGAGAGGTGACGAAAATATGTTTTAGAGAGAGAGAGTATGAGTTTGTGAAATGAAGAAGAAAAAAGGAATTCTTCTTTCTTATATCCTGTTTCGTCCCCACGTGATCGGTTTCGTTTATTTTGCGATACTATACTTTAAATTGCTCGGTTCTTCTCGTAAATATAATTTAAACATAATAACGATTGTAAAATTAATTTTCGTTTAATACAAGGATTTTAATTAAATACGTTTCATAAAGTGGTTTACTTATTATCGTTTAAGTATCCATTTAATTAAAACGGTTTTATTCAATCTCGTTTAAGATTGTGATTCCTAACAAATGTTTTTTTTAAACTTCTTTTTCATATTTTAATATCGTTAGATATTATTTCGTTATCTCGTCAAAACGCGTTACTTACGTACGTATTCGTAAAGATCGTCATCTTTTCGAATCTAACGCCCGTATCGTATTTCGATTCGATTTACGATTTATGGAATATCGTTTCAGTATATTATTCCTAATAATTATATTCGTGTGAATCGTCACCCACGCGAATACATTATTAAGTTTATATTTCTGAAATAACATTCGCATTTAATTTATAATCGTAACCTCACCAATGCGTAGTTTATATTTCTGAAATAACGTTCGCGTTTAATTTATAAACTCACTAAACCATATCACTGACGCATCCATGATAGACCGAAATAAGCTTATGTAAAGTTATATGTAGGAGTAGGTCGGAACCTATCCAGCCACCGTCCCACCACCATTTCGATAAACCATGACCATGTGTCCTTGACTATGTTTAGTAACCAACTAATATCAAACTCATAAATCCTTTCCATTCCAAACCAAAACCTCGGATTCTCCTCACCAAAGCCTCGACACTGATATAATCATGATAAACCGAAGATGGTTTATGTATAGGGCATACGTAGAGGTCAGTCGCAACTGCCTCAGCCGCCATCCCACCACCTTTTCGATAGATCATGATTATATCCTTGCCTATCTTTGGTTATAAAATCCTAACCATTACCATTTCAAATCAACAACCCATATCATGTTAATTCAACTGCGATAAACTCTTTGGTTCTGTTTATTTGTTTTTCAAACTGAACTTCCCAGGGTTTATGCTTATTGTGATAATATATGTTCTCAATAATGTATACCAAAAATAATGATACCCTGTAATCCATAGTAATTATAAATTATCATTTCAGGTCTTAACAGTACAAACATTTATGTAATGTAATTGACTGAAATACAATGATGTTACAGTCTCCCCTAGTTAAGGGAATCTCATCCCGAAATTCAACTTGGAGTGACCGTAGTAAATAAGTGTGGGTACTTAAGCTTCATCTGATCTTCCAGTTCCCAGGTGAATTCTGGACCACGCTTCGACTCCCATCGTACTTTGACAAATGGAATTCTACTGTGCTTGAGTTCTTGACTTCACGGTCCATTATCTGTACTGGTTTTTCAACGAAGTGCATGGTATCATCAACGTGAATGTCATCGAATGGTACCTGAAGATCCTGATCAGCTAAACATTTTCTTAAATTGGACACATGAAACGTCGGGTGTACATTACTAAGTTCAGGAGGAAGTTCCAACTTGTAGGCAACCTTCCCGATCCGTTCAAGAATCTTAAGAGGGCCAACATAACATGGAGCAAGCTTACCCTTCTTCCCGAATCGTACAACTCCCTTCCAAGTTGATACCTTGAGTAATAAAAAATCATCAATTTCAAACTCTAAAGGTTTCCGTCTCTTATCCGCATAACTCTTCTGTCGACTGCGAGCAGCTAACAGATTGTCGCGAATCCGGTGAATCTTGTCAGTCGTTTCTTGAATAATCTCAGGACCCGTGATCTGCGATTCGCCGACCTCAGTCCAACAAATAGGTGACCGACATTTTCTACCATAGAGGGCTTCAAACGACACCATACCAATGCTCGCGTGATAACTGTGGTTATACGAGAACTCGACTAATGGTAGATGGCTATCCCAATTGCCACCGAAATCGATGACACAGGCTCTCAACATATCTTCAAGTGGCTGGATCGTCTGCTCCGTCTGTTCATCAGTTTAGGGATGATAAGCGGTGCTGAGATCCAATCTTGTTCCAAACGCTTCATGAAGCGATTCCCAAAATCGTGCCGTGAAACGAGCATCACGATCCGATATTATGCTTAGGGGAATTCCATGTCGGCTAACGATATCATCAACGTAGATACGAGCCAATTTCCACACAGGGTACGTCTCGCGTATCGGTAAGAAATGAGCCAACTTGGTTAATCGATCTATTATCACCCAAATACTATCATTACCACTTGCGGTTCGTGGGAGTTTAGTAAAAAAATCCATGGATATATTCTCCGACTTCCACATGGGTATTTCTGGTTGTACTAACAATCCCGAAGGTCACTGGTGTTCTGCCTTGACTTTCGCATAGTTAAGGCACTTGGCTACATACTCAGCAATATCCTTTTTCATTCCAGGCCACCAGTATAAGACTCTAAGGTCTTGATACATCTTGTCAGCACCCGGATGGATTGAGTAACAAGTATTATGTGCTTCATCCATAATCATCACCCTAAGATCATCCCTGTTCGGTAGCCACAACCGATTCAAATAATACATCAAACCATCATCCTTAATTTCCAATTGTAATTAGGCCCCGCAAGACATCTCATCTTTTAGGCTATCTTGAGCCAATGAGTGTTGTTGGGCTGTGAGAACATCGTTACGAAGATTAGTGTGCACTCGGACACTATGGATTTGAACATGACTTTTGCGACTAAGCGCATCTGCTACTACATTCGCTTTACCAGGATGGTAGCGAATTTCACAGTCATAATCATTCAGTAGTTCAACCCATCTCCGTTGTCTCATATTAAGCTCTTTCTGATTAAGTATATGCTGCAAACTTTTATGATCTGTAAATACTACACACTTAGTGCCATAATGATAATGTCTCCATATCTTCAAAGCAAATACGACTGCACCAAGTTCCAAGTCATGTGTAGTGTAGTTCTTTTTGTGAATTTTCAACTGTCTTGATGCATATGCCCCAACCTTTCCCCGTTGCATGAGAACACAATCGAGACCTAGGTTGGATGCATCACAGTAAACCACAAAATCATCATTTCCCTCAGGCAGTGTCAAGATAGGAGCATCACAAAGTTTCTGCTTCAAAGTCTGAAATGCCTCTTCTTGCTTTGGTCCCCACTCATAAGGTTTATTCTTTTGAGTCAAAGAAGTGAGAGGGACAACAATCCTGGAGAAATTCGAAATAAACCGCCGATAGTAACCGGCAAGTCCAAGGAATTATCGAATCTCTGTTGGTGTCTTCGGTGTACTCCAATTCTTCACCGCGTCAATCTTCGCAGGATCCACGTGAACACCCTTTTCATTGACTACGTGTCCCAAGAATTGAACTTCCTTAAGCTAGAATTCGCACTTGTAGAATTTGGCATACAGTCGTTCTTCTCTTAAGATCTCCAAAACCAACTTAAGGTGTTGCTCGTGTTCTTCTTTGCTCTTGGAGTATATCAAAATATCATCATTAAATACAATCATAAATTTATCCAGGTATGGCCTGCAAACACGGTTCATGAGATCCATGAAAACCTCTGGTGCATTGGTAAGGTC
This sequence comes from Mikania micrantha, assembly GCA_009363875.1. Classification (NCBI taxonomy): domain Eukaryota; kingdom Viridiplantae; phylum Streptophyta; class Magnoliopsida; order Asterales; family Asteraceae; genus Mikania; species Mikania micrantha. The sequence goes on from CM018692.1 coordinate 92,566,888, forward strand.
GAAGGGCATTACGAGAAACTCATAATGGCCATATCTTGTTCTGAAAGCCGTCTTGGGAATGTCATCATCGTGTACATGTAGCTGATGATACCCAGACCTAAGATCGATCTTCGAAAACCATGCCGAGCCTTGAAGTTGATCGAAAAGATCATCAATGTGCGGCAGCGGATATCGATTCTTAATAGTCAGCTTTTTCAACTCGCGGTTGTCTATGCACATTCTGAATGACCCGTCCTTCTTCTTGACAAATAGGACCGGTGCACCCCATGGCGAATGGCTCGGGCAAATGAATCCCTTATCAGTCAGTTCTTGTAGTTGGCTCGCCAATTCTTGTAAATCCGAAGGCGCAAGTCTATAAGGAGCTTTGGCGACTGGGTTCGCACCAGGTACTAAGTCGATTCGAAATTCTACTTGACGCTCTGGTGGATGACCCGGCAAGTCGTCTGGAAATACTTCAGGAAAATCTCTTATCATATGAACGTCTTCAATGCTCTTTCCTTTCTCCTTTTTCTCCACAACGTGTGCTAAAAATGCTATACATTTCTTCCTAAGGTACTTGTGTGCTTTAGTGCATGACATTAGCTTAAGACCTTTACTACATGTTTCCCCAAAAACTCTTAGAGTTTCACCTGAAGGTAAGGGAATACGAATATATTTCTCATGACAAATAATTTCCGGTTTGTGAGTGGCTAACCAATCCATGCCTATGATAACATCAAAGCTACCAAGTTGCATAGGTATAAGATCAATGAGGAAAACCTGATCATTTAAGTTCACAGTACATCCAATAATAACAGTGTCAATATCAATAGTATTACCATCAGCCACCTCTATGTTAAACGGTTTGTCTATCTTAGTACGTGTCATTCCAAGCATACATTGAAAATCATGTGAAACAAAACTCCTATCAGCACCAGAATCAAATAAGACAGATGCATAAGAGTTGTTAATCAGAAATGTACCATTGACGACGTCTTGGTTGGCTTGAGCTGCTGAGCATTCAGTTGAAAAGCTCTGCCTCTCGCCACCCTTTGATTGTTTCCTGCCAATCTCGGGCACTGGTTTCTGAAATGACCCACATCTCCGCACTCATAACAGGCTCTTGCCTGTGCAGGTACTTGGCAAATGGGTACAACTTGTAGTGGTTGTGCATGTGGAGCTGGTAGTGCAAGTGGTGCAGCTTGCATCCTTTGTGCTTGCGGTGCACTCCAAAAAACATTAGCAAAATGTCCATACTTGCCACAGTTGTTGCAGACGCGACAAGGCAAGTTAGGCATGTGATGATATCTGCAGACATTACATTGAGGAATATCCCCAACATAATTTCTGGCGTTTGAGTTGTTTGCTGATTGTTGAGCAAACTTAGCAGCAGGAGTAGTAACAACGAAATTTCTGGTCTTTCGTTTCCTGTTGCTGCTTTTTGAAGAGCTGCCTTGTTCTGTCTTGACTTCAGTTGAAGCCTCCTTTGCAGCTGACTTTGTATCAACCTTCTTAGATCCTTTCCTTGTGAGTGTTCCAGCCTTCACGTGATTATCAGTTAAAGTTACAGACAGTCGGATTGCAGCTTCCTGTGTGGTAGGGTTACTACCAAAGACTGTGTCTTGAATCTGCATAGGTAGACCGCCTATGTATTTCTCTATTGCTCTTTCAAGTGGTGTCACCAGATGAGGTACCAGCAGACCATACTCATGAAAGCGAGAATTGTAGATTACATTCTCACCGCTGTCTTGCTTGAGTTCCTAGAAGTCAGCTTCCAGTTTCCTCATCTCATTGCGAGGACAGAATTCAGTGGTCATCAGGTTCTTGACCTCAGTCCACGTCAGTGCTAGGGCTGCATCAACTCCCCTAGTTCGCTTTTCACCATTCCACCAAGTTAGTGCTCTCTTTTGGAAAACACTGGTGGCATAACGCACCTTCAGATTTTCAAGACATTCACTGTTAATGAATGTGTTCTCAATACTCTCAAACCACTGTAGCAGACCAGTGGATCCCTCAGAACCCGTAAACTTTAGTGGATTACAAGAGTTGAAGTGTTGGAACGTGCAGACCGGTGGGTTTGCACCACCTCTGTTCTGATTGAGAGTTTGGTTGGCTTGATTCAGTTGAGTCACCAACCCAGAGATAAGGTTTGCTAACTCTTGAAAGCCATTGTTGGCATTACCGTTGTTAGCTTCTTCGTCATGTGGGTTTGTAGTATCTTCTTTGTGACGACATGGCGGCATGTTTCTGAGGATGTTAGAAACATGTTACTACTGTTTACAATGTAAGTCATACAAACTATGGTCAAATGAGTTCATTACAACAGTTAGGATTACATATAGGAACTATATTTTTCTCCCATATGTTATTAAACCCATAATAAGGTAATAATCTCCTAATATCATACTATAGCATCCTAATTGGTCATATCTAATATTAACCAAGTATTCCTAAGTTTCAACAATTCCCACCCTATACTAACACTGACAACCTCCCGATGCAGTGCAACAAGCTTATATATAGGGCATACGTAGACTTAACCGCAGTCGCATCAGCCGACGTCCCACCACCATTGCACTGCCCTTGTTAGAATTTAGGGTATACATATGTTTCTCAAGTGTTCCACTTCACAACCTTATCCTATGAAGGATAATTATGAGTGAAGTGTGTTCCAGTACTTCTGACATCTAGGTTCGCCTAATGTCTAAGTTCACCTTAACACTAGGTTCACCTATTTTCTTAGTTCACCTAATGTCTAAGTTCACCTGACAATTAAGCTCCCCTAATGTCTAAGTTTTTCTCTAAGTGTTAGTATCATCACTACGCGTTCATATTATCACAAATGGTCCATCTCAACACTAAATATTCAGTTCATCACTAAGTGTTCGTATCATTCATTGATCCTATTCACCCCACATGTCCAATAAGTGTGTTCATAAGTGAGTATATATACGTGTCCATCAAATGAGAATATCCAATATGTCAATCCAAAACAAATTTAACCAACATTCCATCAACAACTTTCCAACATATCCTAGTAATATCCTAAATTCCTGACATTGACAGACCCCTAATATACTACAAATGGTATATGTATAAGGCATATGTAGGGGTAGGTCGCAACCGCCCAGCCACCGTGCCACCACCTTTGTAGTATACCGCGAGTGTGTCCTTGTCTGGTGATCAAACATCAAACAAGAAATTTCCTAAGCAAATAATTTCCTAAGCAAATAATTTCCCAAACGGGTAGTTCCCTTATTCCTCAATACTGACATCCACCTAATGTACCGTAAATGGTTTATGTATAGGGCATATATGTAGAAGTCAGTCGCAACTGCTTCAGCCACCAGCCCACCACCTTTACGATACACCACGTGCATGTCCTTATCGATTCATTAGGGCACAATCAATCATATAATCAGCAAGTAACATATGCAAATAAGGTATATGGCAGGAGTTCAAGTAACATGTAATAAAAACATAAGCATGAAATCCTAAATATAATAACTAGTGTATGAAATAGTTTCATACTAGGGTATCCTACGGTTATAGACTAGGTCAACCATTTCTAGTAACCTAATTCCCTATAACCTAGGCTCTGATACCAATCTGTAACACCCCGACCGATGGCGGAAACGTCGGGATGCCACGAGGGATGTGTAGATTGTTCATAAGCTTGTGGGCATCTAAATAAATCATCACATATCAATTAAATCAACCAAATTAATTACATCAAAAATCATGTTCATCATAATTTAGTTACAGTAATTACACAAAAGATTTACCTAAATTGAGTAAACTCTAGTCTTCAGAAATCCAGTTAATTTAGCTAAGTCCAAGACCCTAAGTGATGATGTCCAAAAGATGTAGAGGTATCATGCTCTACCTACTTCTCCTCGTGCCCTAAAAACATGTAGAAAATCAAGTGTCAACTACGAAATAGTTGGCGAGAAATCATAAGCACAACAATCACATAATCCAAATAATCACAAATAGTCAATAACATATATTCAACCAATCTCATCCAACCACAAATAAATCAATAATCAATAATCACCATAATCATCTCAATATAAGTTACCGCGGAGGACCTCAGTCAACTCAATCAAAGGCGGAATAATCGCGGAGAACCTCAGTCAACTCAACTAATGATATTCCTATAAGTGTCAATACATGCACTGCAGAGGACCGTAGTCAACTCAACCAATAGTGGAATCACAGCGGAGGACCTTAGTCAACTCAATCAACGGCAATTCAATCATTGCGGAGGACCGAAGTCAACTCAATCAACAATGACTCACGGAATATGCAATCATCCATATCAATCCATAATCAATAATAATTCAATAATATGAATATCATATTGATAAACCAGGTGTCACCCATGTGTTATCAAAATAATATTTTTAAATCCGGTATACATGTTCCACCTCCGAGTTTAAAAGAAAAATGATTTAAAAAGGAGGTTATGAGAACTCACCTGAATTCTTTAAATTCAGTGTTTTGTAGTATGCGCGCTCACGTATGTGAAATCAAAAGCAACTCAACAATCTGTAATTATCGCGTGTTTCGTATTCATAAGTATATGCGTTTCATTTAAATCAAGTGTCTATAAGTGTTTACTTTTATCATTAAGTGTTTCGTTAACTTAGTTTATTAAATCTAAGTTAAAAAAATTTCCCAATATTGTATAAATGTTCATCATTAAAATATAGTTTAGACATTGCTAGTTTCAATTATTTAATGACAATAACTAATTGTGATATCGTATGTGTATTACCATAGATATGTATATTACAAGGTGATAACTCTATTCATACACATATCTATACATACATGCATGTCAAATTAAATTGCCCCACCATAGTCTTAGTTAGTCAAAACTAAATTTAAATTCGAGAAACATACAATAGATTTCTCGTATAAAATATTCCGTGTATGCAAATCTCAAAATTTACAACTTAGGTTTATTAAGAAAAAGGTGGTAACTCATAGTATTCATGCTTTCATGTTTATTCCAATTGACTACCATGCTTTACATTATCAAATTTAATTTAAGCTTAAAAAAAATGATACTTAAATTATCTACACAAAACGTTTAAATCATGTAAAAATCTCATAATTCAAGACTTATATTAGAGAAAGGTGGTGATCCTTATAATCTTCATACATGCATGGGTATACATAATTGCCCATGATCTTTGATTTACCCTTAACCTTAGTTCAAAACCTAGGCTTGACATCACTTGGGATCAGCGAATCTATTGGCAGAAACCCTGGGTTTGACTTAGCCATTAGGTTCGGCCTCCTTAAGTTTTGAACCCTTAGGTTTGTGGGTCAAGGGTTCGCATCACATGGTTCGTCCATCTCGAGTTCAGCAGGTTCGCGACACTTAGGTTCATGGCCAACTGATGTTTCGCTCATGCATGGTTCGCCAAAAGAAATGTGTATGGCAAGGTTCGGCCGGAACAAGGTGTGCATGGCAAGGTTCGCCCCAATGAGGGTTCGGTGATGGCTTAGGTTCGCAGCTCCTGGTTTGTGTCTTCCTGGTTCGGTGATGGCATGAGGTTCGTGGTCCAAGGTTCGTAGCTGTCTAGGATGTCCTGCATCTTGCATGTTCGGTCTAGAGGACAAGGTTCGACCCTCTCAGGGTTCGGCTGATCTGCCCCTTTCACGAACCAACAACCCATACGAGTTCGTTTTAGTGTGTTGCAGGTCTAAACATGGTTTCTTCACACTCATACGAGTTCGTTTTAGTGTGTTCAAGGTGTATAAATCAGTTAAAGGGTAGAAATGCCAACCGGTTATGTTTGGGTGAAAAACAAAAGGTAAAATTCGAGAATTACCTTCTAAACTCGATCAAAAGTGAGATTTCTTCGTGGGTTCCTGTTCTCCTCGATCACACGAGCATTTAGAGCCAAGAATCACTCAAATCGGGTGAGAAATGAAAGAGTTAGCTTAGAGAGAAGTTAGAGAGAGAGATGACGAAAATATGTTTTAGAGACAGAGTATGAGTTGGTGAAATGAAGAAGTAAGAATGAATTCTTCTTTCTTATATCCCGTTTCGTCCCCGCGTGCTCGGTCTTGTTTATTTCGCGATACTATGCTTTAAATTGCTCGGTTCTTCTCGTAAATATAATTTAAACATAAAAACGATTATAAAATTAATTTTCGTTTAATACAAGGATTTTAATTAAATTCGTTTCATAAAGTGGTTTTACTTATTATCGTTTAAGTATCCATTTAATTAAAACGGTTTTATTGAATCTCGTTTAAGATTGTGATTCCTAATAAATGTTTTTTTAAACTTCTTTTTCATATTTTAATATCATTAGATATTATTTCGTTATCTCGTCGAAATGCGTTACTTACGTACGTACTCGTAAAGATCGTCATCTTTTCGAATCCAACACTCGTATCGTAATTCGATTCGATTTACGATTTATGGAATATCATTTCAGTATATTATTCCTAATAATTATATTCGTGTGAATCGTCACCCACGCGAATACATTATTAAGTTTATATTTCTGAAATAACATTCGCGTTTAATTTATAATCGTAACCTCACCAATGCGCAGTTATTCTCAATATTGTTTCCATTATTTTATTATCTTGAATATTATAATTTCCCAATCCAAATCCCACTAAACCATATCACTGACGCATCCATGATAGACCGAAATAAGCTTATGTATAGGGCATATGTAGGAGTAGGTCGGAACCTATCCAGCCACCGTCCCACCACCATTTCGATAAACCATGACCATGTGTCCTTGACTATGTTTAGTAACCAACTAATATCAAACTCATAAATCCTTTCCATTCCAAACCAAAACCTCGGATTCTCCTCACCAAAGCCTCAACACTGATATAATCATGATAAAACGAAGATGGTTTATGTATAGGGCATACGTAGAGGTCAGTCGCAACTGCCTCAGCCGCCATCCCACCACCTCTTCGATAGATCATGATTATATCCTTGCCTATCTTTGGTTATAAAATCCTAACCATTACCATTTCAAATCAACAACCCATATCATGTTAATTCAACTGCGATAAACTCTCTGGTTCTGTTTATTTGTGTTTCAAACTGAACTTCCCAAGGTTTATGCTTATTGTGATAATATATGTTCTCAATAATGTATACCAACAATAATGATATCCAGTAATCCATAGTAATTATAAATTATCATTTCAGGTCTTAACAGTACAAACATTTATGTAATGTAAATGCCTGAAATACAGTGATGTTACAGGATGTTCCCGGCATATGACTGGAGAGTTGAATTTGTTGATAGATTTCAAGTTGGTAATAGGAAGTTATATGAACTTTGCTGGAGACAAAGGAGGTCAAATCACAGGGTATGGTAGTTTGACAAATGGAAAGGTTTCATTTGATAATGTTATTTTTTGCAAAGAATTAACAATTTGTTGAGTGTTTCACAGATTTTTATAAGGGTTACAAAGTGATGTTCGAAAAAGACAGGTGTTATGTACTCAAGCAAGGATTTTAGATTTCTGAGGAGTGGATTCTGATGACAGCTGATCGAAGCAAGGATCTTTACGTGCTCGACAAGGCAAAGGCGGAGACAGTGAATAAAGTGGAAACATGTCTGGTGTCCAAGGCTACTGAGCAAGATACACGTTCATGGCACAGGCGAATGAAACATATTCATATTCGGAAGATGAATCATCTTTTGCATAATCATTTAGTTGAGGGTGTACCGGTTAAACATTTTAAACTTCTGGATGTGTGTGTGTCATGTAAAATGGGTAAACAGAAAAGGAAGTCTCACAAAGCAAAGAAAATCTTTTCTATTGATATGCCACTTGAACTTCTTCACATGGATTTGTGTGGACCAATCAATGTGAAAAGTATAGGTGGTGAATCTTATTGTTTTGTTGTGACTGATGACTTTTCAAGATTTTCATGGATCATGTTTTAAAAGCATAAATCAAATACTAATGAAAATTTTGTGTTGTTGATCAATAGGTTGGAGACTTTGTGTGTGTGTGTGTGACAGATCTGAGAGTGAGAGAACCTCTGTGTGACTTTGTCTTGATGAATGAAATGATATGTTAATATAAATGATTGTGTATCTTTGATTCATATAGATCTTATCTAGATTCCGCATAGATTTGATTGTTTATAGAATTCCGTTGATCGATCAAGAGCTAATCTTCATATAGCTTATCTACAGTGGTATAAGTTGAGAGTGAGACGTGTACGATCTGACAATGGGACTGAGTTTAAGAATCACCAAATGGAGGAATTTTGTAATTCCAAAGGCATTCATCAGCAGTTCAGTGCACCTTATGAGCCTCAGATGAATGGTGTAGCTGAAAGAAAGAACAAGACTTTGATTGAGTCTGCAAGAACAATGCTAGCTGATTCTAAACTTCCCATTACTTTTTAAATTGAAACTGTGGCTACAGCTTGTTTTACTCTTAACAGTGTTTTAGTTGTTAAAAGACACAATAAAACTTGTTATGAATTGCTTCAGAATCAAAAACCCAATTTGGAACACTTGGAACCCTTTGGGGCTCCTTGTACAATGCTAAAGAAAGATTCAAAATTCAATTCTAAAGTTGAAGAGGGTTTCTTTCTTGGCTATAGTCTTCCTAACAAACGTCTGTTTAAACGTACGGGTGTTGTGGAATTATGGTATCATGTGGATGTTCAATGATATACACCTATACTAGACGGAAAGGGTCCAGATTGGATTTTTGATTACAATAAATTGTTTGAGTCTTTTAATATGTCTCAAATTGTTTCTGATGATGAAATAACCTTACAAATGTTGTATGATTTGCAGAATTCTGAAGAACAAGGTATTTATCATCATTCTGAAGATGGTATTAGTACACCACATGAGGAAGGCACTTCAGAAGTAATTAATGATGATTGGTCATCTGATGATGATAATGATGTTTTTGAAGATGCTATTTCTCACGATCAAGATACTGATCAGAATATTACAAATCTGGATCATAATGTGGGTGTACCGCAAGTGTCTGTCACACGTGTTCATGTTAATCATCTGATTGCTCAGATCATAGGACATCCAACAGCAGGAGTACAGACACGAAATCAAGTCACAAATGAGGAAATTTTGTATGTGGAGTTAGAGAAAAGTCATGGTAGTGAAGAGCTCTTGATGCATTCGGCATTTATTTCACAAATGGAGCCAAAGACTGTTACTGAAGCTTTACGTGAGCCTGCCTGGGTGGAGGCGATGCAAGAAGAATTGAATCAGTTACAAAAGTTGGGAGTTTGGCATTTGGTAGATTTGCCAAAAGGAGAGAAAAAGATTGTTAATAGATGGGTGCTAAGATGTAAACGATATGACAGAGGCGTAATTGTCAGAAACAAAGCTCGTTTAGTGGTTCAGGGTTTTAGACAAGTTGAAGGAATTGATTACGATGAAGTTTTTGCACCTGTGGCGCGGTTGGAAGCAATTAGACTTTTTCTTGCTTTTGTTGCTCACAAAAAGTTCAAAGTTTTTTAGTTGGATGTAAAATCTGTATTTCTGTATGGTTCGTTGAAGGAAACAGTGTATGTTTGTCAGCCACCAGGCTTTGAGGATCCTTTTGATCGGGATCAGGTTTACCTCTTGGACAAAGCAGTGTATGGTCTTCATCAGGCTCCGCGTGCCTGGTATGAGACGTTATCGACTCACCTTATTGAACACGGGTTGAAAAGGGGTCAGATTGACAAAACTTTGTTCTTTCGGGATAAAGGCAAGGACATTATTCTTGTTTAGATTTATGTAGATGATATCATTTTTGGATCTACTGATGAACAAATGTGTTTGGAGTTCAAAGAGACAAAGTATATTCAAGATGTGCTAAAACGGTTTAGCATGCTTGATACAAAACCAATTTCCACGCCCATTCAGCCTAATCACGGGATTGAGCCTGATCTTGGGGGGGGGGGTTAATTGATCCTATCCTTTATCGTGGAATTATTGGAAGTTTGATGTATTTGACTGCCTGAAGACCAGATATTGTATTTGCTACAAGTATCTGTGCATGATATCAATCAAAACCTAAAGTGTCACATCTGATTGCAGTCAAGAGAATACTTCGTTATCTGAAGGGTACACCAGACACCGGTCTGTGGTATTCTAAGGATGATAACTTTTCCTTCAATGCCTACAGTGACTCCGATTATGGAGGATGTAAGACAGATGCAAAATCCACAACTGATGGTGCACAATTTTTGGGGGAACGATTAGTTTCTTGGCAGTGTAAAAAGCAAACATCTGTGGCTACTTCAACTTGCGAGGCTGAGTATGTAGCTGCTGCCAGTTGTTGTTCACAAGTATTGTGGATACAACAGATGAGAGACTATGGTTTGAATTATCTTACGACCCCAATTCATGTTGATAATGAGGCTGGTATTGCTATAACAAAGAATCCAGTGTATCATTCACATTCTAAACACATTGATATTAGGTTTCATTTCATACGCGATTGCTATTAAAAGAAACTTATTGATGTGGTGAAGATACATACAAATGAGCAATAGGCAGACCTTCTCACCATGGCTTTTGATAAAAATCGTTTTGAGTATTTACTCAAATTAAATGGCATTCGGGTCATGGGTGAGGTTATTTCAAATCAACTTCCTTCATAATAAACTTTTATTGACTTGACATCAGAGATTTTTTTGTTGTTTTGTGTTTTAGTTTTTACGGGGAGAAAATTTTGAAAACTCAAAAACATTAGAAAAATCAAAAACACAAAAACATTAAAAAAACATTAAAATTTTGAGAAATTGATTCGACCAAATGAGAAATGATAGTACATTGTAGCAATCTGAAGCACATATGTATCATACTAGAATTTAAACATAAAGAGCATTTACAATTACTTAGTATGATATGTTGGTAGGTTTATAACTTAGTTGAGATAACAGTTGACAAAATTTTGATTATATTTTGTGGGAAACAGTTGCTTAGAACATAGTGCTTAGCTTTGTCCTGAATGAGTGGTGATTAATCTTACAAAATGTTTCTTGAACAAAAATTACTAAATTACTAGTTTTTGATCATGTGTTTAATTTTTAAAAGAAATTCTAAATTTTGTTTTTCTTTTGTTTTAGTTTAAAGCTGAAATATTCTCAGCGTATACTTACGTATCGACCTGATTGTTATAGCTTTAAACAATTCAAATTTCTTTTCTGGGTTTGATTAAGTTTTGGACAATCTATGCGTATATGAGAATATCGATCTGATTGTTAAAAGCATAATCTTAAATTATTGTTTCGTTCATTTTCTAGATCATCTGAGTATATGAAAGTATCAACCTTGATTCCAAGATTTTGAACATTTTCAAGTTGTTTTACATTTTGTTGTTTTTGAAAAAGAAATTCTATTTTGTTTTTGCATGATCAATCTAGTTAAAATTGTAATGAATTGTTTCAAGAACATGATTGTTTGTTTAATTATTCACAAAACGGGGATGTGTTCAAGTAAATGGAGAACATAAAGTATTTGATGGTTTTGTTTCCATTGATATTTTAACTAAGTAATTAAATTTAAAGAGGACTTAGACACTGACAATCATCTTTGAATTGTAATTTGCTGATAAATATATTCATTAATTCCATCAGGTGTGTTGATGATTGTAATACAATATGATCTCATGTCTGGATCATTCTCACCAAAAATATGTGTTTGTTTTGGTTATTTTATATTTCATAATTAGGTTTACTACTTTTGTAGTGTGTTTCATATAAAATTTGAAAAATACGAAGAGATTTTTTATCTGATGTTAAATCAATAATTTTTGATTATTTGTTTTAACTCTGAAGCATTAAAACATTGGTTTGTGTGAAATTTTAAATAAAATTGATTTTTTTTTGAAAAGGTTTGCTTGGAGGTTCGTTCAATAGATTTTGTTGGAGGTTCGTTTGATAGGTTTGTGAGAAGGTTCGTTCAACAGGTTTGGTTGATAGTTTCGTCCAAAAGGTTTGTGGATAGGTTCGTTCAACAGGTTGGGTTGAAGGTTCGTCCAAAAGGTTTGTTGACAGGTTCGTTCAACAGGTTTGATCAAAGGTTCGTTCAAAATGTTTGTTCACAGGTTCGTTTAAATACAAAGGTTCATGAATAAGCTTCGTCACTTTCATCAGAACCACTTCCACGAACCTTCACACTTAATTTTTGATTTTTTTCGATTCTGGATCATTCAGCGTCTTTGCCATGTATCATTAGTTTCGGAATTGTATTGTGATTCTAAATAGGTAAATATATTGGAGTTTGACCGGCTAGATTTGTAGATATTTTTATTTTTAGATCTAGTTAGTCGAACCTATGTTTCTGGATTAAAATCTGTTTAAATCTCAATTTGAGTAAAATTGCTTTCATTAAGGTTGTTCATCTGTGAATGGCGAACCTATGGATATAATTTGTTTAAGCGAATTCTCAGATTTGAATTTTGATTTTAAAATGCAACATGTTCGTGTAAATGGACACAGGTTCGTTGATTTGAATAGGTTCGTTTGAACTTAAAAGGTTCAGGCCGAACCTCTTCACATTATTGAACCGAACCTTGTATGGTCAAAGGTTTGTTTGACCATAAGTTTCGTTTTATGTTCAAGGTTCGTTCATTTATAGGTTCGTGTGTTTTAAACAGATTTGTCTTGTAGTGAGGTTCGTCTAATCTAGGTTCGGCACCGGCAGGGTTCGTTGGTTCTATACTTAGAAATTTTTTTAATTTTTTTTTACTTTTGATTTTAATTTTTTTAATTTTTTAATTGGTGTTTGTTTTGTTTGTAGGAATGGAAACTCTTACCTTTGGATATAAACACAATCTGTGTGCTTATTTGGATCCAACGACAAAGAATGGCAAGGAGTTTCGACCGATGATTGAGTTTTTGAGACGATCGAGGATTTATTATGCTATTTCCAACTCATGTCACATCTATAGATCAAACATTTAGAGTTTCTGAGAGTTAGCTAGGTTGATCATTGTTGATGATTATTATGTGATTGAGGCTAATATGCTTGGACAAGCCATTAGAATTACTGAAACTGATATCAGAAGGGCTTTACAGTTTGGAGGTGACCCTGCACGAATGACCTTGATTCCTGAGAGATGTATCAAGGGATGCTTTATGAGGATAAGATACTTTGGAGTATATAGTGTGTATTCTATCAAGAAAGGCAAGTTGCCTTTGCAGTACAAGTTCTTGGCTCATGTACTTCTTCACTGTTTGAGCATGAGGAAGGGTACTTTTGATGAGTTGAGAGATCTGATGAGATCTGCTATGGTAGCATTGATTCTAAACAAGCCGTTCAAATTCTCTGCGATGATCTTCAGATATTTGTCAGACAACATTACCAAGGCAAAAGACAGATTTTATATGTATCCCAGATTCATCCAGATGCTGATGATGAGAGATTTCCTGAACAGAACTTGCCAAGAGTTGCTTCTGACATTCTCAAGCTAAAGCACATGACTAATTCTAGTCTTGGACAAGTGAAGATCTATCAGAAGAGTACTAATGACATTCTGATAAAAGACTTAGTGGGTCATTGTGCTAGAGCTAACTACATTGCTCCTTTGAATGATGCTTGGAGACATGAAGATTCAAATTCAGATAATGAACAGTTGGATGATGATGATCAACAACCACCACCTTCTCCTCAAAATCCACAAGCTAGAAAATCTCAAGTTCAATCTTCTTAGTCACATCAACAAACACAAGATCTAGTTCAAGAAACACCAAATGTAACTCCTACTACTTTGGTTCCTCTTCAAGTGATATATCCAGGTCAACAAGATGCTCAAAGACAAGATGATGCTACTGTTTCTTCTCCACATGCTGATGCTGAAGATGTTGGTGCTGAAGCTGATGAAGAATCTACTGAGTCTGAGATGGAAACAGTTCAAGTTGACAACAGAATGGTGAGAGGACTAAAGAAAAGACCAGCACAACAACAGAATGAAGAAGAAAGGGAAGAGGTGAATGATCCTAACTTTACAGTTGATGAACCAGAGACATCAAGGCCTAAGAAGAAGAAGAGGATGGCCAAGGTTCCTAAGAAGAAGAAGTCAAGGACTCCTAGGATCATTGTATCTTCGCCAGTGACTACATCTGTTACACCTGCTTCCATTCCTGTATATGTATCTATTTCTGCTGCTGCAACAGTTCAAGAGACTGTTGTTTCTACTTCTCCAATTCATGATCATACAGAGACTTTCATGCCTAATCCTGAGTTTGTAAATGTTGCATCATTCATGCCTTCTTTTGTGAATGCTACAATAGTTACAACATCATTTCAAGAAGTTTCTACTTCAACAGGTGATTCTTTATTTGAAGGACTGGATGATTTAGACTTAAAATTCTCATTGGATTATGATGACTCTGAGTTGAGACGAAGAATTTCTATTCTATCACAAGAGTTTGACAAGTACAGGAAACGGAAGGAGAAAGCTAAAACTGAACAACCATCTCTTCAAGTCAAACTGATATGGATGTGACGAGAAGCCATATTGCTCAACTTCAAAAGTGGAGAGAAGAGGATTTGCTGGAAAAGAAATTAATAAATGATACAATTACATCATTGGATACATTGACTGAGAAGCAGAGTGCTGAAATTGCTGAGTTAAAGAAAGAAAATCAAGTGTTGAAGCAAAAAATTAATGATAGACAAGTCAAAGATGTCTCTATTGGAACTCAAGCTGAAGCTACTGGTGCTAGTGTTGATCCAGTATATGTTAACATTGATGATGAGGAAGAAGAAGAAGAGAAGGTTGATTATGAAGACTCTGACATTGATGAACATCCTGGCTTTAATTCTTTCAATGATAATGATGAAGATGATGATGGTGAGTTGACTAGAGTTGGAAGTTCAAGTAGTTTGAATTCCATAACTGAAGCAATTGTGATTTACAAGCCTTCGAAGATTTCTTTTGATGCTAATCCTATTTCATCTGTTTCATCTGATCAAGTCAAGGATATTGAAGATGTTGAAATTGAAGATATGACAGAGTTGGAGTTTCCAAAGCAAGTTGTTGATAAGTCTTTACCTACTTTTGTGGAGTTATTCAAACAGAATGTTGAGGTACATTTACAAAATATGTTTGGTGAAGTGAATGAAGATAGAGATTTGGATGAAGGAGAAATTGAAAGTGGTTATTCTAAGAAAGATCTAACTGAATTGTTTGGAGTGAGAGTTAATGATTTACAGAATGCAAATGATTCTGGCAAGATGGTGATTGGAGAATCAGATAAGTTATTTGAAGTTGAACAAGATGATCATGTAGATGAGAATTTGTATAATCTACAAACTTTGAAGAAAATCTTTCATATTGAAGTTCAGAAAAGAGTTCCAAGTACAATAGTTGATCCAATGAAGACAAAGACTCGTATGGATTTGTGGAAAGAAAGTCAAGAAGAACACAAGTACATTATTGATCATTTAATGATTTTTAAGCAAATGGTTGAAGTGTTTGAAGAAAAAGTTCAAGAAGATCAATCAAGACAATTCTCAAGATTCAAGATTTGTTCTAAGTCTAAGATGAGAGGAAGAATTGTGAGCTATTGTTACTATCACAACATTCCTGGAAGTTTGAAGAACAGAGGATGCTATGTTGTAAAGAGAACAGATGGTTGCCAATATTTTGGAAAAGCATTTGACATTATGTCATTACCTTCTTTTGAATGTATGCAGTTATCAAGACTTAGAATGATAAAGCCTATTCAGACAGAGAACAATGAAAGATTTGAGAAGCTGCTAAAGAAAGAAGCTAAAACTGGTTGTAATTGGTTGGTTTCACAATTTTCAGTGTTAAAGCATAACTCCTATGTGTATCCGAAACCAAAAGTTTATTCTAGACCAAGATTGAGGAAGATAGAACAAAATTGGAATTCTTATTTCAAGTTTTGGTTCTATGACGAAAGAACTTCTGAAGCTGTTATTCTATTGAAGGAAAATGAGAAGTAGAGGGTGATTAGATTGCTGGATCCTATCTGGTTAGTTAATTTTTCAAGACAAGATATTCATTTACTCAATGAAGTTGAAATCTATGCAAGTGATGGGTTTCATGATGTTGGTGTTAGCTACAAAGACATGGCTGTTCAATTTCAAACGATAGCGAGAATGTGTTATACTTTGGGAATTCACTCTGGATGCGAATGGGATGATGTTAATTACTTGTATGTTGAGTTGATGAAATTGCATAAAGAGATAGATGATAGAGATGCAAAGTTGGAAGCTGAAAGATTATCAAAGATTCCAAAGTCAGTTGTCATTCGTGCTGCAGATAATGTTTGTGAAGAATCAAGTGGAACTCAGATTGCAGATTGAAGACAAAGACTTTGAAGATTTTGAAGCAACTATTAAGGGGGAGTTTGTTAGGACATTTTGTAATAGTTTGCTTTTCAAAATGTATAAGTTTACATAGGTTTTGCTAATGTTCATCTGGCCCACGAACCTAGGCAAGGTTTTGTAAAGGTTAGGCGAACCTATGGTATGTTTTGTACAGGTTCGTCTAGCGAACCTCAAGGTTCGTCTAGCGAACTTATGGGTTCGGCTAGGTTCGTTTGACTGTTGCGTATATATAGCAGGTTTGTCTATCAGGTTTGGAACTTTGTGTGTGTGTGACAGATCTGAGAGTGAGAGAACCTCTGTGTGAGATTGTATGAACTGTGTGTTCTAGTTTCATTTCATTGTAATCAGTTTGTGTTGATTAATGAAATGATATGTTTATATAAATGATTGTGTATCTTTGATTCATATAGATCTTATCTAGATTCCGCATAGATTTGATTGTTAATAGAATTTCGTTGATCGATCAAGAGCTAATCTTCAGATAGCTTATCTACAATCTTGTTGACAACCGATAACTAGACCGATGTTGTTGAGTTGATTAATTACTCGTTCTACAAAAACTATGATTTCTAAAAGACTTTAAAAACCCAAGTCCGTTAATTACCCATTCAATTATACAATGAATGAAAAGAAAGTAACAAACTTGAACTTGGAATTGCAAAGTAAACCAGAAATTGTAATCGTTTAACTATCAAGCAATATCGAATTCACATATCTAGGAAAAAATAATTCAAACACCAATGTTTAACAAATTAAATAACAAACCTAGCATCAAACCTAATTCTCCACCTAGAGATGATCACAATCGGATTAGCTGGACACCACCAAACTTCAATCTTCACAATCGTTGATTTGGAGGAGTTGTAATGCCCAAAATTTCTCCTTTCTTGCGGAGAAATTTGTCCAAAAAGTCCCACCAACGAAACCCTAGGATTGGGGTTTAAATATCGTCAAGATAAGGCAAAAATACCACTTTCCTGTCTGTCAGCTTATGATACACCAGGCTGGCCGTATCATACGCCCAGTTTGACCTCACGTTCAGCTTCGTCTAGTTAAGAAACTCAATTTCCGTATATTATGGGCCCCGTAACTCATCTCCTAGCCCGAGATGCGCCTCCGCAAAGTTTCAGACTTCTCAATTTCATGTTTTTATATCTTTTAACCCACAAACACTCAGGAACACACTATAGCTACTATTCAGATGAATCATCAAATAAAAACTCATAAAAGCAAGTTTAAACCCTTTAAACCCAAAACCAAATCCCCATTATCAAGTACATGCCAACATAGTTCAATCATATTCAAACCATAGTTTAGTGATCAAATCATTGGAATCATTATCAATGGAACATACCTGTTGGTACAATCATTGCTTCAAATGCTAACAACGACATGATCGTGGCATGTCGAAGAAGTGGTGGGCTGGCGGCAGAGCTTGACTCTACATATTCCCTATACATAAGTTTTATTTGATGTATTGGGAAAGTGTCAAAGTGTAGGTTTGGAGGGAGTATTCATGAAACATTGTACATAAGATCATGACACAACTACATGAAAAGTATACCAACAAGTTAACTGCTTATATGTGTACTTGCTCATTTTACAATTGAATGATAATACTAATATGAGAATATTACTAAATTATCTTCTAATTCAATTGTATAACTTCACATTACTGACCCTGCTGTGGCTTTCTCTTCTCAGAAAGCCTCCTTGACGTAAACCTAACGACGAGGGTCCAACAAGTGGCAACGAAGATGAGATCAATAAGATTGCCCAAGTAATCACCCTACAAATGAGGGAGATTATTCCGGGTATGGTTACTGGTATCGGGGAAGTGGTGGTGATACAACAACAAACAACTCCAACACCAGTAACACTAGAACTGCTACTTTTACTTTCAAGAAGTTCAACGATGCTAAGCCTCCTAAGTACATTGGTACAAAAGGAGCTACAAGCCTATTACAATGGCTTGAAAGCATCGAGGCCATTCATGACTTCACTGGGTGTCCTGAACATATTAAAGTCAAAATCGCATCGAGCGCTTTTCACAAAGGCGCTCTTACCTGTTGGAATGCTAAGAAGAACACCAGGGGTCAAGAAGTTTCTTTGGCCCTACCTTGGGTTGAATACAAGCAACTCCTCATAGAGAAATTGTGTCCAGACATGAGTTGAAGAAATTGGAGGATGAAATGTGGAGTCTTGTTCAAGACAGTGGAGAAAATGCAAAATACGCAACCCGTTTCCATGAGCTGCCTTATCTTAGTTCCACATCTGGTTACTCCTCCATCCCGCAAAATAGAGAAGTACATTGAAGGACTACCCTTACTGATCAGGGGAAATGTTAAAGGAAGTAGCCCCGCTACTTTAGAGGCAGCTATCCATCTGAGCGCCACACTGATTGATGAGTATGTCAAGGCTAGTCTACTCCATAGGAAGGGATTCAAAGGGGTTAAGTCTGGTGAAACCAAGAAGCACGAGCAACAGGCTAAGGAGAAAAAGCAGAAGACTCTCAAGAACTATGCAGCGATGACTGTACTTGCTCCGACACTAGCCACACCAATCCGTGCTGCTCCACAAACTGCTACAACTAGACAGGCTTATACTGGCACATATCCACTATGCCCCAAGTGCCAATATTATCATCTCCTTACCCTTCCATGCCGACATTGTACCAAGTGTGGAAGGTACGGGCATTAGTGATCCTGCTGCCACTACAACTGCAGTGATTCCTTCTATTACTGGTGGGAAAATTTGGTGTTTCAGTGCAATTATTTACTTAAGGTTTTAGCATGGATCAAAACACACAAGTCCTATGACATTCCTCACATACCAGTAACGTGAGGAGCAGGCGGTCGTCACATGTACATTCCTCAGCAACAATCACTATGTTCCATATTATTTGATACTGGGTGAGACAAAATTTTTGTGTCTACCAATATAGCATCTTTGTCCAACATAAGCACATCTATACTTGACACCCCGTTTATGGTAGAAGTAGCTGATAGTAAGACCAACTTGTGAATTCCATATTTCGTGATTGTAAACTAATGTTAAATGATCACTTATTCATCATTGATCTCATCCCTATGACACTTGGAAGCTTCGAAGTTGTCATTGGGATAGATTGGTTATCTAAGAATAACAATGAAATTGCATGTTCAGAGAAATTACTTTGAATTCCTTTACCGTCCAGCAAAACGATGCGAGTGTACGGTGAGAAGCAATGCCGCAGGTTGAAGATAGTGTCGAGCATCAAGGCTCAGTAGTACTTGAAGAAGCAATACTGTGCATTTCTGGAACATGTAGTGGAGAAGAAACCGGAGAAACAGGCGGTTAAAGACGTATCGGTCATCAGAGAATACCCAAATGTATTTCCAAAAAGAATTACGAGGACTACCACCGGTTCGGCAAGTGGAGTTTCGAATAGACCTTGTCCATGGAGCGAACCCAGTGGCGAAGTCTTCATACCGATTAGCACCGTCTGAAATACAAGAACTGTCTAGTTAGCTTCAGGAGCTTCTAGAAAAAGGGTTTATTAGACCGAGCTACTCACCATGGGGAGCCTCGGTTCTCTTTGTAAAGAAGTAAGAAGGTTCGTTCCGAATGTGCGTCGACTATAGAGAGTTAAACAAGTTAACAATCATGAACTGATATCCTCTACCCAGCATCGATGGTTTGTTTGATTAATTACAGGGAGCAACTTGCTTCTCTAAGATTAATTTGCGATATGGGTATCATCAGTTGAGAGTGAATGATGAGGATATTTCAATGACTACATTTAGGACTTGGTATGGTCACCATGAGTTCATGGTTATGCCATTCGGGTTGGCTAACGCGCCATCAGTATTTATGGACTTTATGAATCTAGTCTGTAGGCATTATTTGGATTAGTTTGTTATCGTCTTTATTGATGATATACTGATCTATTCTAAGACTGAACAGGAACACGAAAGTCATCTTAGAAAAGAGGTTAGAACTACAAAGATCTGAACAACTTTATGCCAAATTCTCAAAATGTGATTTTTGGCTAAAGGAGGTTCATTTCTTAGGGCACATTATTAACAGGGATAGGATACACGTAGATCCAGCGAAGATAGAAGCAATCAATAACCGGACTACCCCATCCACTCAAACAGAAATCCGTTCATTTTTGGGATTGGCAGGTTACTATCGGAGATTCATCGCGAACTTTTCAAAGATTGCCTTGCCACTCACGAATTGACCCAGAAAAGTCAAGCGTTCATATGGGGGCAGAAACAAGAAGATGCATTCCAACTTCTTAAATAGAAGTTACGCAACACCCCTATTCTTAGTCTCCTTGAAGGCAATGAGGATTTCATTATCTACTATGATGATTCAAACCTTGGTCTCGGTTGTGTACTCATGCAACGGGACAAGGTCATTGCGTATGCTTCAAGACAACTTAAGGTTCATGCGAAGAATTATACTAGTCACGACCATGAGCTAGGGGTTGTGGTCTTTGCATTAAAGATTTGGAGACACTACCTTTATGGTACCATATGTGTCATATACACGGACGACAAGAGCCTTCAACACATTCTCAATCAGAAGGAGATCAACATGCGGCAAAAGCGTTGGGTTGAGCTGTTAACTGATTACGGCTGTGAGATTCGCTATCATCCGGGTAAAGCCTATATGGTGGCGGATGCTCTTAGTCGCAAGGAACCAATCAAACTAGTGCGTGTTAGAGCCATGGAGATCAACACACAACCGAACCAGAAGGACTTGATTTGTATTGCACAACAACAGGTGGTGATCAACAATCAACTGAAGACATAGTTAGATTACGGGGTTGAAGGTAAACTAGAACCTCGATCAGATGGAGTTATATACTTCAACGGACGCATGTTTGTTCCAAAATTAGAAGAATTGCTTACTTGTCACACCCTACGTCACGTGCAGACTCCACGGCTCGGTGACGATCGATGGTTGAATCATGCACAAGTATTGAAGGAACAACCACAATGTTTACTACATTTCATAATGTTAATCATGCTTTGTTTACAAGCTTTCTAACTATCTACCAAAAAAATGACAACTAACCGACCTCAAAATATTGTTAACAAAACAAGAATAGATAAGATAATTAAACAATAAGGATTTAAATGAGTTTCTAATCCATCCTAGCTTGTTTCTTGATCTTGTTCTATCTTAAATAGGTCACCTTAGTTGTTCTTGAATGTTCTATCATTGATTACCTGAAGCACGTGAAAAGTAACTGTCAACTACAAGTAGTTGGTGAGAACCATAGGTTTAGTATATGAAATTATAAGTAAGAAGTTTTGAAGAACATGAATAAAACATAGTATACATGTATCATGGATAATTGTAACACAACCTAACAGCAAGTAAAAGAATGAATGCGGTCAGTCTACGACTGTCCGCTAAAATATGCCAACTTAAGATCAAGTCCCAAATTACATTTGGAGTTAGATCGGCAGTCAGCCCAAAGCATTCAACATGGCCCATGTCGTTGAATTTATCAACAACAACTCCATGTTGACGTAACGCGGCCAATATGACCTATGCTGGTAAACTTAATTAGCAGCAAATCCATATTGCCGTAAAGTATCCAATCTGCAGTTAATTTCTAAAATAAATTTAAAATGCTAACTGCAGCCTTGGCGTAACCAAATGTGTCCCGTTTTCCCTTATGGTGATCACCCAGTACTAACGTTATCAAGATTATGATCATGAATGAATGAATGAATGTATGTATCTTGATGTATCTAAGTTTGTTTACAACGATGAACACCATGACTACATGTTATTAAATTTATACCATTTAAGATATTAAAATGATATATTATGTTTGAACAGTGATTTCATGATTCAATACAATGATTGAATACCCTGATAGAATACCATGATTGAAAATCCTTGATTGAATACAATGGTTGAATACCTTGTTTGAATACAAAGATTTAACTGAAAACAATTCCTTTGAAATCCCAAAGTTTACAAGTTTAATAGTTTATAAAACCAAATAATATGAGAGAGTTTTATGATACTTACTTGATAAGAATTTTAAAATGAAAACATTTGATCACATGTTCCTCCCCAAAACAGTTGTAAAACAGTAAAATAGGAGCTATGTTCTCACCTTGGTTGATTGTGAAGTGAACTATGATTGAATACAGACGCACTCACTTGTTGTACTTTGATTGTTTTTAGATTCCAGTGTTGTATTTGATACGATTTTGGACTTATGAGTACATGTTCATATTGTTCTATGAATGTGAATTCTTCCTATCTATTGTGTTTAGTATCTTATGTATCATAACCATTTGCTTTCCCAACTTAAGTTTAACCCTAAGAGCTTGTGATTTAACCACGTAAAGTTGTTAAAGTAGAATTGTAATTATGTTTGAATCATAAAAGAAGGTTTAAACTTTTGCAAAGAATACAATATACTTAACCATGCATGAAACTTGTCATGCATGGCTTAGTATAACTTATACTTATTTTTGTGAACCTTGTTCCTATAATAAATTTAAATAAGTAAGCTAAGTATTGAACCATCAATATAAGTTACTTAAAGTTGTGGTTCATATAGGATAGACTCAAGTTGGGAAATTGGTTATTCACTAACACATAGTGTCGAGTATAGGATGATAACCCTAACCCGAACCTCTATAGGTTTTATTGGTCCATCATTGATTTGCTCATGGTTGATTTTGGATCTTGTATTGCTTGGAACACTTGAATGAATCTAAGAGACTAATATTGATGAGGTTTAGGCATAGGGTAAGGCATCGATACTATAGTCTCGTTGGTGAGAGGCACCGACTCAAGGTTAACCCATCGATACTAGGAGTATCGATGAAATCTTGTACACAGCCTCTCCCCGTTCTAACCTAATCATGTGTTGTGTCGAAAGTTGGCTAGCCAAGAAGGGCATCGATATTAACAATATCGATCAGCAAAGTCGGCTCATACAAATGTCGATGATCAGCAAAGTCCATCGATACTATTAGTATGATGGCCTTCTTAACCATCGATACAAAGTCTCCGATCCTGTCAGTATCGATGGATCCTGGTTTGGAATTCTTTGGATTACCCATCTCCAACTAATGTCGATGATCTCTAGCCCGAAATCACACCATCGAGATATGTAGTATTGATGGAAAGTGGCTATCAACTTTCAGGTCGTCGATACTACCAACCAGCTTCAGCCCTATCGATATTGGCTTCCCCGATCAAACCAGCTCAGCCCAGCTCTCCAAATATTAAATTAATCTTATCCAAAGAGTTCTAAGGTGTTTTCAAGCCTAGATCTCGAGTTAGAGCAGATCCTTCGTACTTTCAGCTTCCTTTCGTCGAGATGAACGTTTAGACGCCTTATTTGCTTGATTTGGCGAAGGATTTCTATTGTGGAGAGTGGATTTTGTTGTTGAAATTCTAGGAGAGAGCAAAACGAAAATGAGGAGATAGATGGATTTTTCTGCATTTAATGTGAGGTAGGAGGAGAAGTAAGGTATTTATATCCAGAGTGGTTTCCCCTGTGTTCGTGTTCGATCGGGTTCGCGTTGACGAGTATTTTTACATATATAATGTAAATATTACGTTTTCATTAAAATGGTTTATTTTATCTGTTAAAGTGGTGATTCCTAATAAATATTTTACGTGAAATATCGTTATTAATTTTATTTTCGAAATCGTTTATTTAAACTGTTTAGTTAGAACATATAACTTTCGCGCGTATTCATACGAATCGTCACTCGTACGAACACGACGATTGTTCTATTTTCTGTTTTGGTTTTCTAATTATAAGATATCATTTAAAATATTAAAGCCACAGATGTATTCGTGAGAACCGTCATTCCCACGCACACGCGCAAAAGTTATACGTTCTGACAAAATGATTAAAATAAAATATTTCAAAAATAAAATGATAATAATATTTCACGTAAATTATTTAGTAGGAAATACCACCTAAAAAGGTAAAATAAAACCATTTTTATGAAAAACGTCATATTCACGTAACGTTCGTAAAATAAATCGCAAATGCGAAACCAAACGAACCCGAACGTGTGTACAACCACCCCGAGTATAAAAGGCATGAAACTACACATTTATTGCTCACAACCACCAGCTACCATCTCTCTCTCTCTCTTTCTCGCTAAAAATTCGTCTCTTTCTCTCTTTAACATCTCTCTAGAAAGCCTCACTTGATCTCACTTGTTTCTTAACCAAATCAAGAGATCTTGGTGTCTATGGAAAGCTCTCATCGTCAACATTGAGGAAGTACAAAGGATCTGTGCTCTAAACATCTCAAACAAAGTAGGTTTGAGCTTGAACATTCGGATTTTAGGGTGTTTATAAAACCGGAAACCTTTGAACATAATATTGGTTGTGGGTCAACCAAAACCATGTAAAAAAACCTACCTTTGAAATTGGAACACTTGGATGAAGCCACATTGAGTGTTGGATGACAAGTGAAGACTTGGTTTTGACTGGGCGACGCTGGTTATATGAAGTAGCATGTATCGATGGATGAACCTTCATGAGCGTTCTTCCACTGAACTTCGCAAGTTCGACTAGCTTCCAGAACCCAAGTAGTCGTCATACTATCAATTTCAATGGAGTCCAAATGGGAAGGTTCAAAGAGGGGGTCGATATTATCAATATCAATGGCTCGATATCGATGGGAAGTGGACTAGTCGACACTATGGTATCGATGGTTTCAAAACCCGGTTCATGCACCTTGTGTCGATACTAGTAGTATCGACACTATCCCTCAGCCCCTCCAACCAACAATAATAATCCGAAAACCTCATCCAAGTGTCCTAAACCTAAAAAGATCCAAAAACCAACCGTAAACCAAGGGTTAATTGATCGTTAAAGATGAAGGGTCGGGAAAGGGTGGTTCAACCCTCACCCGATTCTAGATGACTATGGCTGGACATTTTTCAACTTAAGCTTAGTTTAACTTAACCATAACTCATAACAAGTAAGGTCTAGCATATGAAATAGATAAGGATATTGTGAGAAAAAGAGTTCCAACATTATAATCAACTATTGCTACACCTTGCATAACACGTTCTATGAATGGTGAAGGAAGTTGCATATTTTTAAAGTCTAATCTTATTCTAGAGTCTTAAACAAGTATATAAGCCACTTTAACAAACATTATAAGCCTTGACATAAAGAAATTATGGCTAAGCTTAAGTTGGTTATTGAACGGTATGATAACGTAGTATACTTAAGAAATGGTATTAACATTAACAATGAGCTGTTAACCATAAGGAAAGGCAACATAATCTAGTTACAACCAGTTATTCATAGTCTTAAAACACTTCAAAATATAAAACATGATCTTGAATAAAATCAAACCATCAACAACAAGTGAGAGCATCGATAATCAAACACATGTTCATTGGACAATCAACCAAGGTGAGAACATAGCCCCTCTTTTAACTATTTTATAACTGTTTTGGGGTGAAGCATGTGATCAAAGACTTTCAGTAAACCTTCATTGATTCAACTTTACAAAGGATGTTTTTTTACAAAGTTCTTCCACACTAACAAGTTTTATCAAGATTTTTACAACTAAATGTATACACTTATAAATATGTTTTCTTAAAAAAGCCATTTAAATTAAGCTCTTAAACTTCTAAACTTTTAAACTTTGGGACATCATTTCTATAGTTTGTTAACAGTTCAACACTTGTATCAACCTTTTAACATTTGGTGAACATTTCAACATCGGTTTAACATTTTCTTCTTTTCAAATTACATAACATGTAGTCATGGTGTTCAATATTGTAGACAAACTTATACACATCAAGCATCATCATCATCACCATCTTATTCTTATTCTTTACGACGTTAGTAATGGGTGATCACAACAAGGAAAATTGACACATTACGACAAGGCAGGAGTTAGTGTTTTAAATTTGTTTTAAAAACTAAGTTTACCAGCATAGGTCATATTTTTCGCGTTACGACAACATGGAGTTGTTGATTTATTCCAACAGCAAGGGCAACTACAGATCTATCTCCAAATGTAGTTTGTGACTTGATTATAAGTTGGCATAGTGCTATGGCCAGTCATAGCATGTCCACATTCTTTGTTTCACTTGATGATAGTTGGGTTACAATTATCATGTAACATTTATGTTATGTTTGATTTATATTGTCTTAACTTCATACTTTAAATCTTCATTGCTAAACCTATTGCTCTCATTGAATATTTATAGTTGAAAGATACTTTTTCACATGTTTAGGGAAATCAAAGATTGGTACAATAGGGACAATTAAGGCGACCTATTTAAGATATATCAAGATCAGGAAACAAGCTAGGATGGATTAGAAACACCCTTAATCCTTTTTGTTTAAGTATCTTGTTTGATATTATGTGTAAACAATATTTTTGAGGTCGGTTAGTTGTGTATTTTTGGTAGTTAGTATGCTTTATAATCAAACTACATTTATCATTATGAAACATAGTAACATTGTGGTTGTTCTTCCAACGCTTGATCAGGATTCGATCATCAGTCGTCACCGCACTGTGGATTCCGCAAGCGGTGCCGGGTGTGATAAATCCACAACTACGGACCATAGCATGAACAGTATTGGGATGACTTGATGACGTTGCTTAGTAAAATGGCAAAATGGTAAATAAAGGGAACATGTATAAAGACCATATGGTGAAGAGAAAGACATTAAATGTCAGGAGTGATGAAAATATAAACATTAAATGCAACATTAATTGCTAAGATTTGTGAAAAGATGGAACAAGGAGCCGCCCATTTGTCAAAAGCAGCAGGAGACAAGCAAGGTCCTTACCTAGATGGTAAGGACCAGATTCCAAAAAAGATCCGCAAGACCCAGCTTAGGTGGGAGAACTAGGATTTACATCTAGGTTATGCCTATAAAGGAGAAAACAAACAAAGAAAAAAGGCATTGAATACGACTCAACTAACAAAGAGAGAAAAATAGGGAGATTTATTAAAGAGGAGTGTGTAATAAACTTAGAGAGGGCCTTACAGGGCCATTGTAAGCAAGACCGACCCCGTTACATTCTGTAAGTACGTAAGGTCTTCTGTATTCTCACTGCCATCTCGGTGGAATCCATTAGTAATATTAACAACGTACGCGGATTGGATTCTTCAGTAGTCAGTCAACAAGGATAAATCAATTCGAACATATTACTGAAAAAAATTCATTTATATGTTAATAGTTAAAACTTTTATACTAGTAAATAAAAATAAATTTAGACAATGCCACTTTTCTAAATTTTTTCTCTCTTTTTAAATACAAATTTTAAAAACTATTTATATTATTTATATTTTTTAATTTAAAAATATTTCTTAATATGTTAAAAAAGATCCTAATATGAAAATATACACTTTTCAAAAACAGAAATTATTATGAGATATCAATTTTTTGTAATTAACATTTTAACAAACCAAACTTTTTGAAAATTAGAATTTTTTTGAAACTAATCTTTTTTAAAAATAGAGGTTTTAAAGAAGAATTAAAAAAATAATAATTTAAAATTAAAGTTTTATAATGAAATATTTACTAATTTTATAATGAAGTATTTACTAAAAGATGACATTTTTTCAAAAACTTATTTTTTGTAAAATGTCTAAAAAATAAAATTTAAAAAAATGGTATTAATATTTTATAACTTCAGTTATTACATGTAAGTGATTTTAAACATGTTTTATCTCAAAATATCATTATATGCTTTGTAAATTTTCTTGACGAGTAATTTTTTGTTTTATTTATTTAACTCATGTTGTATATAAGGTATCAACTTAGCTATTTAGGAAAAAAACACTTTTAAAATAGTTCTTTATGGTTGAAAGAAACTTTTTAAAGAAAATTTAAAAAAAATGATATTATTGTTTTATTATTATAGTATATGTTTGTACATAATTTCAATCATAATTTATCTTTTTTTTTCTAAACAAGTATTAAAAGAATTAAAAAAAATGCTTAAAAACTTACTAGTAGTTTTAATAATATTTTATATTAAAAAAATCATTTTATAAATTTTAAGTTTAATTGCTACTTATTTATTTTTTATAAAACTTTTATAATACATGGGGTATTTATCTAGTATATTATTTATATGTATATAAAATTATATTTTATCAAAAAATTAGCGTAATTTTTTTTAAAAAAGTTATTTTTAGGAAAAAAAAGTATAATAGTTATAAAAGTAATTTTTATAAAAGAAATATGTATAAACTTCACTTTCATATTAATTAATAATGACATAGTTAGACAATACCTTCAATCAAATAAGACAGAAAATGACTTTCGAAGAATTAGTGTGAATTTTATGTGAAATTCATACCAAAATAATATACATAAAATGTTGGATCTGGTTATGCACTTTGCACAACACTTAAACAAATTATCTTCTTCAAGACTTACAAATGTGGAATCTCTATCAATTTTATTATGCACTTGATACCAATGAAAGCTAAAGAATACAACTCATACTTCAAGCTCATAGTATATTTCACTCAATTGTTAAGTGTTCAAGAATATTTTAACCAGCACACATACATAGTTAAAAGTGAATGGTCTTATACTAAGAGCTACAATCATATCCTCGTAGGGATACAAAGCTGGACAAACTACAAGAAACAAATTAATACTAAAACTAGTATATTGTTATGGCTTGACCGGCCAAGCCATATTAATTATTATTAATACAAATAACGTCATTGACTTTAACATTAATTGGCAAGATCTAGCAGATAAAGTATGATGTTGATTATCGTGAGAATGTCTTCTGATTTGGTCTTGATGATTAAACCATATTTGAACATTTCTTGAATTAGACATACATCAGTAGAAGAATCTCCTCGGAAGTTCTTGTATCGGAAGCTGCTTTGTTGACTCCTTCGGATCATCGAGGCTTGTATCCATCGGAAGCTTTGTCTTTGGATAAAGGTTTGGAAGGATAATGGTATCATTCGGAAGCACTCAGTCTTTCGAAGGTTTAACATACCTTTCAAAGACTGGTAGTTTCTTAAGGGTACTATTATCCTTTTGAAGCTTGTGTTGGACTTCTCGGAATGGGCCAAGAACTTAGATTGTATTGGAAAGCACCAACCTTTTGATCTTACAGTATCCCCCTAAGCTGATGCTTCCAAAACTTCATTTAGTTTCCTAAAATTCTTAGCTCTTTTCTTGGCCCACCTTATGGCAATTTTTTCATCCTTGTGATTATATGGGTTGATGAGAGGGAGCTTTTCAAGACCATAAACTATTAGGGCAGTGTCTATTTGGAGGTCTTTGATAGTTAGCTTCATAATGCCATTGTCACTCTGCTTTATAGTAAAGATGTTTTCACTAGCACTAAAGCTCCATTCCACAATGGGAATATATGCCCTGAGGGGCTCTAGTCCACGCTCAGGCTCAGAGTTAGAATCAAATTTAGGCTTCGACTTCTTCTTTATTCAAGCCATAGATTTTCTTCTTGTAAAACTTTGAGAGCCTTTATTCTAATCCCTGACCTCTTGTCATGCCCTTTCTCCCTCTTCCTCTGTAGCTTCCGTAGCTGCTGAATTAACAGCACCAAATGTCTCTTCGGTTCTCTTCTCATCCTTCCTTGTAGAATTGTAAAACCCTTCTTTATTTTGGTCACAGAGGATAGTGGCACATTGTCATAGGAGGGACTATATAGAGGACTAATAGGCTCTTCGTTTGGAAAGTAAGCCTTAGTTGCAGCTTCACACACTCTCACATGTACCCCTCTCCTTATCTGACTGCTTGTGCAGAGAGGGGTTTTGTAGGGAAGACCCTTCCCCATTATACCCAAATTAAGGGCCTTCCATTGAGCTTGTATTTGATCCATTGAAGGTAACCCTCCCCTGGAAATTTTTTCTTTTATATGTTTTATATGTAGATCCATGGTGGAGTTACTCATAGGACCAAGATGTTGCCGAGAGAATCTAGTAGAAAAGAATCTGCTTCATCTTCTCTCGGTAGGAAACCTCCTTTTGCTTCTTTGAGGAAGTTGCCGCAGCTTTGGATGCAGCAGTTGTGAGTTGAAGCTGCTGCACCTTATCCACCTCAACTATCATTTTCTGTACCAACCATTTTAGTTACTCATCTATCTCATATCGTTTCTCATAGAGGAGAGAAGCTAGTCTCAACATTTATCCATCCATTGAGGTATATGGCCGACCCTTTTTCTTCAATGGAATCCTCCTATTGTATGAAGCCTCCTCCTCTAGGGTTAATTTTCTTTTTCCTTAATCCAACCCAGCGGAGATGGACCCTGCGACCTCACAAGTTGGTTCATTGGCCATATGTTCTTCTAAGGAAGATGCCTTAAAGGTGATTAGGCCCTTGGAGCCAGCTTCAAAGCTAACTTTAGCTTCCACTGACCCCTCCAGTTTACTAACCAGTTTTGAAGATTCCTTAGTGAGCTCCTTAGAGAACTCATGGTTATAGGAGATGTCTTCAACGGCTTCAGTCCAAGTAACGGACTCAGTTTATTTAGTCCCAAGAGGGGACTCAGGTTCAATGGATACATATGGTATTTCTTATACACGATCTTCCAAGGCAACCTGGGGTGTGGTCTCATGAGGAGACTCAGGTTCCTTGGAAGCGAATGTTGTTTCTTGTCGTGGTTCTTCCAAGAAAACCTGGTCTATGGTCCCAAAACGGGACCTAGGTTCGATGCAGTATGGAGAATTTTTCTATTGAGCATTCTCCATGAAACTTCTGCAGCCTCAGAGGAAGAGGAGCTTGAAGGTTGGAAGTAATACCCCAAGAACTTATCTCATTCACTGTCAAATTTAAAGTGAATGGTGAGCTCTTGATCTGACACATTAGGCGCAATTTCTCCCCCTTTTTGGTAACATCAGTAGCATCAGTAGTGGGGGAAGCAAGGTGCTACTGATGGAATCATGATGGAAAGGAGTCATATGGATTCAACAAGAAGACTCGACATATCGTGGGATCTTATTACATAGATTGGCAAGAAATGAGTCATATGGATGGAAGAACATGTCCTAACTGGTTGTTCCAATATGATTCAACCTTCGAACCTTTTGATATTTCTTCTGAGTGTGCAGGTATGCCAGACCCTAATGATGACTTCTACAAAAGAGATGATGTGGACTATAGAGTGGATTATGTTCCTTGCGATCCAAAGCTTTTGAGCGTTGATCCACTAGGAACGTACTGTTGGGAATCAAAGTGGTATTTAGTTTGACTTTTCGGTAAAAACGAGCTTGACCATTTAATATATATTAAATCCATTTTTAATATTAACGCAACGGAATTACGGTTTCTAACTTTTCATTGTTAGAATTCCCAATCAGGATTAAGCTTACAAAACATGCAAACACAGATAATTTTAACTAATCTAATCTACCGATGAGAAAAGATTATGCCCTTTTGGTTAATAGTTAACCGTTTGAGACACCGAGTTTCAACGAACGGATGCTAGAACAAAACACGAACACGTTCCTGGTTTACAACAGAAGCAGGTGGTAATATGAAAGTAGGATGAAGATTATTATTCTTCAATCTAGTTTCTCATTGCACTAAGGTTTTTACAAGTTCTTCTAGATCACACTCCTTTTGGTTAATAGCATTGAGTTATGGAGTTCCTTAGAGATTTGTATATAAATAGAGGGAGAAGAGATCAAGAGTTGGAGTGTGTATCTTTCACACAATCATGACATGCAAGATATGTCTTTTGAGTGTAAATCCATCTCAAATGATGGCATGCAAGATGTGTCTTTTTAGTGTGAATCCATCTCAAATGATGGCATGCAAGATATGTAAGATCTTGCATGATTACCTTTTGATCTCACTTGACATGTGTCTCAAAACAATTTAATTAAATAAATAATTAAACTTATTTATAATTTATAACAATTATAAATTATGAAACTGTTCGTGATTACCAGTTAATCAAATTAAGTGGATTTTATGTTCGTTGCCCACGGTGTAACTCTTACGGGTCACAGCTCGGTTAGTTACGTTAACTTATCGGATCCGTTCATAAAATCCCACAATCTCCCACTTGGACGGATTTCGATAAAAGGCTAACGTAAACAGTCAGCAGCGCTCTAGCTGCACATGATTGATCCTAACAAGGTATGACACTTTAAAGTCATTAACCAAATTATCTTGCTAATATAGCATGATACTAGACTTATGATAATCATAGTCATCTATCCTTTCTGTAAAAGACATCAATTGAAACAATGAGACATGGATTTAATTCATTCTCATATGGTGTTCAATTATTGTTGTTCTCGATTTAGATTCAAAGTGGTCCAATCAAACACACAGTCAGTTTGGGTAAGGCCTTACACTTCACCAGTTTGAATCAACGAGGGCGCCACAAAGTCTAATTGTTACATGAAATATGTAAGAGTACAGAATTCCAATCTTGATTATATGCAACTCCCACTGAACATCAGAACCATTCCCGATCAAAGCCTTTATAACTGGCAGTTATGCGACAGCGGCTGACAATGATCAAAGAATGTCCCATAGTAAACGGAAGTTCTAGTATACATCTCAGGTTAGAGGATACAAGATTAGTTTACCAATTTCAAAAACATCTCATGACTAAGATCCATAGAGATGATTTGAAGCGAGTTACATCCAACATCATTCATAATGATGTCTGTGAATTTGGTAGTCAAGTACTTGAGACCAAATCCAGAATAGTCTTAATTCAGAGTCGTTCCAATGAGTCTAACCGACTACGGATAATTAAGAATACAAGATTCATGGATTAAACGTATTAAATTCGAACACAGTCATAAAATTCAGATTTGCATTTAAACCAGTAAATCAATTCTGAATTCAAAGTACAACTGCTTATTTGTTCGTTCATCCAAATACTAAATCAAAACATATCGCTAGCTAATCTAAGCCCGATCGCACTCCATGCCTATCATACTGGTCCTGAGTCATGGGCTTAGTGAACGGGTTTGCTAGGTTTTGATCTGTGTCCACTTTGCTTATTATGATGTCTCCACGTTCCACTATTTCCCGTATGTAGTGGAATTTTCTTAAAATGTCCCTGGATTTGTGATGAGACCTTGGCTTTTTGGCTTAAGCAATAGAACCTGTGCTCTCACAAAAGATTTCGATAGGTTTCCGAGTACTTGGAACCACATCGTGGTCATCTATGAACTTCTTTATCCAAGCACCTTCCTTTGCAGCATCCGATGCAACAATATATTCAGATTCGGTGGTTGAATCCGCCACTACACTCTGTTTGGAACTTTTCTAGGAGACAGCTCCTCCATTGAGAGTGAACACGAAATCTGATTGTGAGCGAGAATCATCTTGGTCAGTCTGGAAGCTAGCATCAGTGTAACACCTTACAGTGAGCTCTTCTTCCACTCCTCCAACTATTAAAAACATTTCTTTAGTTCTTCTCAAGTACTTAAGAATGTTCTTGACTGCGGTCCAATGGGCAATGCCCGGACTTTGCTGAAAACGACTGGTCATGCTTAAAGCATACGAGACGTCAGGTCTGGTACATAACATAGCATACATGATAGAACCAATCGCTGAGGCATATAGAATTTCTTGCATTATCCTAATTTCAATGTCCGTGGAAGGAGATTGCGATTTGTTAAACACGGTTCCTTTAGTCATGGGAATAGTCCCTTTCTTGGAGTTCTTCATGTTGAAGCGTGTCATCATTTTGTCTATGTATGCACTTTGACTCATCCCTAAAAGCCGCTTAGGTCTATCTCTACGGATTTTGATTCCAAGAATGTAAGCTACTTCTCCAAGATCTTTCATTGCAAAACAATTTCCCAACCAGTGCTTAACTTCATTAAGCATAGGGATGTTGTTTCCAATGATTAGTATATCATCCACATACAAGATGAGGAATGATATAGTCCTCCCACTAGCCTTTCTGTAAACACAAGGTTCATCTTCGTTTTTGAAGAAACCAAACTCTTTGATCTTTTGATCAAAACAAAGTTTCCAGCAGCGAGATGCCTGCTTAAGCCCATAAATGGTCTTATTTAATTTGCATACCTTACTAGGATATTTTGGATCAATAAAACCTTCAGGCTGAACCATATAGACATCTTCAGAGAGATGTCCATTAAGAAAAGCGGTTTTAACATCTGTTTGCCATATCTCATAGTCATAATATGCAGCTATGGCAAGTAATATCCTGATCGATTTGATCATAGCAACAGGTGAAAAAGTTTCATCATAGTTAACACCTTGAGTTTGAGTGAAACCCTTTGCAACCAGCCGTGCTTTGTAGGTATGAACATTTCCAAGCATGTCGGTTTTTCTCTTGAAAATCCATTTGCTCCCTACTGCCCGTGAACCGAGGGGTAGCTCAACGAAGTCCCAGACTTGATTGTCACGCATGGGTTGCATCTCGGAATTCATGGCATCGAGCCATTTCACAGATTCTGGATCTGATATAGCAGATTTTTGGTTAGTAGGTTTGTCATCAGGCTCAGCTACTAACAGGACTTCACAACCCTCAAGATGCCAAAGGTATCTATCAGGAGCATTGCGAGTCCTGCTATTTCTACAAATGCTTGTGTTTAAGTCTGATTCATTAGCAACAACTTCTTGTTCATTAGACGTTCCGACTTTGTCAGCGGTTGTTTGCGATTCTCAAATTTCTTCGAGATCCACAATATTGCTTCCAGTTCCTCGATCTAGAAATTCTTTCTCGAGAAAGTGGCCCTTCCTTTTGGTGGAAATCAAGTTTGCATCAGGATGGTAGAAATAATATCCGCTTCTGTTATGGTTTCCAACAAAAACAACATTTTCTCCTCTAGGATCAAGCTTGTCATCAGAATCCCTAGTGACATATGCATCGCATCCCCATACCCTAAGGTAAGAAAAATTGGGTTTAGTGCCAAACCATATCTCATTTGTTGTTTTGTTTACCTTCTTAGTCGGTGCCAGATTTACAATGCGGGCAGCGGTCATAAGAGCAAAACTTCAAAAAGAGTGAGGCAAGTTAGTTCTATACATCATCGATCGAACCATATCAAGTAAGGCGCGATTTATCCTCTCGCTTACGCCATTAAGTTGGGGTGTACTAGGTGGAGTGGGTTGTGAAATAATTCCACGTTCTTTCAGATGATTGATGAACTCTAAGCTGAGATATTCGCCAACTCGATCCGATCGAAGTGCCTTAATCGTTTTACCGAGTTGGTTTTCTACTTTGTTTTGGAATTATTTGAACTTTTCAAAGGTTTCATGCTTATGCTTCATTAGATAAACATATGCATATCGACTATAATCATCAATGAATGAAACGAAGTATCTTTCATGATTTCTAGACATAGTTCTGAAAGGACCACACACATCAGTATGTATAAGTGCTAACATATCTTTTGCTCATTCACCAACATGGGTTATGGGATCTTTAGTGAGTTTTCCAGCTAAGCAAGATTCACAATCATCAAAGGAGTCCTGTCTAGTGGATTCAAGAATCCCCGCACACTGGAGCCTTTTTATGCGGGATTTGCTTATGTGGCCAAGTCTACAATGCCATAGAAATGTATCATCAATGCTAGATTTGATATGTTTAGAAAGATTATATACATTATTTTTTGGTTGAACATCTATTTCATAAATACCATTTCGAGGTTTAGCCTCAAAATAAAAGACATCATTTAAGTAGGCAGATATAGCAATACCATTAAAGACTTCAAACAACAAAGAAACTGAAATAATGTTTCTGGTTAAACCAGGTGCATACAAACAATTATTCAACATAAGTACAAGGCCAGAAGGACATGAAAGATAATATGTTCCAGTTGCAAGAACTGGTACTCTTTTCCCATCACCAACGATGAGTTCCATGTCGCCTTGTTTCAATTTCTTCCACTTTTCAGGTTCCTGCAAGACATTAATGACGTGGTAACCACATCCAGTGTCAAACACCCATGTGTTTCTGGAAACAGTAAAAAGTTCAATAACGTAAATAGAGATACCTGAAGGGCCTGCACCATTGGCCTTGTTCATCCTCAGCTTAGCCAGATATTCAGGGAAATTACGCCCCCAATGCCCCATCTTGTTTCATTCAAAGCATTGACGCTCCTCAGGGGGTGGTGCTTTAGTAATTTCCTTGGCTTTGTTGGTGGCAGGCTTGGCAGCAACAATAGCTTTATTCTTGCCCTTGCTGTTATAACCCCTTTTCTTGGGATTGGGCTTTCCAACACCAGTTGATCGAATTGTCAATACTTGATTGACTTTTCTTGGTACATTCATCTCAGCCATTTTCAGCATTCCATGCAGTTCAGGCACAGTCTTCTCCCAAGTATTCATATTGAAATTCATTACGAACTGGTCGTAAGACTTTGGGAGAGAATTCAAGATGAAGTCCGCTGCCATTTCATTTGACAGGGGATAACCATGCTTATTCAATTGGTCGATGTAAACTTCATCGTAGGCACATGAGCACTAACTGACGAGCCTTCTTGCATTTTGCAGCCGATAAGCTGCTTCATGGTGTCATAGCGTTCTTGACGGGCTTGTTTCTGAAACATGCATGTAAGTTGCTGGATCATGTCAAAGGCACTCATGTCTTCCATGTTCTTCTGAAGATCAGAAGACATGGTGGCTTGCATAAGGCAGGCTACCTCAATGGCATCCTCGTTATGCTTATCCCAGGCTTTACGGGCAGTAGTCGAATTACCTACAGGCTCATTAGGAACTGGACCTTCCAGTACATAGTCTTTTTGGCAAACTTGAGAACAATTTTCAAGTTGCGGTGCCATTCGAGAAAGTTGGTGTTATTCAGCTTATCTTTCACAAGTATGGACTTGAGAACAAAGGAGGAGTTATTTTCGTGAGACATCCCTTTAAAGTAAGCAAAATTAAATAATTAGTATTTTCGATGTTTAATTCCTTATTTAATTAATTAATGACCCATTAACAATAATAAGAATAAGGATTGAGAATCAAGCTATATTAGTCACTAAAGGCATCAGTGGCACGCAACATTAGTAAGTTATATTAGGTAGACTGACAACGTTTGTCAATTGTGAAAAATGCACAACTCTTAGGTATGAGGCCACAAAGACAATTTTGTCTATTTAGTGATACGTTTTAGCCTCATCTATGCTCACTTTCATTTCCAGACAGCTGTGGCACGTAACAAGATATGAAAGTAATAGTCGTCCTAAAACAGGTACATGTGGAAGAGCTGGATGTGTCAACGGAAACTCTTGCACCTTGGAGGACAAACTACACACCAAGTGCGGTTTACAACAGAAGCAGGGGGTAGTATGAAAGTATGATGAAGATTATTATTCTTCAATCTAGTTTCTCATTGCACTAAGGTTTTTATAAGTTCTTCTAGATCACACTCCTTTTGGTTAATAGTCTTGAGTTATGGAGATCCTTAGAGGGTTGTATATAAATAGAGGGAGAAGAGATCAAGAGTTGGAGTGTGTATCTTGCACACAATCATGACATACAAGATATGTCTTTTGAGTGTAAATCCATCTCAAATGATGGCATGCAAGATGTGTCTTTTGAGTGTGAATCCATCTCAAATGATGGCATGCAAAATATGTAAGATCTTGCATGATTACCTTTTGATCTCACTTGCCATGTGTCTCAAAACAATTTAATTAAATAAATAATTAAACTTATTTATAATTTATAACAATTATAAATTATGAAACTGTTCGTGATTACCAGTTAATCAAATTAAGTGGATTTTATGTTCGTTGCCCACGGTGTAACTCTTACGGGTCACAGCTCGGTTAGTTACGTTAACTTATCGGATCCGTTCATAAAATCCAGCATGTACAAGATAACACAGCCGGTTACTGAAGTTCATCCACAAGCTTCAAAAACATCACACCGATCTTTCGATAATCCATTGTTCTCAAATAATATTCCTTAAGAGCACTATGTTAATCTTGTTGAAGAACCAAGACAGACTGTTCCTGATCACAACACTGGCTCCTCCACTGAGGCACAACTCACTCACATCAGCAATCTACTCGACATCTTGGAAGTCGAAGATATTTCCACTTCCACTATCAACAAAAATCATCAAGTGGAGAACATCATTGGACCAATTTATGAAGGAGTTCTTACAAGATGTGAGGCCCTGAAACCGGGCACCTCGCAGAGGTTGGTTTTCATCATAACACATAGCTCTTAAACTAAAAACTTTCATAATCATGCAGCGGAAATGTAAACATAGTTTGATAAACATAATTCAATAAAGTGTCTGTATCAAAATCATATCGAATTGCCAAAACCAACGGATCGTCTGGATTGATGCCCGAGCTCCATGCTTTCTCTTATCATAGCTTTAACCTGATATACATGCTAAATCAAGTCAGCTTACGCTGGTGAGTTATAGTTTTTCATAAAACATCATAATCGTTTAGTGAGTTAAACATTTTAACATGAAAGCGTCATATCATACACATAAACCACAACATATAGCCATGTCATCATCGTAGCCATATAACCATCGTCATCATCGTAGCCATATAACCATCATCATCATCAAACCACTGTCTCCAACATGAGCAGTGGGCTTATGCCGGCACAAGGCTCTATGTTTATAGTCCGATCGACTCTTACCATGTTTATAGCCCGATCGGCTCTTACCATGTTTATAGCCCGATCGGCTCTTACCATGTTTATAGCACGATCGGCTCCGTGTTTATAGCCCGATCGGCTCTTACCATGTTTATAGTCCGATCGACTCTCATCTTTATAGTCCGGTC
Source organism: Mikania micrantha (assembly GCA_009363875.1). Lineage (NCBI taxonomy): Eukaryota > Viridiplantae > Streptophyta > Magnoliopsida > Asterales > Asteraceae > Mikania > Mikania micrantha. The sequence continues at coordinate 92,605,940 of CM018692.1, forward strand.
GACTATGTGTTTATAGTCCGGTCGACTCTGTGTTTATAGCCCGATCGGCTCTTACCTGGTTTATAGTCCGATCGACTCTGTGTTTATAGCCCGATCGGCTGTCCATATCCTGATATGTTCAGGTCATCGTCCATACTTACTAGTACTGGTACTAGTACATCGTACATACATATCCTATAACATGTATAGGAATTCATCATAACATTCTATCATCACATACAAGCATGCAAGCATCATAGCATATTATCATACATCATGGCATCATGTAGTGCTAGCATCATTTCCTCATTCATACCTCATGGCATCATATTTTCATATCATGCTAGCATATAATCATCATTCAACATTCGTTCATCCTAGTATTCTAGGACCTCGTCAAAGAATCTATTAACTATTGTCTTAGTTAACATCATAATGCATGCTCTCATTAGCATGTTATGTCATCATAATTCATTTACCATGCACATATCATACCTTAGCATATTCCCAGACACATTTCATCATGTGAAATACATATTCATACATACATCATCAAGGCATAACATCATTCATTAATCATCATAACATAATCACATAACATAACAATAAGCATGTATGCCAGCCCAAAACAGTAAGTGTAAATAGGGCGTCTAGAACTCACCTGATAGTAGACTCTTGTTTCCTTAGCCGAACTCCTTAGCTAGGCCTTAAGAACCTACATCCATTACATCTTCTCATTATGTTACGTTACGTTCTTGGACCTAGAAAATATTCTAAGTCCCCATAGCCTACTAGTTCCCCCTACTGAATCCAAGTCCTCGACACTTAGCTAAGTGTTCGAAACCCTTGAAATTCATTAAGTCCTCACGTACACGAAATCCATGAGTATTCGAAATACTAGTACACGAAATACCCAAGGTACACGAACCCCCGGGTGTACACGAACATCCATGTGTACTCGAACCTAATGGTGTACTCGAAATCACCATGTACTCGAATTGTCAATGTACTTGAAATAAGATGTATGATTTCGAGTACCCTTTGTGCATGATTTCGTGTACTCATCAATTTCGTCATTAAACATCTCAGAGATCTATCTAAGGCTTTGGGGAGCTAGTTCTAGGTTCCTTAGGTTGTTACCAACACACTGGAACCCCAAAGTTACGAACTTTATGCATAAAGGTGTGAGCTTTATGCATAGGTTCACTTTTTGTATAACCATCCTAACTTTTGCATAAAAATCCTAGCTTTTTGGTTCAGAACACTTAGTTGAAGGTAGCTGATTCTCCTGGTAGAATCCCGTGTTTTTCCTCCTTCGTTTGGTCGATTAAAAGCTCGACCTTTGCAGTGTTTGAACTTTGCTTCGTGTACTCGAGAGAAGATGCGCTTCAGCCAAAGGTTCGTACCATTCCCAAGGCACTGGTATTTATAGGGAGGATCCCTGTATTCGAAAACTCCAGTACACGAAAATATGGTGTACTCGAAATATGGTGTATTCGAAATCCTTCTCATTTCTAGTACACGATCTCTACACCCTGCCTTGGCTATTTTTCGTCTATTTTCCTACGAGCTTATTATTCGTTACCCATTTGTAAGTTCAAGTAACTTGTATTAGAAAATTTGGGATGTTACAAGTCTCCCCTCCTTACAATAGGTTTCGTCCCGAAACCTGCCTCGTTACATATCGAACAAATGAGGATACAACTTCCTCATCTCCTCTTTCAATTCCCACGTCGTGTCCGAACCCTTCCGATGCTTCCACTGAACTCTTACTTGACGAAACATTTTATTCCGTAGCTGTTTTTCCTTTGTATCCACAATGGCAACTGGTTCTTCAATGTAGTTCAGTTGGTCATCTACCTCAATGTCATCCAAAGGAACATGTGCTAGCTCGTCTGCCAAACACTTCCTAAGATGTGACACGTGGAAGGTAGGATGAATCCCGTTCAGCTCCTCTGGTAAGTCCAATCGATAAGCAACTTTCCCTACCCTTGCCTTTATCCGAAACGGTCCGATGTACCTTGGACTCAACTTTCCTCGCTTTCTGAATCGAATGATTCCCTTCCATGGTGATACTTTCAGCAGCACTCGATCGCCAACATCAAACTCAATCGGTCTTCGACGCTTGTCAGCGTAAGACTTTTGGCGATCTTGCGCAGCTTTCATACGTGCTTTTATCCCCCGTAACTTTTCTGCCATATCAATTACTGCAGCTTTATTTCCCATCTCTTTCTGTCCAACTTCTCCCCAGCATACCGGGGTTCTACATCGTCTCCCGTACAACGCCTCGTATGGGGGCATTCCGATGCTAGAGTGGTAACTGTTATTATACGAAAACTCCACCAATGGCAAGTGGTCATACCAGCTACCTCCAAAATTGATAATGCACGCCCTAAGCATATCCTCCAACGTTTGGATAGTCCTTTCTGACTGTCCATCTGTCTGAGGGTGATAGGCGGTACTGATGTTCAGTCTCGTTCCCATAGCATTGTGAAACTGCTTCCAGAATCTGTAAGTAAACCTCGTATCTCGATCTGACACAATGGAGACAGGAACTCCATGTCGAGTCACAATCTCTTTCATGAACAAATCAGACAACCTTTCGGACGTATACGTTTCCCTGATAGGAAGAAAGTGTGCACTCTTTGTCAGTCGGTCCACAATCACCCATATGGTATCATGCCGTTTAGCTGTCCTCGGTAGCTTGGTGATGAAATCCATGGTGATGTGTTCCCATTTCCATTCCGGTATCTCAAGAGGTTGCACATATCCGTATGGCTTCTGATGTTCAGCCTTCACTTGCGCACAAGTAAGGCACCTATTCACGTACTGCATCACGTTAAATTTCATGCCTGGCCACCAATAAGCCTTTCGAAGATCTTGATACATCTTCGTCGCACCGGGATGCACAGAATAACGTGATTTGTGGGCTTCGTCTAAAATTCTCGCTCGAATGTCCCCATTTCTGGGCACCCACATACGACCGAATCGTACTTTCACACCATGATCATTGTCTTCCAAGTTCTTGGCTTGCCCGAAGACACGTTCAAAACCCACATTCTCTTCTTTCAATCCTTCCTGTTGCGCCTGCTTGAGCTCATTCAGAAAGTCTGGCGTTATCACCAAACTATACGATTTTACTCGTATGGCAGGATGATCAGTCTTGCGACTCAAGCCATTTGCCACTACATTGGCCTTTCCCGGGTGATATAGAATATCACAATCATAATCCTTTAGCAGCTCGAGCCATCGTCTCTGCCTCATGTTCAAATCCTTTTGCTCGAAGAAGTACTTCAAGCTCTTGTGGTCGGTATAGATGGTACTCCTTACTTCATACAAGTAGTGCCTCCATATTTTCAATGCAAACACCACTGTAGCGAGTTAAAGATCGTGGGTCGGGTAGTTAGCCTCATGAATCTTTAGCTGGTGCGAAGCATAAGCTATCACCCTTCCCCTTTGCAACAGTACGCATCCCAACCCTTGTCGTGACGCATCGGCATACACCACAAGATCATCATTTCCATCCGGCAGTTCTAGAACAGGAGCTTGGGTAAGCTTCTCCTTTAGCACTGAAAACGCTTGTTCTTGGTTAGGGCCCCATTCGTACTTTACATCTTTCCTCGTGAGGTTTGTCAATGGCGTCGCTAGCTTGGAGAAGTCTTGAATAAATCTCCGATAGTAACCGGCCAAACCAAGAAAACTGCGTACTTCCGTAGGTGACTTCGGAGGGCTCCATTTCATAATCGTTTCAACTTTAGCTTGATCTACCATATTGCCTTCTGGGTTCACCACGTGACCCAGAAACTGTACCTCTCGTAACCAGAAAGCGCATTTGGAGAATTTAGCATAAAGTTTCTCTTTCCTCAGGATCTCCAATACCTCACGTATGTGGCAAGCATGGTCTCCCTCGTTCTTTGAATAAATCAAAATATCATCTATAAATACTATCACCGATCGGTCCAGCATCAGTCGACATACCCTGTTCATCAAATCCATAAATGCTGCAGGAGCATTCGTCAATCCAAACGACATAACGAGAAACTCGTAATGTCCATAACGCGTACGGAAAGCAGTCTTTGGAATATCCTGCTCTCGAACTTTCAACTGATGGTAACCGATTAGAGATCTATCTTTGAGAACCAGCTTGCACCTTGCAATTGATCGAACAAGTCATCAAATCTAGGTAGAGGATACCTGTTCTTTACGGTTAACTTGTTCAGTTCCCTGTAATCGATACACATACGCATACTTCCATCTTTCTTCTTAACGAATAGCACCGGTGCTCCCCACGGAGAGACACTCGGTCGTATAAAACCTTTATCAAGGAGTTCTTGTAGCTGGGTCATCATTTCCTTCATCTCGGTTGGAGCTAAACGGTAAGGTGTTTTGGCAACGGGTTGTGCCCCTGGCACTAAGTCGATCTGGAACTCAATTTCCCGCTCAGGTGGTAATCCAGGCAATTCCTCAGGGAATACATCGGAGAAGTTACGCACCACAGGAACATCATCGATCGTCCTCGTATCATTACGTTCCTCAATCACATAGGCCAAGTAGGCACCGCACCCCCGCCTCATCATATCATCAGCCTTGATCATCGAAATGATTTTCGGCGCATACATCGTTCTATCACCATAAATATAGTTACGGAACTCCCATCCATCGCATGTAAACATATCATCTTTCGTCGACATACAATGTTAGCCTCATATTTGGCTAACCAGTCCATACCCAAAACTACATCGAAGCCTCCTAAGGTTATCAGAAACAATCGGACAGGGAAGCTATGACCTTCTATCTCAACATAACAATCATCAATAGCCTCAGTCACCCTGGTCATCTTACCAATAGCCGTCTCTACATCAAATACCCGATCTATCTTCTAAACCTTCCCAGATAACCCATCACAGAAAGTAGAAGGCACAAAACTCATACTGGCACCAGAATCAAACAATACAGAAGCAGGAATATTGTTGATAGAAAAGGTACCTGTGACCACGTCCGGGTCCTCAATAGCATCATCCTTCGTCATCGTGAAAGCTCGTGCTTTAGCCTTCTGCTTCTCCTTTCCTTTTTCTTCTTTCTTAACCGAACCCGAAACATTGGTCCGTGGTTGCCTGCAATCCTTGGACAGATGGCCAACCTCATTACAGTTATAGCATCGAATCGTACCGGGACAGTTGGCCGAAAAGTGCCCCACTTTTCCACATTTGAAACATAAGTTGGTGCCCACACGGCACGGCCCAGAATGGCCCTTACCACACTTGCTACATAGCCCAATATCTTCCCGTTTCACCTTCTTGCCTGAAAACTTTCGTTGGTCTGTTCGACTCCTTTTTGTCCCGGAGGACTCCTTCACCTTGACTTCCTCTTTCACTGGCTCATCAGCCATCACATCATCCCATACAATACCACTTAGTTCAACAGTAGAATCAAAAGTCTTTGGGGCGTTCGCTTTAACATGAATCCTGACCTTTGGAGGCAAGCCCTCCATGTACAATTTCACCCTACGTTCCTCAGTGGAGACCAGATGAGGAACGAGTCTGGCCATCTCATTGAACCTCGACGTGTACTGACGATGGTTCAGACTTCCAGCTTTCAGAACCAGAAATTCCCTTTCAACCTTATCCAGCTCATTCTTGGGACAGAACTGCTTAGTGACCAGTTCCTTTAGATCATCCCAAGTCATCTTCTCCACATCAGCTGCAGCCTTGGACTACTTAATGGTGTTCCACCAGTGAAGTGCCTCCTCGACAAAGGAGTGAGCTGCAAACTTGACAGCTTGATCAATTCGGCACTCACTGATGGAAATAACAGCCTCCATCGCAAAAATCCAGTGGCAGGTGGCCACAACATCCTTCTTCCCATCGAAGATCGGTGGGTTACATCCCTTGAAGGACTTGTAATCACAACCCTTCAGTTTCCCAGACATAGAATCACTGCTCTTTGTCTCGACGATCACAACATCCTCATCTTCCTTAGAGCTTTCCTTGGTTCCCTCGGACTTGTCCTTCATAGTATCCTTCAGTGCCTTAGCAATCAAGGCTGGTAGCCTCTCATCCATGATCTTGTAGACCTCATCAGAAATAGCCTTCACAACAATAGGCTCAAGAGTGAACTCTTCTTCATTCTCTGGTTGCTCGTTGTGCTCGTGGTCGTCCTCATTGACGGGTTCTTCGTCCTCGACACGTGGTTCTTCGGGTTTTTGTGGTTGCTTACGTGGTCTACCCTTTTGTCCAGCCATCTAACTATCTACAGGATGCAACAATTGATGAGTTAGTAAAGGATCAGTTTAGCACGGAATAAGCTTTGTAAATCGTTAATGACGTTGATCAGGTGTTATTAACCATTTACCCAACTCATAGGCTCTAAACGTTTCCCATCCCATCTCCTCAACGTGCATGTCACTAACTACCTTTCTAACCTTAGATCTACATCTTAACTCATACTTATCATTCAGCTCGTGGCATCCGTTCATCCGTGGTTGGCAATCCGCATCATTTAACCCCATTCTCAGTTTAAGTCTTGGCATTTGGGATGCCAAGATCTCTCAAACCTGGCTCTGATACCAACTTGTGAGGCCCCGAAACCGGGCACCTCGCAGAGGTTGGTTTTCATCATAACACATAACTCTTAAACTAAAAATTTTCATAATCATGCATCGGAAATGTAAACATAGTTCGATAAACAGAATTCAATAAAGTGTCTGTGTCAAAATCATATCGAATTGCCAAAACCAACGGATCATCTGGATTGATGCCCGAGCTCCATGCTTTCTCTTATCATAGCTTTAACCTGACATACATGCTAAATCAAGTCAGCTTACGCTGGTGAGTTCTAGTTTTTCATAAAACATCATAATCGTTTAGTGAGTTAAACATTTTAACATGAAAGCGTCATATCATACACATAAACCATAACACATAACCATGTCATCATCGTAGCCATATAACCATCGTCATCATCGTAGCCATATAACCATCATCATCATCAAACCACTGTCTCCAACATGAGCAGTGGGCTTATGCCGGCACATGGCCCCATGTTTATAGTCCGATCGACTCTTACCACGTTTATAGCCCGATCGGCTCTTACCATGTTTATAGCCCAATCGGCTCTTACCATGTTTATAGCGCGATCGACTCTTACCATGTTTATAGCCCGATCGGCTCCGTGTTTATAGCCCGATCGGCTCTTACCATGTTTATAGTCCGATCGACTCTCATCTTTATATTCCGGTCGACTCTGTGTTTATAGCCCGATTGGCTCTTACCTTGTTTATAGTCCGATCGACTCTGTGTTTATAGCCCGATCGGCTGTCCATATCCTGATATGTTCAGGTCATCGTCCATACTTACTAGTACTGGTACTAGTACATCATACATACATATCCTATAACATGTATAGGAATTCATCATAACATTCTATCATCACATACATAGCATGCAAGCATGCAAGCATCATAGCATATTATCATACATCATGGCATCATGTAGTGCTAGTATCATTTCCTCATTCATACATCATGGCATCATATTTTCATATCATGCTAGCATATAATCATCATTCAACATTCGTGCATCCTAGTATTCTAGGACCTCGTCAAAGCATCTATTAACTATTGTCTTAGTTAACATCATAATGCATGCTCTCATTAGCATGTTATGTCATCATAATTCATTTACCATGCACATATCATACCTTAGCATATTCCCAGACACATTTCATCATGTGAAATACATATTCATACATACATCATCAAGGCATAACATCATTCATTAATCATCATAACATAATCACATAACATAACAATAAGCATGTATGCCAGCCCAAAACAGTAAGTGTAAATAGGGCGTCTAGAACTCACCTGATAGTAGACTCTTGTTTCCTTAGCCGAACTCCTTACCTAGGCCTTAAGAACCTACATCCGTTACATCTTCTCATTACGTTACGTTATGTTCTTGGACCTAGAAAATATTCTAAGTCCCCATAGCCTACTAGTTCCCCCTACTGAATCCAAGTCCTCGACACTTAGCTAAGTGTTCGAAACCCTTGAAATTCATTAAGTCCTCACGTACACGAAATCCATGAGTATTCGAAATACTAGTACACGAAATACCCAAGGTACACGAACCCCCGGGTGTACACGAACATCCATGTGTACTCGAACCTAACGGTGTACTCGAAATCACCATGTACTCGAATTGTCAATGTACTCGAAATAAGATGTATGATTTCGAGTACCCTTTGTGCATGATTTCGTGTACTCATCAATTTCGTCATTAAACATCTCAGAGATCTATCTAAGGCTTTGGGGAGCTAGTTCTAGGTTCCTTAGGTTGTTACCAACACACTGGAACCCCAAAGTTACGAACTTTATGCATAAAGGTGTGAGCTTTATGCATAGGTTCACTTTTTGTATAACCATCCTAACTTTTGCATAAAAATCCTAGCTTTTTAGTTCAGAACACTTACTTGAAGGTAACTGATTCTCCTGGTAGAATCCTGTGTTTTTCCTCCTTCGTTTGGTCGATTAAAAGCTCGACCTTTGCAGTGTTCGAACTTTGCTTCGTGCACTCGAGAGAAGATGCGCTTCAGCCAAAGGTTCGCACCATTCCCAAGGCACTGGTATTTATAGGGAGGATCCCTGTATTCGAAAACTCCAGTACACAAAAATATGGTGTACTCGAAATATGGTGTATTCGAAATCCTTCTCATTTTGAGTACACGATCTCTACACCCTGCCTTGGCTATTTTTCGTCTATTTTTCTACGAGCTTATTATTCGTTACCCATTTGTAAGTTCAAGTAACTTGTATTAGAAAATTTGGGATGTTACACGAGAAGCAAATGTGAAAACCTGTACGAAACCGTCAAGAGAATGTACGGTAGTACATTAGTTGCAGACTTTTAATATAGACCGTTAAGTGTATTTATATGTCAAGCTGAGAAACGACGTGCAAAATAACTAAAAAATTGTGATATCACAAAACAAGATGAGCTGAAACAACAAAATGATAATGTGTGCAAAATACAAAACACGACAATCGCTGCACAAATCCTCCGATAACAAGGATCAGACGCATGAAAATCTATCAGGAAAAGACAAAGGAGTAAGAACTATCAAACAATAAACAGATAACATTATGTAAATATTTGGCCAACAGCGTATTCATGTGGGTAACGATTCAAACGAGTATATATCTGTTGGTTTGATATTTTAAGTGTTATATGGTAAATAGATAACTAAATCAGAAGCTGAACCTGGCGTCCGATTCGTATAGTTTGCGCTCTGTACGTAAAGAGTTTATCATGAATTTCACCTAAAGAGTTTAATTTAATATATTTTATAAAATTCCAATGTAATTAACGGAATGTGTTGAGACAACACATTTTACAGGAAACTGGACGCGAACGGAGACTCGGGGTATAGAAACCCTCCCATTTCCTTCTTCCTTACATTTTTCAGTTTATCTCTCTCTCTCTCTCTAAAAAGTTGAAACCGTCACTCTCTCTACTTTCTGTCTCTAAAACTCTAACACTCAACCTCTTCAAAAGTCAACCAAAATTCGTGTTTTTGGTGTCCAAATGATCCTCTCAACGTCTAGAATACGAAGATACAAAGGATTTGCCCTTGCATTACCTCAAACAAAGAAGAATCGAGCTCATAAGGTTCGGGTTTTAGGCCGATAACGTATTTGGTAAACAGATAACCAAATCAGAAAGTGAAACTGACGTCGGATTCGAATAGTTAGCACTCTGTACGAATGCACGCATAGGTGGCATTTTCTGACAAAACGAGAAAAATTAACATGTTCGAAAGATGAAAATAATAAAAAAAAGAACAAGATAATATTTATTAGGAATTTTATCTAAAGAGTTTAATTTAAATTATTTTATAAAAATCGTATGTAACTAACGTAACGTGTCGAGACAACGTGGTTTAAAGGAGACTGGATGCGAACGGAGGCTCAGGGTATAAAAACCCTCCCCTCTCCTTCTTCCTTTTATTTTTTAGTTTCTCTCTCTAAATAGCTGAAAACTGTCACTCTCTCTACTTTCTGTCTCTAAAACTCTAACACTCAACCTCTTCAAAAGTTAACAAAAATTCGTGTTTTTGGTGTCAAAATGATCCTCTCAACATCTAGAAGACGAAGATACAAAGGACCTTCCATTGCATTTCCTCAAACAAAGAAGAATCGAGAAGGTTCGGCTTTTAGGCCGACAACGTATTCGTGTGGGTTATGATTCACACAAATATATTTGTTGGTTTGATATTTTAAGTGTTACATGGTAAATAGATAACCAAATCAGAAGGTGAAACTGACGTCGGATTCGTATAGTTAGCACTCTGTACGAATGCGCGCGTAGGTGGCATTTTCTGACAAAACGAGAAAAATTAACATGTTCGAAACATAAAAATAATAAAAAAAAAGAACAAGATAATATTTATTTGGAATTTTCATCTAAAGATTTTAATTTAAATTATTTTATAAAAATCCTATGTAACTAACATAACGTGTCGAAACAGCGTGTTTTAAAGGAGACCGGACGCGAATGGAGGCTCGGGTTACAAAAACCCTCCCCTCTCCTTCTTCCTTTCATTTTCAATTTCTCTCTCTAAAAAGCTGAAAACTATCACTCTCTCTCTACTTTCTGTCTCTAAAACTCTAACACTCAACCTCTTTAAAAGTCAACCAAAATTCGTGTTTTTGGTGTCAAAATGATCCTCTCATCATCTAGAAGACGAAGATACAAAGGATCTGCCCTTGCATTACCTCAAACAAAGAAGAATCGAGCTCAAAGTTTCGGGTTTTAGGGTAATTCACCCACTCAGTACAACTAAACATAAAACCGGTTTTCCACTCATCTACGCTGAAGAACTGGTAACCCCTCGACCTTAGAAACCCAATGAAAGGCTTGGATTAAGTTCATGAAGACTGGACTAGGGGCTAGAGTTCGAACAGGATAGTATCGACACGAGAAACTGAGCTGGGCAAGAAGTATCGACGTAGCTGAAAGTTCAACCAACTTTCCGTCGATACTACTAAGTTCGAAGGACTCATCAGCCCAAGAACTCGTCGAGATTGTTAAGTTCAACTAAGTCCAGGGACAATGTACTAAGTCCTCATCGATGTTATCAATATCAAAGCTCCTAGTATCATTGCCAAGATGTTGTCGATATTGCTAGTATCGGTAGCCATGGTTTACAAGTTCAAGGCTAGTATCGATACTATTAGTATCGATACCACCCAAACTCCTGTCGATACTATTACTTCCATGAAATCCAAGGACCATGGGGCAGAGCTTCATCGATACTAACATGTTTAAGGTTTCCCAAGGTTGGGTCTATGAGCATGTCGATGATAGCAACAACAAGGGGTGGCTGAGTGAGTTCCAAGAGGAATGTCGATACAATTAGTATCGACACTTCCCTAAATCATCTCAAACCCCTTTTGATTTCATTTCCCTAAGTATCAATCAAGTAATCTTAACCTAATAGGATCCATAGATGTCAAGTTAAATAGCAAATAAATCAAAGGAAACAAGTGAGGGCCGAAGGAGAATTGAAGTTGTGACCAAGGAGGTTGTGTCGATACTATTAGTATGGACACCACCCTTGGACAATCTCATCCCTTCGGTATTAATCAAACCTCGCTAGTTTGCTCATTCCTAAGCTAATTAACACCAAGGTATATAGGGTAAATACCAAAAAGAACAAGTATGGGCGCTATAGATTCCAAGGAACCTTGATAAGGGAATTTGGAAAGCTTTAAAGGTCCAAATTTGTACACATTGGATAAAAAATACAGACTTGATTTCACAAAGTGTAACACAAGGACAATCAAAACAAAAACCGAAGATGGCAAATTCTTGGGGAATGAATGCATGCAAGATTATACATGCATTATCACCCAAAGATGATACCACCTTTGCAAATTATTGAAGTTTAAGTCTTGGGACTTGAACATGCCATGGAAACCAAATCACACTGAGCCTTAACCTAGTTTAATAACTTGGATATCACATTGATCATATAGAAAAGGACTAATAACCCACATAATCTAGGATAGAACACTTAGTTAAATACATTCCAACTACAAACAACGAGAACGGTTATTCTTGAAACAAGTCAACCATTCAACACAACTCAGGTGAGTTCATTGCCCCTTTTCTAATCATTTGATTTATAAATGTGGGGCTGAGAAGCATGCTACTTAAATATTTTCTTATGAATATATTTTATGTTGTATGCTTTCTAATTTATAATTCTATGTATCTATGACATCTTAGGGATTCTCTAGGTGTTCATAAAATTATTCCTATCATATCAGAAAATAAACACCAACTCTTAGAGGGTTAGTTTAAATTATTTTCACAAGAGAAATTCATGAGTACAAATCAAGTTAAATCCTCAAGTGAATCATCTGTGATATCTCAAAGATAACATGTGTGAACGAATCAAGAAACGCATCAAGCACGAATCAAAAAGTCCTTTAACTCTATAAGTTCTGATTAGACTTGATGGTTTTGGGCCACATGTGTGATGATATTTCCAGAATTCACTGAACTAACCATAATCTCTAGTTAGTTTTCAGGAAGTCAGATAATTCATGTAAAACTTTGCTGAAACATTTTGAATTGGTGTATGAGTTCTTAAATTTTCATGGTGACGTTTTATAAGAAAAACTTTTAAATGTTAAAACCTTTTTGGGAATATCAAATGCTTTTAAATGTCAAAGAGAATGTCAATAAGAATGTGAAAACTATGAGACGAAAATATTTATGTGTAAAACAATGAGAAAATAATATGTGTATATCTATAATTGATTTCCAGTAAACTTGTCAGGATTATATCACTGTGATCATGCGCCAATTTTGTGAGACCCCGTTCTCGGGCGCCTCACAGAGGTTGGTTTTCATCATAACACATAGCTCTTAAACTAAAAACTTGCATGATCATGCAGCTGAAATGTAAACATAGTTTGATAAACAGAATTCAATAAAGTGTCTGTATCAAAAACATATCGAATTGCCAAAACCAACGGATCGTCTGAGTTGATGCCCGAGCTCCATGCCTTCTCTTATCATAGCTTTAACCTGAAATACATGTTAAATCAATTCAGCTTACGCTGGTGAGTTCTAGTTTTCATAAAACATCATAATCGTTTAGTGAGTAAAACATTTTAACATGAAAGTATCATTTCATACACATAAACCATAGCGCGTAACCATTTCATCATCGTAGCCATATAACGATCGTCATCATCAAAACCACTGTCATCAACATGAGCAGTGGGCTTATGCCGGCACAAGGCACCATGTTTATAGTCCGATCGACTCTTATCATGTTTATAGCCCGATCGGCTCCGTGTTTATAGCGCGGTCGGCTCCATGTTTATAGCCCGATCGGCTCCGTGTTTATAGTCCGATCGACTCCATGTTTATAGTCCAGTCAACTCTCATGTTTATAGTCCGGCCGACTCTGTGTTTATAGCCCGATCGGCTCCGTGTTTATAGCCCGATCGGCTCTTACCATGTTTATGGTCCGATCGATTCTCATGTTTATAGTTCGGTCGACTCTGTGTTTATAGGTCGATCGGCTGTTCATATCCTGATATGTTCAGGTCATCGTCCATACTTACTAGTACAAGTACTTGTACATCATGCATACATATCCTATCACACGTATAGGGTCATCATTCATTCATCATACGGGATATACTACCAGTATATCATCATATATCATAATCATATTATGCTAGCAGTAATTCATAACATTTTAGACTTAGTAACGTCTCATCATCATAACAAAGTCATCACATCATAACATGCTAGGCTCTATCATTATCCTACATTTAGGACTTCATCATATCATGCTATCATCATAACATCTTCCAGATTATCCTAACAGCTTAGGAATTCATCATATCGTTCAATCATCGCATACATAACATGTAAGCAACATATCATCCTAGCATACATCATGGCATCATACATAACATTAGCATCTTTTCATCAATCCTACATCATGTCTTCGTATTATGCTAACATTTATTCATTATTCAAACGTCATAGTTTCATGCTTACATCTTAGTCATTTAGGATTTCGTTATCATGTTCCATTTCATGTATTCATCATACTTAGCACATTTTCCTGCTCATTTCGTCATGCATAACACATATAATAGCATGCATCGTTCATAACATATCATCCTAACATAACATAAGCATGTATGCCAGCCCAAAACAGTGAACATGAAATAGGGCGTCTAGAACTCACCTGAAAGTAGCTACTTGGTTTCCTTAGCCGAACTCCTTAGCTAAGACTCAAGAACGTACATTAATTACGTCGTCCCATCACATTACATTCTTGGACTTAGAAATTATTCCAAGTCCCCATGGTTAACTAGTCCCCCTCATGAGCTCAAGTTCCCGAAACATGGTTTATATTCGAAACAACTGTAGTTCACGAAATACCCATGTACTCGAAACCAGTATACTCGAACTAACATACTCGGAACTAGTGTACTCAAATTCTCATGAGTACTCGAAACTACATACTCGAAATTAGTATACTCCAAAGGGTCTTATGAGAAATTCATGATTTCGAGTATTCCCTTCAGCATGTTTTCGAGTACTCATTTTCTCACCCTAAAACATCTCAGAAATTTATCTAAGACCATGGCGAGCTAGTTATAGGTTCCTTGGGTTGTTACCAACACACTGAAACCCCAAAGTTCCGAACTTTATGCATAAAGGTGCGAGCTTTATGCATAAGTTCACTTCTGTATAACAATCCTAACTCTTGTATAAAAATCCTAACTTTTAAACATAAAGCACTTACTTGTTGTTAGATGATCCCTCTTGTAGATTCCCGTGCGTTTCCTCTTCCGTTTGGTTGATCGAATGCTCGATTCTTGAACCCTACTTCATGTACTTGAGAGAGAATGAGCTTCCAGCCAAAGGTTAGCACATTTTCAAAGGCTCTAGTATTTATAGGCAGTGATTGGTACTCGAAGTTGGATATATTCAAAATCTGGGAACTTCGACTACAATAGTTTCGAGAACATGTGTACTCGAAATTGAGTTCGAGTACCCGATCTTGAGGCCTTGACTCGGATATTTTTCGTCCATTTTCCAACAAGTATACTATCTGTTACGCATATGTAAATTTCAAATAACTCGTATTTAGAAAATTCAGGGTGTTACAAATTTAGAATTCAACAACATTATGTCTCTTTCATAGTTCGTTTACCATTAAGTGTTAGAGGCGAGGACCGACATTAACGTAGTGGTACAATAAGTTTGACAAACTTCCAGTGAGTGAGGTCGGTATGTTATGCGTATCTTAAATATCATTTGTCCGGTATCGTATGACCGGTAACAGGGCGACAACAGTCAGGTTTAATAACGGGCACATGTGTTATAATAATAAGACAATAAATACTTTTAATCAACCACAACTGTTCTGTATACTAGTAATGATCTGGTTGACCATAAATCAGCTATAGTATTGCTTGATGACAGACAGTTGCAAAGGCATCTGTAAGACTATAATTCCAAAATGAATGGGTGAGGATTGCAAGCATTATGGTTTGACTTAGTGTGGACCACAATGTTGTCCAATTAAAATTCTTTCATTTAATGAGTTGACTGTCATTTCCAGTTTGGAGTGAGAACCAGTAAACTCATCTATTGAGAACAAATGTGCTGATTGAGAATTTGGGTGTTTGTTCAGAGTGAAACCTTAGTTTCCATTAAGGAGATGATCGCGTCTTGTCAAGGGCGTGGTGGGCTGGCAGCTGGGTTTGACTCTACGTATGCCCTATATATAAGCGATAATTTGCAAGACGGGATGATGTCAATAATGAGGTCTAATATTGAAGCTGTTGCGTTGGGTATGTCTTAACACTTAAAATAAAGATGAATTCTTTACCTAAATGAAAATTGGTGAGAATTTTCAATATCCAAGATATCATGGTCTGAGCGAGAGTTGCTTTAACAACTCAAGTTATTAGTCATGATAGACCTTGTGAAAGGCTAAATAATGGTAGAATATTTCTACATGGGATGTGGAGAACTAAATTGAGAACTTTGATATGTTTTAATCTGGATAAATGTTTCCTAAAACATTTTCAAACCAAATAAACAAATGAACTCACCAACCTAGTCTTGACTTGTTTTTTGCATGTTCTTATCAGTTGACGAACATCATTAGTCATCAAAATCAGGATACTAGCTAGGTGGCCTATTAGGAGGACCTAGCAGATTTTGTGCATTTGTGTAGGAACAACATATGATTCAATACATTTTGCAGAGCTTGCACTTTTCAAGAGAGTTTGAATGTATATGTCTTTTGTTAGATTGCAGGGTTAAATTATTGAACTCAATTGGATGTAATTTAACTTTGTAAATCTTCATGCATGTATGTTTAGTTTTCTTAATTATATATCATGTGCTATGTATTCAATATCATCCCTTCGATGCGATCGTGCCCCAAGACTATTCCTCCAGACGGGAGAGTCGATCCAGCCCGCCGGCTTGGGGTGTGATAGATTGGTATCAGAGACATGGTTATAGAGAAATATACGTCAGGTTACTTGAACGGTTTTCCTAGACTATAACCTAGGGACCCCTCACGCAGAGAAATTAAGAATAGGAATTATTTTCATATGTTTCAGCATTCGATCGCGAGTACTAACCGATGACTTTTCGGTTTGCCACCGAGATGACAACCATCACCACCTTCTCCTCCTCACCCGAAGTGGATCTGGCAACTGCAGCATTAGCCACTCTAATTACAGACCAGCTAGCTACAGTCATCCCCAATATCATCAACCGCATCCTCATTATCGAAGAATACGCTTGGAGCTTCCCACAAATGTCTTCTGAGAAGTATGAGTCAACGGGAGGTGAAACCACAGGAAACCTTGACGCTATCCTTCTAAAAAGCAAAAAGGCCCCATAAACTGTATCAAGGCCGCTCCGATCAATCAGATAATACCAGATCTGACAGTGGATGTTGGTACGCTGTACGAGGGAAAGGCCCCTCTATGTTTGGATTTTCAGTACTATCACCGAGCCGAACTCCCATGTATACAATGCAAACAGTATGGAAAGATGGGTCACTGGAGTCATCAATACAGGTCACCCCCATCAATACACTGGTACGTTTCCTCTGTGTACCAAGTGTGGTCTTCATCATGCTGAGGGCAAGCTATGCAAATATTATGTGCATTGTGGAAGAAAGGGACACTGGATTCAAGAGTGTCGAATTCTTTCAACTCAGAGTCAGAACCAAGGAACGAATACATCTACTCCCTCCAAATACAGCAAAAATTTCTATGTGTGTGGGATGCAGGGACATTTCGCAAGGAATTTTGCCACAGAGTAAGCCACCATCGGACTCAGTACCTCCTGATGCGCTACTTTCTCAACCAGCTCCTGATGCTCGTTCGGAGTTAGACGATGTCACAGGTATGTTCATTTCAAAACATTTCCGTATAGTTATCATGATGTGTTATTATGCCGTAGAAAATTGTATATCCTGTCGCATTTCCTAAGTTAGTAGAATGAAGAATTCTATATAAAATAAGAGTAGTGAGATAATGTGCAGTAAGATGCCCATTGCTCGTACTCTACATATGAAATCATTGTAGTACTCTAAGGAAAAGACACTAGAAATGGGACATATTTACATGTGAAGGATCATTAGAGATCACACTCAGGAACAAAATTAAATCTATTCAATAGATTAAGACTTGTTGACAAGAAATTGTGAATGGAACTCCTAAGAACTTATTAGTATTTCCTTTACACGTTTAGCAGCGTTCCGAAACAATCGAATGTCTTGTGAAATAATAGGTAATTCTTAGATTAACCTATTCAAATTTTAAGTTATGATCAACACAGTACAAAGGTAGTATATCATGGGTTATGCTATTGAATTATACATTCTTACTCTAAATAAACCTGATTCCATTTATATCTTGGTCTTTAGTACAATATAAGTGAAATAGATATCACAATTAGGTGATCAACAAGAATTGGTAATTACAACCAAAGGTTGTTGATCGATCTGAATGACTTCGATGGTGTAATTTAATTCAAGGGTAAACAGTGCTAAGATGGTACCAGAATCTAAGAATTTGACGAAGGGAACGTAAATTGAGTTTTGAGCTAAATAGAGTAATTTCAAGTGAAGACAATGTTGTAGGAACTGACAAGAGTATCACAGTGTGTATGTGTCTTCAAGGTCGAATGAACAAACGATATTTCGTCCCGATTGACAGGAGTCCATTGTATGACCTACTGATCCATGGACCATCTGATACCAAAAACGAACCTGAAATTTCAGAATGTTTTGAAACTAAAGGAAAAGTGAACCATGAGGAAATCCATGTGGATTCTACCAGAAGTCGAGGAAATCATATATCAGAAATTTCAACACAATACCAATAGTGAAATAGTCATCAATCTTTGAAATAAGGATGGTGAAACCTCTAACACAACTCTCTTAGATGGTAAACGTATTCTGTAAAATCAGTTGATGTCTTTTATCAATCATTTAACTTTATCTGAATTAAACAGGGCAGATTACTGATTTCATTTCACCACCACTATAAGTGCACTAGAATAATTGTCTAATGCATGAGTCAAAGTGGAAAATCTATTCAGCTACTGGAGAAATCTGGCAACATTGAGTGAATAAAAAATCAGATGATGTATCTTCTATATATTCTAGAGTTTATAACACATAAGAAATCAGCAAGAGCACGACAGGAAAGAGATCAAATAACAGACACCTAGAGTTTTGAGAACAACCCGAGAAGTCCCTAACGGAGTGTAAATAAGTAGTTGTGGTTATATGCACCAAATTCCCTTATACTCCTAGCGGACACGAAAATATGGGGATTATCATCACTTGTTGGATAACGTTCGCTAACCTCTGCTGAGTTAAGAGAACTATACAATGAAACCACACAACTAAACCTTACATGATGAAATGATGTTGAGTAAGGATGTGAGATCATTTATCAATCTGACCGAAATGTTTAATTGACTTCATATATTTTGTTGTTATTTAAGAAATCCATAAGCGATTGATCAATGGGAACTGCAAAGTAATCTACCATCCGAGGAGGGATGACCAACACAACTGGGAAATACAAACCTCAAAGGGTGTGAAATAAGCTAATTCAATCACAAACAATGAAAACTAGAACTTACGCTTATACTTTACATCCATAATATCTTAGCTACTATAGTAGCATTGGGTGTATTTCATTCCAAAATACTGCACGATACTAGAACACACGTAAGAGATAATCAAACATTTCCACTTGGTGAAAGGAAAGTCGTACCTGATAATTATGCTTAAATTTTGAGACGAAATTTTTTTAACGAGGGGAGATAGTGACAACCAATACGAAACCGTTAGGAGACTCTATGATAATACATCAGTTACAGGCTTTAAATATAGACACTTAAGTGTATTTATATGTCAAGCTGAGAAACGAAGTGCAAAACAATTAAACAACTGTGATATCATAATACAAGATGAGTTGAAACAACAAAATGACAATGTGTGCAAAAGATAAAACATGACAGTCACTACACAGATCCTCCAATAACAAGGTTCAGACGGCTGAAAATCTAATGCGAAAAGACAAAGGAGTAACTACTATAACAATGAGAGTAATAAATGAGAGTGAGGATCTAACTATCAAACAATAAATAGATAACATTACGTAAATATTAGGCCGACAACGTATTCGTGTGGGTGATGATTCATACGAATATATCTGTTGGTTTGATATTTTAAGTGTTATCTGGTAAACAGATAACTAAATCAGAAGGTGAAACTGACGTTGGATTCGTATCGTTAGCACTCTGTACGAATGCGCGCGTAGGTGGCATTTTCTGACAAAACGAGAAAAATTAACATGTTCCAAAACATAAAAATAAAAAATAAAAAGAACAAGATAATATTTATTAGGACTTTTCATCTAAAGAGTTTAATTTAAATTATTTTATAAAAATCCTATGTAATGAACGTAACGTGTCGAGACAACGTGTTTTAAAGGAGACCGGACGCGAACGGAGACTCGGGATATAAAACTCTAACACTCAACCTCTTCAAAAGTCAACCAAAATTCGTGTTTTTGGTGTCAAATGATCGTCTCAACATCTAGAAGATGAATATACAAGGGATCTGCCCTCGCATTACCCCAAACAAAGAAGAATCGAGCTCAAAGGTTCGGGTTTTAGGGTTATTGACCCACTCAGTACAACTGAACATAAAACCGTTTTTTCACTCATCTACGCTGAAGAACTGGTAACCCCTCGACCTTAGGAACCCATTGAAAGGCTTGGATTTAGTTCATGAAGACTGGACAAGGGGTTAGAGTTCGAACAGGATACTATCAACATGAGAAACTGAGCGGGGTGTAGTATCGATGTAGCTGAAAGTTCAGCCAACTTTCCCTCGATACTACTAAGTTTGATGTACTCTTCAGCCCAAGAACTCGTCGAGATTGTTAAGTTCAATGAAGTCCAGGGACAATGTACTAAGTCCCCGTCGATATTATCAATATCTAAGCTCCTAGTATCGATGCCAAGATGTTGTCGATATTGCTAGTATCAGTAGCCATGGTTTTCAAGGTCAAGGCTAGTATCGATACTATTAGTATTGATACCACCAAAACTCCTGTCGATACAATTACTTCCATGTAATCCAAGGACCATGGGGCAGAGCTTCGTCGATACTAACAGGTTTAAGGGTTCCCAAGGTTGGTTCTATGAGCATGTCGATGATAGCAACTACAAGGGGTGGCTGAGTGAGTTCCAAGAGGAATGTCGGTACTATTAGTATCGACACTTCCCTAAATCATCTCAAACCCTTTTGATTTCATTTCCCTAAGTATCAATCAAGTAATCTTCACCCAATAGGAGCCATAGATGTCAAGTTAAATAGCAAATAAATCAAAGGAAAGAAGTGAGGGCCGAAGGAGAGTTGAAGTTGTGACCAAGGTGGTTGCGTCGATACTATTAGTATGGACACCACCCTTGGACAATCTCATCCCTTCGGTATTAATCAAACCTCGCTAGTTTGCTCATTCCTAAGCTAATTAACACCAAGGTATATTGGGTTAATATCAAAAAGAACAAGTATGGGCACTAAAGATTCCAAGGAACCTTGATAAGGGACTTTGGAAAGCTTTAAAGGTCCAACATTTGTACACTTTGGGTAAACAAGTACAAACTTGATTTCACAAAGTGTAACACAATGACAAAGGCTATGTAAGGACAATAAAAACAAAAACCAAAGATGGCAAATTCTTGGGGAAGGAATGCATGCAAGATTATGTATAAATTATCACCCAAAGATGATACCATCTTCGCAAATTAATGAAGTTTAAGTCTTGGGCCTTGAACATGCCTTGGAAACCAAATCACACCAAGCCTTAACCTAGTTTAATAACTTGGATATCACATTGATCATATAGAAAAGAAATAATAACTCTAATAATCTAGGATAGAACACTTAGTTAATCATCAAACCCTAAACAAAACTTGGAAATACATAAAAATATTAACAATGACGTACACAAACCAATGAAACTCAAGTTGAATACAATCCAACTACAAACAACGAGCGTAGTTATTCTTAAAACAAGTCAACCATTCAACACAACTCAGGTGAGTTCATTGCCCCTTTTCTAATCTTTTGATTTATAAATGTGGGACTGAGAAGCATGCTACTTAAATATTTTCTTATGAATATATTTTATGTTGTGTGCTTTCTAATTTATAATTCTATGTATCTATGACATCTTAGGGATTCTCTAGGTGTTCATATAATTATTCCTATCATATCAGAAAATAAACACCAACTCTTAGAGTGTTAGTTTAAATTATTTTCACAAGAGAAATTCATGAGTACAAATCAAGTTAAATCCTCAAGTGAATCATCTGTGATATATCAAAGATAACATGTGTGAACGAATCATGAAATGAATCAAGCATGAATCAAAAAGTCCTTTTACTCTATAAGTTCTGATTAGACTTGTTGGTTTTGGGCCACATGTGTGATGATATTTCCAGAATTCACTACACTGACCATAATCTCTGGTTAGTTTTCAAGAAGTCAGATAATTCATGTAAAAATTTTGTTGAAACATATTAAATTGGTGTATGAGTTCATAAATTTTCATGATGAAGTTTTATAAGAAAAAATTTTAAATGTTAAAACCTTTTTGGGAATATCAAATGCTTTTAAATGTCAAAAAAGAATGTCAATAAGAATGTGAGAACTATGAAATGAATATATCTATGCGTAAAACAATGAGAAAACAATATGTGTATATCCATAATGGATTTCTAGTAAACGTTTCGAGATTATATCACTTCGATCATGTGCCAATTGAGAATTCAAATGCATTAAGTCCCTTTCATAGTTTGTTTACCATTAAGTGGCAGAGGCCAGGACCGACGGTAACGTAGTGGTACCATAAGTTTGACAAACTTTCAGAGAGTGAGGTAAGTACATTATGCGTATCTTATATATCATTTGGCTTGTATGGTATGACCGGTAACAGGGCGGCAACAGTCAAGTTTGGTAAACGGCCACATGGGTGATAATAATAAGACAAGAAATACTTTTAATCAATCACAGCTATTTGATATACTAGAAATGATTGGGTTGACCGTAAATTAGCTATAGGCATCTGTGAGAATATAATTCCAAAATGAATGGGTGTGGATTGGAAGCATTGTGGTTTGACTTAGTGTTGATCACCATGTTGTCCTATTAAAATTCATTCATTTATTGAGTTGACTTTCATTTCCAGCTAGGAGTGAGAACCATCAAACTCATCTATTGAGAACAAATGTGACGATTGAGAATTTGGGTGTGTGTGTGCTGAGTGAAAGCCTTAGTTTCGATTAAGGACATGATTGCGTCTTGTCAAGGGCGTGGTGGGCTGGCAGCAAGGCTTGACTCTACGTATGCCCTATATATGTTGTTTGTACATCATTTGTTTATTCCATCTATTTTATTACATCCATTGTTATAACCATTAGTTGTTTTACCCCATCTGTTGCTTGTGCCCTATTTATATCCGACACTGTCATTTAATCTAGTCATACCCTGAAAAGTTGAAATTTCCTTCTGACAACCGTTACCTCTTTTCTCTGTGCACTCTCAACCTCTTCCCTCTTACTCACATCAATGGCGTCATCTGTTCTTAAACTCAAACATCTTAACAATCTTGTTGCCTACCTCACAAAATCACCCGATTACCCAAAATATGATGAAATGATCAATCTTCTCATCAAATCTTCATATCACACTTCTCTTACTTTGAATCCAACCATATTTGAGATAGCCCTCAAGCAATTCTAGTCTAACTCCATTGTTATGAAAGACAAAGAAACCATTGTCAGCATCGACTCCATCTTTATTAAACAAAAGGTAACTATAACCTCTGCTCTCTTTCCACCAGTCTTAATCTCAATGACTCTAACTTCCCTATCTATTTCCTCTTGAGTCTTATTCACGTTGATTTCCTTTACTATGGCTATCTTGGAGGACTAAAGAACAAAACCTTGTTTAATGCCTTTTTCCAACCTAGGTACATGTTCCTTTATCATACGATACTTCAATGTCTCTCCTATAAATCCACCAGCTAGGAAGAAATGCCTTTCGACATGCAATTTGTCTTTTTCTCTGTTCTTACAAACACCAAACTACAACTCTCCAAAATCCATTTTGATCATAAGATGGCATATCAGAAATCCCCAACCTAAGGTGGGTACTCTGGCAGATTTTCATTCAAAAAGACATTTTTCTCAAATGTTTTCAAATTACTAAATTATATGAACTCATCAACCTATAGTTGACTTGTTTTCGCATGTTCTTGTCAAGTGATGAACAAGTATAGTCACTAGCTAGGTGGCTTAGTAGGAGAACCTAGTAGTATTTATGCATCTATATTTTGAAAACATGTGAATCAATACCTTTTAGCAAATCTTGCTCCGTACAAGATAGATTGAGTTCATATGTCTTTTGGTAGATTACAGGGTTAATTTATTGAACTCGAACTCATGTGATTTAACTTTGTAATTCTTGTTGGATTCTTATTTAGTTTTCTCATTATATATATCATGTTCTATGAATATAATCCCATCACTGATGCGAATGTAGAAGACATATACAAATAAGTTCCTTATTCATAATTTCTCTACATGAAGGGTCCCTAGGTTATAGCCTAGGCCAAAGCATTCTAAGAAAAATGATCTAAATTCTCTACAACTATGGGTCTGATACCAATCTGTCACACCCTTAGTAGGGGGATGGATCGACTTTTCTGTTAGGCCAAATAGTCCCGGGGCGCGTTAACGGATGAATATCGAACTGATCAGATTGTATAAATGGCACATAATATAAAATGAGAATAATTAAAGCGAACTAGAATTGAAAAGTTACATTGCATCATATCGAGTTATATAATCTAATAATGTAGGTATACCAAAAAGAATCATAAGTCATACTACCTAGTAACTGTACAAGAAATACAAAAAATGGTTCACATCATATAATCAAAAGTATGCATCACAAAAGTGGCTAGGTCCTCTATGTTGGGCATCCTAGCAAGTATCCTAATGACTAAACATGTTCGTCACATGAGAAAACACGCAAAAATTCTAGTCAACACTAGGTTGGTGAGTTCATTTGATTTGGTATTCTGCAAATGTTTGAAATGTGTTATTTTATCCAAAACTTGTCAGATTCTAAACCTTAATCCTCAATACTGACATTATCCTGTTATATCAGGTTATCCATATGTATAGGGCATACGTACCAACGAGTGGAGCCGCCATCCCACCACACACTTGACATGACACGACTTTGTCTTTACTGGAAACTAAGAGTTTCACTCTGACCCTAAATCCGTAACTTCATCACTTGTAAGATCACTGTTTTTCGAATAACCCAAAGTATAGTATTTAGTATTGTAAACGATTTTCCATACAAAAGTTAGCATTAGAAATGACGTTAGTATTGAAAGTTTTGTATTGAAGATAAGTAGTAGCATTCAATTTCCCAGGCACAGATTTATACCTTAAACCTCACTACCGATATCATCTCATCAATTCAAGTAATGCTTATGTAAGGGAAATACGTACCAACAAGTTGAGGTGCCATCCCACCACACAATTGACGTGAAACGAATTTACCTTTAGTGGAAATTAACGTCTCCATCTTGCCTTCCACTTCTCACCCCTATGGAAAATCAGTATTTTGAGTTAACAACTGTATGTGACTTATCAGCTCGAGGGGTTATCTCAAATCTCAACACGGTGATTAATAGTACCCCCACACAGTTGTATTCTAGTGAGTAACGTTCAACGACGGTATGCAACTAATGGATCTTCATGTAGTAGCCCCTAGGGCCACACTATGTCGATACAAAGTCTACAACTCTGTTGACAGTAGTTACAAAACAATATGAGGTGGCAACGTGGGTTACTATATGGCTTCAGGGGAATGACAACAAGTCAATCCGAAGGCCATCTGGCAACCGCTTGAAGTCTATAAGTGTTTGGCATACCACGTGCACAGGTATTAGTATTTTAGTATTCTCAGTATTTCCACTCTTGAACTCCGAAAACCATGTAGTGTAAGTATTTTGAATACGTATTTGAAGTATAGTAAATAATCAAAGTATTGTATGTATTGTAAGGATGGAAAATGTTCTAAGTATTCCATGTAAGCTAAGTATTTCTCAAATCCGAGTACAAATCCCTACATAAAAGTATCTAACAATAATATATATTGTAAATAGAAACACGTTATAATGACACAAAAATAATTGGCATGTCTCTTAGCCTCGTGTTTAGTAAAACAAGACAGTTGAAAAGGGCAAATGAACTCACCTGTCTGTGTCTGATGTTTGACTGGGTTATAGTGATGCGTGCTCGTTTTTTGTAGTATGATTTTGTTCAATACTACCCAAGGGGAGAACTCACCTATCTAGTTCCTTTCGGACGTTCTGTTCTTGTTCTATAAAGATACTACCCGTCGGTAAATATCTTGGTGCCTCATTGTCTTAATGTCTATCACAACACACTAAGAAGTTCTAGAAACAGATAACAAACATTTACACCAAGGGGAGTTGCAAGCTCTCGGCAAATGTGTTGTCAGCCGATAGTACTATCATTGTTTCCTGTTCGGCCCCACATGGGTTCACTAGATACAGTTCGGGAATGAGGACTTATAAATTCTGTGATAGTGTTCTATTCTACAGGCAAAATCCCATGAAATCCACAAGTTCTCAACAAATCACATGAAATCATGCAGATAACAGTGATACATATCATATAGTTCTGAAAAGTTTCACAGTGCTACCCCGATGTTTATAAAAGATTAAAAAGAAAAGGGGTTGTACGAAACTCACCTGAAGTCAAGATCATTCGCAAACTGGTGCTAATGACATATTTCTGCATTATTTTATGTTTAATAAATTATTTATGCTATAACTTACTGATTAGATCTTTCGGAACCTCCAATGTCAAAGACATTGACTTGAAAGTCATCAAACCGATATTAGGTTTTTAATTAATTATTTTAACATCATATCATACAATGTATGATAATGTAGGAACCTACATTGAATTAGATTCCTAATACAAGGTTGATGACACTCTTGATTAATCAGAATAGTCTCGGATTAACCAAATAGTTAATGTTGTTGATTATAATGCTAAAACAGTTCCTAGACAGATTAATGGCTTAAGAATGATCAATCCTTGTTATTGATTACCCAAATATCATGAAATATCACAATGTAGCATTAGAATAGGTTTAACAACCATGTTTAACATACTAATCTGACTGTTATCATAAACATCAGATAATCTTTCCAATGAGTATGTTAATGATTGTGATTAGTTTGAAACACTTGGATTTCGCGTTGCATGTCAAAGATTAAACAAACTAATCACCTACATTGTCATAATCAAATGGTTTAAACCATTATAATCATGGGTATGATTTCATGCAAACCGGGCATTACAACGGATCGAAACAAGGATTTACCCATTAAAACATCGTGTTCTTCGTTTATAATCAATCCTAGCCATTATCTAGGCAACAATCAACAATCCTAACTATCTCATTATGTTCAAAAACAAGATATAATGAATCAAAATCAAACTAGAAGGTTAAAACGAACCGTTACCTGATCTGACGGATTTCTGCTGTTAAAAAAACGATCGGGACTTGAAAACACGATCCTTGGTGAGTTTGGTGGGTTTATAAACCTTCAAAATGAATTTGGAATGCTAGAGGACTGATTTTTGTCGCCTGGAGGTCGAGCAGGGTCGAGAAGAAGTAAAAATTAAGTTTCTAGATGCAATCTGATCGTTTTAAGCAACTTTTGCCGACATAGCACCCCAGGTGCATCGTCCCATCTCGGAGGTTGGCCCGGGGCGTACCGCGCGGAGTGGGGATCTCAGATATTTTGGATTTTCTTGTTTTCGCGATAACTTGAGCATACGAACTCCGTTTTACGTGTCGTTTTCGCCCACGTTCACGATTTTTCGAGCTCTTTCCAATGGTTTTAATTTCAAGACCTGAAGAGTTCAAAATATCTGATCTCTTATTTAACGTTATATTCGACTCAGTGTATCTTGAAATTGGAGCCTCGTTTCATGATTTCGCTTAAACTCATTCTCTTTATTTATGAGTTATGATTCTATACATAAAATCGGTTGGTCACCTATTTGAATAAGCATTAGGTGATGGATGTTTCTTTGCGATCTAGTAACATCATTTCTCGCATCCTATCAACCTGTAAGAATTACAATCATCAAATCAACGTGGATTTCTAGAACGATCACATGTGGTCATATCATTGATGACGTAATTCTCAACTGCAATTGTCACATTTAAGGTTCTGTTTAAGGGATTTGATATTGTTTAAATAGTCTAACTTAGCTTTCATGTGAATTACTAATCCTTCTTATATAATTAGTATAGTATCTAGGGTCTTAAACTATGTCAACGTGTAGTTTATTTAGGTTTTAAAACTAATTTTGGGATTAAAAACCCTTATACCCTACTCATTTACAAAGTTTGTGATGGTTACATCAAATAAGCATGCATGAATTACATGCATACTCTTCTATTTGCTCATCACTTTTGGTTTTAACTTAATTCTTCATTATTTTAGCGTCTTTATTAGGTCACACATTATATAACCAAGTTGTTGTCATGTGAATAACTTGGTTATCCAAGTTGTATGAGTTATAACCCTTTAGAGTCCAACCGTGCCCATGGTCGGATCTATCAGACCACTTGATGTTCACTTCAACTCTTTGAATGTTTAACCGGTTAAATCCTACTCTTTTTGTGTTAAAATTGCTTGGATCTCATGGCTTGATTAGGTTTGAAAGATATAAGTCAAGTGGAGAAGTGTCGATACTAATAGTTTCGACACATACTTGGTTTTTCTCAATGTCATCTCTTCAAAATTATGAATATTGATAGAATATAGTATCGACACTATCTTAACATCGATGAACTCTTAGCTAAGCCTTCTTGGAGTCCTTCGACATTATCAAGTTCAATGGGGCTTAGCAATTTCTTTGGTCTACCGATATTACAAGTATCAAAGAAAAGCTACGTTAGACAAAATTTGTCGACCTTGTTAAGTTTAATGGTTCTTATGTCGATACTACTTATGTTCGATCTATTGTGCATCTGCCCAGCTCCCAAACTTCATTCCAGTTCAATCCAAGTATCCTAAGTCCATTTACAAGTTGTGTTTCAAAGGTTTACATGCTCCAAAATCAGTTTTAAGTTTTCTTGTTCGGTTGGTGAGTGAACCCTAAATTTTGAACCTTGTAACTTCGATCTCATTTGATTGAGGTTGTTTAAGGGCATATCCTTTGAACTTTCGTCTTCCAAATTTTGAGAGGGTCGTTTAGACACCAAAAGGATTTAGTAGGTTGAGTGTTTATTTTCTAGAGTGAGAATCTAGAGAGAGAGAACAAATCCGGATTTTAGACAGAGAGGGCATGGACATGCATTGAATGAGGCAGCGGGCGGTATTGAGGGTTCATATACCCCATGTCATTACACATGCATTCGGGTTTGTTCGGTTTCATTTAAAAGCGCCGTTTCGACCCGTTACGTTTAAACAATGAAGTTTTAGTAAAATAATCTAATTTGAATCTTTTTAGGTTGTAATTCCTAATACATATTTTAAATCTCTTTTTATTATTTTTACGGTTTGAAAACGTTTATTTTCTGCGTTCCATCAGATCGTACAACTTAAGCACGTATTTGTACAGATTGTCACCCGTACAAACACGACGTTTGTTTTACAATCTTATTTTGTTTCCTAATTATAAAATATCACTTAGAATGTTAAACCCACATATATATATTCGTACAGATCGTCATCCACACGTATACGCTGTCAGTTTAACATTCACGAATCTTATTCGATAGTGTTTGAATTAAATATTCTCATAGACGTTTTTACTTATCCGTTGTCAGATTCTTGTTATCAGATAATCATAGTTGCACTTGTTGTGTGTAGCGTATGTTTGTATTTCATTTTTGAGATATTATTGATTCCATACACTGTTTGTGAACTGTTTTGAACTACATACACATATAAGCATTTACAAAATGATTCGTACATGTATCTACTATACTATTCCTATCAATTACGTACTAGTTGCCATAGTGATACTCGTTATTGGAGGATCTATATTGTGATCGTTATGTTTTGCATGCATTTGTTCATTATAACATCACTTTTTATTGAATTTGCACATTGTTTTATATTATGAAATATAACTACATACAAGTATCTATAACTATTATCCGCACACGTATTCCTACCGTACAGTTACCTATCGGTTATGTACCGGTTGTCACACATTCACATATTTATCCATGTTGTTCTTTGA
This sequence comes from Mikania micrantha, assembly GCA_009363875.1. Taxonomy (NCBI): domain Eukaryota; kingdom Viridiplantae; phylum Streptophyta; class Magnoliopsida; order Asterales; family Asteraceae; genus Mikania; species Mikania micrantha. The sequence goes on from CM018692.1 coordinate 92,635,906, forward strand.
TAGATTCTGGTTGTATTCCATAGGTGTAGTAGAGCGAGAACAACCTTGCATACCAAACCTTTTTAAGATATCACAAGCATATCTCTGATATGATAATAATATTGTGTTTTGCCCCGGTTTGGCTTCAATACCAAAAAATAATGTGATTGTCACACATTAGTCATTTAAAATACAATCTTCATAGAGTCTTTAAACTGATTAAACAAACATTGGATGCTACTATTTATTACTCAAAATCTCATGAAGCAATTTGTAATCGCTCAAAAACTCTTGGTGCAATTTGTAAATAAAAATATTCAAAAATTCCAAATTCCAAATTCAAATTCAAATTATCCATAACATTCACTCAAACAAACTTAGCATTCAATATCCAAACATGACATAAAAACCAATTACATAACGTTATTCTTAATTAAATTAACGAGGTCCAACTATACTTAACTTTCTTCATCATTGCCTGTAACATGTTACACATGTAAAATTAGATTTTGTTCAACTATTTGCATAGTTTGTGAGAACTCATAAGTTTATATGTATATGTATAAAAGATGTTTCACCAAAAGTCTAAATGGAATTTGATTCAAAAGCATACATATCTACAACTTTTCCAAATAAGTTTATGTCTCAACCAAGTCTCCGAACAATTATCATTACATAGTTTCAATCTGGACTAGCTAGGATATAGATTTAAACACGTAAATTACCAGTTTGTGATAATGAACAATTTCAACTTAAATTAATTTTTATTAGAATGGCTACGATTCTTCTAATATGTTTGAATGTCAATCCATGCTTCAAATAATAGTTTGCAAATAATATTTATTTAATAAGTTTAAAACAACATTTTATAAGTTATGAAATACATTAAATATTTTTATTAATTTATGTTAGATTTGTTGTTTTAAACTTTGTATTGAAAATATCTTTACTGGTTTTATAACTAAATTTATAATTACTCATATTTTGTTAAATAAATTTAAATAAAATACTAATAAGAAGTATATTTTTTTAAATAATTTTAACACACTAGTTTTATAAAATTATTCATATTAGATTAGGAATTATTAAAATAATTTACTAAAAAATTATTATGTAGTTAGTTTGAAGAATATAACTAAAAGTTATGGAATCTTATTAGTGTTTAGTTTGTTTAGAAAATGGAATAAATTATACTTTGTGTTCTAAAATAAAGTTTTAGTTGTATATGTTTTGAAATTTTTAAGAATATTTTATTTAATGTATATAAAGGGAAAAAAAAGAAAAATAAAATTTTTATAAAAAATAAGTTTTACAGACATACATGCATGCATACATACAACTGCATGCACAAATATGTGTAAGATATACATGTAACAGGTTTATAATAGAAAATATTTTTCTTAATTAAAATTTATATTAATTAGATTTAATAATATTTTATATAACTTCTATATGTATGTATTGCCAATTTAAAATAATTTAGGTGTGTGTGTTTTGGAAAATCATATAAAGAGTTCCCTAGAACATCCCTTTATTAATGGGCATATCTTCTAGAATGGAACTATCCATAATTCCAGACTGAACATTCTTATTATTTGTAGTATCAATATCTTCAAAACAACTTTTTGATTCATCAAATAAAACATCCCTTCTTATAATTACCTTTGAGTTTCTAGATTAAACAAGCTACTTATATGCTTTTCTTTGTTATAGTATCAAAGTCTAGTGTTGTGTTTGCAAGGTGCGGTGGGCTCTAGACTGAAATCAAGATATGATGCCCCATAATTAAGATCTAGGCTACCCAAAGGACACTTGACTGTTTGGATAGCTTTAATTTCTTTAGTGCCTTCTCATTGAAGGATATCAAGTGATGTGTATTTCTCTTTTCCTTCATTGTGACATTCTCAAATTGAATGGTGTTTAATGAGGTGTTCATTCTCCAATCCAGGGTCTCATTTCAACCAAATTAGGACTTCATTGGTAGTAGAAATATACACATACAAACCATTTGTGTAGTCATGTATGGTTTGTAACACTCGTTTCACTAATTTGTCTTTAATTCAATTTTGATACCACGACTATTAAATGAATCAAGGGATCGATACGAATCTCATTGTTTCGATTGATAAATAGATTAACTTGTACTCAAATATGAAGTTAACTTATGACAATAGCCCGACAAGAGGTGCCACATTAACCATTGACAATAACTTCAAAAAAAAAAAGATAGGGTTATACAATGGAATTTAATAGTACATGGGTATACCATGTATTTGGTTACATAATTGTGTGATATAACGCACATGAATTTGTGTAATAATTTATTTTGGCATTTAGTTCCTATTAAGGGTGTCCTTCTAAAGATGGCTCAAATTCTGTTTATTGTCTTGTTTGAGAGGAATTTAGTTGAAAGGATTGTCTAATGCAAGATAGACAGTTAACTGGTGTCTCCTGGAAAATCAGAATTTTATGAATTGGAACGAACCACAACAACGCATCATACCATTAGGATTCATAATATTTTCATATCATTTGATATAAAATATATTGCCCATTATCTAGTGAGATTTAAAATTCCCAAGAATTAATGGTTATGTCTATGCTTTTAGGAATACTCCCCGTAGTTATAAACTAAGGTGTCAGGAGTTCAAGAAAATCAATTTGATCAATTGAATAAGTTACTGTGCCAAGACTTGTCCTGCCATTATTATTTTTTCCGTATCCTTCTCGTGGAAGGCTATTGAATATCACTGTTATAACTTTATTGGCAATTTATGTTTTTTTTGTGTATAATTAAATTCAGCTTGTTGTCAAAATGTGTTGTTGTGTTTAATTTGCTTGAAAGAATCAATATTTTGTGCTTGCAAAATCAAGCTTATCATTAAGTTCAAACACTAATTATCACATTAGGATTTCCCAGAATTCACAAGAACTATAATTCATAGTTACGTATTACAAAGTGTAACTATCAGTTATCTTACTTGATCACTATAGTAATCTCCCTTCATGAGTATAATGCATTGTTCTTGTGCTCTATCATTTCATTCATCTTCACTCCATGTAATAACTTCTTATCATATAGTGTTGTTGATTCCTTCATTCTTTCCAACTCGTCAATCCAATGTTTTCCCTAGTCGGTCAAATCATCATGTCTTTTTGATGGGTTGCCATTCACAGTCAGAAATATCATGTTTGTTTGATGTAATCTTAGTACAACTTTGATATTTCTGAAATATCCTACTCAGTTTGAAAACAATGTAAACTTTATTGAGTTTTATAGACCTTGTTTAGTTCATGATGTTATGTCCTTACTTGCTTCACCAATATAGTATATATGTGTTGGTGATAAATGTTTGTTAAATATTACAGCAACTTGACATACATAACTTGTAAGTTGTGTATGACTCATAGTAACTAGATCCTTACTAAGGCTTAACACATGTGGTGTAGCCTTAGTAAGGATCTAGTTACTATGAGTTATTAACAATGAACAAGCAAATGCCATATTAGAACTTTCATTGCATAACACAATCACTAACATCAATTAATTTCAAAGTTGTTCTTTATGGAAAATTATTTCTTGAATAAAATATATTAGCATCAAGTTGGATCTTACTAGGGCTTCTATAGTCCCACCAATTTAGAGCTTACGGTTATAGTCTAGGTATCACCGAAGGAAAACCTAATTCTCTATAACGAATGGCTTTGATACCAATCAGTCACAACCACGCCGTCGGCGGAAACACGGGAGATGCGACGAAACTGTATATCAACAACTCATTGAATATCAGAGAATGCTAAGCCTTTTTCTTATGTATAAACTCCATATCTAGCCTTATGGTAGTACCTGAATTACATGCAAAGAACAAAGGTCAACTAAAAAGTGGTGAATTCATAGGTTTTATATTTTGATCAAACTGTTGAAATAATAGTGTTTGCTATTCAAGACATAAGTAAAATGTTTAAATAAAATTTTAGTAGGATCACAGTCCCAAAATGTTAAGTTGTCTGGAAAATATGTAAATCATAAGTTTGAGTTAATGAAATCTACATGAGTCCACAACCATACATATCGACTTCTTGAATGCCCCTAATGCCAATGTCCTATCATGAAACATTAGTTCTTGGTGGAAATATACCATTCATTTAACGATATATTCATGGTTGGCTTGACCAAATCATGAATGGAGATTTGTCAGACCCAACTAGTCGGTAATTTTGTTTCATGTGCCTATTTGAAACCACTGTCATATGCATGGTTGTAAAAGTCGCTAGGCACTAGTCAGGCGGCAAGGTACCGTCTAGGGATTAATCGGGATTAATCGGCGCTAGGCGGATTGGAATTTTTGTATGTAATTTTACAAATATATATTATATACACATATCAATATCAATAATTTAATATAATAACTCAAATAATTTTAAATATAAACTTAAATATACTAAATAGAGTACTTCAAAGTTCAAACTTATACACCAAGTTCAAAGTTTAGAAATGAATTTCGATGTTAAGTGGCTGAATTCGATGTTTTAGAGACATATTAAGAATTTTTTTTTAGAAATATCTAAATAATCATGAAATTGGTCTATTTTTACCCGAAAAAAGTCAAAAAAAGTCAAAAACGTCAAAAAAATAAAAATAAAAATCCAAGTAGGCCACCTAGGCCGACTAGGCCCGCCTAGGGCAAAATCGACAAGGTTCGAGGGCGCCAAGCGCCTAGGCCGATTTTTACAACACTGGTCATATGTGATCTAACGCGTCCTCACACGTGTTTACATATGTTATTTCTTGTTTAATGATGTTTATCTTTAAACACTTGATTATTTATAATCGAACATATTTAAAATTAATATGATTAAAAGATGCATATATAATCTTAATTATCTACACTTGATAATTATTAATATTATCAATATGGTTTGGGACTATATGGAATCGTCCCATATTTTAGACTAAACAAGATATTGCACCACAAATTATGTCAAATTGGTTACATTCATTTCTAAACATGTTGGCACATACATTTTAATTTGTTTCAATCCTTGACAAATAGAGTTGTGTGCAAAACCATGTGGTATAAAAGAATTCTTTTCCAAAATAGGAAAATAATGCTTTGACTTGCTTGTTTTTGACTTAAGTGCTTTTGGTGAATGATGTGCAGTTATAGCTTTGGTGAGAAAATCAATCATATTAATCTGTTCACTAGGTTTCTCCTTTGTCTTACTTCTTCTTGTACGTTTAGACCTTTATTGATTATCCACACTTGTGTGTTTGACCTCCTTGACCTTAGACTTATCAAACTTGTCAGCACTAAACTTGAAACTGTAACATCAGTGCCGGAACCGCCACCGGAAAAGTGATCTCTACAGCATATGAACAGTAAACAGGTACGAATCATATACATTTCAGTACGTTTCAGATTCACATCATTTATCATTGTCATTTTATGTTATCATAGAACAAATTCTGAAACATTTAACAGAAACAAGTTCAGAATAAGGGTTCTTGAGTCAGATAATTATCTGGCAACACAAAACCATCATGGGATTAGTTATTAGAACTTATTATGTATAAACGTATGTGAGGTCTTATAGAACAAAACACACGAATATTGTTATGTGAGTGCTAAACTTACGGGTTATTCGTATAGGTGACGATCTGTACGAATATATCTGAAAGTTTAACGTTCTGAATGATATTCTATAATTAGAAAACAAGATTGAAAGGTATAGTTATCGCCGTGTTCGTACGGGTGACGATCCGAACGAATACGAGCGACGACTGTACATTTCGATTTAAACAGTTAATTTATGTTTTAAATTTTAATAAATAGAAGATATTAGTTAATTTATTAGGAATCACAACCTAGAATAATTAAATGATCTCTATTTTAAAATCGTGTCGTTTCGTTGCGAAAACTACGTGAAACGACATTCCACGCGAAACCAAACGAGACCGAACGACCGGGTATTGTCCCCACATTAAATGGGGACAATAAATGACACAACCACCACCATTCACCCTCTCTCTCCTAAAATTCGTTCTCCTCTCTCTCTCCCTAATTCTTCACAAGAAAACATCTTCTTTCTAAGATTTGGAAGCCCAATCCTTGGTGGATTCAAGCAAGTTTGGTGCCAAGACATTCCTCTTATCGTGTAGATTTCAGAAGTACAAACATTTTGAATTTTCAACCACGAAATCTAAGGTAAATATCCATTTTATTTTCGGTTTTGATAGGGTTTTCACGAGTCTTAAGGTCTTTGCTATGATTATCGATATTAAACACTTGAAATACTTAGTTAAAAATGCCATATGTGCTTAGGAACTGTTAGGGATAGATTGCAACAGGTTAGGATTCGAAATAAACGAGGAACTTGGAGCTGAATACAGGTTCGTGACTCCTTTCTGTCGGCAAAACCTAATAACACCCTAGCCGAACCTTCTTATGATGTGCCAAACCCTGAATCCACCTACATGAACCCTGGACACCGAACCCTGCGATCTGACTCATGAACCTGCCCACCTGATCGCATCTGCAACGAACCTGTGATCACCATGTAGTCGAACCTACACCTTGCTAACGAACCTTATGACCCGTGAGCTTTTGCATGGCGAACCTATCACTTTGACCGAACCTTAGATGAAATGGGCGAACCTTCTGGCCGAACCATGCCAGGCTACGAACCCTCCATGGCAGCCGAACCCTAGGATCACTTCTAATGTAGCCGAACCCCTACATGGTATAACTTAGCCGAACCTTGGGAACCAGCCCTAAAAGGTTCGCCGCTCAGGACTACAATTCGAACCTAGGAGTTGGTTAAAGGGGGTTGATATGGATCTAAGATCAATGAAACAATGTGATAACCTAGGGAATGATTAGTTGATCGATAACCTGGGTATTTCATGAGGATTGATAGTATAAATTCCATGCATGGGTGTAAGTGGATCAAATATATATATACATGTGTGTATGCATGAACAAGGATGAAACCTTAATTATGCATGCATGTCTAACACTAAATGTTAATTCTACAAGACAGTTTAACAACTATGGTGAATTGGTTACAAGTTCATGAGCATCAAAAACACAAGTTGGTTAATCAAATAGAAACCAAAGATATTCAATTGGGCCAAGGTGGCCCAATGGGGTTTAACTAAGCCCATCGTACATTAGATGTCATTTAAATTCAAATAGTGATGTTATATAAGATGAAGATGTTATAAATTTACAAAAGTTGGTTTAATAAATTCTAAAGTTTTGTTTAATTTGAAATGTGAATTATAATTGGCATTGGTTTCTTTTAAGTTGATTTTTGTTGATTGGGAATTGTCATAAAATAGACAATGTATTTGTCTGGATTTTAAACATAAAACAAAGGAAACTCTACCGAAATTTTCTAAAATATAAAAGTAAGTTATTATAACTAATCATGGGAATTGGGATCATAAGAATGGTAATTAAGATAGAATAGATCTTAGATACACTTAGTACTAAGACACTTGGTTGCACACACAACAAGACCCAAACCTTAGGCACCACGACTATTACGCGTACTTATTATATTCGAATTCTTACAAAATAACTCAGGAACTGAAGATACTTAGCTTACAAACAAGAGCGCGTATTCTGTGATAGTACATTAGACATCAACACAGGTGAGTTCATTGCCCCTTTTCTAACATTTTGTTTTTAAAACGCGGGGCTGAGAAGCATGCGTAAACTGTTTATTAAATTGTTTACTTAAATGCTTTCAATTTTATATGTTTACATATATAAAAATGTTATCCTAGACCATGTCTAGGAAGGTTTTATGCAGGTTTACTAACTGATTTACTTATAAATTAAGTGAATAATCGGATTAAACTAAAATGTTTCAAACAGATCAAAACATTTCAAAAGAATCAAATCAAACATTTTGACAAAACAAGTGTGGGAGTTCAATGAATCAAATCAAACATTTTGACAAAACAAGTGTGGGAGTTCAATGAATCAAATCAAACATTTTGACGAAGCAAGTGTGGGATTTCAACGAATCAAACGAAACAATCTTTGCAAAGACAATATTCAATGTTCTACAAATCAAGTGTTTGTTGAACTATGAATCAAGTGTACATTTTGATCAATGAATCTAGTATTCTACGATCAACGAATCAAGTACATCTTGTAACAGAATCAGACGAATCAATAAATCATTTTCAAGGGAAAACCTGGGAAATATCAGAGATAACATATGCCAAAACAGACGAAACAAAAACCCTACATTTCAAGAAGTCCTAGCTAGACCGTTTGATTTGTAGGTCATATGTTTGAGGATATTTACAGATTCCCTAAATACTAAGTACCTAGATTGACAGACTAGTCTACTCGAGTATGACCAAAGGCCCCAATCAATAGGACTTAGATTTTATTAAATGTTTATTTATTTATTTATTTATTTATTTATTTAAGCATTTATAACTGTTTATACAATTACTGTAGTTGATCATAATGTGTGATGAACTTGTGAAATCAACATGGATTTCAAATGATTGTAATGACAGGGACAACCAACAGAAGAACTTATGGGATTGTGTTAAGGGTAAAAATGCTTAATTATCATTAACAGCAGTGTCATATGCATATTAGTATGTGGTGGGATGTTGGCTAGGGCTTGTCCCTTACATATGCCCTATATATAAGCATACCGATGTGGATATTACATGTGGTGTTAATGAGGTTAGGGTCTTTACCAAAGGAGGTTTTCAAATCATTTTAAATTACTAAAACTATATGAACTCACCAACCATGTGTTGACTTGATCTTTTTGCATGACTTCTCAGGTGACGAACAGGTCAATTAGGAAGTCATTTCTTTTGGACTAGGACTTCATATAGAAGACTAGTATTTTGGACCTGCATACTTTTGAAGACATCATTATACAAATTATTTTGCATATCTTGTGTAAATACAAGATATTCATTTATTGATGTTACAATAGATTTACATTGTTAAATTATAAACGATACTGCTGTAATTTAACTTTGTAATTCTATTATATTTAGCATTTCTCATTTATATCATGTGCAATGTAAACAATCTGATCACTTCGATTATCACTCACGATATCGCGCCCCGGGAACCTTCCGCCCGTCGGGGAAACCCGATCCTACCCCGCCGGCTCGGGGTGTGACAGATTGGTATCAGAGCCATGGTTATAGAGAAATATAGGTCACTTATTTAAACGGTTTGGCCTAGACTATAACCTAGGGACCCTGCATATAGAGAAAACAGGATTTAGGAATTAATTGCATACTGTCTTCTGTATTCGATCATTGCACTAACCGATAACTTTATTGGTTATGATCAGAATGCCGCCGAGAAGACAGCCTCCTTTGATACAGCTACCACCACAAGACTTGGCTCCACACTCCTCCACACCGTCACCAAATGATTCGCCACCACCACCTCCTCCACCTCCTCCTCCCCCTCCTCCATTGATTACTCAAGCATCTGGTTCGGGCACAGCACCGACCATGGATCCTGCTACTATCGCTCTGGTGACGTTACTGAGTAGCCAGATGACAAACCAGATGAAAGAAGTAATAACGGAGATGTTCCTTCGTCTTCATAATGAAATCCTCAACACTGGCAACACATCAGGAGAAGCCAGTGGAAATACTGGAGATTCATCTCATTACTCCTACAAGTCCTTTGTAGGATGTAAACCACCTAGTTTTAGTGGGTCTGAAGGTGCCGTTGGGTTAATCCAATGGATTGAGAAGATCGAGGCAACATTGGATCTTTGCAGCTGCCCTGAACACCACAAGGTCCGTTACTCAGCGGGAACATTCAACAAACGGGCTCTGACCTGGTGGAACGGTCAGATCAACGCCCGAGGAAGAGAGGAAGCTATGGCAATGTCATGGGAAGACTTCAAGACACTGCTGCTTACAGAATTCTGCCCCAAGAATGAGTTGCAAAAGTTGGAGGTTGAACTATCCAACCATGTGATGAAGGGGCTGATCACATGGGCTACACTACTCGCTACCACGAGCTAGTTGCTTTGGTGCCAGACATGGTACCGACTTTAGAGAAGAGAATAGACAAATATGTGGGTGGACTCCCCGCCTGCATTCAGGGCATGGTTGTTTCAGCCAACCCTACTACTGTTGAATCTGCAGTGAGATTGTCCGGGAAACTCACTGATCTCATGGTAGCCTCTGGAGTTCTAAAGAAGGAGGCTAAACCAGTAAGAACAAAGCTGAGTCTTCAAAGAAACCCTCCCATCATCAGAAGAAGAAACAGAAGACCATCAAGAACTACACAGTGGCCACACCTCTTCAACAAGTGGCAGCAGCACCACAGAACCCCAACCGCAAACCTTACACTGGCACGTTTCCTTTGTGTGCCAAGTGTCAGTATCATCACCCTTCCGCACTCCCTGCAAGCAATGCACGGGATGCGGAAGAAAGGGCCATTGGGTCCAGTACTGCCGGATGACACCTAACCAAGCAGTCAACAATGCTGCTTTGGCTCTCCCTCCACCAGCTAATCAGAACCATGGTGGATGCTATAACTGTGGCGAACAAGGCCACTTTGCGAAGAACTGCCCGAAGAAGGCACAACCAGCAGTTCAAGCACCCCGTGGACTAGCCTTTGCTATCGGAGCACCACCTGCACGCCAGGACCCAAATGTGGTCACTGGTACGTTTCTCTTACATGACTTTTATGCATCTGTTCTATTTGATACTGGTGCGGATCAGAGTTTTATCTCTACCGACTTTGCATGCCAACTAGATTCCATAGAGGAACAGTTAGACTCCCCTTACATTATAGAAGTAGCTAACGGGAAACAGATCACAGTTAGTACAGTTTATAGGAACTGCCCATTGACACTAAATGATCATACATTTACCATCGATTTGATACCGATGGAGCTGGGTAGTTTCGATATCATTGTTGGAATGGATTGGCTTTCGTCTCATCGAGTGGAGGTCATCTGCTCTGAAAAGCTGCTTAGAATTCCATTGCCGAGTGATCGTGTATTGGAAGTTAAAGGGGATCAAGCAAAACGAATTGTCAAAATCATCTCTTGCATAAAGGCGCGTAAGTGTCTACAGAAGCAGTGCGTGGCGTTCTTGGCTCATGTGGTGAAAAAGGGAAAGGAGAAGAAAAAGATTCAAGATGTACCGGTAGTGAGAGAATATTCTGAAGTGTTTCCTGAAGACTTACCAGGTTTGCCACCTGTGCGACCGGTAGAGTTTCGTATTGACTTAATTCCTGGAGCAACCCCAGTTGCTAAATCTCCTTACAGGTTAGCACCTTCAGAGATGCAGGAACTGTCTAATCAATTACATGAGCTGCTTGACAAGGGTTTCATCAGAACGAGCTACTCACCTTGGGGAGCTCCGGTTTTGTTCGTAAAGAAGAAAGACGGATCGTTCAGAATGTGCATAGATTACAGAGAGCTGAACAAACTAACCATCAAGAATCGGTATCCATTGCAGAGGATTGATGATTTGTTTGACCAACTGCAAGGAGCTCAATATTTTTCAAAGATTGACTTGCGGTCTGGATATCATCAGCTGAGAGTTCAAAATGAAGACATATCGAAAACGGCCTTCCGAACCAGATATGGCCACTATGAATTTTTGGTGATGCCCTTCGGATTGACTAATGCACCTGCGGTTTTCATGGACCTCATGAACCGAGTGTGCAAGCCGTACTTGGAATAGTTTGTCATTGTCTTTATTGATGACATACAGATTTATTCCAAGACCAAAACAGAACATGAGCAACACCTTAAAAAGATCTTGGAGCTATTGAAGAAAGAACAACTCTATGCTAAATTCTCTAAGTGTGAATTCTGGCTAAGAGAAGTTCAATTTCTGGGCCATGTAGTCAACAACGAGGGAATTCATGTAGATCCTGCCAAGGTCGAGGCGATAAAGAATTGGGACACTCCAAAGACACCGACGGAGATACGGTCTTTTCTGGGATTGGCAGGTTACTATAGAAGGTTCATCTCGAATTTTTCTAAGATAGCTCTACCACTTACTAAGTTAACCCAGAAAAGTGAACCGTTTGTCTGGGAGCAGAAACAGGAAGATGCTTTTCAGACATTGAAACAGAAACTATGTGATGCTCCAATCCTATCTCTCCCAGAGGACTGTGATGACTTTGTTGTGTACTGCGATGCTTCTCATCAGGGACTCGGTTGCGTGTTAATGCAACGGGACAAAGTTCTAGCCTATGCATCAAGACAGTTAAAGGTTCATGAGAAGAACTACACTACTCATGATCTTGAACTGGGAGCTGTAATCTTCGCACTGAAGATTTGGAGACATTACTTATATGGCACCAAGTGTACCATATTCACTGATCACAAGAGTCTGCAACACATCTTTGATCAGAAGGAACTCAACATGCGACAACGCCGTTGGGTTGAACTTCTGAACGACTATGATTGTGTAATTAAGTACCATCCTGGAAAGGCGAACGTCGTAGCTGATGCCTTGAGCCGGAAGGAACGGGTCAAACCCCTACGTGTTAGAGCAATGGGAATAACCGTACAGACCAGTTTAAGTGACAAGATTATCCAAGCACAACAAGAAGCACTTGACCGAGGTAATTTGAAGAAGGAACTTGATTGCGGACCAGAGAAACAGTTTGACACGAAGCCTGATGGAATGATCTACTACCGAGAACGTATATGGATCCCGGCGGTAGATGAATTGAGAAGACTTACCTTCGATGAAGCACACAAGACTAAATACTCTGTTCATCCAGGCGCTGATAAAATGTACCAAGACTTGCGTGGATTTTATTGGTGGCCTGGAAAGAAGAAAGACATAGCTGAGTATGTCGGTCAGTGTCTGACGTGTGCAAAGGTAAAGGCGGAACATTAGAGACCATCTGGTCTACTGGAATAGCCTGAAATTCCGCTCTGGAAGTGGGAACAAATAGCTATGGATTTCATTACAAAGCTACCCCGCACTTCCCATGGACATGATACAATTTGGGTGATCGTTGATTGTTTAACCAAATCTGCTCATTTCTTGCCCATTCGTGAGAACTTCACCATGGATAAACTGGCAAGATTATACATCAACGAGATAGTGGTACGCCACGGTGTGCCATTATCTATTATCTCTTATAGAGACAGCAGATTCACATCAAGGTTCTGGCAATCACTGCAGAAATCTCTAGGAACACAGTTAAATCTGAGTACAGCTTACCACCCACAAACGGATGGTCAAAGCGAACATACTATTCAAACTCTAGAGGACATGTTAAGAACCTGTGTATTGGACTTCGGTGGGAATTGGGACTCCCATTTGCCACTGATCGAGTTCTCCTACAATAACAGTTACCACAGCAGTATCGGATGTGCACCATTCGAGGCTCTTTATGGCCGGAAATGTCGATCACCGATCTGTTGGACTGAAATTGGAGATAATCGAATAACTGCACCAGAACTTATCCAAGAAACTACCGACAAGATAACTCAGATTCAAAGAAGACTACAAGCAACAAGGAGTAGACAAAAGAGCTACGCCGACAAACGGCGCAAGCCGTTGGAATTCCAAGTGGGAGATCGTGTAATGTTGAAGGTATCCCCATGGAAAGGCTTTGTACGCTTTGGAAAGAAAGGCAAATTAGCGCCACGATACGTGGGACCGTTCGAGATCATCGAGCGTATTGGTCCTGTGGCTTATCGACTGAGATTACCAGATGAACTCAGTGGTGTGCATGACGTGTTTCACGTCTCAAACCTAAAGAAATGCCTTGCTGACGAGTCTCTCGTCATTCCAATCGAAGAGATTCAAGTCGATGAACAGTTACATTTCATTGAAGAACCTTTAGAGATTATGGATCGCAAGGTTAAACAACTGAGGCGAAGCCGTATTTCCTATTGTAAAGGTTCGATGGAATTCAAGACGCGGGCCCGAATTCACTTGGGAACGTGAAGATCATATGAAGTTAAAGCATCCCCAACTGTTTGAAGAGGAAGCTGTACCCGATAACAACTCTTAAATTTCGGGACGAAATTTCTCTAACAAGGGGAGACTATAACATCAGTGCCGGAACCGCCACCGGAAAAGTGATCTCTACAGCATATGAACAGTAAACAGGTACGAATCATATACATTTCAGTACGTTTCAGATTCACATCATTTATCCTTGTCATTTTATGTTATCATAGAACAAATTCTGAAACATTTAACAGAAACAAGTTCAGAATAAGGGTTCTTGAGTCAGATAATTATCTGGCAACACAAAACCATCATGGGATTAGTTATTAGAACTTATTATGTATAAACGTATGTGAGGTCTTATAGAACAAAACACACGAATATTGTTATGTGAGTGCTAAACTTACGGGTTATTCGTATAGGTGACGATCTGTACGAATATATCTGAAAGTTTAACGTTCTGAATGATATTCTATAATTAGAAAACAAGATTGAAAGGTATAGTTATCGCCGTGTTCGTACGGGTGACGATCCGAACGAATACGCGCGACGACTGTACATTTCGATTTAAACAGTTAATTTATGTTTTAAATTTTAATAAATAGAAGATATTAGTTAATTTATTAGGATCACAACCTAGAATAATTAAATGATCTCTATTTTAAAATCGTGTCGTTTCGTTGCGAAAACTACGTGAAACGACATTCCACGCGAAACCAAACGAGACCGAACGACCGGGTATTGTCCCCACATTAAATGGGGACAATAAATGACACAACCACCACCATTCACCCTCTCTCTCCTAAAATTCGTTCTCCTCTCTCTCTCTCCCTAATTCTTCACAAGAAAACATCTTCTTTCTAAGATTTGGATGCCCAATCCTTGGTGGATTCAAGCAAGTTTGGTGCCAAGACGTTCCTCTTATCGTGTAGATTTCAGAAGTACAAACATTTTGAATTTTCAACCACGAAATCTAAGGTAAATATCCATTTTGTTTTCGGTTTTGATAGGGTTTTCACGAGTCTTAAGGTCTTTGCTATGATTATCGATATTAAACACTTGAAATACTTAGTTAAAGATGCCATATGTGCTTAGGAACTGTTAGGGATAGATTGCAACAGGTTAGGATTCGAAATAAACGAGGAACTTGGAGCTGAATACAGGTTCGTGACTCCTTTCTGTCGGTCGAACCTAATAACACCCTAGCCGAACCTTCTTATGATGTGCCGAACCCTGAATCCACCTACATGAACCCTGGACACCGAACCCTGCGATCTGACTCATGAACCTGCCTACCTGATCGCATCTGCAACGAACCTGTGATCACCATGTAGTCGAACCTACACCTTGCTAACGAACCTTATGACCCGTGAGCTTTTGCATGGCGAACCTATCACTTTGACCGAACCTTAGATGAAATGGGCGAACCTTCTGGCCGAACCATGCCAGGCTACGAACCCTCCATGGCAGCCGAACCCTAGGATCACTTCTAATGTAGCCGAACCCCTACATGGTATAACTTAGCCGAACCTTGGGAACCAGCCCTAAAAGGTTCGTTGCTCAGGACTACAATTCGAACCTAGGAGTTGGTTAAAGGGGGTTGATATGGATCTAAGATCAATGAAACAATGTGATAACCTAGGGAATGATTAGTTGATCGATAACCTGGGTATTTCATGAGGATTGATAGTATAAATTCCATGCATGGGTGTAAGTGGATCAAATATATATATACATGTGTGTATGCATGAACAAGGATGAAACCCTAATTATGCATGCATGTCTAACACTAAATGTTAATTCTACAAGACAGTTTAACAACTATGGTGAATTGGTTACAAGTTCATGAGCATCAACAACACAAGTTGGTTAATCAAATAGAAACCAAAGATATTCAATTGGGCCAAGGTGGCCCAATGGGGTTTAACTAAGCCCATCGTACATTAGATGTCATTTAAATTCAAATAGTGATGTTATATAAGATGAAGATGTTATAAATTTACAAAAGTTGGTTTAATAAATTCTAAAGTTTTGTTTAATTTGAAATGTGAATTATAATTGGCATTGGTTTCTTTTAAGTTGATTTTTGTTGATTGGGAATTGTCATAAAATAGACAATGTATTTGTTTGGATTTTAAACATAAAACAAAGGAAACTCTGCCGAAATTTTCTAAAATATAAAAGTAAGTTATTATAACTAATCATGGGAATTGGGATCATAAGAATGGTAATTAAGATAGAATAGATCTTAGATACACTTAGTACTAAGACACTTGGTTGCACACACAACAAGACCCAAACCTTAGGCACCACGACTATTACGCGTACTTATTATATTCGAATTCTTACAAAATAACTCAGGAACTGAAGATACTTAGCTTACAAACAAGAGCGCGTATTCTGTGATAGTACATTAGACATCAACACAGGTGAGTTCATTGCCCCTTTTCTAACATTTTGTTTTTAAAACGCGGGGCTGAGAAGCATGCGTAAACTGTTTATTAAATTGTTTACTTAAATGCTTTCAATTTTATATGTTTACATATATAAAAATGTTATCCTAGACCATGTCTAGGAAGGTTTTATGCAGGTTTACTAACTGATTTACTTATAAATTAAGTGAATAATCGGATTAAACTAAAATGTTTCAAACAGATCAAAACATTTCAAAAGAATCAAATCAAACATTTTGACAAAACAAGTGTGGGAGTTCAATGAATCAAATCAAACATTTTGACAAAACAAGTGTGGGAGTTCAATGAATCAAATCAAACATTTTGACGAAGCAAGTGTGGGATTTCAACGAATCAAACGAAACAATCTTTGCAAAGACAATATTTGTGACAGTTGCATACGAGAATTTACGTCATCAATGATGTGAGCACATTTGATCATTCTAGAAACCCATGTTGTTTTAATACTTGTAATTGTTACAGAATGATAGTAGGTGAGAAATGATGAACGTGGGCGAAAACCGTGTTCAAAACGGAATCGATAAAAGAAGAAAAATCTTTTAGTATTGGTCGAAAGGGCTTATCGCGGTACGCGGAGGTGGGCTTGAGAGTCCTCCGCGGTACGCGATGATTGTAAAATATCTCAGATTCCCGAAAAACTTCGCGGTACGCGAAGCCAAAATAGACTCTCCGTCGCGGTACGCGACGGATGAGGCGGTGGAACAAGTTGATCCTTTTATCAGATCTTCATGCAGAAATAAATTTTATTACTTTTCTCGAACTTGGACGCCAACCAGACGAAGAACACGACCAAAACACCATCTAAATTCCTATTTCAAGCCCTCCGAACGCAAGGATCGCACCCGGGAACGTGTTTTCAAGTACTGATCGTAGTTTCAACCGCAGATATCCGTCTGTTTAGGTAATGATCCGTTTAAACCTTCTAGTTTGATTTTGATTGATTAGATCTTGATTCTGAACGTAATGAGATAGTTAGGATTGTTGATTATTGCCTAGATGATGGCTAGGATTGATTATAAACAAAGAACATGAAGTTCTAACGGTTAAATCCTTGTTTTGATCCGTTGTAATGCCCGGTTTGCATGAAACCATACCCATGATTATAATGGTTTAATCCATTTGATTATAACAATGTAGGTGATTAGTTGGGTTAATCCTTGAAATGTAAGGTTAAATCCAAGTGTTTCAAACTAATCACAATCATTAACATACTCATTGGAACGATTATCTGATGTTTATGATAACAGTCAGATTAGTATGTTAAACTTGGTTATTATACCTCTTATGATACTACATTGTGATATTTCATGATATTTGGGTAATCAATAACAAGGATTGATCATTCCTAAGCCATTAAATTATCTAGAAACTGTTACAGTATCATAATCAACAACATTAACTATTTGGTTAATCTAAGATTATTCTGATTAATCAAGAATGTCATCAACTTTGTATTAGGAATCTAATGCAATGTAGGTTCCTACATTATCATACATTGTATGATATAACATTAAATTAACTAATTACATAACTAATATCAGTTTGATGACTTTTAAGTCAATGTCTTTGACATTGAACGTTCAGGAAGATCTAATCAGTAAACTAGAACATAAATGACTCATTAAATATAAATAAATGCAGAATCACTTCTCTATTATCAGTTTTGAGATATTCTGCTACATCTGTACTACCAGGTGAGTTTCGTACAACCCCTTTTATTTTTAATCTTTTATAAACATCGGGGAAACTCTGCAAACTGTTGTCTGAATATATGATATGCATCAATGATATCTGTGTGATTTCATGTGATTTTGTGGGATTTCATGGGATTTTGCCTGTAGACTGAACTCTATCATGGAACTGAAAGTCCTCATTCTTGAACTGTATCTAGTGAACCCATGTGTGGCCGAACAGAAAACATTGATTGTACTATTGGCTGACTACCCATTTGCTGGGAGGATTGCATCTCCCCTTGTGTGAATGTTTGTTATCTGTTTTTAGACTTCTTAATGTTGTGGTAGGCATTAAGACAATGAGGCATAAGATATTACCCGTAGGTAATGTCTTCGAAGTACGTAGAATCACGTCCGAAAGGAACTAGATACAGGTCCCATGGTTATCCAGAACTGAACTTTTGAGAACGTGCTTATCATATCATATTGTTTTAAATTGAACTGTCGATCTCACCAGCTTTGTGCTGACGTTTCAAACTCAAACCTTTTTGCAGGTAAGCAGTAATAGCCGGTGAGGATGCACTTTTGAGATATTTGCACTTTAATAATTAGTATTGTAATTAAATAAATATAGTTGTAATGTGGTTGTGATTGCGGCACCTTGGTAATGTATTTACTTTAAGTTAATCTGTGTGCTTATGATATTGGTTCAAGTAAGTCACCCCTCACCTCAGAGACATCACCACTATGCTTCCGCAACCGGTTCAGTGACGTCAGGCTGTACACGAGGTGACGAGGGGTGGGGGTGTGACAGGGTGGTATCAGAGACACAGGTTATAGAGAATTAGGTTGACTTAGAGACCTAGACTATAACCATAGGCTCGTATAGTAACACAGAGAGCACCGAACATAACTAATGAACAAAACTTGTTTTGAATTAAGCTAGAATAATCAAGTAGTACAAATTACAGTTTTGACTGGCCAGCACAACTGGAATTTGCATCACTTGTACGTTCTAGTAAATTTCAATACAAGCAGAACATTAATAACAGTAAAGACGAATAGTTGTGTTGAGATTGGAAGATATGTCATATCATGCTTATGTTGAATATTATTATTCAATATTCACTTCATGACATTGATCTGTAAACTTTGTCTATATATCAATGAAAAACCACATGAATACTACATATATAGACAGATTCCATATGTGACTCTGGATGATACGTCGAGTCTCAGTTCAAGTTCTGACTTAGATCTGTCAGAAGCATCTTCTGCAGCATCCTTGGTGGTACCTCAGATTTTACACACACCACCACATCCACATATATCTGATAAAGATACCTATGCGTAAAACTGGCTAGAAGCCCATCACCTCAGAGAGTTCAGATTTACACAAGAATTATAGAGGATAGGATGAGGCAGATTATGGAGTATATAGTGATCCCAATGCTTATTCCTGAATACCTATTGAGGTATATCTATGAATAACTTATGAGTGAACTATACCCAGAACTATTAGAACATTTGTGGGAG
This sequence comes from Mikania micrantha, assembly GCA_009363875.1. Lineage (NCBI taxonomy): Eukaryota > Viridiplantae > Streptophyta > Magnoliopsida > Asterales > Asteraceae > Mikania > Mikania micrantha. The sequence continues at coordinate 92,655,525 of CM018692.1, forward strand.
AACTTATCTAATAACTGTCTGTCATCGTAAAATACCTGGTGAGGTATTCTGTCATCGTAAAATACCTGGTGAGGTATTCTATCTCGTAAAATAGCTTGTGTGCTATCTCGTAAAATAGCTTGTGTGCTATCTCGTAAAATAGCTTGTGTGCTATCTCGTAAAATAGCTTGTGTGCTATCTCGTAAAATAGCTTGTGTGCTATCTCGTAAAATAGCTTGTGTGCTATCTCGTAAAATAGCTTGTGTGCTATCTCGTAAAATAGCTTGTGTGCTATCTCGTAAAATAGCTTGTGTGCTATCTCGTAAAATAGCTTGTGTGCTATCTCGTAAAATACCTTGTGTGGTAATCTCTCGTAAAATACCTGTGTGGTATACTTTCGTAAAATACCTTGTGTGGTATACTTTCGTAAAATACCTTGTGTGGTATACTTTCGTAATATACCTGGAGTGGTATACTCTCGTAAATTACCTTGTATGGTATGTTCACGCAAACTACCTCGTGGGGTACTACATATACGGTTTGTATAACCCGTATGAAAGTCCTGGATGTAAATATCTCAAAAATTCATGTTATAATAGATCGAAAAACCAATAATGTTGTATTTACATCTATATTAGTGTCACAATACTATATGTTGTGTGATACTATAACATGTTTTTGAATTAACAGGACTGAGTATAACTACAAATATCTGTATGATCTGTGTGTATCAAAAACATGTCTGGACTAAACTCATGTAGTTATACTGTATTTCTTATAATCACATTTCAATATAAATTTTCAGTGTAACTGAATATGATTGAATTTATGTGATAAATTGGGTTATATCTTTAATATTCTTGAACTGACCTGAGTTTTGTCTGCTTGTGAGCAGAATAATGGCTCCTAAACGAGGTCGACCAGCTAAGAGAGCTACCCAGAACATTACTAACCCGGGGTTGAATCAAGTTCCACCAGTAAATACTGAATCAAATCCAGATCCACAGGTTAATCTGGAAACGAATACTGTCCCACCTTTGAACCCGGGAGTGAACACTGCTCCACCTGCAGATGCAAGTGGATCTGAAACGAATGAGGGAATGATAGCACGAATCGTGCGGGAACAGTTAACTGCTTGTGGTGTTTTGGTACAACACCAACCTCATGTTACTACGGGTTCGGGTGGGGACCATAATATCAACGAACATACTGTTACTGGTGGCAATACGGAAACTCATCATACCACTGGTACAACTACAACTGCTCCTAATCCACCACGACAGGGATGTACATATAAGTATTTTGCTTCCTGTAACCCTCCTACTTTTACTGGCAAGGAAGGAGCGGCTGGATTATTGAGATGGATCGAGGAAATGGAAAACAAATTGAAAATCAGCCAGTGTTTGGAGGAGCATAAGGTGTCTTATGCTGCCTGTTCTTTCAAAGAATCAGCTTTGACCTGGTGGAATACCCAGGCAAAAACACTGGGCTCAGCTACAGTCGACTCGATGTGCTGGAACGAATTTAAAACTTTGATTAGATCAGAGTACTGCCCACTCACTGAAATACAAAAGCTCCAGGAGGAATTCTGGAATCACTCGATGATCGGGGCTGACTGTTTAGTGTATACCCATCGTTTTCATGAACTCACCTGTTTACTTCCCGATATGTTTCCTACTGAAGCAGCATTGATTGAGAAGTATATTAAGGGTTTGGTTCCCCAAATTCGGGGAATGGTAACTGCAGCTGAACCCACCACCCTCAAACGTGCAATTCTGTTGACTACTAAGCTTACCGATGAGGCGGTAAGGAGTGGTATGTTGGTAACAAAAACTCAGACGGCCGGGGGTCGTAGCGATGTCGGTACCTCTAGTGTTTCTAAAGGTACCAAACGAAAGTGGTTTGGCAAAACCAAGGCGAAGGCTCCGGCGGAGATCACCCAGAGCAAGCCAACTATGAAAAACTATGGTGCTGCTATTCCTGAGAGGAAAACTTATATTGGGCAGGCGCCCAAATGTAATAAGTGCCCTTATCATCACACAGGACCATGTCCTTAATGTACGAACTGTAATCGAGTTGGACACTATACTAGATACTGTAACTTTCCTCCTCGTCAAACAAATCAAGCACCGCGGCAAACCACTCAAACTAACCGGTCGTGCTTCAAGTGTGGAAGTCCTGACCATTTTATCAGAAACTGTCCAAACAATAACAACACCAATCAAGGAAATGAAGCTAGGGGGAGAGCTTTTCAGATTGGTGCAACTGAGGCAAGGCATGATGCTAACATTGTCACTGGTACGTTTCTTCTCAATAATTTATATGCATCAGTTCTCTTTGATACGGGGGCAGATAAGAGTTTTATCTCTCCTGAATTTGCATCATTATTATCATTGCCTGCGGTAGAACTAGAAACTCCTTACGTTATTGAACTTGCTAATGGCAAGTTAATCAAAACTAACAGTATCATTCAAGGATGTTCCTTGAATCTGAATGATCATCTTTTCAATATTGATTTACTTCCTATTGAGCTTGGGAGCTTTGATGTTGTTGTTGGTATGGACTGGCTTTCCATTAACCAAGCTGAAGTAATATGTCAAACTAAGGTGATCCGTATTCCATTACCTAACGGTAATACACTGATAGTTCAAGGAGAACGAGCTGGTAGAAAACTTGGTATCATATCTTGTATGCGAGCTCAGAAATTCTTAAGGAAAGGCTGTTATGCTTTCCTGGCACACGTGATTGAGCACAATTCTCTACCCAAACATATCACAGACATTCCAGTAGTCAAGGATTTTCCTGAAGTATTTCCTGAGGACATATCAGGATTACCCCCAGTGAGACAGGTTGAATTTCGTATTGACTTGATTCCAGGTGCAGCACCTGTTGCTAAAGCCCTGTATCGGCTTGCACCATCAGAAATGCAAGAACTTTCAGGTCAATTACAGGAACTGTTAGACAAAGGTTTTATCAGACCTAGTTTCTCACCCTGGGGAGCACCAATTCTTTTTGTGAAAAAGAAGGATGGATCATTCAGGATGTGTATTGACTACCGGGAGCTCAATAAACTAACAATCAAAAACCGTTATCCATTGCCACGTATAGACGATCTGTTTGATCAACTTCAAGGCGCTACCTACTTCTCAAAAATTGATTTGAGATCCGGATATCATCAATTACGGGTGCATAAGGATAATGTTCCTAAAACTGCTTTCCGAACTCGATACGGACATTATGAATTTCTAGTAATGCCGTTTGGTTTAACAAATGCACCTGCAGTTTTTATGGATCTGATGAATCAGGTATGCAAGCCTTACTTGGATAAGTTTGTGATTGTGTTTATTGATGATATTCTTATTTATTCTCGAAACCAACAAGAACATGCTCAACACTTGAAACTGATCTTAGAACTTTTGGCACGTGAAAAATTATATGCTAAGTTCTCCAAGTGTGAGTTTTGGTTACGAGAAGTTCAATTTCTTGGTCATGTTGTAAACGAGAACGGTATTCAAATGGATCCCAGTAAGATTCAGGCGGTGAAACAATGGGAGACACCACGAACCCCGACTGAAATACGCCAATTTTTGGGGTTGGCAGGCTATTATCGTCGGTTCATCAAGAACTTTTCAAAGATAGCCTTGCCACTGACTACATTGACACAGAAAAATCAACCGTTTATATGGGATTCTCAACAGGAGGAGGCGTTCCAACTGTTGAAACACAAACTCTGCAATGCACCTATCTTGGCACTACCGAAAGGTACTGATAACTTCACAGTGTATTGTGATGTTTCACGTCAAGGTCTTGGGTGTGTTCTAATGCAGAAGGATAAGGTAATTGCTTACGCTTCTCGACAGCTGAAAGTACACGAGAAGAACTATACCACACATGATCTAGAACTTGGTGCAGTGGTGTTTGCACTCAAGATTTGGAGACATTATCTATATGGAACTAAGTGTATTATATACACCGATCACAAAAGCCTCCAACACATTCTAGATCAGAAAATGTTGAACATGCGACAGAGGCGTTGGGTTGAACTATTGAACGATTACGACTGTGAGATTCGTTATCACCCAGGCAAAGCAAATGTTGTAGCTGATGCTTTAAGTCGCAAGGAACGAGTCAAGCTTTTACGGGTGAAAGCGTTAGGTATGACTATTCAAACCAGTCTAATTCCTCAAATCAAAGACGCTCAGCAACAAGCTTTACAAGCAACGAACTATTCTGCTGAGGGACTGAGAGGATTAGATAAGAAACTCGATACCAAAGACGATGGACTGTTGTATTTCAAAGACCGAATGTGGGTTCCTCTATTCGGTAAATCTCGAACAATTATCTTGGATGAGGCGCACAAATCCAGGTATTCTGTTCATCCAGGTGCTGATAAAATGTATAAAGATCTTAAAGATTTTTACTGGTGGCCTGGAATAAAGAAACACATAGCTGAATACGTGGATCGATGTTTAACATGTCTCAAGGTTAAGGCTGAACATCAACGACCTTCTGGGTTATTGCAACAACCTGAGATTCCCATGTGGAAATGGGATCAGATCTCTATGGATTTCATTACTAAATTACCCAGAACATCACATAATCATGACTCTATATGGGTTATCGTTGATCGCCTTACGAAATCTGCGCATTTCTTACCCATCCGAGAAGATTATTCTATGGATCGACTCGCTAAACTTTATGTTAATGAGATTGTATCTCAACATGGAGTACCGATCTCTATCATTTCTGACAGAGATAGTCGATTTATGTCACGATTTTGGCAAACTCTTCAGAATGCTTTGGGCACGCAAATCAATATGAGCACAGCTTATCATCCACAAACTGACGGGTAGACTGAACGAACGAATCAAACTCTTGAAGACATGCTCAGAAGCTGTGTAATTGATTTTGGAGGTAGCTGAGATATTCATCTTCCACTTGTTGAATTTTCATACAATAACAGCTACCATACCAGTATTCAATGTGCTCCATTTGAAGCACTTTACGGGCGCAAATGTAGATCACCTATCTGTTGGTCCGAGGTAGGCGAAAGTCAGGTCATAGGCCCAGAACTTATTCAAGAAACAACTGATAAGATCGCACTCATTCAAGAACGAATCAAAGCTGCTCGCGATCGTCAAAAGAGTTACGCTGATAATCGCCGTAGACCACTCGTATTTCAAGTAGGTGATTGTGTAATGTTGAAAGTGTCACCTTGGAGAGGCATTTTCAGATTCGGGAAACGAGGTAAACTTTCGCCAAGATTTGTAGGGCCATTTAAAATTCTTGAACGAATTGGACCAGTGGCTTACAGACTTGAATTACCTCCTGAACTCGATAACGTTCATGATGTCTTCCATGTATCAAATTTGAAGAAATGCCTAGCCGATGAATCCTTGATCGTACCTCTGAAAGAAATCCAAATTGATGAGAAACTTCAATTCAGGGAAGAACCAGTTGAAGTAATGGATCGAGAGGTGAAGGTACTAAAACGCAGTCGCATACCTATTGTCAAAATTCGGTGGAACTCGCAGCGAGGGCCCGAATATACGTGGGAACGTGAAGATCAAATGAAATCAAATTACCCACATTTATTCTCATAAACGATGGTCATAATGTAAGTCTTCACTAAATTTCGGGACGAAATTTCTCTAACAGGAGGAGACTGTGACAGTTGCATACGAGAATTTACGTCATCAATGATGTGAGCACATTTGATCATTCTAGAAACCCATGTTGTTTTAATACTTGTAATTGTTACAGAATGATAGTAGGTGAGAAATGATGAACGTGGGCGCAAACCGTGTTCAAAACGGAGTCCTGGATTGCCCGGAATCGATAAAAGAAGAAAATCTTTAAGTATTGGTCGAAAGGGCTTATCGCGGTACGCGGAGGTGGGCTTGAGAGTCCTCCGCGGTACGCGATGATTGTAAAATATCTCAGATTCCCGAAAAACTTCGCGGTACGCGAAGCCAAAATAGACTCTCCGTCGCGGTACGCGACGGATGAGGCGGTGGAACAAGTTGATCCTTTTATCAGATCTTCATGCAGAAATAAATTTTATTACTTCTCTCGAACTTGGACGCCAACCAGACGAAGAACACGACCAAAACACCATCTAAATTCCTATTTCAAGCCCTCCGAACGCAAGGATCGCACCCGGGAACGTGTTTTCAAGTACTGATCGTAGTTTCAACCGCAGATATCCATCTGTTTAGGTAATGATCCGTTTAAACCTTCTAGTTTGATTTTGATTGATTAGATCTTGATTCTGAACGTAATGAGATAGTTAGGATTGTTGATTATTGCCTAGATGATGGCTAGGATTGATTATAAACAAAGAACATGAAGTTCTAACGGTTAAATCCTTGTTTTGATCCGTTGTAATGCCCGGTTTGCATGAAACCATACCCATGATTATAATGGTTTAATCCATTTGATTATAACAATGTAGGTGATTAGTTGGGTTAATCCTTGAAATGTAAGGTTAAATCCAAGTGTTTCAAACTAATCACAATCATTAACATACTCATTGGAACGATTATTTGATGTTTATGATAACAGTCAGATTAGTATGTTAAACTTGGTTATTATACCTCTTATGATACTACATTGTGATATTTCATGATATTTGGGTAATCAATAACAAGGATTGATCATTCCTAAGCCATTAAATTATCTAGAAACTGTTACAGTATCATAATCAACAACATTAACTATTTGGTTAATCTAAGATTATTCTGATTAATCAAGAATGTCATCAACTTTGTATTAGGAATCTAATGCAATGTAGGTTCCTACATTATCATACATTGTATGATATAACATTAAATTAACTAATTACATAACTAATATCAGTTTGATGACTTTTAAGTCAATGTCTTTGACATTGAACGTTCAGGAAGATCTAATCAGTAAACTAGAACACAAATAACTCATTAAATATAAATAAATGCAGAATCACTTCTCTATTATCAGTTTTGAGATATTCTGCTACATCTGTACTACCAGGTGAGTTTCGTACAACCCCTTTTATTTTTAATCTTTTATAAACATCGGGGAAACTCTGCAAACTGTTGTCTGAATATATGATATGCATCAATGATATCTGTGTGATTTCATGTGATTTTGTGGGATTTCATGGGATTTTGCCTGTAGACTGAACTCTATCATGGAACTGAAAGTCCTCATTCTTGAACTGTATCTAGTGAACCCATGTGTGGCCGAACAGAAAACATTGATAGTACTATTGGCTGACTACCCATTTGCTGGGAGGATTGCATCTCCCCTTGTGTGAATGTTTGTTATCTGTTTTTAGACTTCTTAATGTTGTGGTAGGCATTAAGACAATGAGGCATAAGATATTACCCGTAGGTAATGTCTTCGAAGTACGTAGAATCACGTCCGAAAGGAACTAGATACAGGTCCCATGGTTATCCAGAACTTAACTTTTGAGAACGTGCTTATCATATCATATTGTTTTAAATTGAATTGTCGATCTCACTAGCTTTGTGCTGACGTTACAAACTCAAACCTTTTTGCAGGTAAGCAGTAATAGCCGGTGAGGATGCACTTTTGAGATATTTGCACTTTAATAATTAGTATTGTAATTAAATAAATATAGTTGTAATGTGGTTGTGATTGCGGCACCTTGGTAATGTATTTACTTTAAGTTAATCTGTGTGCTTATGATATTGGTTCAAGTAAGTCACCCCTCACCTCAGAGACATCACCACTATGCTTCCGCAACCGGTTCAGTGACGTCAGGCTGTACACGAGGTGACGAGGGGTGGGGGTGTGACAATATTCAATGTTCTACAAATCAAGTGTTTGTTGAACTATGAATCAAGTGTACATTTTGATCAATGAATCTAGTATTCTACGATCAACGAATCAAGTACATCTTGTAACAGAATCAGACGAATCAATAAATCATTTTCAAGGGAAAACCTAGGAAATATCAGAGATAACATATGCCAAAACAGATGAAACAAAAACCCTACATTTCAAGAAGTCCTAGCTAGACCGTTTGATTTGTAGGTCATATGTTTGAGGATATTTACAGATTCCCTAAATACTAAGTACCTAGATTGACAGACTAGTCTACTCGAGTATGACCAAAGGCCCCAATCAATAGGACTTAGATTTTATTAAATGTTTATTTATTTATTTATTTATTTAAGCATTTATAACTGTTTATACAATTACTGTAGTTGATCATAATGTGTGATGAACTTGTGAAATCAACATGGATTTCAAATGATTGTAATGACAGGGACAACCAACAGAAGAACTTATGGGATTGTGTTAAGGGTAAAAATGCTTAATTATCATTAACAGCAGTGTCATATGCATATTAGTATGTGGTGGGATGTTGGCTAGGGCTTGTCCCTTACATATGCCCTATATATAAGCATACCGATGTGGATATTACATGTGGTGTTAATGAGGTTAGGGTCTTTACCAAAGGAGGTTTTCAAATCATTTTAAATTACTAAAACTATATGAACTCACCAACCATGTGTTGACTTGATCTTTTTGCATGACTTCTCAGGTGACGAACAGGTCAATTAGGAAGTCATTTCTTTTGGACTAGGACTTCATATAGAAGACTAGTATTTTGGACCTGCATACTTTTGAAGACATCATTATAAAAATTATTTTGCATATCTTGTGTAAATACAAGATATTCATTTATTGATGTTACAATAGATTTACATTGTTAAATTATAAACGATACTGCTGTAATTTAACTTTGTAATTCTATTATATTTAGCATTTCTCATTTATATCATGTGCAATGTAAACAATCTGATCACTTCGATTATCACTCACGATATCGCGCCCCGGGAACCTTCCGTCCGTCGGGGAAACCCGATCCTACCCCGCCGGCTCGGGGTGTGACAGAAACAGTGTGTACCTAAATGTCCATTCACTAAAGTTGAAAGAGTGTGTATCTAAGTGTCCATTCACTCCAAAGTTAACTGAGTATTGTTTCTCAAACCTTCCTGCACGATTGGTAACCTGATTAAAAAATGACGAAATTAAGATGAGGAAACCTGTGATGATGATACTTTCTTCAGACTGATGAATTCAGCATTTAACTGACACAAAACACTGCTTATTTCATTAGCGAAGCTTTACCTTTAACAAAGGTAATATGATCTTTACCAACCCATGAACTAGTGTCCTCCCTTTTTCACATATTAGTTGTTCTTCCATTGGGCTTGTTAAAGATATGTTATGTTAAGGAAGGGTTAACACTACTTAGAGGTCTGATATCATCATAGAAAATCTCCTCATGCCTCTTAAGTTTATACAAAATGATTTATCTGGTTCAGTGAATAAGCAAATATCTCTAGGAATAACATATTCCTTAATCGCACACACATTACTGATGTTAATTTCTTCAATTAAAATACAATCAAAATCAAAAACATTACTACAGACAACTGTTGACTTACATGCATCACTACATTCAGACACACAAACAGACTCATCCATCTTTTCAGCATCACAAGCCACCTCTTTGATACCCCTGCCTAGACATGTCCCTACAATGACATTACTCAAAGAACTAAAAGCATTAGCAACAACAGGTAAGTTTGGTCTATCTTTTTTTTTTGTGTGATTTAACCACATAAGGAGTCACATAAGATCAACAGGAGAGTTTCCATAGAGATGATTAATAAGTGGAGAAATACAATGATAAAAAACTCCATGTTTGTCTTTATGTGGTTGATGGTTAGACAAGATGTGCTAAAGTGTATGCTATGAGTTTATCATACCTTGGAGTTTATTCCTTAGTACGACAACCTCAGACTCAACATTTTGGCATTTACCATCTTTTGTTTAACATCCCTTTAGAATATGAATGATGTTTTCCATCTCCCCTATATCATCAGGATCCAATTGATCCATGTCCTCATATTTCAACCTCTGAGCATCAATTAGGACGACTGAATCATAGGCATTGACAAACTGCATGAAGAATGCAAGATAATCTTGAGGTATCTATACATTTACTATATGTTGTTTAGAATTAACTCCTTGCTTTCCTTTATTCGCACCAACAACCAAGAAAACTTATGTGGTGTCATCAATCAACAAGTACAAAAAAATTCACCATATTTTGTACTTGATAGAAAAGCTACAGTTCCAGAAGATTGGAATGGTAGACTTGAGGACTTCATGTACAACCATGGATTCTGAATGAGAACTTGCTTCCATCCGTCTTCTTTTTCATGTCACGATCAAAGGACTAGAGTTTAGAAATCTAGACATCAAGTTCAGTCACTTCTTAGTCCGTGTTTTCCTCAATGTTCATAGCATAAGTTTCCCAGGAGGAAGGAAGAGCATCAAGTAGCTTGTGATTCAGTTCTTCAAGAGAAACTTCATGATCCATAGCACTTAGCTTAGTCAATAATAAACTAAAATGATTTATGAGTTCCTCAAATGTCTTAGGGACCATTTAGTAGAGTCTGAATCATTAAGTGTTGAATGGTTAAGATGTCTGAATGGTTAAGAGGGTCTGAACCATTAAGTGTTGAATCAGTTAGACTGTTTCTCTGACCATCTGAATCAAAATACAAAATACCTATATTTTTATAAGGACCCCATGATTCTCAATTAAAGCACAACAATAACATGCCTTCACTATGTGACAATTACGTTATGTCAAGTTTCTATTCATGGCAAAGATTAAAAGTTCAATTTATTCATGTTTTTAATCCATGGTAATAATACAATCGTTCTTTAATCGATTAGAAAATATGATAGAAATCGTAAACGTGGATGAAAGCCGTGCGAATAACGGAGTTCATATTCTCAAGAATCATAAAAACAAGAAAATTGGATAAACATTATAGTTTCGGAATTCTTTGCGGTACGTCAAGATCATTCGGGGTACTCTTGGCAATATGCGACAAGCCAAAATATCTGAAAACTCTAGATTTCTTCACGGTATGCCAAGCTCTTTCAGGCCATCTTGGCGGTACATGAAGAAGGGTCGGCCACTATAAGTTGCTATAACCATTAGATTGCATGCAGATATATATATTTTCTTCTTCCTTCGAAGTCAAACTCTTCAAAGACGGTCTGCATGACTTTGTAGCTGTAAATATGTGTTGTAAAACCGAAGGAACATCAATATTGAGCTGGGGATTGTTTCTACAACATCGGATCATCGTTTTGCAAGGGAAAATCCGTCCGAATGGGTAACAATTCGATTTCACCTACTAGTTTCATAATGTATGGATTAAACCTAGTATTTGAACATAATGCAATGGTTATTCATGTTGATTATTTCCTAGATGATGGCTAGGAATTGATAGAAATAAAGAAATCGGAATCTTAACGGTGAAATTCTTGTTTGGATCCGTTATATTGCCGGGTTATCATGAAATCATTTTATAGATCATAATGATTTTAACCAAATTGAGTTTGACAATGGTTATGGTTGACTTGATGATTCCTTGAAATGCTAGATCAAATCTAAGTGTTTCAAGCTAATAGCAAGAGTTAGGATAATCATTGGAATAATAAACTGGTGTTCAGGTTAACAGTCAGATTCGTATATTGATTATGGTTATCAAACCTATTTCAATATTACATTCATATTTTTTATGATACCTAAGTAATTCATAACAAGGACTGACGATTCCTAGATCAGAAATCAGTCTGGAAACTGTTACGATGATATAATCAACAACATTACCTATTTGATTAATATGAGAATGTTCTGATTAGTCAAAAAGTCATAAAGTCCTTAACGAGAACATAAATTAGTATAGGTTCCAAGTTTATCACACTTTGTGTGATATTCAGTTAAGGAAACTGATTAAGGATTTCATATCAATTTGATGATTTGAGTTGCAATGTTCTTCACATTGAACGCTAAGGAAGATCTAATAAGCAAATTAAAACAAAACTAACTTATAAAACTTTAATTTAACACAGAACTGAATTACATGAACAATATAAAAAGTATGCGCACTAATTACTGATTTCAACACTTAAGGTGAGTTTCGTACAACCCCTTTTCTTTTTAATGTTTTGCAAACATCATGGTATTGTTATGAAATCTTTCTTAAACATATGATATGCTTCACTGTTATCTATGTCATTTCATGTGATTTCTAGGGATTTCATGTCTATATTTCTATCACAATATCAAAAAGTCCTCATATATCAAACCGTATATAGTGAACTCATGTGGGGCGAACAGGGAACAATGATAGTACTATCGGCTGACAACTCATTCACTAGGAGGATTTCATCCCCCCTAGGGTGAATGCTTATTACCTATTTCCAATTTCAGCTTAATGTATATGAGAGACATTAAGAGTGAGGCACAAGGATATTTACCGACGGGTAATATCATATCAGATCATTTAGTCTGAAAGGAACTAGGTATGGTCCATGGTTATCTTTGTCAATGTGTATCAATGACTTTATATTGGATCATTTATTACGAACTCACATGCTTTATGCTAACTTTTTAAACTTAGATTCTTTTATGGGTATATAGTGACGATAAGTGAGAAATTGCACGATCAAACACTTGTAAATAAATAACTCAGAATGTTCAGTAAGCTTTAAGTTATGAATAGTAACTAGTGGTTTGTAATAGCAACATTATCCGTGTAATGTATTTTCTTTAAGTTAATCAGGTGTGTTGTGATACCTGTTCAATTAATGTTGCACCTCATCTTTGAGACATCACCACTATGCTTCCGCAACCTTCCAAGAGTGAGCAATGACATCATCATCATCTGAAGAGAGGTGAGGGTGTGACAGGGTGGTATCAGAGCCACAGTATAAGGAATTAGGTTGACCTAATGACCTTGAGTATAGCCATAAGCTAATATAGTCAGGTGGTACAGATTTCAGTTCTGACTGGCCAGCATAACTGGAACCTGCAACATGTGTGCGTTCTAGTAAATTTTGAGAAAAGTATAATAATAACATTAATTGTGAATAGTTGCTTTAAAATATCAATAGTTATCATGGTTATGATGGATATCATTATTGATTAGGCATAACATGATACTGATCTTGAAATTGTATTTAATGCAGCAATCGCATACTCCGAAGAACATTATATTTATCAGAGGATCACGTATGTAATTTTAGAAGATTCTCTTAGCTCTAGTACGAGACCGGATTTAGAGTCATCCTCAGAAGCTTCCGGAGTGGTACCATCGATACCCCAGACATCACCACTAGTGGCTCATACACCACCTAAATATCCTCAAGTGTCAGATGAGGATTCAACAGCTGTTATACGGGCAAGGAGCATGACACCCCAGAGAGTCCCGATGTTCATTGGGATCAGAAATATGCGGGGACAGGCCCGCAAGACCACAGGACTTCCACCACGACATCAGCAACCACCCCGAGAACTACCATCCTCTACCCATGAGGTGAGAGAGTCATCTAGGCAGCTTCAACAGGTTAATTTGGACCTGCAGGATACACAAATGGAGACTCGCACATCCCATAAGATTCAAGTAGAGCAGGTTGTAGCGCTAGAGGTAGGGACGAGGGTGTGGAGGTCAGTGATCAAGGCGAGGATGTAGTGGATGGTGATTGTATTGTTTTGGTAGTATGTGGAGAGGAGGAGACTGCAGGCTGATAGGTTTAGGAGTTTAGGTTTGGAGATGAGGTTGTTGTTCAAGGCTATAGTGATGGCTACTATGGCCATAGTGATGGCTTGCTTACCGTACTTCTTACGGTAAGTATGACCAGGTCTGATATTTAGGGACATTCCATTGTAAATATCACTAAATGGGTGCGAATAGCTTGACCAGTGATATCATGGGTTAGATTTGATATAAATAATAGAACCTATGTGAATAGATTGGTTACTAGTTCGATTAACATCGGGAATTTTCTCGTATCTTACCATCTTGATGTATAAAACAATGATATAGTAATAAAAAAAGTTCTCTTTCAGTATATGTGTTTGTGTAAACATGTGTGTTTAAGTCAAAAAAATTTTATTTCTTAAATAGTAATTGGGTGTCATAACATATTGTATCAAAAGCCTGTGTGGTATCATTTCAAAAGCCTGTGTGGCAACATATCAAAATCCTTCTGGCAACATATCAAAATCATGTGTGGTAAGATTTCAAAAGCCTATGTAGTATCATATCAAAATCTTGTGTGGCAACATACCAAAATCCTATATGGTAACATTTCAAAAGACTATGTGGTAACATTCCAAAAGCCTGTTTGCTAACATTTTAAAACCTATGTGGTAACATTTCAAAACCCTGTGTGGTATCATATCAAAATCCTATATGGTAACATTTCAAAATCCTGTGTGGTAACATATCAAAATCATGTGTGGTAACATATCAAAAAAATATGTGATAACATATTAAACTTGAATAACAACGCATCTATATCGGTGTCACATTGTGGTATTTAAGTGATACTAATATGTATTGGTAAGATGTTACATATTGAGATAACATATATGTATCGGTGTCACAATGCCATGTGCTATGTGATACTAGAACATGTTTTTGAGATAACAAAACAGAGTATTACTACAAACATCAATGTGATTACTTTGTGATACAAACATATCCGGATAATCTCAATGTACTTATACAACATTCTAGTGTAAGCTCATATCAACATAACATTTCAGTGTAACTGAATGCAGTTGAATTTATGTGACTAAAAGGGTTATATTTAAATGTTCTTAAACTGACCTGAGTTTGTCCGCATGTGAGCTGAAAAAGGCTCCAAAAAGGGGTCGACCTGCTAATAACATTGCTAACCACGAAACAAATCCTGTTCTACCTGTTAACCCAGAAACAAATCTAGTTCCACCTACAACTGCAAGTGGTTCAAAATTGAATAAGGCAGCAGTAGCATGAATAGTAAAGGAACAACTATCTGTTGTGGTACTGAGTTTATTAAACCAACATCAACAAAATATCACTTGTGGTTCTGGTGGGACCATGTTGAAACAATGCTACTAGTGGACACGTAGAATGTTAATACCCTGATAGCACCAACTTCAGTTGTTAAAATTGAAGACTGAAGAATGTAGCTGACATGATATGAAGATCTTTATGTTTATTGTATTTGTTTTTTTTTCAATATAATATTTATGTTTGCTTTGTTTTGTTTTTGTTTTTGAATAGTTTGTAAAATGTCTAAGTGTTGAGATTGTCGATTCTATTAGTATCAATGGTAGTTTTACTAATACTAGTAGTATTGAAGGTAATAACATTGATACTATTAGTATCGACAGTAGTACTATCGATATTATAAGTATCAACAGAAATGTCTCTAAATAGGTTAGGTTCGATGTGATTAGTATCGTTGGACATAATTCAGAGTTTTAAGATTGTCAATTTCTCTCTACTTGTATAATCATCATTCAAGAAATTAATACAAGAAGATTGATTTTGTCTCATTGTATTTCATTGATTCAATTCATCTCAATTCATTATCTTTTTGTTCAAACTTGATATTATGGATTCCGTACATGATATCTAGTTATACCAGATCATTTAGATCCTAACCACGAACCTACAAGTGGTATCAGAGCCATTGTGCTTGATTATGAGCTTGGTTGAATAAATTTTTGGTCATTTGTGTGATTTTTTAAGACTTTTTGATGATATTTTGATCAATTTTGATGATCAAATGATGATTTGTCATTAAAGATTAGTTGCTGCATTTGAAAGCTTGTCGAGATTAAAATTTTTCAAGTTTGAAATTGTTAGTTTGGAAGAAAACGGTTATTGAGCTATTCATCATCGATATTAATAGCATCGATAGTCTTTCTATCGATATTAATAATATCGACAAATTCTTCATCGAAGTTATTAGTATCGACACATTCTCATCGATACTAATAGTATCGACAAAACAATATAGTCGATACTACGAATATCGACAAATCAGGTTCTGAATTTTTCTTAAGTATTGTTAATTTCAACAAAACATCTCCAAATGGCAAATTTATCTTCATTATCTGCCCTGTTATCTAAGCCATTGTGAGATGCTTTAACAAAGAGATGTGAAGGGAGTGACCAGCTCAAAAGAAGTAAAAGAACACTTCTAAAAAAACTTGAAGTTTTCAAGTGTCTAGACAACAAAACCTTTGAGGAATTGGTGACTAGATAGACTTTATTGTTGAGTGAGCTTAGAAATTTGGACTATGAGGTTTCTTTGGAAGAGCAAAATCATAAACTTTTGGATGCACTTCCATATTCATGGGAGACCTGTGTCATGATCATTAGAGAAAATACTGACTTAGGGATTACAGAACTTGATGTTTTAATCTCTAATCATTTGATCTTGACATGCAAAAGAGAAAGGCTGGAAATAAATTTTCAACTCAAAATCCAGGTCTTTACATGAAACCCATTGTAGCTCCTGGTACTTCTTTAGGTTCAGTTGCTTTTCTATCAAGTACTAAAGATTGTGAGATATCTGCTGTTATTGATGACACAACAGAAGTATGTTTTACTTCTGCATCAGGCAAAGAGAACACATCAGGCAGCAGATCAAATTGAGTGTGAACGTGCCTCAAGAGCATCTAGCCTTTTTCATGCAGCTTGTTAATGCGTATGATTATGTGGTGCTAGATGATGCTCATAGATTAACTGATGAGGATATGGATCAATTGGATCCGGATGACTTGGAGGAAATGGATATCTAGTGGCAGATGGCCATGTTAACCAGAAGGGCAAGGAGATTTCTTCAAAGGACTGGAAGAGCTGATATTTCAGGGAATTCAAAGAAGAAGCTCAGTTTTGCTAAGTAGAAGGTAAAGTGCTACAATTGTGGGAATTTAGGACATTTTGCCAGAGAATGTGAGATACCAATAAGAAACAACTCAAGGTTTGAAGCTGGTTCTAAATCTGAAAAGTTTGATCCTCGAAGAGGAGCTCCTGCTACTTCATCGGCAGCTCCTACAAGTTCAGAGGCAACTCCTCCAGCTAAAGATAAAGCTTTACTTGTAGAAGATCAGTGTGGTACTGATTGGTCATCTTATGTTGAGGAAGTTCAAGTAAATGATGAATCTCATGTGGCATTTATGGCTCAGACAAGTTCAAAAAAGGTTGAATTATCATCTGGAAGAAATCTTAATTTTAAACCAAATTGTTTAAAATGTTGTGCTTATTCAGCCAAACTTTATATAGTTGCTAAGCACAATCAATCATTGATAGATGATGTCCACTGCTTAGAAGACACTGTTAAACAATATTTAGCTAATGAAATAAAATATAAAAATAAACTTGAGGAATATAGTGCTGATATTAAAATGTTGACTATGCAATTGGCTGATAAATAGGACATTATCAATCACACGATTGATGAATTAAAAGATCGAACAAAGAAATGTAAATCAATTGAGTGTTTGTCTAATGCTCAAACGATTTTTGATAACATTGTGGCTAATCATGTAAGCAATCCAGGTACCCAAGGGATTTCTTTTAAGGCAGGTTCTCGTTCTATTAACCATCTTTATGGGTCCC
Organism: Mikania micrantha; assembly: GCA_009363875.1. Taxonomy (NCBI): domain Eukaryota; kingdom Viridiplantae; phylum Streptophyta; class Magnoliopsida; order Asterales; family Asteraceae; genus Mikania; species Mikania micrantha. The sequence continues at coordinate 92,673,014 of CM018692.1, forward strand.
TTCCTGAAGAGCCAAATGTTATTCCGTATGCTGCTAAATCCTCTAAGAATTTAGACTTGTTTTCAAATGATTTAACTAACTTGTCTTGTTCTGTCAATATTAAACATGCAGGAACAAGGATAGAGGATTCAGGAATCAGGAAAGAAGTTTGTGATGGTGATGATGAAAATAATAGAGATGTGTCTGGTTTAAAATCTGATATTATATAGAAATTTGTTGTAAAAAATTTGATTCATAATAACAATATTTCTGAGTTTTTCAAAATTGAAGATGTTGACATTAGTGATGAAACTATCAAAAAGGAATTTGATATTCCTAGAGACAGATGTCATTTTGTTGAACCAGGCAACATAATCTATTATACTCTTAAAGGAAAAGATGAGATCTTTTGTGATGATGTTCATCCTTTAAGTTTGATTAAACCAGCATTGATTGATAAAGTTTTTAAGAAACCTAATTCAAAGATTTTTCAAAAACCAGATCGGGTATGTGAAAAGGATTGGGTAATGAAAGGTAAACATAATTTTGTTAAAAGACAAACTGATCAAAAGGATCTTGACAACTAATTATGTTAATCAAATGTTGTTTTCTTCAAAAATAAGAATGCATTGTCTTCATCACAAACTTCTTCTTCACAAGCATTACCATGTGTAAATCAGAATGTACATAGTGTTAAATTTGTTGAGTCTAAGCAATATGGTTGCAACGGACCTGTAACTTCATTTTCACAAGAGTCTAGTTCAAAGTCTAAGGTTCGGAAACTAAGTCTACCAAAGGATAATAGTCAGTTACAAGTTGTTCATTCCAAGAGGAGTAGGAAGAAAATGCCTACTAAGCCAATTAATCTGATTGATTTCATTGCCACAATATTCACTGCACATAGCTCAGCACCAAAACATCATTCAAAACCTGTGAAGTCTGTTCATTCTTTTCCACTTGTGCAAAAGAAATCTGTTAAACATAATGTCAAATCCACTTTAGGAAATTCCAAACTGATGAATTTTGTTAAATAAAAATTTATTCCAAAGAAAATGATTAAATCTGCTAAACCAATAGTACATCATCAAACTGAGACTATTCCTTACAAACCTATTCCTAATCGAATATGGACTATTATGACAAAAGTTTCTATTGATGATACTCAAGCTGTTTCTTCCATCCATGTCAAAAGTCACATGACTAAGACATGGATTCCAGTCTCTAATGGATTTACTTTTATAAGCGCAGACTCATTATCAAGTGCTTCAAAGAATACATGGTACATTGATAGTGGATGTTCTAGGCACATGACTGGAAATTTGGATCTTTTGACAAATATCAAGCATACTAATGGCCGATTTGTTAATTTGTTGGAACCATTGGTGGCTATATCACAAAAGAAGGAGTGTTACCAAATGACAGAATAAGTTTTGAACATGTCAGCTTTGTGGAACAACTCAACATAATTTGTTGAGTGTTTCACAAGTATGTGATAAAGATTATTCTATCATCTTTGATAACAAAGCTTGTTACATATTGAAGCCTGGAGTGATAATACCTGACGATTGGATTGTGGTGACAGCTCCAAGTCACAATAATACATATCAGCCGGATATGTCTTTTGCCACTTCATCTTCTCAACTTACATGTTTCTTCTCTAAGGCTACTGAAAAAGATTCAATTTCATGGCATAGACGAATGGGACATCTTCATTTACATGAAATGAATTTTTTGATCCGAAATGGATTAGTTGAAGGTGTTCCATATCAGTATTTTGTGATGTCTGATCACTATACTTTCTGTAAAAAGGAGAAACAGTGCAGGCAACCACATAAGCCTAAAGTTGACAATTCCATCAACACTCCTCTAACTATGTTACATATGGATCTTTTTGGTCCAGTGTCAGTTAAGAGTGTTGGTGGAGGATATTTTTCTTTAGTGGTTACTCATGATTTTTCCAAATTTTGTTGGGTTTTGTTTTTAGCTGCTAAATCGGAAACTATGGAAATTTTGAAGAATTTGATTATTAAGATTGAGAATGAATTTTCTACACATGTAAACTTTTTAGGAGTGATAATGGCACTGAATTCAAAAATCATATTATGGAGTTGTTCTGCATTCAAAACGGTATTTCTTATCAGTTTAGTGCTCCTTATACCCCTCAACAAAATTGTCACACCCCGAGCTGACGGGCTGGATCAACTTTCCCATCGGGCGGAAGGTTCTCGGGGCGCGATATTGTTTGATAATCATAGTGATCAGATTTTCACATACGCACATGATATATAATGAGAAATACTAAATGAAATTGATATAGAATCACAAAGTTAAATTACATTGTCATGTTCATAATTTATCTGCACAAGACTTACAAAAGATGATTCAAGAATATGTCATCAAAATATGCACACTCAAAAGTAAGCTTGGTCTTCTATAAAGTCCCGCTAGATTAAGTCCTGGTATCTGGTGACTAAACATGTTCGTCACCTGAGAAAACATGCATTTAAAACAAGTCAACACTAGGTTGGTGAGTTCATAAGTTTATTAATTGAAAACAATTGATTTATTGTCATTCACAATCACAATGTCATACACAAGTCTTATTGATAAATGTCTCATCCTTCTCACTCAATGTCCTCTCCATAGTTATACTTACAAATAGTATTTCATCCAAATCAAGCATGCTTATATATAAGGCATACGTAGGGGACAAGCCCCAGCCGACATCCCACCACATAATGAATTCAACACCACTTATAAATACAACTATGGATACCCATTTCTATCCCACATGTGTTCCTCCTAATTTATATTCAACCCATATGTATTCATCACCCACATTGTTATAAGTATAGAGTAGTAGTGTTTTGAAGGGAATAAATTACCATGACCTAAGTTATGGTAATCCCTTGTTTTAAGGAGAATAGATTAATTTAATCTTATCCTTGTTAGTGTTCTCTCAATTGTAAGGTTAACTGTAGTTCACTTCTAATAATTGGAGTGACACTTAGCTTATTAATATTGTTCACAATCTTGAATGTATAGAGCCTAAATGGGATCCATTGTGGTCCTCAAGTAATCAGATCACAATGCATCCAATTTACCTCTATCCCATTTGTAGTCTCAAATGAATCAGTTTCTTCACAAAGAATCTGCCCTGGTAATATGACATGAGGGAAAATCAATTCCTCAGTCTACCAGTCAACAGTAACGAAGGGTATAATTACAATCAGTGTCTTAAGATTAATGTCACCCATGTGTTCGTTTACCAAACCTGATGATGCAGCCCTGTCACCGGTCATACATTACCGGCCAATAGTCTTAATGTTACGCATAATGTACCGACCTCACTCGCCGGAAGTTTGTCAAACCTATGGTACCACTACGATAACATCGGTTTAGCCTCTACTAAATCAATGGTAAACGATATAAAAAAGGACTTACGATAGAACTTGAATACATGGACACATGAATACTCTGATATAATGCAATCAGACTTAATAGTAATCAAATTGGTGTTATGTGTTCTCTCATTGTCATTTGTCTCCTTGTCATCTGTTCTCACTTGAATGAGGTTACTATTTCTCACTCCCAATTGGGGTGACAGTCCACTCATTGAATGGATGTAGATTCATTGAACAGTTTCATGGTTAACGTTAGTTAAACCACTATGCTACCAAATCTACACTCCATTCGGTATGTTATCTCAATGTCTTTAACAATGTGTTATAAGAACTAGTCTTAATACACAATGTTTGTAAATGTGTTGAATGATACCATAAAAACTTATATTATCATGTTACCATTCTTGTTATCTCTTTTTATTATCTCAAAGTTCTCTCATAGTCATTACCATATTGTAAACATAGTGTTGTAAGAACTAGTCTTACTACACTTTGTTAATAAAATTCTTTGATGATATCATGAAGTCATGTAGTCATGATTATATCATCCTTGATATGTTACGTAATTGTCATCACACTTGATTAATTCCATATGTCATAATTGTCATTCACACACATGCGCATACATAGATATGATAATAAAGATGAAACCTTTATTATCTTAATAGCATTTAATTTGAAATAATGTACTAAAACTTTTAAGTAAAAGAGTTAGCATGTTTCTCAGCCCCGCATTTGAAATCAAAAGATTAGAAAAGGGGCATATGAACTCACCTTATTGCTGTAGTGGTTGAGTAAGACTCAAGAAATACGCACGCTCACTGTTGTCGTACTGATGTTGTATTCACCGTCTGTGTTTGATTAAATGTTATATGAGCTATGATCCCTTATTTAATTGTTCTTTTTGAAATCTGAGTCGTTCACTGAGTTCGTGTAGTGAAAAGACCTATTCTTGTGATTTTCGTAAGAATGAGTCATCTTAATGGGCGTTAACCCAAATGAGTCATTCACCTGAATGAGTCAGCCACCCGAATGAGGCAGCCACCCGAATGATCCAGCCACCGGAATGAGCCAGCCACCCGAATGAGCCAGCCACCCGAATGAGTCAGTCACCCGAATGGCTCATTCTCCCGGCTTATTCTCCCGACTCATTCTCCTGGCTCATTCTCCCGAATGGCTTATTTGCCTGAACGGGTTTTCAGCCATGGGAGAGGACAGTTTCGAGTTTTAGTCGTATATATAGTCGTTTAGAGTGGGCTTATGTTAGTAAACTCATTTAGAAGGTGTATGCGTTGAAAAAGAGATCTTTAAAACCGGTTAAACTTCGGTTTTTGTCGGGTTTGTAGAAAACCCTAAAAACCGAAACTTCTCCCTAAGAATTCAAGAGTTTGAGATGGAGATAGGGCCGATCCTTGGTACCTTTGTTTAGAGAATGTCGAGATATTCGTTTTGATACCAAATTTGAACGATTTGGCAAAGAAATGAGTGAGATCTTGAGGTTTTTGTGTGTTTTTCTAGTGAGAGAGAGTGGGGTTCGGATTTTAGAGAGAGGAGTTGGGTGAGAGAAATAAATGAGAAATTAAATAGGTTTAGGGTTTTTATACCCCGTAGTAGTTAGGGTTCGTTTCGGTTGCTCGGTTTTCATTTTCGTTACGTTTACGAAACGTAACACGCGTATTTACGAAATTTTAATAAAAATAGCTTTATTTAGACCTTTTTAAGGTTGTAATTCCTAATAAATATTTCTATTTATTTCTCTTATCTTATTATTTCGAAACGTTTATTTAATATTGTTTCGTCAGATCGTATTACCTTCGACCGTATTCGTTCGAATCGTGACCCGATCGAACACGACGATGGCTTTACTTTCTGATTTTGTTTTCTACTTTTTAGTTATCATTCGGAACGTTAAACCCATAGATATATTTGTGTGAATCGTCACCCACGCAAACACACTGTCAGTTTATTATTCGTAAACGATACTGAGCTTCCGTTTTGAATTGTATTTCCTCACTGACGGACTCAACTAAACTTACCTATTTTCACATTGTTATAACTATTTTCACACTGTTTTCTCATGAAATTGCCGGCTATCTGATTACTATTATTTGCAGACATCATATCACAACCGATATGTCTATGTCATTTGTTTTCCCTGTTGTTATTTCTCGTGTGTGGTTGTATATTTATATTTCAATTTTCATCGAAATCCATACAACTGTTACTTGTTTTCATAGTCCTGTTGTCATACAACTATTGACACATTGTAATTACACGCAGTGAATTGTGAAAGTACACGTACCGTACGGATTGCCGGACGATCTGGTACTAGTTGTCACAATCTCCCCTTAAAGAAATTTCGTCCCGAAATTTAAGGATCATTGTCGGGCAGTACTTATTCAAACATGTGGGGATTCTTTGTCTTCATGTGATCATCACGCTGCCAGGTAAACTCTGGTCCGCGCTTGGAGTTCCAACGAACCTTCACAATAGGAATACGGCTTCGTTTCAGTCTCTTGACTTCATGATCCATAATCTCTACAGGTTCCTCCATAATCTCTACAGGTTCCTCGATAAAATGTAGTTGTTCATCCACTTGTATTTCCTTTAATGGTATGACTAACGATTCGTCAGCGAGGCATTTCTTGAGATTGGATACATGAAACACATCGTGTACCTGGCTGAGTTCATCAGGAAGTCTAAGTCTGTATGCCAGAGGACCAATCCGTTGGGTTATTTCGAATGGTCCGACATACCTTGGTGCTAACTTGCCTTTAGCCCCAATACGAACCACGCCTTTCCATGAGGACACTTTCAGCCTGACTCGGTCACCCACCTGGAATTCCAAAGGCTTTCGCCGTTTGTTTGCGTAACTCTTTTGGCAGCTACGTGTTGCTTGTAATCTCTGTTGGATCTGAGCAATCTTATCAGTTTTCTCCTTAATAAGTTCAGGCCCAGTGATTCTGTTATCTCCCACTTCGGTCCAACAAATTGGAGACCGACATTTCCTACCATATAGTTCCTCGAACGGAGCACATCCAATGCTGCTATGGTAGCTATTGTTGTAGGAGAATTCAATGAGTTGTAAATGATTGTCCCAAGTTCCACCGAAATCCAGGACGTATGTTCTCAACATATCCTCTAGGGTTTGAATGGTTCGCTCGCTTTGACCATCCGTTTGTTAATATAAGCAGTGCTCAAGTTCGCACTTGTCCCTAAGGATTGTTGCAATGATTGCCAGAACCGCTATGTAAATCGACTATCCCAGTCATAAATAATAGATAATGGCACACCATGTTGTACTACTATTTCATTGACATAAAGTCTTGCTAGCTTTTCCATCTTATAGTTCTCTCTGATCGGCAATAAATGACCAGACTTGGTCAATCAATCAATGATGACCCATATGGAATCATGTCCGCTGGAAGTATGGGGTAGCTTGGTAATAAAATCCATAGCTATTTGTTCCCACTTCCATTGTGGTATTTCTGGTTGTTCCAGCAAACCTGACGGTTTCTAGTGTTCTGCTTTGACTTTAGCACAAGTGAGACACTTACCAACATAAGTAGCCACATCCTTCTTCATACCCGGCCACCAATAAAATGACCTGAGATCTTGGTACATCTTATCGGCACCAGGATGAACGGAAAAACGTGTTTTGTGTGCCTCGTCAAGAATGTGTTTTCGAAGTTCATCCACGGTCGGGATCCATACACGATCATGGAAGTAGATAACTCCGTCTTATCTTGTCTCAAACTGTTTCTCGGCACCACAATCGAGCTCATTCCTCAAGTTGTTTCTTTCCACTGCTTCTTGTTGTGATTGTAGAATTTGGTCTCTCAGACTTGTTTATACAGTCATTCCCATTGCTCTTACGCGCAAAGGTTTGAGTCTTTCCTTCCGACTCAAAGCATCAGCTACAACATTAGCTTTGCCCGGATGGTATTTGATCACACAATCGTAATCCTTCAGGAGCTCGACCCAACGTCTATGTCGCATGTTAAGCTCCTTTTGATCAAATATGTGCTGTAAACTCTTATGATCTGTGAAGATCGTGCATTTGGTACCATATAGGTAATGCCTCCAAATCTTTAGAGCGAAGACAACAGCTCCCAATTCCATGTCGAGCGTCGTGTAATTCTTCTCATGGATCTTCAACTGTCGTGACGCATAGGCAATAACTTTGTCTCGTTGCATTAAAACACAACCAAGTCCTTGATGGGATGCATCACAATAAACCACAAAGTCATCGTTCCCTATGGGAGTGTTAAAATTGGAGCATTGCACAATCTTTGTTTCAGGGTTTGAAATTCCTCTTCTTGTTTATGCGTCCATACAAATGGTTCACTTTTCTGGGTTAACTTTGTGAATGGCAAAGTTATCTTAGAGAAATTAGAATGAAACTCCAATAATAACCAGCGAGACCCAGAAATGATCTGATCTCAGTTGGTGTTGTGGACACGTCCCTATTCTTGATTGCCCTGATCTTGGCAGGATCCACGTGAATACCGTTACTGTTAATCACATGACCCAAGAACTGAACTTCTTTTAGCCAAAATTCACATTTGGAGAATTTGGCATAGAGTTGTTCATTCTTCAGAAGTTCCAATATTGTTTCAGAGGTGTTGTTCATGTTCTTTCTCGCTCTTTGAATAGATCAATATATCTTCGATAAACACAATAACAAACTGATCTAGATACAGCTTGCACACCCGGCTCATAAGATCCATGAACACTGTCGATGCGTTCATCAATCTGAATGGCATCACCATGAACTCGTAGTGACCATATCGGGTACAAAAAGTCGTCTTTGGTATGTCTTCCTCTTGAATCTGGAGCTGGTGATAACCTGAGCGTAGGTCTATCTTAGAGAAATACTGAGCTCCCTGTAATTGATCAAACAGATCATCAATCCTAGGTAACAGGTACCAATTCTTGATGGTGAGTTTGTTAAGTTCTCTGTAATCAATACACATTCTGAATGATCCATCCTTTTTCTTGACAAACAAAACCGGTGTTCCCCATGGTGAGAAACTCGGTCTGATAAACCCCTTGTCTAGTAACTCCTGTAATTGGTTGGACAGTTCCTGCATTTCTGATGGCACGAGTCTATAAGGAGACTTAGCCACAGGAACTGCTCCCAGAATTAAATCAATCCAAAACTGCACCGATCGCTCGGGTGGCAGTCTCGGTAGATCATCCAGAAACACGTCCGCAAAGTCCTTCACAACTGTTACATCTTGAATTTTGATCGCCTTCTTGTCTTTCTTCACAACGTGAGCGAGAAATGCTACACACCGTTTCCTTAGACACTTGTGTGCCTTCATGCACAATATTAATTTGACACTGTGATTTGCTTGATCCCCATGAATTTCCAACACCTGATTGTTCTCCACTGAAATACGTAATAGCTTTTCGGAATAGATGATTTCAACTCTGTTAAGAGATAACCAATCAATTCCGACAATGATATCGAAACAGCCCAATTCCATTGGTATCAAATCAATGGAAAAGGTGTGCTCATCAAGTGTCAATGGGCAGTCCCTAAGTACTGTGTTAGCTATTATCTGTTTGCCATTTGCTACCTTAATGATATAAGGAGAGTCCAAAGATTCCTCAACATGATTAAGTTGGCATGCAAAGTCGGACGAGATAAAACTCTGATCTGCACCAGTGTCAAATAATATAGATGCATAAAATTCAGATAAGAGAAATGTACCAGTGACCACGTTAAGGTCCTGTCGAGCAGCAGCAGCTCCAATCTGAAAGGCCCGTCCTCTAGCTACCGGAGCCCATTGTGGGATTCTCTTTGGGCAATCCCTTGAGAAATGTCCAGGTTCGACACAGTTGTAGCAAGACTTGTTATCAGTAGCAGCAGCAGGCAACACCACTGCATTCCTGTTTTTGTTTTGTGGTCCTGGGTATCTGTAGCTATTGGTCCTGTGACCAAATCTTCCACAACTAGTGTATTGCCTGCACTGAGTAGTTGGTTGGTGGTGATACTGGCATTTGTTGCATAGCGGAGCCGTTCCAGTGTACGGCTTCTTGATTTGAAGTGGTGGCGGTTGTGTGGCTTGTTGAACATGTGTGGTTGTAGCATAGTTTGTGATCATCTTTTTTTTTCTTGGCCCAGCGTCGGTCCGGCTTCCTTGAACTTCCTGGTTTGCTTGAATCGGCCTCCTTCTTCAGTGCACCGGAGGCAACCATTACATTAGTCAATGTGGCTGACAGCATAACAGCCATCTCCAGTGTGGTTGGGTGGGCAGAAATCACATGCCCCTGGACACAAGCCGGCAGTCCACCGACATACCGCTCAATCCACTTCTCAATTGTTGGCACTATTTCCGGTGCCAATGTTTCTAACTCATCAAATCTGGTTCTGTAGGCCAGATACCTAGCACCAATCAAGACATGATTGAGCAGCTTCGTCTCAACCTTCTTCAGTTCATTTCTCGGGCAAAACTCAGCCCTCAGCAGAATCTTGAATTCTTCCCAAGGCATAGACAATCCCTCGTCTCGCCCCCTGGTCTACACCTGGGCATTCGACCATGTCAGAGCTCGCTTGTTAAACGAACCCGCAGCATACCTCACTTTGTGCTGTTCAGGACAGCCACTGATGCCGAGGGTCGTCTCCATTTTCTAGATCCATTGGATCAAGCCGACAGCTCCCTCACTGCCACTGAAACTCGGTGGCTTGCATCCTACAAAGTTCTTGTAGGAATAGTCTTGCTGATGTCTAGTGTTCCCACTGTCTTCACCAGTTAAGTTGCTATTACTGTTTCAGTTGTTGGAGTTAATCCGGTTCATCATGTCGGGAATCACTTCCCTCAGTTGACTGGTCAGCAGAGTGCGATAGTAGCCGGATCTACTCACGGTTGGGTGGTGGCTGATGAGGTGGAGTATGTGGAGGAGGAGGTGGAAGAGATGTAGGTGGTGACGGTGTTGCTGAGTGTGGAGGTGAATTTGGTGGTGGTAACAAAGGTGGTGGTCTTCTTGGCGGCATCCTGATCACAACCGAAAGAAGATCAGTTAGTGCAATGATCGAATGCAGAAGACATACGCAAATAAGGTCCTAAAGTTTATGATCTCTACATGAGGGTCCCTAGGTTATAGTCTAGGTCAAACCGTTTGAGTAATATGACCTATATTTCTCTATAACCATGATTCTGCTACCAATCTGTCACACCTTGAGCCGGCGGGCTGGATCGACTTTCCCGTCGGGCGGAAGGTCTCGGGGCGCGATATCGTTTAATAATCATAGTGATCAGATTGTTACATATGCACATGATATATAATGATAAATGCTAAATGACATTGATATAGAATAACAAAGTTAAATTACATTGTCATGTTCATAATTTAACTAAGTAAATCTATCCAAAAGAATCATAAGTAGCTATCTTGTATCTGCACAAGATTTACAAAAGATGATTCATGAATACGTCATCAAAATATGCACAACCAAAAGTAAGCTAGGTCTTCTATAAAGTCCCTCTAGCTTAAGTCCTGGTATCTGGTGACTAAACATGTTCGTCACCTGAGAAAACATGCATTTAAAACAAGTCAACACTAGGTTGGTGAGTTCATAAGTTTAGTAATTGAAAACAATTGATTTATTGTCATTCACAATCACAATGTCATACACAAGTCTTATTGATAAATGTTTCATCCGTCTCACTCAATGTCCTCTCCATAGTTATACTTACAAATAGTATTTCATCCAAATCAAGCATGCTTATATATAGGGCATACGTAGGGGACAAGCCCCAGCCGACATCCCACCACATACCTGATTGAATTCAACACCACTTATAAATACAACTATGGATACCCATTTCTATCTTACATGTGTTCCTCCCAATTTATATTCAACCCATATGTATTCATCACCCACATTGTTATAAGTATAGAGTAGTAGTGTTTTGAAGCGAATAAATTACCACAACCTAAGTTATGGTAATCCCTTGTTGTTTTAAGGAAAATAGATTAATTTAATCTTATCCTTATTAGTGTTCTCTCAATTGTAAGGTTTACTGTAATTCACTTCTAATAATAGGAGTGACAGTTAACTTATTGATATTGTTCACAATCTTGAATGTATAGAGCCTAAATGGGATCCATTGTGGTCCTCACGTAATCAGACCACAATGCATCCAATTTACCTCTATCCCATTTATAGTCTCAAATGAATCAGTGTCTTCACAACGAATCTGCCCCGGTAATATGACATGAGGGAAAATCAATTCCTCAGTCTAGCCATCAACAGAAATGAAGGGTACAATTACAATCAGTGTCTGAAGATTAATATCACCCATGTGGTTGTTTACCAAACCTGACTGATGTAGCCCAGTCACCGGTCATACGTTACCGGCCAATAATCTTAATGTTACGCATAACGTACAGACCTCACTCGGAGGAGGTTTGTCAAACCTATGGTACCACTATGCTATCGTTGGTTTAGCCTATACTAAATCAATGGTAAACGATATAGAAAGGGACTTACGACTGAACTTGATTACATGGACACATGAATACAGTGATATAATGCAATTGGGGTGTTTCTCGCTTGTCATTTATCATTTGTCTCATTGTCATTTGTCTCCTTGTCATCTGTTCTCACTTGAATGAGGTTACTGTTTCTCGCGCCCAATTGGGGTGACAGTCTACTCATTGAATGGATGAAGATTCATTGACCATTTTCATGGTTAACGTTAGTTAAACCACTATGCTACCAAATCTACACTCCATTCGATATGTTATCTCAATGTCTTTAACAATGTGTTATAAGAACTAGTCTTAATACACAATGTTAGTAAATGTGTTGAATGATACCATGAAATTATATTATCATGTTACCATTCTTGTAATCTCTTTTTATTGTCTCAATGTTCTCTCATAGTCATTACCATATTGTAAACATAGTGTTGTAAGAACTAGTCTTACTACACTTTGTTAATAAAATTCTTTGATGATATCATGAAGTCATGTAGTCATGATTATATCATCCTTGATATGCTATGTAATTGTCATCACACTTGATTAATTCCATATGTTATAATTGTCATTCACACACATGCACATACATAGATATGATAATAAAGACGAAACCTTTGTTATCTTAATAGCATTTAATTTGAAATAATGTACTAAAAGTTTTAAGTAAAAGAGTTAGCATGTTTCTCAACCCCGCATTTTAAATCCAAAGATTAGAAAAGGGGCATATGAACTCACCTTGTTGCTGTAGTGGTTGACTAAGACTCAATAAATGCGCGCGCTCGCTACTGTTGTACTGATGTTGTATTCACCGTCTAGTGTTTGATTAAATGTTATATGAGCTATGATCCCTTATTTAATTGTTCTTTTTGAAATCTGAGTCTTTCACTGATTTCGTGTAGTGAAAGCGACCTATTCTTGTGATTTTCGTAAGAATGAGTCATGCTAATGTGCGTTCACCCAAATTAGTCATTCACCCGAATGAGTCAGCCACCCGAATTAGGCAGCCACCCGAATGATCCAGCCACCCGAATGAGCCAGCCACCCGAATGAGCCAGCCACCCGAATGAGTCATTCGCTCGAATGAATCAGTCACAGAATGGCTCATTCTCCCGGTTCATTCTCCCGACTCATTCTCCCGGCACATTCGCCCGAATGGCTCATTCGCCTGAACGGGTTTTTAGCCATGGGAGAGGACGGTTTCGAGTTTTAGTTGTATATATAGTCCTTTTGAGTGGGTTTATGTTAGTAAGCTCATTTAGAAGGGGTATGGGTCGAAAAAGAGATGTTTAAAACAGGTTAAACTTCGGTTTTGTCGGGTATGTAGAAAACCCTAAAAACCGAAACTTCTCTCTAAGATTTCAACAGTTTGAGATGGAGATAGGGCCGATCCTTGGTACCTTTGTGTAGAGAATGTCGAGATCTTCATTTTGATGCCAACTTTCAACGATTTGGCTAAGAAATGAGTGAGATCTTGAGGTTTTTGTGTGTTTTTCTAGTGAGAGAGAGTGGGATCCGGATTTTAGAGAGAGAGAGGAGGTGGGCGTGGGAAATAAATGGCAAATTAAATGGGTTTAGGGTTTTTATACCCCGTAGTAGTTTGGGTTCGTTTCGGTTGCTCGGCTTTCATTTTCGTTACCTTTATGAAACGTAACACGCGTATTTACGAAATTTTAATAAAAATTGTTTTACTTAGACCTTTTTAAGGTTGTAATTCCTAACAAATATTTTCTATTTATTCCTATTTTTTTATTATTTCGAAACGTTTATTTAATATTGTTTCGTCAGATCGTATTACCTTCGCGCGTATTCATTCGAATCGTCACCCGATCAAACATGACAATGGCTTTACTTTCTGATTTTGTTTTCTACTTTTAAGTTATCATTCGGAACGTTAAACCCATAGATATGTTTGTGTGAATCGTCAGCCACGCAAACACACAGTCAGTTTATTATTCGTAAACGATACTGAGCTTCCGTTTTGAATTGTATTTCCTCACTAACGGACTCAACTAAGCTTACCTGTTTTCACATTGTTATAACTGTTTTCACGCTGTTTTCTCATGAAATTGTCGGTTATCTGATTCCTGTTATTTGTGGACATCAGATCACAACCGATATGTCTTTGTCATTTGTTTTCCCCGTTGTTATTTCTCGTGTGTGGTTGTATATTTATATTTCAATTTTCATTGAAATCCATACAACTGTTAATTGTTTTCATAGTCCTGTTGTCACACAATTGTTTACACATTGTAATTACACAGAGTGAATTGTGAAAGTACACGTGTTCTCATCTTCCAATTACACACAGTGAATTGTGAAAGTACACGGACGATCTGGTACTAGTTGTCACAAAAATGGTGTTGCAGAACTAAAGAATCGTACTTTGATAGAAACAGCAAGAACTATGCTTGCAGATTCTCATCTTCCGATTACTTTTTGGGCTTAAGCGGTTAATACGACATGTTATACATTAAACCGTGTTCTCACTGTCAAGAAGCATGGCAAGACATCGTATTAATTGCTTAAAGGCAGAAAGCCCACTCTTGCCCATTTGGAACCTTTTGGAGCTACGTGTATTTATTTGAACATGACTTCTCCAAAATTTGAGCCTAAGGCTGTAAAAAGAAATATTTTTGGGATACTCAGCTAACTCCTTGAACAAAAGAGTTCTTAATTTGGCTACAAGGGTAACTGAAGATTCACCGAAACGTTACCTGGAAAAGGTCCAGAATGGCTTTTTGATTATGAATCAGTTTTTGACTACTTTCGTAACTTGTTTTCTTCCTCTTCGAATGATCTTGCTGAATCATTAAGTGATACTATTAATATTCATGACTCCTTATTTCCAAGATTTATTCTTGAATCTTTTGAAGGAAGTTCTTCTGTTTTTCATGACAATTCTTCTTCTTCATTTGTTCCTGAACAAATTTAATGTTCTGAATATTTACACTCTAAAGATGAATTTCATGATTCAATTAATGATCCATCTGTTATTGTAGAATCTAAAATTCAGGGGGAGAATTTACCAGAAGAAGATACTCCTATTACAAATCTTGAAGAAATATAGATGTAGAGGAGATTGCGACTCATAAAGTTAATATAAATCATCCAATTGAAAACATCATAGGTGATTTGAATTCTGTAGTCAAAATAAGGAGTCAGCATGCTCAAGATGAAGGAGATGAGGTTCTATTGTCAAGCATTCAGGAGACAATGAATTCATGCTTATACTCATGTTTTAGAAGTCAGATAGAGCCAATGAATGTTAAAGAAGCATTGAATGAGTCTTCCTGGATAACAGCCATGGAAGAAGAGTTGAGTCAATTTAAGAAGCTGGGAGTCTGGGGTTTAGTTGATTGTCCTAAAGATGTTATTCCCATAGGTACCAGTTGGGTGTACAAATATAAAAAGGATGATAAAAGCATCATTGTAAGGAAAAAAGCTAGACTTGTTATCTGGGGGTTAGTTCGATTGTTCCTTGCTAATGCGAGCTTCAAGAAGTTCAAAGTATTTCAATTGGATGTCAAAAGTGACTTTTTATAAGCCAAAGTGAAAGAAGAAGTATATGTTGTTCAACTACCTGGGTTTTAAGATCCAAATAATCCTACAAAGTGTTATCGTCTTGATAAGGCTTTGTATGGATTACATCAAGCACCTAGGGCGTGGTATGAGACATTGTCAACTTATCTGTTAGACAATGGTTTTTCAAGGGGAATGATTGATAGTACTCTGTTTATCTTGAAGAAGGATGATGACATTTTGATTGTACAGATATATGTGGATGACAATATCTTTGGAGCTACAAATGATCAATTATGCAAGGATTTTGAAGCGGTTATGAAGCAGAAATTTGAAATGAGTGCTATGAGAGAACTAGCTTTCTTTTTGGAATTCAAGTAAATCAGAAGAAGGATGGCTTGTTCATACATCAGAGTAAATATGTACATGACATCTTGAACAAGTTCAAGATGAATGATTGTACATCTATTTCTACTCCTATTCGTACCCATCATAATTTAGGGAATGATGAGAATGGTATAGACGTTGATCAACATCTATATCGTTCATGTTTGTTGTTTGTTTGTGTTCTAGATTTTAGGCAAAACCTAAGGATTCACATATTAAGGCTGTGAAACGAATTTTTTGCTATTTGAAGGGAAAACCAATTCTTGGACTTTGGTACCCTTATGATGATAGCATGAATTTTATAGCTTTCTCAGATTCTAACTATAGTGGCTGTAACCTTGACAGGAAGTCAACAACAGGGGGTTGTCAATTCTTTGGTAATAAACTAGTAACCTGGCAATGTACGAAGCAACTTAGTGTACCCATCTCTACATGTGAGGCTGAGTATGTTGCTACTTCAAGTTGTTGTTCACAGCTTTTGTGGATTCAACAACAAATGCGAGATTACGGTTTAAAGTATACTATAACTCCTATTTTTGTTGATAATACAGCTGCAATAGCCATTACTGAAAATCACGTTTCACATAAAAGAACAAAACACATTGATATCCGTCATCATTTTATTCGAGATTGTGTAGAGAAAAAGTTAATCCAACTTTTGAAAATTAATACAGTTGACAACATTACTGACATTTTCACAAAAGCTTTTGATTCAACTTGTTTTTCTTCTCTTGTAGAAGGACTGGGGATGATCAATTTTAAGTTAAAATTTTTGAAAAATAACACTTGAAAGTTTGTTTTAATTTTCATTTTGAATTTTTAGTTTTTATCTTTCAACTTTGATTTTTGTTAATTTTTGAAAAATATAAAATCTTTGAAAATTGCATCCAAGTTTTATGAAAAATGATAGGAATCTGACTTATTTAAATTGATATTTCTAAATGATTAAACTTTTAATTTGTCAACATTTATACATATGAATTTGATAATCTTTAATTGATGTATTAAAGCATATAAGTAATATTTGATTTGATTGAATATTCGAATTTGAAAATAAGAAAAACTTAAATACTTTACTTTGAATGATACTAGGCAATAAATTTAAAATTGTATGGATTAATGAGTTCTCTATCTTAAAACTGATTTCACTAACTGAGTTTCAACAAAAATGGATTGAGAGTTTATTTATATATATATATAAATATAATGCCATCAATGATCTTTTAAAACATATACTGAATTTCCCATGTTATATGTCAATATAGATCTAGAAATTCATAGCATGCATTTTTAAATATGCATAGTGACTCTTTGTTGTGTGATTCACACAGACTTATTCTCACTAGCGCATACCATTAATTTATTGATCTATAAACTTTTGATCAAAATGATAAATTTTCATTTCATTAATTTATTATATATGTGAAAAGATCAATGGCAATATATATTTTATCCTCAATAAATTCTGAGGTTGAATAGATTAATATCTAATTAAGTGTGAGACTCATTTAAATTCATGACCTAAATTTTTGAAATAATAATGCTTGGTATTTATTTCAGTTATAGTATTTTGAGTTTTATCTAAATAATCAAATGTAAAATTGTTCATTATTTGATTGTGTTGCTTATATGTTTAGACACATAGACTAATATAATTTTATTTATATGTATATTGTGTTGATAAATTTTAATTTTGAAAATTTTAGAAATTTTAATAATAATAAGTTGAATATGATTTCATATGGACTTTTTCAAAGATTTTATCAAAAAGACAAAAAGATTTTATTTTTGTAGGTTTATAAATAAAAATTTCAAAAATATTTTACATTTTTACCTTTCAAGTGTGTTTTTCCTAATTTTTCACAAAAAGGTATTTTTGATGTTTGTTTTTGAAATTTTTTGATAAAATTCTAGATTAAGTTAATTTTGAAAATTTTTCTTTTCTTCGATATTGACAATATCGATATCATATTAATTGATATTATTGTATCGATATTGCTAGCATCGATGAAAGAAGTTTTGTCGATACTATTAGTATCGATATTAATACTTTTAGTATAAATAGTATCGATATTATTGTGTGTGCGTGAAACCAATGTGTTCGTTCATCGATTTTGATTTTCTGATCATCGTTTGTTTCTTTGTGTACACCAGTGATTCTTAATCACCTTTTGATTCAAAATGGCTGGTAAATCATCTAATTTCAACATAATATCAGTGCTTTTTGATTTGTCGAACTTGTATAGTTTTAAATCTTTCAAATTAGAATAATTGATGGATAAATCAAAGGGCTTTTATTGATAATATGTTAATCAGTGTTGTCTGGATAGAATGTATTCATTTTTGGCTTTAATTTCATGTTTTGAAAATTTTGATAGTTTGAATTTTTTTTAAGTGTTCTTCTGTCGATACTATTAGTATCGATGGATACTGTAGCATCGATACTAATAGTATCGATGGATATGTTAAAAATTTTCTAAGTTTTGAATTTCTTATACTCAGTATCGATATTGCTTTGTCGATATTCCTAGTATCGATACTAGTATCGATGTTACTTATATCGATGGAATTTTTCAAATAACTACTAAGTGTAGAATGATACTTAGTGTATCGATACTACTAGTATCGATGAAATCTTTAGTTGGAAAATTTTTGATCTTTATTAGGTTTTTAAATTTTTTTAATTTTTTTATTATTTTTTTATTTTTACTAATTATAATAATTTTGTTTTTCTTTTTGATTACAGGACAAAGATTATATAACGACAAGCATAATGTTACTGAACCGGTGGATGAGGAGCTTAAAGAAGCCTCTAAATTTTTAGAGGTTATTTCATTTCTGAAACAATCCAGGATCTCACATGCAATTTCTGCAAATCCAGTGATTATGATGTATCATATCACTTCTTTCTGGGAGAATGCTGATTATGATTGTGCTGCTGAGCCACCAGTTCTGAAATCTAAGATAGATGATGTGGTGATACAATTTTCAGTGGAAGATCTTAGAGTTTCTCACCAGTTTCATGATTCAAATGATGATCCCTTGACAGTTTCAAATGATCATGTTTGTGGAGTTTTCAACCATATGGGATACAATGGTGATGTCACTGCTTCATAGTTGGTCAAGAAGCATTTATTTGGACAATGGAGATATCTATTTCATGTTGTCATCATGTGTTTTTCCAATAGGAAAATCTGGGATTGATACTCTCTCAAGACATTTTCAGTGTCTTTTCACTGCAATGGTATTGAATAAACCATTCAATATCAGTCAGTTTGATTCTATGGTTAAACAGATCACTACTTCAGAGAAGGAAAGTTTTCTTCAATATCCTAGATTCTTAACTATGATCTTTGATCATTTGTTTCCTCATCTGCTTAAGATTGGTCCTCTTATTAAGATAACAACGATGAATAAAAGGATTTTTGATGATTGTCAACCAAAGAAGGCAGCTAATATTATTAATACACCATTGTTTGCTCATGTTATTGATGCTAACTTCCAAGAGCCAGAGAATGATGTCTGGTTCTATGTTCAATCTCATATAGCAGACCAACTGGAGCATTCTGAAGAACAATTATAGGTACAAGTAGCTGGTGCTGATGTTGCAACTCATACTACCTCCTTTGTATCTCAGTTTCAGGATGTTGCTGTTACCACTTCTTAGCCAATTGAACAACTTCATAAGGAATCTGAGGATGTTGGTGCTAATGTTGCTGAAGGTGTTGTTGATGATACTTCCATATCAGATACAGACACAGATAATGATGATGATGAAGATTTTGATTCTGGTGGTAATATTCTTATAGTAAAAGTGTAAGCAAGAGACCTTACGCTGATATTATTACTCAAGATAATCAAGAAGATGTTGTTGCTAAGAAGAAACAAAGATTAGATGATAATGATTCTGACTATGTTCCTTCTGACAAGGAATTTCAGTTTGATTCACCAGTTTAAACTACTTATACTTTTGTTATACCTTCCACATCTTCAGTTTCTGTTCATACTTTTCCTCCTGTTACTCCACCTGTGACTTCTTCTTTACCTTCTTTTGATTCTCCAAACATAAGTGCTATGGTTACTGATAGTTTTGCTACTCAATCTGCACAAATTTTAGCGCTTCAATCGTAGGTTGAAGAGTTACAGACCGAGAATACTCAGTTAAAGGCCAGAGTTAATACTTTAGAAGTTACAGTTGATGAACTACACAAGAAGACATCTTTGATTTTACCACTTCAAGATCAATTGAGTTTGTTGCAATCTCAGGTTGAGTCACAACATAAGACTCAGGTTGAATTGAATCAAAATGAGTTAGCATCTTTCAAAATTTTGAATTAAAAGAATACAGACTTGATTACCGGTTCAGTCAGGGTATCCAAAGGCCATGAAGCACAATTAGAATATCTTAATGCTAGATTGGCTAGTTCTTCAACTCTGGGGGAGAATACTTGTAGAGTTGAAGCAACTAGGCCAATACAGGGCAATCAAGACAATGATCAAGATGATCCAGATGTTGGTGGTTCAACTGCAATGATCCTGCTACTGGAAACAAGGAAGGCTCAAGTGCAATTCATTCTGTATCTCAGGGGGAGCCAGTTGAACAGATAAATACACCAGATGAAAAGGGAAAAGAAAAGGTTCAGGAAGAAGACTTTATTGATGAGTTGATTGTTGATCAAGAACAATTTCAAGATGATGATTTGATGATTGATGCTCTTGTTGATATTGATGATGATGACCTTGGATATGATGATCAAGCTGATGGTGATTATGTTCTTTATGTTGATCCTAGGTTAAATGAGAAAGAGTGTCATTTTGCACCATGTTTTGATGATAGTCTGGGTGAAGATCTAAAAGAAGGAGAATGCTTCCCAGTGAAGGAAGTTAGAGATCTTTTTATAGATCTAGACTAGGAAGAAAAATGATGAAAGAAAAGATTGAGAAATTGATAGTTGATTGTGTTATTCAATCAACTAAATATGAAATAAAAAAGAAACAAGCTGAAACAAAGAAGATAAATGAAGATTCTTTCAAATTTCTAACAACTACAGAAGTTGTTCAGCTGGCTAAAGATGACCTACAAAATGTTCCACAAAGTCCAATTGTAAAGAAGCAATACAGGAATAAAGTAGAATATGTTGGCAAGATTCTAGCATGAAAGTTTGGAACTGAATGTAAGTTATTCATAATAAAGAGAATTGATGGAGTTCAGTACTTGAAGAAAACAACTAAAAGCTTTTATCAATTTCTATTATGTGAATTAAGAGTTTTGGCTAAAATAAGAATGATAAATCATTCAAATGATTACATGGCTGGATTAATAGAACAAATAATCAGAAAAGAGGTTCGTAGTATGAAGTTTGAATTATTAAAACCTCAAAAGCTGAAGAAGATACCAATTGTTGGTAATCTTGATTGGATTACAAGGAAATGGAAGGTGCGATATGAATTCAAACCGGTTAAATCTTTAAAGATAATTCCTCTTTTAAAGTTTAACACGGGTCTTATGAATAACCTCCATAGATGGTATTTAGATGGTTATACCTATGAAGCTGTTTTTCAAGATGTAAATAAAGTGGAATTTTGCAGAATTTTTGATCCAATCCACTTGATTAATTTTTCAGAGGATGATTAGAAAATGTTGGAGATGAAACAAATTCAGTATCATAAAGACCATAGAGACGAAGCAATGCAATTCAAGAAGGTGTTAGATGTGTGTATCAAACATAAGATTTGTTCCGGTAACCATCTACCCTTGTAGTGGAAAGAATGATTATTACACTGAGCTGTTGCTAAGGGGGAGTCTGTTGATACCCTGATAGCATCAGCTTTAGTTGTTAAAATTAAAGAGTGAAGAATGTAGCTGACTTGATATGAAGATCTTTATGTTTATTGTATTTGTTTTTGTTTTCAATATAATGATTATGTTTGCTTTGTTTTGTTTTTAATTTTAAATAGTTTGTAAAATGTCTAAGTATTGTGATTGTCGATTCTATTAGTATAGATAGTAGTTTTATCAATACTATTAGTATCGACAGAATTGTCTTTAAATAGGTTAGGTTCGATGTGATTAGTATCATTGGACATAATTCAGAATTTTAAGATTGTCAATTTTTCTCTACTTGTACAATCATCATTCAAGAAATTATTAGAGGAAGATTGATTTCGTTTCATTGTATTTGATTGATTCTATTCATCTCAATTCATTATCTTTTTCTTCAAATTTGATACTATGAATTCCGCACATGATATCTAGTTATACCAGATGATTTAGATCCTAACCACGGACCTACATAGAAACACATTACATCACCGGTACAACCACAATTGTTCCTGATCCACCATAACACGGGGTACTTACAAGTACTTTGCTTCCTGCAACCCTCCTACTTTCACTGTAAAGGAAGGAGCAGTGGGACAATAGAAATGGATCGAGGAAATGGAAAATAAATTCAAAATCAGCCAGTGTTTAGAAGAGCATAAGGTGTCTTAGCTTCTTGTTCTTTGAAAGACTGATCTTTAACCTGGTGGAATACCCAGGAGAAAACATTGGGTTCAGTTAACATTGATTCTATGGGATGGAACGATTTTAAAACTCTGATTATCTCATAGTACTGTCCAATCACTTAAATCCAAAAATTGCATGAGGAATTCTGGAATAATTTTATGATCAGTGCTGACAGTTTAAAGTACACTGATCGATTTCATTAACTTACTTGCTAGCTTCCCAACATGTTCCTATGGAAGCAGCGTTGATCGAGAAATACATCAAAGCTCTGGTTCCTCATGTTCAAGGAATGGTGACTGCAGCAGAACCAACCACACTCAAACGTACCATGTTGTTGACCACCAAGCTTACTGATGAGACAGTAAGGAGTGGTACATTATCAAATAAAACAGAATCGGCTGTTAGCCGTAGTAATCTCAATGCCCCAGTAACACGAGCGATATCAAAATAAAATGGTCCAGAAGAGGCAAAACCAAGATTCCGGCTGAAACTAGCCAGAATAAGCCAATAGTCAAGAGCTATGGTGCAGCTCTTTCTAAAAAGAAAGCTTATATTGGGCAGGCACCCAAATGCAATAATTGTCCCTTTGATCACAACGGACCATGTCTTCTTTGTACGAATTTTAATCGAGTTGAACAATATTCAAGGTACTGTAACTTTCCTGTCCATCAACCAAATCAAGCACCACGACAACCCCTTCAACCAAACAGGTCATGCTTCAAGTGTGGAAGCCCTGACCATTTCATGAGAAATTGTCCCAACAACAACACCGGTCCAGGAAAAGAAGCTAGAGGAAGAGCTTTCCTGATTGGTGCAACAGAGGCCAAGCATGATGCAAATATCGTCACTGGTAGGTTCCTTCTCATTAATCTATACATATCAATTTTGTTTGATACCGAGGCAGGTAAGAGTATCATCTCTCCCGAATTTGCATCCTTACTTTCATTGCCTATTGTAAGTCTAGAACTTCCCTATGTCATTGACCTTTACAATGGCAAGTTTATCAAAGCTAATGATGTTATTCTACGATGTTCCTTGAATCTTAATAATCGCCTTTTCAATATCAATCTCCTTCATATTGATTTTCGAAGCTTTGATGTCGTTGTTGGCATGGACTGGTTTCAGGCAATCAAGCGGAAGTTGTGTGTGAAAACAAGGTGATCCGTATTATGTTATGTAACGGTAATACACTCATGCATCAAGGTGAACAAGCTGGTATGAAACTTGGTAATATATCATGCATGCAAGCACAAAAATGTTTAAGGAAGTGTTATCAGGCCTTCCTGGCACATGTAACTGAGAACATTCTTCCACAAAAACGTATCGAAGATATTCCTGTAGTCAAAGGCTTTCCTGAAGTTTTTCCTGATGATATATCGACATTACCCCTAGTGAGACAAGTCTAGTTTCGTATTGATTTGATTCAAGGTGCAGCACCTGTTGCTAAAGCTCCGTATTGTTTAGCAACATCAGAGATGCAAGAGCTTTCAGGTTAATTGCAGGAACTTTTAGATAAAGGTTTCATTAGACCTAGTTTCTCACCATGGGGAGCTCCAATTCTTTTTGTGAAAAAGAAAGATGGTTCATTCAGAATGTGCATTGACTACAGAGAACTCAATAAATTAATGATCAAGAACTGTTATCCACTACCTCGTATGGATGATCCATTCGATCAGTGCAAGGTGCTACTTACATTTCTAAGATCGATTTAAGGTCTGGATATCATCAGTTATGAATTCATGATGATGACATTCCTAAAACAACTTTCAAAACTCGATACGGGCATTATGAGTTTTAAGTAATGCCATTTGGGTTAACAAATGCACCTTCAGTCTTCATGGATATGATGAATCAAATGTGCAGACCTTATTTGGATAAGTTTGTAATTGTATTTATTAGTGACATTCTCATGCACTCCCGACACCAACATGAACATGAACATGCACAACACTTGAAACTAGCTGTGGAACTTTTAGCACATGAAAAGCTATATGCGAAATTTTCCAAGTGTGAATTTTGGTTACGAGAAGTCTAGTTCCTTGGACATGTGGTAAATGAAAATGGCATACAAGTGGATCCCAACAAGATTATGGGAAACACCAAGAACCCCAACAGAAATTCGTCAATTCTTGGGACTGGCAGGTTATTACCGTTGATTCATTAAGAATTTATCTACAGTAGCCTTGCCATTAACTAATTTAACTTAGAAGAATCGAAAGTATATATGGGGTTCTCAGCAGGAGGAGGCGTTCAAACTGTTGAAACACAAACTCTGTGTAGGTCTGAAAACGGATCAAGAACCAAACTTTATCTTCATAATCATCATCAGTTATCTCTAATGAGTGCGGAATCCAAGTTAGAATCAAGAAAGTAATAAGAAAAATGCAAACTTTTATAAATTCTGAAAATTTCGAGTACAAGTGCCTCAATACGTCTAGAGAGCAAATGCCTCGGGATTCTGACCTAAACATGTACAAAATACGTCTATTTATACTAGGCCTAAGAGTACACGAAATCTAATACAAAAGTTCGAGTACACAAACAAATCGTGTACTCGAAGTGACTGTACACGAAAATAATCAAAAACTGAGTGTTGACTCTTCCGGGTTGACTTTGTCAGTCTTCAACGTGTACTGGGCTCTACAAACTCCCCCTAGACTGGCGAAGTCATCCGATCGGAAGAGTGACGTTATGTGGCCCAGCTCCAGCATAAAGTTTCAACTCGATAGCATAAGCGACTGTACGAGTGAATGGCTTAGCCTCTTGATCATTTCCAGAATACACTCGTATTGGAGACTCATGTACCTTCATCATGTCGTCCTTTCCATACTTCAAGTTATCCATAGGGTCGAGAATGATGTCGAGATCATCAACATTATCTTTGTTCTTGATGATGACCGCTGCAAGATTGAGATCGTCATAGTACCAAGACAAGAAGTTAGCTAATGAATTATCTGGAACTCTAGGAGATACTGGAACTGCTATCTCAACATGAGGTGGAGGATACTTATAGTATATCCACGGTTTCTTCGTCTTTGGATAAATAATGCAGGTTGAAACAAACCGTCTTCCCTTGGCCGTGCGCATAACTGGAAAGTCCTTCTCATATTGGGCTTTAATAAACTTGGCAAACAGATCAGCTTGAGAGTCTTTAGAGGGATTGAAGAACATTGCTTTGTTTATGCTTCGAATATCAACCTTTGGCAATGTGCAGAAATCTCTCGGCTTCTTATAGAATTCGACCTTTCCATTCATCCTCTTAACCAAGTAAATGTCCCTGACTTTGTCATACATCCAGCAGCATACGTTCGACCTATCGTTACGAACTGCAAACAGATTTCCATCGTCTGAGATAAAGGAATGCTCTGGATGCTCGTCACTCATCTCCTTGAACCATGCAGTTTTATCCACAGGAGGTGAAGGCGTCCAATCCTTCTTCTTATCAAACCAGCTGTTGATTACTTCATGAAGAGAGGCGACCTCCTGTCCCAATGCATCAATGTATTTGTGGGCATACTAATAATCGATATAAGGATCGGATGAGACATTGCCAAGTATGATGTTTTCTGGTTCTTCCTCTACAGATGCCCCTGCAGAAGGTTCAGCTCCTTCCTTAGTCTTTTCACCAGACCACTCAAAGTCAAAATCCTCTGGTAAGTCATCAAACCAGCTATCAAGGCCAGCTCCTGATGTTTCATCAGGCTGAACACAGTCACCAAATAAGATGTCGTCAGGAATATCTCCAAAAAGATCATCATAGAGGCCAGGAGACTTTCCTGATGAGGATGGATTTCTAGTGGCTCCTCCCTGATCCTTGTCATCTGAGGGTCCCTGATCCTTTCCCTTTTCGTTTCCATCCTTATCTTCATCTTTATCATCCTTCTCATTTTTGTCATCCTCCTTTTCCTTCTGATCCTTTCCACTCTTGTCATCACCGTCATCATCGTCATTATCATCACTGTCATCATCACTGTCACGAAAAACATCATCTATGTACTCATCATCGGACTCTGGAACTTCCTCTCCTTTAAGCTTTTTGATGTCCTTCTTCATCTCATGGTTCTCTATTAACAGACATCTGATGAACTTTCTATGAGCCTTGATTTCTCCACGATACTTGTTCAGTTGGCTACTGATATTTGTCATCCCTTCTTGCAGATTTCTGATAAGACCGTCCTTGCGCTCAGAATCTTTCTCAAGTTTGAAAACTTGTTCCTTCAAACCAACGAGATCGACAGGCACATGTCTTGGCTCGTAAGGTGAATCAGCGTGCAAAGGAGATTTTCCTTTGTCACTGCTCGAGCGAGGCGGAGATGGTGGAGTTTCGCTGTGAGGGATGAAGGTAGTAGAAGATGGAGTTGGGGGTCTGACTGGGATTATGATGACTAATTTGGGTTTCTCGGGCTGATTAGGTGGAGGTGGTTGTGGTTGAGCAGGTGGAGGTGGTTGTTGTTGAGTAGGTGCTAGTGATGGTTTGGCTGCAGGTTTAGGTTGCTTGGGTTTTGTAGGTTTTGTAGGTTGTGTAGCAGGAGGTGGTGAAGGTTGTGTAGGCGCCTGTGATATGATAGATGCGGCTGATGAGAAGGATAAACTTGAGAACATCTGCTGAAGTCGTGGATCTCTGGTTCTCCAGGCCATCGTCTTTTGCCTTTTCTTCTTTGGTGATGACTCAGGAGTTGGAGCGTAGTCCAAGTCTTGTGCTTCTTCTCGTTCCAGTCTAGAAGGAGCTGGCTTTTCAGGAACAAAATCTTCGCTCGATGAAGAAGAAGTGTGACACCCCGTAATTTCCAGGTCAGCACCTTGTTTATTTAAATGTTTGTTTAAATGCTTTATGTACACGTGGCACTAGAATTAGATTAATTTAGTGTGCCATGTGGCACGACAGTACGAACACTGACACACGACTAGATAATTCGAGGAATTATCAACAAACAGCACACACGTGTCAAAACACACGAACGTTGGGGAACGTCAAGCACATTGTGTAGCACAACACTCGAAACTTCGCGAAACACTCACACATTGAACCTGAAAGTTCAAACGAAGCCAAACGATAGTTCGTAAACGTGAAAACGGTGACGAACGAATCAAATCCATTAAAAAGGGCTTATTGGGCTCTTCAGGGGCCCATCGCGGTACGCGATGGCCCAACAGGAGACCTATCGCGTTACGCGACAGACGTCACGGAGAGTTGACTCCCGAAATCCGCCGCGGTACGCGGTGAAGATTTGAAAGCCCCATCGCGATACGCGACACCGCCCAGTCGACAAAATCTTATAAAACCAAGACAAATGATGGCGAGTCTATCTATTTCACTCATATCTTCGGCTGAGCACGCAACCCTCCGACCATCTTCAACCTCCAGACCTCTATAGCAGCCCTTGGAAGCCATTGAAGGACGCTTTGAAGCTCAAGAACCTTGAGGAAGACCTTCTAGACCACCACTCTTCATTGCCACCTTCTTCCTCTCATCAAAACCCACGAACCAGGAGGTGTAGAAGCTGCTATCCTCACCATCTCAGGACCTCAGTAGCTTGTGAAGGTAGTACTTCAACCCTTGTGGCTTAAAATCACCACATTTCGCATCTACACGCTCACAAACACACATGCAAGCCCCATGGTCTTGCATGCACGAATTTTCCTTTGTTTTAGTCTGGGTTTGTTGATATCTCAGTGTATTATGATGATCTAAATGATTAGATGATGTTTTATGATGATCTAAAATGATGGGTATAGGCCATTGTACTTAAAATAATGATATGAGATGATATTGATGCATGCATGTATGATCTAAGACATTTTAGATGATAGTGGATATTGTTGCATGATCTTAGTTGTTGTTGATGATGATTTACATGATTAGATTTGGTTAAAATGGCTTAAATGTTGATTTTTGATAAACCTTCTATTAATAGAAACTTTTTAGTTAAGTAATGGTGATATGGGTGATATTTGACAACATGCATGTCTATGGATTGCTAGTTAAATGCTATTAGAATGATATTGGTGCTTAGAATGTGATTTTGATAAGGTTTAAGGTCATTTTTACATAGTTACTATAATTAGTAACTTTTTTTATCGATGAAATGTTGATAGATGGTGGTTTGGACTATGTTAACATGTTAATATGATGTTAAATGATTTATTAGGATGGGTTATGACGTAAAAATGGTTTAGAAATGTTTAAATGGTCATTTTGATGCAAAAACAACAAGGTTACTATTTATAGTAACTTTATTTTTACAAAAACCGATTTGTCAACGTGTTGTATGATTTGAGTATGCTAAATGGCTTATTATGTTATAACATGATGATTAGATGCTAAGTTAGATGGTTTCTGATGTCACGTATGCTATAAATGGAAACTTTCCATTTTAGGAAACTTTGGTGTGCTAACATGATGAAAACGACTTACATGAATTCGTATGATGATGTGTTATGTGTTAACATGATCACATAGGACTTATGAGCATGCTAGAACTATAAAAATCGTTATGCTTTGTGAACTTTCCATAAATGGAAACTTACTATAAATAGTAAGTTGCCCATAGACGCGACTTACGCGTTTTGCACACGACGAGCACTTACACATTTGCTACACGATTCACAACCTTCACACGGTTCACCAACGGGTCGTTGAATTGACACGGTCAACTTTGGTCAACTCTAGTCAAACACGGTCAATGTGGACCAACACAGTCAAACACGGTCAATGTGGACCAACACGAGCAAACACGGTCATTGTTGACCGACACGGACAAACATGAACAACCAAGGGTTGTTGGTACAAACACGAGCACTAACACGAACACTAGCACGGTCACATACACGAACTCAAGTACGGTGTACGATATAGGTTGCCGGTGACCGACGCGCTACTTTCTCGAGGAGCTTACGCGTACTTTCATTCACATCACTAAGGTGAGTTTACGGCCCCTCTTTACTCTTTTTCAAACGCTTTTAAATAGGGGGAGAATACTAGTTACATCGAGTCAAACATTATTGCTATTACAAACATTCTATTGTGTATGCTAGTTTATTGGACAAACATTAAGTGTTGAACTCGTAACAAGCCCTCACAAAGTCTTACCGTTAATGTACGAACAACGTGGTAGATTTGGATGGATCCATTAGGGTATGACCAACCCCACGGGGCACAATGTTGACTGGGTGTCATAACCCGTGCAAACTCTGACCTAATTTACTGTGTGTACGAGACACAGTGGAGGCAGTACAAACAGGTCTAGTTCGGTAGTGACGCACTGACACTTGGAGCCTAGGGCTCGGTACTAACATTTGATAAACAGCATGACACACTTTTATTACTATATGTATATCAAAACCTGTGAACTCACCAACCATTGTGTTGACACTTTTTCTAACTTGTATTCTCAGGTAACTAGCGCGGCTAGCATGAGGACAGGAATGCACAAATTAAGGGACGCGCATTAGGGACTTAAATGCATTCCGTCGTTTTGAAAAGAATTTACTTTTATTCTGTTAAACAATGTTGTGTTAAACTATTTATATTTCCGCTGCATGTATCCAACATATTTATTTTCCGCTGCAAACCGTTTTGTTACGTGTATGTGTCAAACATGGGATTTGTAAACGCATATAGAGGTGTTCTATATGACCTTGACCTGTGATTCTGGCCACGTCACACCCACGTGGACTGACACCACGAGTGGGAATTTGGGGCTGTGACAGACTGGTATCAGAGCCTTGGTTATAGAGAACTAGGTTTGCATGTAGTAAACTTAGACTATTGCCATTGCTCAACTTTAGACACTACACATAAAACCTTGCACATTGATGATATTATTGCTTATATTGAATTATAGTTTACTAACTTGAGACTTACAGGGATGGCCAACAATGAAGACACCAACAGGAGCTCGAGCAGACGCTCGGCGACTGATGACTTGACTAAGAGCCGCCGAAGAGTCCACGACATAGTGGCTCAAGTGGACGCTGAGATGGACAGGCGAGCCAGGGACGCAGCACGAGCCCGACACTGGGGATGATTTCCCACTATGATCCAGGAATGGATCATCGGGGAGAGGGTACCTCCATACAGATACCCCGGCGACACGACGCCCGGCCATCGATTGCCACCACTCGGAGTACCACTAGAGCAGGCCTTCGCGGCCCACGTTGCTTGCACTCGGCGAGAGATTTGGAGGAGTGGCGAACTATCCGATGAGGTTCGAGTTCTTCGCGAGAAGAACGATCGCCTGGAAAGGCGAAACGATCGACTGGAGGAGCGAAACGATCGACTGGAGGAGCAGGTGGAGGCCCTACGTCTCCAGGTATCCCATCTGATGAGTCAGCATGGGCAGATGGTGGACAATATGCAGGAGCATGATGGACGTATTACGGAGAACCGAGTCGCCAACGAGGAGACTCAGGCGATGGTACAGGCTAGCGACGCCATGCTCAATGCATGGGCTGCACAGTTCATTGAGGAACCTCCACAGGAGGATGGTCCTGAATTCGAGGTCAATGACCTCGGAGAAGAGGATTTTGATGAGGATCCCAATGAGGATCTTGAGGAGGACGATGATGACGGAGACGCTGCTAGTGACATTTCACATGTCTCCATGGACTCGGATTAGTGGACTACTTTATCTTGTATTTTTCTTTTATTTTGGCCTAGACGAGCGGGATGTGCTCGAAGAACTTGTGATGTTATTCCCTTTTTGAAATTATTGTACTTCAAAAATCTGGTATTAATGAGAATTATGCTTTATTATTATCTATTGTATCATTATGACTGTTGCTAACACAACTTCTGACATGACATCTGACTTGACTTCTAACATGACATTTGCTAACACTCTAACTCATGCTAACTAACATTCTAACCTTTCCATATAGCAACATGTCTGGGAGAGGATCCAACGCTCTCAAACTCAAACGCAAGGCCGAAAGGGCGAGAATCGATATGATGGTCGAACGTAAGTTCAACAAAGTGCTCGCGGAGTACGAGGCGAACCGACACGCCAGCGAGACTAGTGGCACTAAAAATGGTACTAACTCCTGCCTAACGTGACTAACATAGTATAGGCAACGCAGACACTAACACGTTACATTGAACTCCGATGCACAGGATCTCATGGGGGCGTAGCAAAGGGATGCTCATTCATAGCTTTTCTGAGCTGCCACCCACATAAGTTCCAAGGTACCGAGGGAGCAGTGGGACTGCTTCGCTGGATCGAGAAGCTAGAGTCAGTCTTCTCTATGTCTGAATGCTCGGAGGAAAACCGAGTGAAATATGCTACGGGAACTCTGGAGGGACCGGCCCTCACATGGTGGAACACCCATGTCCAAAATCTCGGACTGGAAACCGCCAACTCTATTCCCTGGGAGAATTTCACAAGGATGCTTCATGAGGAGTATTGCCCTCGTGACGAAATTCGAAAACTGGTAGAGGAATTTTGGGTACACAGAATGGTGGGATCGGAAATCGAGAAGTACTGTACTCGGTTTCACGAATTGTGCAAGCTATGCCCTGCAATGGTAACGCCGGAGTATAAGAAGATTGAGCAGTTCATAAGTGGACTGCCGGAACAAATTCAAAGCACGGTAACTGCTTCCAACCACACCACCATCCAACCACTGATCAGACTGGCTCATAAACTGACTGACCAAGCAGTAGCACAAGGCAAGCTACCCAAACGAGGTGAGCATGTAAAGCCTCAAGAGAGCCAAAAGAGGAAGCGGGAACTGAGTCAGCACCAATCTCATCAACCCCAACAACAGCGGTCTGCACCAGCAAGAGCCTTTACTGCAACCCAACCCGATGGCAAGGGAAAGGGAGTATACCAAGGAAAATATCCACTATGCAACCGTTGTTCATATCACCACTTTGGGCAATGCGAGCGGTATCGTTGCCTGAAGTGCGGTCGACATGGCCACATGGCCAAAGATTGCAGATCAAAGTTTCCTGTCAACAACAACAACCCCAACCATAACCAGAACCGCAACAACAACAATCAAAACACTCCCAGAGGGTGTTATGAATGTGGCAAGCCGGGTCACATGAGGAGGGATTGCCCTCAGCTGAAGAAGGCCGGAGGAGGAGCGGCCAAGGGTCGAGCTTTTGTGATTGGCTCGGGGGAACCCAAGGATGACCCTAACATCGTGACCGGTACGTTTCTTTTAAATAATGTCTACGCTAGTATATTATTTGATACCGGTGTCGATAGGAGCTTTATATCTAGTGAGTTTAGTAAATTGCTAGACATTACCCCGACACCACTAGACTATAAATATACTGTAGAGTTAGCCGACGGCAAGCTGATTGAAACACAACACGTCTTTCGAGGATGCGACATGGTGTTGGCGGATCACGAACTCGAAATCGACTTAATGCCGGTAACTCTCGGAAGCTTTGATGTAGTCGTTGGAATGGATTGGTTATCCGCTAACCAAGCCGAGATTGTATGCAACGAGAAGATCGTACGAGTGACGTTGCAGAACGGGGAAAGGATCTCGATTCAGGGAGAACGACGGGGAGTACCTCTGAACATTATGTCCTGCATGATGGCAAACAAGTATCTTCAAAAGGGATACACTGCCACACTAGCCCTTATCGCAGAGCAACCGAAGAAAGAAAGGAAGATTGAGGACATCGCCATAGTCCGCGATTTTCCCGAAGTGTTTCCCGAGGATCTACTTGGACTACCCCCGAAACGACAAGTCGAGTTTCAGATAGACCTCACACCAGGAGCAGCACCGATTGCTAAAGCTCCATACCGACTAGCACCGACTGAGATGCAAGAACTGTCTAACCAGTTGCAGGAACTGTTAGACAAGGGATTTATCAGACCGAGCTTCTCACCTTGGGGAGCACCGGTCTTGTTTGTGAAAAAGAAAGACGGATCATTCCGTATGTGTATCGACTACAGAGAACTGAACAAGGTGACGATCAAGAATCGATATCCATTACCGCGAATAGATGATTTGTTTGATCAGTTGCAGGGGTCAAGCTACTATTCGAAGATCGATTTAAGATCGGGTTACCATCAACTAAGGATACAGGAAAATGATATTCCTAAGACAGCCTTCAAAACCCGATATGGACACTATGAATTCTTGGTTATGCCCTTCGGACTAACCAACGCACCCGCAGTATTCATGGACCTCATGAATAGAGTGTGCAAACCTTATCTCGACAAATTCGTAATAGTGTTCATTGACGACATTCTGATTTATTCAAAGAATCGAGAAGAACATGCTGAACATCTAAGGCTAGTCTTGGAATTATTGAAGGAAGAACAACTGTACGCGAAGTTTTCAAAGTGCGACTTTTGGATTCGCGAAGTCCAATTTCTTGGACACGTGGTTAATGAGCAAGGGATACACGTAGACCCAGCCAAGATTGAAGCCATCAAGAACTGGGAAGCACCCAAAACTCCGACTGAGGTGCGACAATTCCTAGGTCTGGCAGGGTACTACAGGAGATTCATTGAAGGGTTTTCAAAGATTGCTCAATCACTGACATCCCTGACCCATAAAGACAAGAAGTTTGACTCGGGAGACAAACAGGAAACTGCTTTCAATTTGTTGAAGCAGAAACTATGTACTGCACCTATCCTATCCTTACCAGAAGGATGCGATGACTTCGTGGTGTATTGTGACGCCTCGAAACAAGGACTCGGTTGCGTATTGATGCAATGCGAGAAGGTGATAGCGTACGCTTCAAGACAACTGAAGGTGCATGAGAAGAACTACACGACTCATGACCTTGAGTTGGGAGCCGTAGTATTTGCCTTGAAGATCTTGCGACACTACTTTTATGGCACGAAATGCACTATCTTTACCGATCACAAAAGCCTACAACACATCTTCGACCAGAAGGAGCTAAATATGAGACAACGAAGATGGGCTGAACTCATAGGCGATTATGATTGCGCTATCAAGTACCGTCCCGGTAAAGCAAATGTAGTGGCTGACGCGTTGAGCCGGAAGGAAACAACAAAACGCGTGCGTGCCTTACAACTCACGATTTATTCTGAATTGCCAAATCAGATACGGATCGCACAACAAGAAGCCCTAAAAGCTGAAAATCTCACTCTTGAAGCCATGCGTGGCATGGATAAGCAAATGAAGATAAAAGACGACGGAGCTTCCTATCTAATGGATCGAATTTGGATTCTACGCTACGGGGGATTGAGAGAAGTGGTGATGGGCGAAGCACACAAGAGCCGGTATTCCATACACCCGGGCTCTGACAAAATGTATCATGACTTGAAGACAACCTACTGGTGGCCGAACATGAAAGCCGAAATAGCAACTAACGTGAGTAAGTGTTTAACGTGCTCAAAGGTCAAAGTGGAGTACCAGAAGCCATCAGGGTTACTTCAGCAACCAGAATTACCATCGTGGAAATGGGAGCAGATTTCCATGGACTTCATAACCAAACTGCCTAGGACGGCAAGTGGTTGCGATACCATCTGGGTTATCGTAGACCGACTAACGAAGTCTGCACATTTTCTACCCATCAAGGAGACCGACAAGTTGGACAAACTCACTCGTATTTATCTGAAGGAAGTGGTCACTCGACATGGGGTGCCAATCTCGATCATATCCTACCGCGACAGTCGATTCACGTCACATTTCTGGAAGTCTTTGCATAAGGCTTTGGGTACAAGATTGGATATGAGTACCGCTTACCACCCACAGACTGATGGGCAGAGTGAACGCACCATACAGACACTAGAGGACATGCTTCGGGCATGTGTTATTGACTTTGGAAATAGCTGGGAGACTCACCTACCATTAATTGAGTTCTCATATAAAAACAGCTACCACACGAGCATCCAAGCTGCACCATTCGAAGCACTTTACGGGCGTAAATGTCGATCACCCATCTGCTGGGTGGAAGTTGGAGACAGCCAACTGACCGGTCCAGAACTTGTGCACGAAACAACTGAAAAGATCGTGCAAATACGCAAACAAATGGCAGCAGCTCGGGACAGACAAAAAAGCTATGCTGATAAACGACGCAAACCGTTGGAGTTCCAGGTGGGAGACAGAGTGTTACTCAAGGTCTCGCCTTGGAAGGGAGTCATACGGTTTGGCAAACGAGGCAAGTTAATCCCTCGTTACATTGGACCTTTCGAGATTACCAAACGAATAGGCCCTGTGGCCTACTAACTAAACCTACCAGACGAACTGAACAGCATGCACAATGTATTTCATATCTCGAATCTCAAGAAGTGTTTGTCTGATGAAACACTTGTTATTCCTCTTGAGGAGATACAGATCGATGAACAACTGAACTTCGTTGAAGAACCGGCGGAAATTATGGACCGAGAAACCAAGAAGCTCAAACTCAGCAAGATACCGATTGTGAAGGTGCGATGGAATTCGCGTCGTGGACCGGAATTCACGTGGGAACGTGAAGACCAGATGAAACAAAAGTACCCACACCTGTTCGCGGAACAGACAAACACTGGCAACGCAAGTTGAATTTCGGGACGAAATTCTTTCTAACAAGGGGAGGATGTGACACCCCGTAATTTCCAGGTCAGCACCTTGTTTATTTAAATGCTTTATGTACACGTGGCACTAGAATTAGATTAATTTAGTGTGACACGTGGCACGACAGTACGAACACTGACACATGACTAGATAATTCTAGGAATTATCAACAAACAGCACACACGTGTCAAAACACACAAACGTTGGTGAACGTCAAGCACATTGTGTAGCACAACACTCGAAACATCACGAAACACTCACACATTGAACCTGGAAGTTCAAACGAAGCCAAACGATAGTTCGTAAACGCGAAAACGGTGACGAACGGATCAAATCCATTAAAAAGGGCTTATTGGGCTCTTCAGGGGCCCATCGCGGTACGCGATGGCCCAGCAGGAGACCTATCGCGTTACGCGACAGACGTCACGGAGAGTTGACTCCCGAAATTCGCCGCGGTACGCGGAGAATATTTGAAAGCCCCATCGCGAAACCCGACACCGCCCAGTCGACAAAATCTTATAAAACCAAGACAAATGATGGCTAGTCTATCTATTTCACTCATATCTTCGGCTGAGCACGCAACCCTCCGACCATCTTCAACCTCCAGACCTCTATAGCAGCCCTTGGAAGCCATTGAAGGCCCCTTTGAAGCTCAAGAACCTTAAGGAAGACCTTCTAGACCACCACTCTTCATTGCCACCTTCTTCCTCTCATCAAAACCCACGAACCAGGAGGTGTAGAAGCTGCTATCCTCACCATCTCAGGACCTCAGTAGCTTGTGAAGGTAGTACTTCAACCCTTGTGGCTTAAAATCACCACATTTCGCATATACACGCTCACAAACACACATGCAAGCCCCATGGTCTTGCATGCACAAATTTTCCTTTGTTTTAATCTGGGTTTGTTGATATCTCAGTGTATTATGATGATCTAAAGTGATTAGATGATGTTTTATGATGATCTAAAATGATGTGTATAGGCCATTGTACTTAAAATAATGATATGAGATGATATTGATGCATGCATGTATGATCTAAGACATTTTAGATGATAGTGGATATTGTTGCATGATCTTAGTTGTTGTTGATGATGATTGACATGATTAGATTTGGTTAAAATGGCTTAAATGTTGATTTTTGATATGGGTGATATTTGACAACATGCATGTATATGGATTGCTAGTTAAATGCTATTAGAATGATATTGATGCTTAGAATGTGATTTTGATATGGTTTAAGGTCATTTTTACATAGTTACTATAATTAGTAAATTTTTTTATTGATGAAATGTTGATAGATGGTGGTTTGGACTATGTTAACATGTTAATATGATGTTAGATGATTTATTAGGATGGGTTATGACGTAAAAATGGTTTAGAAATGTTTAAATGGTCATTTTGATGCAAAAACAACAAGGTTACTATTTATAGTAACTTTATTTTTACAAAAACCGATTTGTCAACGTGTTGTATGATTTGAGTATGCTAAATGGCTTATTATGTTATAACATGATGATTAGATGCTAAGTTAGATGGTTTCCGATGTCACGTATGCTATAAATGGAAACTTTCCATTTTAGGAAACTTTGGTGTGCTAACATGATGAAAACGACTTACATGAATTCGTATGATGATGTGTTATGTGTTAACATGATCACATAGGACTTATGAGCATGCTAGAACTATAAAAATCGTTATGCTTTGTGAACTTTCCATAAATGGAAACTTACTATAAATAGTAAGTTGCCCATAGACGCGACTTACGCGTTTTGCACACGACGAGCACTTACACATTTGCTACACGATTCACAACCGTCACACGGTTCACCAACGGGTCGTTGAATTGACACGGTCAACTTTGGTCAACTCTAGTCAAACACGGTCAAACACGGTCAATGTGGACCAACACAGTCAAACACGGTCAATGTGGACCAACACGAGCAAACACGGTCATTGTGGACCGACACGGACAAACATGAACAACCAAGGGTTGTTGGTACAAACACGAGCACTAACACGAACACTAGCACGGTCACATACACGAACTCAAGTACGGTGTACGATATAGGTTGCCGGTGACCGACGCGCTACTTTCTCGAGGAGCTTACGCGTACTTTCATTCACATCACTAAGGTGAGTTTACGGCCCCTCTTTACTCTTTTTCAAACGCTTTTAAATAGGGGGAGAATACTAGTTACATCGAGTCAAACATTATTGCTATTACAAACATTCTATTGTGTATGCTGGTTTATTGGACAAACATTAAGTGTTGAACTCGTAACAAGCCCTCACAAAGTCTTACCGTTAATGTACGAACAACGTGGTAGATTTGGATGGATCCATTAGGGTATGACCAACCCCACGGGGCACAATGTTGACTGGGTGTCATAACCCGTGCAAACTCTGACCTAATTTACTGTGTGTACGAGACACAGTGGAGGCAGTACAAACAGGTCTAGTTCGGTAGTGACGCACTGACACTTGGAGCCTAGGGCTCGGTACTAACATTTGATAAACAGCATGACACACTTTTATTACTATATGTATATCAAAACCTGTGAACTCACCAACCATTGTGTTGACACTTTTTCTAACTTGTATTCTCAGGTAACTAGCGCGGCTAGCATTAGGACAGGAATGCACAAATTAAGGGATGTAGGATCAGTTGTTCTCATTTGATCAATATTTGGTTATAGCAGCGGAATTCAGAGATGAATTAGCATAGAATTAGCAAGAACACTTTTAATCTAATAAAACAGTAACGAACAAGTTGTTATAGAAAGAGAATTCTACAAAAGGAATAAAATCATTCAATGCTCTAACTTCATGATTAATACAATATGTCAACTGTCCTTATATAGAAACAGTGACGTCTGATGATGTCACATGATGTTGACACCTAACAGACAAAAGATAACAACTGAAATAAACAAAACTACTGAGGATGTTTACAACGACTGAAGACATCCTCTTACAAAGACTGAAGAACTAAACTACTAAAAGTAAACTACAACATCTGATGAGTAAACTACTCATCAAACTTTTACAACTACTGAAAGAAAAATACTGAAGACAAAAACAAACATCACAACATCTGAAGACTAACACTTCAGCTGTTGTGAATAACTTCAGATCTTGTAACTCTTCAAAGTGACTTTCAGCTGTTGTGTTCTTCTTCAGTTGTTGTGTGTCTATGAGACTTAAAGGTTTTTCTGATCAGGCTCATTGGTTCTTTTAGTCCAACAAATTTTTTTTGTTGAACTAAAAGAACCAATGAGCCTGATCAGAAAAACCTTTAAGTCTCATAGACACACAACAACTGAAGAAGAACACAACAGCTGAAAGTCACTTTGAAGAGTTACAAGATCTGAAGTTATTCACAACAGCTGAAGTATTAGTCTTCAGATGTTGTGATGTTTGTTTTTGTCTTCAGTATTTTTCTTTCAGTAGTTGTAAAAGTCTGATGAGTAGTTTACTCATCAGATGTTGTAGTTTACTTTCAGTAGTTTAGTTCTTCAGTCTTTGTAAGAGGATGTCTTCAGTCGTTGTAAACATCCTCAGTAGTTTTGTTTATTTCAGTTGTTATCTTTTGTCTGTTAGGTGTCAACATCATGTGACATCATCAGACGTCACTGTTTCTATATAAGGACAGTTGACATATTGTATTAATCATGAAGTTAGAGCATTGAATGATTTTATTCCTTTTGCAGAATTCTCTTTCTATAACAACTTGTTCGTTACTGTTTTATTAGATTAAAAGTGTTCTTGCTAATTCTATGCTAATTCATCTCTGAATTCCGCTGCTATAACCTAATATTGATCAAATGAGAACAACTGATCCTACAATTGGTATCAGAGCAGGTTAAACATTGATCGATTAAACAATTGATCTCTGAAACTGCTCAATTCAGTTCTCTGGTTGATCGAATTAGCCGATTAGTAAGAACTTGTTATAGTTTGAATTTTTCTGATAACTTCTGTTGATTTGTTTTTCAATATCAATTAGTTTTGAATCAATTGGTTGAAGTTTGTGTTAATTCATTTGAATTTAGTTGATATTGATTGAATCTGAGATCATGACAACTCCAAACAATGATCCGCACAACACAGGCTCCGCAACCAAGCCTCCGATGCTGGTTCGGAGTGAGTACAACATTTGGCAACGTAGAATGCTACATCACCTGTCAATTAACAGTGCAGGATGTTGGAAATCTGTAGTGCATGGTCCGTATAAACCCATGATCACTGATCCTGAAACTAAAATCATGATTCCGAAACCATCGTATATGTATTCGGATGAGGATATAAAATTGTTTGAAATTGATGCGAAAGCTCATGGTATTCTAGCCATGGCTTTGCCGAATGAGATTTGTTCAGGCTTGATGCATCATGATACTGCTCATGATCTCTGGGTTGCATTGAAAGAACAATTCGGTGGAACCGATGAGGTTTTAGCAAATACTAGAGAAATCCTTGCTCAACAGTATGAGACTTTTTCTCATAGAAAGGTTTATGCCTTTGATTTGTCAAAGAAAATTTCTGTTAAAGGTCATCCATGTTTATTTTCAAAGGCCTCTCTAAAGGAATCTAATCTGTGGCACAGAAGATTAGGTCATGTCAATCTCAAAAACATGAATCAACTGGTGAAACATGGTTTGGTTCGAGGTCTTCCAATGAAGGATTTTAGTTGTGATGAGAATTGCACTGCTTGCTTGAAAGGGAAGCAACACAAGGTATATTTTCCTTCAATTGGCGATCCCAAATCCACTGCTTGTTTGCAAATGTTGCATATGGATTTGTTTGGGCCAGTGAAGGTCATGAGTATGGCAAAGAAGAAGTATTGCTTAGTAATTGTTGATGATTACTCCAGGTTTGTTTGGACCTTCTTCTTGCACTCAAAAGATGAGGTTGCTAAGTCTATTATTCACTTTGTGTTGTATGTTGAGAAACAATATTCTCTTCCTGTCAAGTGTGTAAGGAGTGATAATGGAACAGAGTTCAGAAATCATATTCTGGATGAGTTTTATCTGTCAAAGGGAATCAAGAGGCAGTACAGCATCCCTAGAACTCCTGAACAAAATGGAGTAGTTGAAAGGAAAAATAGAACTTTAATTGAAGCTGCTAGAACAATGCTTGCTGGTTCCGGCTTGCCATTGACTTTCTGGGCAGAAGCTGTTAATACTGCTTGTTATGTGCAAAACAGAGTTTTGGTGAATCAAAGATGGTTGAAAACACCTTATGAAGTGCTTCATACTTTGACCCCTTTGATTTCCTTCTTCAGAGCTTTTGGTTGTCCTTGCTATATCCTCAATACCAAAGATCCACTTAAAAAGTTTGACTCCAAAGTGGATGCAGGATATTTTGTGGGATATTCTTCAACTTGCAAAGCTTACAGAGTGTTTAATTGCAGAACCAAGATTGTTGAAGAAACTCTCCATGTAAAGTTCAATGAATCACCAAAAGATCCCATCCCACAAAACCCTGTAGAGATGTTTGATTTGGATATACTGCAATATGTTCCATATCAACCTCCAGCTGAGTCTGTTATCCTGGCAGATAATACATCAACAGCTGCTATGGGAAACTCACAAGGTAGTACTGATGATGATGATGATGTTAGTACTCACCTGTTCAGGTTTAGTGATTCTCTGCCAAGGTCTGCTAAACCTGATGCTCCTCCTGATCCAGTGGTTCCTTCTAATACAAATGCTGATGAAATTCTGGAATCTTCTACATCATTTGAAATTCCTGCTGAACTGTTCCCTGGATCTTCATCAACATCTGCAGCAACTGGACCTCCAGCAAACACCTGCACCGATCTTATTCCATATCAAGAACTGAAAGATCATCCATTATCTCAAGTTCTGGGTGACATTTCTGCTGGTGTTTCAACAAGAAGCCAATTGTCAAATTTTTGTCTCTATGCTTTATTTGTCAGTCAGCAAGAGCCAAAGAACTATCACATAGCACTCAGAGACAATGGCTGGGTGGAGGCTATGCAGTTGGAGCTATTGCAGTTCAAGAAACAACAAGTCTGGGAGCTGGTTCCTTTACCCCAAGGTAAGTGTGCAATAGGCACTAAATGGGTGTTTAGGAATAAAACTGATGAAAATGGTTAAATAATTAAGAACAAGGCCAGACTGGTTGTACAGGGGTTCTCTCAGGAAGAAGGTATTGATTATGATGAAACTTTTTCCCCTGTAGCCAGACTAGAAGCAATTAGGTTGTTTTTAGCATATGTTGCCTTACACAAACTAAAAGTTTTTCAAATGGATGTCAAAAGTGCTTTCTTATATGGTAAAATAAAAGAGGAAGTGTATGTGTGTCAACCACCAGGTTTTGAGGACAATAAACATCCTGATTGGGTGTACAAGCTTGATAAAGCTCTT
This sequence comes from Mikania micrantha, assembly GCA_009363875.1. Lineage (NCBI taxonomy): Eukaryota > Viridiplantae > Streptophyta > Magnoliopsida > Asterales > Asteraceae > Mikania > Mikania micrantha. The sequence continues at coordinate 92,715,185 of CM018692.1, forward strand.
TATGGGCTGAAACAAGCACCTAGAGCCTGGTATGACACTCTATCCACTTTTCTTCTTCAAAATAATTTCACTAGAGGCTCCATAGATAAAACTTTGTTCATAAAGAAAGTAGGACAGCATAAGCTCCTTGTTCAAATTTATGTTGATGACATAATTTTTGCTTCATCTGATCCAAAGTTGTGTGCTGATTTTACTGAGTTAATGACAAAGAATTTTGAAATGAGTGCCATGGGGGAATTACAGTTTTTCTTGGGTCTTCAAATCAAACAAAGTCCTGATGGCATCTTCATTCACCAGTCCAAATATACAAAAGAGTTGTTAAAGAAATTTGATTTGCAAAACTGTAAACAATGTTCTAACCCCATGAGCAGCACCACACAACTTGATGCAGATTTGAAAGGTAAATCAGTTGATGAAACACTTTATAGATGTATGATTGGTTCCTTGATGTATCTCACAGCATCTAGACCAGACATTATGTTTGCTACATGTGTTTGTGCTAGATTTCAGGCTGCTCCTAAAGAATCTCACTTGATTACTGTAAAAAGAATTTTTAGATACTTGCAGGGCACTCAATCACTGGGAATTTGGTATTCCACTGGGCATTCCTGCAAGCTGGTTGCTTTCTCTGATAGTGACTATGCAGGATGCAAACTTACCAGAAAATCAACTTCTGGTGGTTGTCAGTTTCTAGGAAACTGTTTGGTTTCTTGGCAGAGTAAGAAACAAACATCTGTGGCTACCTCCACAGCTGAAGCCGAGTACATTGCTGCTGCAAGCTGCACTTCCCAAATTCTCTGGCTTCAGACCCAACTTTTGGATTATGGCATCAAAGAGTCTAAGACACCATTTTTAATGGATAGTGCCTCAGCTCTTTGTATTGTCAAGAATCCAGTTCAGCACTCTAGGACCAAACACATTGAAATCAGACATCATTTTATAAGGGATTGTTTTGAAAAGGGTCTGATTGATCCAAAGTTTGTTCCTAGTGCTGATGAACTTGCAGATATCTTTACTAAGCCTTTAGACACTTCAACTTTTCAAAATTTAGTTCTAAGGCTTGGTATGCTGCAACTTGAATAAATTGGTTTTCACACTAATAAAATTCCATCCACCAGATAAAATTTTCAAAAATACAAAAATATTCACCTTTGTCAAAACTCAAATTTTTGTATCACCTTGCAACTCCTGATATTTTCAGTAAGTACTGATAAGTATCAGAAGTACTGATTCAAGGAAACATCTGACCTTTACCAATATTATCAGTTAAAAGTACTGATGGGTTTTGGTTGACAAAGTACTGAAGGTCAAAAATATTTCACAAAGCCTGATGAACAACTTTTGTTCACAAGTTCTGATGACAAAATTTTCACAAAATCTGATGAGAAAATCTGATGTTTCACAAAGTCTGATGAGCAACTGATGAAAACAGCTGATGAACAACCAATGTCGACAACACCTGATGAGTAAACTTCCTCTTCAGATGTTTCAACCACTGCTATTTTCTCTTTGTAACATCTGAAGCACAAATTCCAATATCTATTTAATCCAAACCCTCTTCAGTTGTTTCATTACCACTTCATCAGAACTTTTAATCTTTTTCAAAAACCTATCTTCCCTCTCAAGTCTCTTCTTCCATGGCGACAATGAACCTTAAACCTCGTCATAACTCAGTCGCATATCTCACCAAATCATCTTTCTGGTCCAAATTTGATGAAGCCGTTGATCTTATGAATGCATCCCAATTCCAAACAGCCTTTCTTATCAATCCAACAATCCATGTTGAATCCATTCATCAATTCTGGACAAATGTTGAGCTTATAAATGTCGGCACTGGTGTCATCTCCCTTCGCTCAACAGTAAATGGACACAATGTGCATGTCAGTCCAGCCGAACTGCGGGATTTTCTTCAACTAGATGATGCTAACTTGGTCACTCAATTTCCAAAGAACCTAACTGACCTCTGTTTCACAAGTCACGAATACCAGGGTGACTTGAGTGACTCCACTCTTTACAAGAAACACTTCAATGATCCTGAACGTCTCATTTTCCACATGATCAACATCTGTCTAGCTCCAAAATCATCTTCATGGGACCAGATGTCCTCAAGGTGGCAGCAGGTACTCTACTCAATTCTGGAATCACAAAAACTTAATTTTTCACAAATCTTATTTTCAGAATTAACTGAACATGCGGCTAAACCTGTTTCCACAAGATGGCTTCTTTACCCACGTTTTATAATGGCCATCATTGAAAAACAATTAAAACAAAACGGCCTTGTTGGTCAGGGGATCTCTGCTCCAGCAGTTTTGCTAGAGGTATATTCCCGGCACAACACTAACCTCACACTCAAAGAGGCTGCCCGAAAGCTAAAACCCAAGCATAGGGAACCCACAATCTCCACTTCCAAATCCAAATCCAAAGTCCCCACCAAGTCACATACCAAAAAGCCCAAAAAGGCTGCTCAGGGAAATGAGTCCCCTGAGTCTGCCCATGCCTCACCAAGGCATGACATGGCAACTGGCAGTAGTCAGCCAGTGGTACACCAGACTCCACCAGCTGACACCGCCCAAGATTCCTCTCAACAGGATCTTGGTGCAACTCTTGAAGGGGTAGACACTCATCTAGAGCCTCTTTCATTTGAAAAGGTTTCTATTGAACAGCACCATTCTCCCCGGGTGCACTCTGCTTCACAGCCTATTATTACTGAAACCACCCAACAAAGCCCCACATTTGTGATTGAACAAATCCTGGATCAGCTTAACACTCCAATCCCTACCCAGACACCTATTACCACTGGGATTAACTCCAACATTGAGGGGGAGGATCAAAGTGTTTCTGATAACCCACAGGATTTTGACTACAATATCAGATCTCCTAGTGTGGACAGAGAGATTCTGGCTTCTGACAGGGCTGCTACTTCATCACCTCCATCATTTGGAGTGATTGATAGTAGTAACATTTCTAAGACCTTGCCAGAGGCAACAACTGATGAAGGGTTTATCCCTGAGGTTGGAAGTCCCCAGTACCAAGAACAAGGGGCACCTGAAAATGTTGAGCCACACTCAACTCAGGTTGATCCTGATACTTTCAGGAGGTCAGATGATTTAGCCAAGGCTAATGATGACCAAAGGACATTATCTGCTGTTCTAAAACAGAACACGCTTCTTGAGGCTGAGGTCTGCTGACTCAATGAGCTGCTCACCAAAATGTCAAAGGACAAAAGTCCATCTGCCCTTTCGAACCCACAGATGGCACCTTCAAGTCTTGAGGGTCCCCCAAACACTTCCACCACTACTCAACAATCAAATAAACCTCCAGCCTCTGCTTCAGGCACTAATCCTTTGGGTTCAAGCCCCCCAGAGGCATTAGTTGCTGCTTTTCTCACTGCCCTACCTCTCATCACTCCTTTGTTAAAGAATATAATTGCCCAAGCTCTTGATGAGAGGCTTCCATCCCAAACTCAACTCCAGAAAATGATTGATGATGCAGTTGATGCAAAAATTTCCACCTTTCAAACTCCTTCTTCCCCTGCAGCCAAAAAGGGGGAGTTAGTAAAAGATTCAGGTGCTGCAAACAAAAGATCAAGAAATGAGGAGGAGGATGATGCTTCTGAAAAGTCTCCAGTCATACAAGTCACATATAAGAGACAGAAGAAGACAAAGTCTATTGATGTTGCTATTAATGTTGAGAAAGAGGTTGAGGAGGAGGTTGAGAAAGAGGTTGAGGAGGAGGTTGCAACAGATGAACCTGAAATGGAACCTGAAAATCAAGAAATTGAAACAGAGGATGATCAGGCAAAGGATGATCAAGATCATATGATTGGGGTTGAGAAGGTTGGAAATGATCAAGAACCTGAAGTATCTGAGGTACAAAAAGAACAAGTCAGTCCTTCTACTCAATCAACCCAACTGATTGCTGATGATGCACCTCCCAAGAAAAGGAGAATTTTAAGGATTCAAGAAGAAGAAGATACTGATGAAGAAGACAGGCTTCCAATTTCTACTGTGCTGCAAGCCAAAAATCCAGAAGCCTGAGTCTTCAAAAGCTGGTTCAGAGCAAGTGGCTCAGAAAAGAATAGTCAAGTTGCCAGCTAACTATGTACCAGAAAAGGCTTTGGTGATTGGTCAACATTCCAAGATAACACCAGAATCTCAGAGACTAGCTATCAAAATCAAACTTGAAGAAGAGGAGAACCAGAAGAAACATGATGAAAATATTCTGAGGTTAGTTGATAAGGAGTACCCTCAGACATCAACCATCATAGCAATGAAGAAAGAAGCACAAAGGTTGTATGCTCTGAGGTTCACATATCAATATAGAAAAGAACAAATCAGGATGTGGCCTGATCCAAGGTTGATAGACAGAATCCACAGGAGAGATGCTCCAGCTGCATATGCAAGAAGAATCAAAAAGGTAATCAGTGCTGATATTATGTTGGGATCTGTGCTTGATCCTTGGGAAATAATAGGAGATTTTAAAAGTGTTTACAATTCTGGATTGAAAGCTCTTAAGTTTTTAGAAAATAAAATGATCAAGAAAGGTTTAGTGTACAGGAAACTGGAAGGGGTGAAACAGAATGAGTTACCACTATTTTTGGAAGGAAAGCATCCAGATGAGTTTGTATACAGAGAAATCACAAGGGTGGAACTCTATGATGGGACAACGGCCAGGTACTTATCTGAGTATTATGGGCCTGAGTCATTCTTTGAAGGAGAACCAGAAAGGCTGACACCTGAAGAGAAAGTTAGTCTGTTGGAAGCATATGTCAGGGAGTCTTTTAGACTCATTTATGATCAGTAGCTTCAATGAGAGGGGTAAATGCTCATAGTCCATTTCCCCAATGGAGTTCCCTCTCATCCTTTGCCATTCAGATTTTCAGAAGCTGCTGATTGCCAGGCCTGTACTTAGTTGGTCATTTTGAAGCTGATCTCAAAGAAAAAGACAAGATCTTTCAGCCTGGGAAACCAAAATAAGTGAGACAGTTAATAATTAAAGGTTTTGGCTGCATTGGTTCAGGGGGAGTTTGTTGGACTAAAAGAACCAATGAGCCTGATCAGAAAAACCTTTAAGTCTCATAGACACACAACAACTGAAGAAGAACACAACAGCTGAAAGTCACTTTGAAGAGTTACAAGATCTGAAGTTATTCACAACAGCTGAAGTGTTAGTCTTCAGATGTTGTAATGTTTGTTTTTGTCTTCAGTATTTTTCTTTCAGTAGTTGTAAAACTCTGATGAGTAGTTTACTTATCAGATGTTGTAGTTTACTTTCAGTAGTTTAGTTCTTCAGTCTTTGTAAGAGGATGTCTTCAGTCGTTGTAAACATCCTCAGTAGTTTTGTTTATTTCAGTTTTTATCTTTTGTCTGTTAGGTGTCAACATCATGTGACATCATCAGACGTCACTGTTTCTATATAAGGACAGTTGACATATTGTATTAATCATGAAGTTAGAGCATTGAATGATTTTATTCCTTTTGCAGAATTCTCTTTCTATAACAACTTGTTAAACAAAGTTGTGTTAAACTATTTATATTTCCGCTGCATGTATCCAACATATTTATTTTCCGCTGCTATGAATTACTTTTCCGCAGCAAACCGTTTTGTTATTTGTATGTGTCAAACATGGGATTTGTAAACGCATATAGAGGTGTTCTATATGACCTTGAGCTGTGATTCTGGCCACGTCACACCCACGTGGACTTGTAGCGTGGACATAGTATCCTCTGCTGCTTTATCGAATTTTGTACTTGGACTTGTAGCGTGGACATCATGCTCTTCGGCTACAAAGGCAACAAGAGTGCCTTGATTCTCAACAACCTTGTCATCTCCCACAAAGCGTCCAAACTTTATCAGTGGCCTCTGACCGATGTACTACTTTTTCCCGCGCTTGTTCATCTTCATGTATCCAAAAATGTCATCGCGCATTCTCTTGATCTCCAAGGTACCAAGAGTGGGAGTCAGAGAAGGATACTTTCGATTGAAGATGATCTGCAAAAACCGTGGGAATGCCAGGAACCGTTCCTTTCTCCGTCCTTTGATATTTGCGTGCATGTCAAGGAAGATCATCCTTGAGAAGTTAAAATCCATTCCAAGTGCTAAAGCCACCAGACAGGAGCTAAGAGTCTGGTTCAGGACATCGTATCCTCCTTTTCTTCCTGAGAGGCACTGAGTAACTACATGAGCCAGATATCTCCAATACGGATGCATTAACTTCTTCTCAGTGGGTGGATAGGCGCCTTCATGTCCCATATGATAGACAGTTCTGTTAACCAAATCTTGATCTAACTCTACAGGATCTGAATCTTTGTCTCCGAACTGCAGACATTCTCTGATAATCTGCTCTGAAATAACGATGTGATGACCTTGGATCTTTCCAATGATACTCAAGTTTCCATCCGCATCTGTACTTTCTTCTACGGTGCTCCAGAAACTCCTGACAAAATCAGTCATAATAGGCGGATACTCCATGATGGCATAGTTGATGGGCGATAAGGTCAGTCCATCCACCATACTCTTGAACTCTGAATGTTTTGCTAGAGGTTCCCCAAGGAATGCTGTCATATTGTGATCATGCACGAACCGTAAGTCTGCCATCTGAAAGATACAAACAGATCAAGTTAGTTTAAGTTTAACAAAACTGAATTTCCTGAAAAATTTTCTAAGAGTGAGTATCCTGTTCTCGAACTTAACATTTTCACTCGAGACCACAGACTGTACACGAAGACCAAGATGTACACGAAGTAGATTCTGTACACGAAATGGAGCTTGTACACGAAATGTAGCATGTACACGAAATACAATCTGTACACGAAATTCTGGTTGTACACGAAATATATCTGTACTCGAAGTTTTACATTTCGTGTACTCAAAGTTCTTTGAAAAATTTATCATTTTGGCTCCTTAGACTTTCTAATCATGTTCAATATACTCGTAATTGAGAGGCGACCAACATATTCACGTATTGCCTTTCAATTTTAAGTATTTCGTGGTCAATTTGACCAAAAACGTTCCATACACGAAAGTCGCGTACTCGAAATCTAATTTTGACCATAACTTTTGATTTCACGATTAAATCTTGATGAAAATTGATACCTAGGGTCGCCTATAGAGGATCTATAAGATAGCCGGAGTGGAATTTTGAGATCAAGTCTAGAAATCGAGATCGACTCTGAGCAAAAATCTGTACTCGAAATGTAGAAATGTGTACTGGAAATAAATGGTACTCGAAATTCATGTGGTTGGACTATTTATAGAGTCATTTCGAGTACGCATGTTCCGTGTACTCTATTTCGAGTACACATACTTATTTTCTTATTTCGATTTAAAATTCTAACTTTTCTAAAATAAAATAAAATAAAATAAAATTTGAACAAGTGTAAGTTTAGTCGGGTCAAATTCGTGGGATCAAATCTGTTATCAAAATTTTACCATCTTAGATAATTTCTTAATGAAGCACAACCTTTAAATAAATATTCCCAACCAATGATTTCCACTCGTTATTCCATCTCTTAAAAATCAGTTATATGATCAAGTTTTTCTGAAAATATCTTATGAGAAATTTGTGAACAATTAGATTGTAAGACTAAATTAATATGCAACCTATCAGTCTTGTTAAATCCTTTGTTTCAAACTTTGATTGTGTCTCAACGAACTTAAAATTATTTTGACAGAGTTTTAGGTGAGAAAAGAAAAGAACAGATCTATTAGGTTAGAATCAAGAACAAGAAGGGGTTCTATCATCTTGTGCTCATTGGCATCTTTTATTATTCTAATTTGCAGACACATTGGCCTTAACGTCACACATCCAGTTCTTTGCTTACGCAAAGCATAGGATGCTTCAGTAGGTATTTCCCGCTCTTTGTTTGCACAAAACATAGGAAATACCCGAGTTTTTCAAACATAATTTCAAGTTTATGAAAACACAATCTAGTTTTGATTCAAGGATTTAATCTAGAAGTCAAATAGTTGTCGCACATTCCTAGTTATCTAATGATCACAATTTCACACTTATTTATCTATTTATATGTATTTTAATTTTGATCAAGTCTGATTATTTAAGTTTTGAAAAACCTATTTCAACTTCTTAGTATAGAATAGATATTCAAAGTTGTTATTCTTTTAGAAGTCTTATTAAGATAGTGAAATTTTGATTCTTAGAGATTATTTCACTTCCCTATTTGATCGATTCACTTTGCTTGTTCAAATAAACTCTTTTTGTATTTTCTTAAACTTTGAGCAGATAAAAATATTTTTATAATTTTCTTTGAATAACAAGAGGCAGAATCTTCTTTTCTTAGGGCTTGAAAACTTAACCCCCCCCCTAAACTTGTATATCATCTTAGACTGACTCAAAGAACGATAAATCTTTTTGTTGTTTTGTAAATTTTGACTCAAAGAATGAAAAATCTTTTTGTTTTTTTGTAAATTTTGACTCAAAGAATGAAAAATCTTTTTGTTGTTTTGTAAACTTTGACTCAAAGAATGAAAAATCTTTTTGTTGTTTTGTAAATTTTCTCCCCCTAAATTTGTGAACAGATTAGGACACAAATTTTAAAAGTATTTACAAAAATGCTTTTAATTGAAGCTTATCAGTTTGTGAGAGGCAAGCAAGTGATGAAAGCGTGCTGTGTCGGACGGTTTTGTGAAAAGGTCCGCTAGATTGTCATCTGTGTGGACCTTTTCAAGATGAATTAGTTTCCGTTCGAAACAGTCACGGATGAAGTGAATCCGGATGTCAATATGCTTAGTTTTGGAGTGTTGTACCGGATTTTTGACGATTTGTAAGGCGGCTTCATTGTCACAATAAATAGGAGAGTCAAGAAAATTCAAACCGTAGTCGAGGAGTTGTTGCTGCATCCAGATAACCTGAGAGCAGCAACTGGAAGCAGCAACGTATTCGGCTTCCGCAGTAGATGTGGATACGGTCGTTTGTTTCTTGCATTGCCACGAGACAAGGCTATCTCCCAGGTACTGACACCCACCGGTGGTTGACTTCCTGTCCAGGTTACATCCACCAAAGTCACTGTCTGAGTATGCAAATAGACGAAACTCAGAGTTCTTTGGGTACCAAAGGCCAAGACGAGGCTTCCCGACAAGATACCGAAAGATTCTCTTGACAGCTATAAGATGAGATGCCTTCGGATTCGCCTGATATCTGGCACACTGACAGACTGAAAACATGATGTCTGGACGACTTGTAGTCAGATACATCAGGGAACCAATCATCGAGCGATAGAGGTGTTGATCAACGTCTTCACCATCCATATCAGAAGTTAATACAGGACGAGCAGCCATGGGAGTGGATGCTGGTTTTGATTCCATCATTTTGAACTTGGTCAAAATATCCATGACATATTTTCCTTGGTGAATCAGCACACCCTTTGGATCTTGCTTCACTTGCAAACCAAGAAATAAAGTCATTTCTCCCATTGCGCTCATTTCAAACTTCTTCTTCATCACCCCTTCAAATTCCTTGCACAATACTGAGCTAGTGGAGCCAAAGATAATGTCATCCACATAGATTTGGACGAGAATTAAATCATCCATATCCTTGCGAACAAATAAAGTCTGATCGATAGCTCCACGGGTATATCCATTTGCAAGCAGGTGATCAGTAAGCGTAGCATACCATGCTCGCGGTGCTTGATGAAGGCCGTAAAGAGCTTTGTCTAACTTGTAGACATGCTCTGGATACTGGAATCTTCAAAACCAGGGGGTTGGCACACATAGATTTCTTCCTTTACCTTTCCGTACAAGAAAGCTGTCTTCACATCCATCTGATATACCGTGAAGTTCATATAGGAGGCGTAGGCCAAGAAAATTCGGATGGCTTCAAGTCGTGCAACCGGCGCAAAGACTTCCTCATAATCTATCCCCTCCTGTTGATAAAAGCCCTGAACCACCAACCTTGCTTTGTTTCTGATAATGACTCCAGAGTCATCTCTTTTATTTCTGAAAACCCATCTGGTTCCTATAGGCAATTTTCCTTTGGGCAGGGGAACTAGATTCCATACTTTAAGTTTCTGAAACTGCATCAGCTCTTCCTGCATTGCCTCAACCCAGCTGGACTCTTTGAGAGCCATTTTAACATTCTTGGGCTCAACCTGCGAGATAAAACAAGAATATAAACATGAATTAATTGGACCTGATTGACTTCTGGTAGTCGTCTCTTCAGGCAAGAGGTTCTGAGCTGTAATGGATCTGCTTCGAGTGAGAACACCTTCCGAGAGAGGTCCAATAATATTTTCAGCTAGATGATTCTTGTTTATACTGAGTGTTGGCACTTCTTCCACAGCTAGATTGTCTAGCAAGTTGCTGAGATTATTCACTTGATCTACACTTGAAGAAGAAATGTTGTCGATATGAGCATTTTCACTTGACTCGGTTCCTTGATCCACACAATGTTCATCAGGAATGCTATCTGAGAACAATGGATTATCAAAGGTCTGGTGGGAGGAAGATGAAATTTGATCAGCTTCTGGAAGTGGTTGAACAGACTGAGAAGTGTCTGGTTCTGATGGGAGAACTTCTTGTACTGGGGTCGGCTGAGCTGGAGGGTCATGATTGTACATGCCAGGAGGATCAACTGTCAAGAGATTAGGATCGCATGGAACATAGTCAACTCTATAGTCCACATCATCACCTTTGTAGAAATCATCGGTCTGCTTGGATGTTTCAGGATTCTCGGATGTATTGTTAAAAGGCCTGAAAGTAGAATCATACTCAAATAACCAGTCTGGACCAGCACCTGCATCTGTAGAGTTCATTTCTTGCCAATCTATGTAGTATGATTCCACGATCATCTGAGTCTTCTTGTTGTAAACTCTGTAAGCTGCTTCTCGAATGAATAACCCATAAAGTAACACTCATCTGCCTTATCATCAAACTTGTGATTGGGCTCTGTATGAAGAAGAGTGCATGGACATCCAAATGACTTGAAGTGGCCAACTTTCGGTTTCTGATTGAAGAGAATTTCATAAGGAGTCTTCTGATGTCGCTTGTTCAAAATTGCTCGATTCTGAACATAACAAGCAGTGTTAACAGCTTCGGCCCAGAAGAAGATTGGCAGCTTAGATTCTGACAGCATTGTTCGTGCAGCTTCTATAAGCGTTCTGTTACTCCTTTCAGCAACTCCATTTTGCTGAGGTGTTCTGGCTGCACTGTACTGCCTAGCTATCCCTTTCTCATCACAGAAATCTATAATAGTCTGATTTCTAAATTCAGTTCCATTATCAGTTCTAATCACCTTTACCTATAGATTCTTCTGATTTTCAATCAAGGTAATGAACTTCTTCAGAATCTCTGGTGTTTCATCCTTCTTGGCCAGAAAGAACACCGAAGTGAATATGGAATAATCATCTGTCAAAAAGACAATATGACTTTTTCCCGATACTCATTACGTTGACCGGTCCGAAGAGATCCATATGAAGAAGTTGAAGAACTGAAGAGATAGAATTGAACAATCTAGGCATGTGGGGTCTCTTGTGTTGTTTCCCTTTGGCACAAGCTATACATTTCTAAATAGTGGAGAAATCTTTAGAGGGTAAACCGATGACGTGATCTCCCTTGGCGAGTCTGTTCAGATTCTTAAGATTTACGTGACCCAGTCGCCGATGCCATAACAGACAATCATGCTCCGATGCCTTTGAGAACAAACAAGTGTTTTCTGTAAATGAATCTGAATTCATATTGATAATATAGGCATTGTTTATCCTTGGAGTTCTTATCAGAATCCACTTCTCAGGCGCTACAAAGCCAGGCTTCAGAATAAGACACTCCTTGTTTGTGAAGTGTGTGGAAAAACTCTTGTCACAGATTTGAGAAACACTCAAAAGACTATGATTGAGCTCTTCAACATAGTACACGTCTTCAAAACTGAGAGTTCCATTTGTGACCGTGCCCTTCATGCTTATCCTTCCTCCCTTGTCTCCCGCAAATGATACATAGCCTCCACTGAATGGTGTAACTTCATGCAACTGAGAAAAATCCCCAGTCATATGCCGGGAGCAACCACTATCTACTTACCAAACATTTTTGAGCTTACTTGGCCGTCCCTGCATTTTATACATAATCAATGAGAAACAGGTACCCAAACCATAACAGGTTTAGGCACAGCAGAAACACTAGATTCTTTCTTTTGAACTTCCTTTGATATAGCTGTTTTGACCTTATCAATCTTTGATCTAGCACCACTACCATATTTAACTGGTGTTAATGGGATATTAAAAACTGGATCACGTCTCCAATATGTCTTGTTTTTAATTTTTGAAACGTTCGATTTTAGTTTATGAAAACCATATTGATGATTTTTGGGTGATCTTTTATTTTTGGCAGTGGATTGCTTTTGTGGTCCTTTCTGAGAGTTCACTCTAGGCATTGAGGATTTATCAGTCCTCTTTGATTTGACAGAGAATTTTGCCTTGGGTGTGACCTTCTGATTCTTTCCATAGAAGAATTCAGTAGGTCGGTGCAGACAATTTCTAGCAATGTGGCCTGGCTTACCACAGGCAAAGCAACATACTTTCTCATGAAATTCCTTAGGGTCAAAAGATTTTACATCACAGTTTCAAGGTTTAAACGATTTAGAAGATTGTTTCAAAATTCCTTTTGGAACAAAAGGTTCACAGTTAGGATCCAATTTCGATCCTATTTCTTTCGTGACAGTGGAATGACCCTTGAACTCATGATGTAAACGAGAAGACGTTGTTTCCAAAATAACATCCTTTTTAACAAAGGTTGACTTAAAACTTTTAGACATCTCATTTGTTTTAATTTTAAATTGATCAACTTTTCCAACAAAATTAGAGTTTGATCTAAAAGATGATGTTCCAAAAGATGTTGAACATTCTGTGCTCTTCTCAGCACTTCTTTCTTCAGTCTTCCCTTTCACACCTGCTTTGCTTAAACTATCTACACATATCTCAGAATTATTAAAAATATTGGGACTGGTCTTAATGGGATCTGCTGTCAGAGGGACAGGTTTGTCAGAACCAATACTAAACTCGAACCTTCGATCAGACTGGGACAACATATCATCAACAGATGTGTTGATTTTGGGCATAACTGAGTAATTGTGATTAAAAGGTGGTGCACATTCACTATACCCAATACCCTTGCCCCTCTTTTCCCGATACTGCATGGTTGTCATGTTTTCCACAACCTTGCTTGAGTAATCAAACTTTTCACATTTTACCGAGGTTTTAGAAAGTTGAGTTTTAACTTTGTCCAACTCTAATGTGAGCTCATCGATTTTGCGTCGAGCATCTCGATAGTTGGACTCTTTGTCACTTAGAAGTTCTTTTAACCTTGCCACATCCCGACCCTCTGCTTCAAGTTTCCTTTTAAAAATTCCTTCATTTTTAAGAAATTCTGAGTTAAAGTATTTAAGTTTGGTTACTTCTTTGATTAGTGATTCATTATGTGATCTATACTTAAATACTTTATCTATGCATGAGGTAGAGCAAAGATTTTCAGTTACCTCCTTCTACTTGTCGTCTACCTCAGCCATGAATGCGTGACTCAGAGTCAGCTCCAGTTCCTGCACTTGATCACTCCAATCATAGGAGTCAGTCTCTTGAGTCACCAGTGCTTTAGATGTGCTAGCACTTCCTCCCGCAGCTGCAGTCACAGTTTTCTCTTCAGGCTTTTTTTCTCCTTCTTTGGCTACCTTTGGCTGCTTACATTCTTTGGCAAAGTGACCTGGTTAGTCACAGTTGTAACATCGCAGCTTTGACTTATCAAAACCAAGCTTCTTTCCCGGATTGTTTCCAAAGTTGTTTCTTCCATTATCGTTTGATGAACTTCTTTGCTCTAAACACTGCCATAGCCATCTACCATGAGATATCCATTTCCTCAACATCAGCTGAATTTATCTGCTTTAGATTGTCTTGAGTAAGATTGGAAGGTGCCAATTCTCCTGCTATGAAAGCATTGTAGCTGTTCATGAAACCCTTAAACAGCAGCAGATTTTCTTCACTTTCTGGATTGACTTTAGGCACTGATCCGGTTTGTCCAGATGATAGAAAGGCAGTTTCAAAAGGAAGTGATTGAGATGGAGAGTTCTGATAGTGATGCATCCCTGGAGCCTGAAGACTGATAGCAGACAGTAGTGCAGAGTTTTCTGATATGGGTGCAATGCCCATTGAGCTGGCATGGTTCAGTGCTCTCTGTTTATCATCCATGTCATAGGAGTTGATAATTGAGATCAACTCACTCAAAGAGGTCTTGTACATATCCTTTGTGTCAGGATCGGATCAGATCTTAATCTGAGATCTGATGATAACAATAAGCTATGATTTGATTGATAACAAGGCGGAAACATGCAATCACTCTAAGTTTTGTAACAATCTAAAATAACAAAACCAACAGTAATTAATATTCAAGACATGTTTAATAAGAACAATTAAGAACAGATGATGATGAATATTAAAGGCAGTTATAATGATTGTAGATCTGAAATTGCTCAGAGAATTACAGTGTGTAAAAGTGCGTGTGTTTTCTCCAAAAAGCGTACAGACTGATTCTATAAAGGTCCTATTTATAGAGACCTATTTCAGACCTACATAACTGACCTAACGGATAACTGCTATCAAAATAACAATACAAACGTCACATCAGTTATACATGTCATAACTGATGTCAGCAAAAACAAATAAACAGAATCTAAGTGTAGATTCTTCATCAGCAACAACAATCATGAACATCAGCATTAGTAAGTTTGCATGTCAGCATTGCAAACTTACTTTCTTGTACTTGGCAGATTTTCTTGATCAGCATCACATCCGTTGGTCGTCAGCATTGAGGATTGGATGTCAGCATTGAGAGTTCAATGTCAGCATTGATGAATACTTTGGTTATTGTAATCATCAGCACTACAGTATATATAATCAGCATCACACTTGGTCATCAGCATCACAAGATTTGTTTATCAGCACTGCAATATCCTTGAGATAACATCATCAGCAGTGTACTTTGAATGTCAGCACTACAACTTTAAGCTGTCAGCATTGAAGAATCCTTGAGAAAATGTCAGCATCTCAATCTTCAATGAGTTGGTTTTCAACATTATTACTTTGGTTGTCAGCACTACAACATCCTTGACAAATCCTGCAATTACTAAACACTTAAACATAAGAATCAATTAAAAAATGATGATCTTATAAATAGAAAGGTTTAAGGTTCAAAGATGTGGACCATATGTGTGTCTGTATTGTGCCTGTCAACACATCAACATATTATATGGATTTGAACTTTATTCAAATTATCAGCAAATCAAAATAAATCTGTATAAAATAGAAAAACAGAAGTAAAGAGAGTTAGAATGTTGCCATCATTAAATGGACTTAATGAACTTGAAACTTGCAGAAGGATTGGTTAATTGTGGGCAGGGCACCATCTCATAATGGAAACCTAACAATCTCCCCCTGAGATGATGCTTCCTACAATTATCCCACCATAATCCATAAATACCTCTTTCATATGAGTAAACCACATCCAAAGCCTTGTCATCATCAGCATCCATCATCTTCACACATCCTCTTCTTCTTTGACTTGACTCATGCTGAAAGATAACATCAAATGATGTATAATGCCAGCAAATTGAATCATTGGAGCTTTCAAATCTTCTCTCATGTAATAAATCGGCATTTGATTTAGTGCAGATAAAGATTTGAAATCCAATTCAGACATGTCATCTTTGTCAGTGAAGATGTATGATTTATCAAGACATTCCACCACAAGATTTCCATCATTGTTAATAGAAACTCTTTGTGGTTTCTTCAAAGTTTTCACCTTTTGCTCATTTCTTCTCAGTTCATAGCCAATGAACAAATCTTCTGAATCTTTTCTTAATCTTCTGATCAGGCTCAAGAATTGAAGGAGATTGCGTCTTCCAAAAGTGGAAATTGGTTTGTCAATTTTTAGATTATCCAAAAAAATGAGATAAGAGTTTTCAAGAAGTCTCACTTCAGAATAGGCATATAGCCTTATATCAATTGCACTTAAGACTCGATCTCTTCTGAAAATTACCAGCTCCCATGATTTTTCATCATAAGCCCATCCAGTGATAGGGAACTCCTTCATATTTCCAAAAATTTTCTTTTTCTTGATTTCAGGAGGTTTCAGCTTCAGATTTTGCTCACTGAATTTCTTTTCATACTTCTTGAATTCTCTCAAGACTTTATCTTGATCCAAACTACCATCTTGCAATCTGTATAGCCTTACACATTTTCTTAGAGTATCTTGAAAGGCTGCTGGTCTAGCATGATTGCTTCTGTTTACTAAATCTAGACCAGCCAATTCAATTAACTCTTGATCAGAAAGATTAAATATTTGAAAGAATGGATAAAAGCTTTCCACTGCTCCTGTTTCTCTTTTGATTTCGTAAGCATCCCAGCTCCAGTCATATTTCCATCCCATGATTTTTGACTTTTGCTTTATTAAATCTTGATCTTGAACAGTCAAAGTTTCTTGGAAAGTCATTCCAATATTTTTCATGTATTGGGAGGAATGAGAAGATTGCCTGGGAGCAGAAGATTGTGTGTAGAATGATTTTGCTTGTGATGCTGTTAGATGTTGTGGAATAAACGACTTTGGCTTTTCAAAAGTTTGACTGGATGAGGCTATTCGGCTAATGACAGGCATATTCGATTTATCAAGATTGGCTTTCTTTCCTGCTTTCTCATCAGCCATCAAAAATTCTTTTACTCTTCTGACCAGAGCGTCCCTCTTCATTCTGTTATAGCTTCTAGAAGGAACTCCTCTGTCATGCAAAAAATTTCTTAGAGCTTGATCATTCATAGAATTTGGATCTGGTTGAACCATACTATTAGCAATCTCAGCATCTGCTCTTTCTTGTTCTCTTATCTTTTTCTCTTTTTCTTCTCTCTCTTTCTTATCAATCTCAGTTTCATTTTGAGAATCAAGAAGAGGGTCAATTCTATCAGACTCTGCTGACAATTGTTCAAAAGACATCAAATTTATAGTTTCAAGATCCATGCCACCAAACTCCACAAGCTTTAGTACCAGCTTCATATGATTGTCAGCCATAGCATTTGCCGTAAATTGCAATACAAAGCTTTCATTAAAAGAGACATTTGGTTCCTCAAACTGTGGAATGATTTTTGCTGATAAAGATTCAGTTTGAGGACCAGTGGAGATTGTTGGTGCATGCATGCTGCTAGATTCTTGGATTTCTGACATTAAAGCTTCATTCGCAGCCAATTCTGCATCAGTTAAATCACCCAGAATCCCAGCCAATGCTTTTACTTCTTTCTTATCAAACTTTGAAGATGACCTGGGCTTTAATTCTTCAGGAGCCTTTTCTTTTCCCTTTGCCTTTTCCCGGGCAGCATCTTGTTTTCTTCTTAGAATCTCAAGGTGATTTTTGATTAAGGTTCTTTCAATCTCAGTTCCAGGTATCCCCCTTGAAAATTCTTCAAAAGATGGAATGCTGAAATTTAGCAAATTATCATTTGCTTTATTCATAAGTTCAAAAAATCCATATCTATTGAGAATTGCAGCCTTAAAATATGAATCTAACTCCTTGACTGATGTAACTTCTTTTTGAATTTTGGGAGATGGAGATTTTGACTTCTCCTGGGATTGTGGTGGTGAGGAAGATTTGAGCCTTTTTATTGATTCATCATCATCTTTGTCATGGTCAAACTTCCTCTTCTCCCCCTTGGAGGAAGCATCATCTCCTACTAAACTGTAGTCACTCTCACCACTACTGACATTTTGTTTTGATTTATGAAGATCTTCAACCTCATCCTCAAGTTCTTCAATTTTCTCCCTTAACATTTAATTTTCTTTTTCAAGCTCTTCAATGGTCGATTCAAGAGATTCAAAAGAAGTCTCTGCTCTCTTTGATTTGGAAATTATGGCATTAAGCCTTGTGATTTCTCTTGCAGCCTCTTGTAAAGAATTAACTCGATTCTGATCATTTTGTTTTAAATCATCTATCAATGTCTGCATGGTTTTGGTTTTTGCTCTTACTGATTTTATTTGATGATTCATCTTTTCAATTTCGCTTTCAAAAGCCAGCTTGCTCGCTTGTAATTGTTCCTCTAATTCAGTAATCTTCTGCTCTTTTGAAATAATTGTCTCTTTGAGTTCAGCTATGATAGTCTATTGATCATTTTCAGCAAGGCTACGGGCTGCTGCAAGTTGAGTTTTCAAACTCTGAATTTCAGATTTAAGAAGATCCACCTGCTCCTTCATTTTATCTTGAGCCATTTGAGCATAATTTACTTCGTTTTGAGCACTGAATAGCTCTTGGCTCAAATCAGTGGATTTCTGAATGTATTTTTCTCTTTGAGCAATAGAGTATTTCAAATCACTTTGTAGATCATCTACAAAGGCCTTTAAATTTTCTATCTCTTCCACTTGTGAGTTTAGAGTGTTTGTAAATTGGTTAACATAATCATCACTCTTTTGAACATAAGCTTGAGCTTGAGAAGCTGCTTCACTCAGATCTCTGATGTGTGCATCCTGACTTTGAATATATACATTTTGAATCGCCAGATGATTGTCTTTCTGTTCAAGTTCAATCAAGAGTTTAGTGATTTCAGCATTCTGTTCATCAAGAGCTTCTTGAAACTGGTTGTATTCAGTCATATGTTCATCAAAATCTTTCTCAATTTCAGCAGTTAGCTGAGTAATTTCAGATTCTTTGGCTTCAATTTGAAAGGCCATATGATGAATCAAAATTGGAACCATTTTAACTGCAGCTGATGGTTGAGGTTGATCTTGAGGATGTGGTTTAGAAGATTCAGGTTCACCAATATCTTGAATAACAGAGTGAATCTGTTCAATAGCAAGCACTGTTGCTGATTCATTTTGTTGCAGTTGTTGTTGTTGTTCTTGCTGTATTGTAATATCAACTTCCAAAGGAGAATTTGGAATTGATAAAATTTCTGTTGCTGTTTGGATAGGAGATGAAATAGGAGTAAGATCAAGATTTTGAATAAAATCTTGATCATCAGGCCTTGCCTGTGAATCAACTGAAGTTGCTGGAGAGTAGTGTGCAGAAGTTAAACTCTGTTCTTGAAATCTTTCATTATTATCACCATCATCATCATCGTCTTCATCTTTACTGCTCTCACTACTAGACACATCAGCATCAGAATCAACGTGATCTGATGATGAAGTGCTAGTATCATCATTCTCATCATCAGCTATAATCATCCCCTGTTCAATCAATGCATCTTGTAAGTCAAAGAATAGTTGAGGGAAATCTGCATCTCCTCCCTCAAATTTACCCCTGTTCATTGATGGACATGTAAGATGATCATGATGCTTCAACCCATGAATCTTTTCACCAAATGGTTGCATATCTGGGTGCTGATGATTGATTACTAGCTGAATGAATCTTGGATACATCAAGAATTTTTTACTTCCTGCACTTACATTTGTTGTCATACCATTAAAGATGGTTCTTGTACAGTTGAATGGTGTTGACAGCAGCAAACTCATTATCATAGATGTTGTTCCAAGTGGAAGCTCAAACCATCCTGATCTCCTATTTGAGATACAATGTTGTAAGATGTGAGCTAACAGTTTCCACTTTGGTCCCAATTGACCTTTAAGAATCTGTCTTCTGGGCATTCCACCCGTATAACCAAGAAAATTTTGAAAGAAATTCAAAATATCATCATCTGGAAGTTCAGTTGTATCACATTCATCATTTCCTAAGTTCAAAACATTCCTTAATGTCTGTTCAGAAATAACAACTTGTTGCCCCCCAACTGTTCCAACAATTGTTTGGATATCATTTTGTATTTCTTCAACTGCTGTGACCCAGAACTCGTTTATCATTTGTCTGTACAGAGTTGGTCTTGCGGTTAGGGCAAACACCAAGTTTGATCGGTTTATGAAGCGAAGAGTTTCCCTAAACCCATGAGCTTTGGGATGCTCTGCGTTCAAGAAAGCGCACACGTTGTGTTGGTCTGCGATTTCTAAAAGAGCCATATCTTTACGATGAGGGTCGAGAACTTGAAGATGAAGAGTATTGATGATTTGATTGCAGTATAATGACGATTTTTGCTGAGGTTTGAAGGTTCAAGTGAAGGGTTTTCGCTCAAGTGCAATGGAGTGCTGATAAGGGTTAGGGTTCACTTTTCAAGTTCCTTTTATAGGTTAACTTTGCTGAGTACGAGGTTGAAATCTGGTGAAAAAGTGAAAAATTTTAACTTTTCACATGATTTCATTAAATTCTCACGTGCTCCCCCTCTTCAGATGATTTTATTCAAAAATTGCTAAGTGATTGAAACTTTTGTCATCAGCATTGGTGTGTTAAGAAAGTAAAGTTTTTAACTCATGATCATCAGCATTGATCATTTGTTCAGGAGTTATACTTGGCCAAATTTTGAGATTTGTTGATTTTGAATGTCAGCATTGATTAATTTGTTATGCAACATGCTACTTGATCAAGTTGTGCATCAGCATTTGAAAATTTCTCATCAGTACTGAGATTTCACTCATCAGCACTGAGAATTACTTGTCAGTAATGAGAGTTTACTCATCAGCACTGAAAGATTATTCATCAGCACTGAGATATTATTCATCAGCACTGAGAAATACTTGGATCAATTTGTTAGGCAGTCATGTTACTTAATCAAAGCAAAGAGATCGGCACTTGAAACAGAGATTGCTGTCAGCACTGAAACTTATTCTTCAGCATTAGAGAACTGTCAGCACTGAAACTTTATCAGCATTGGAGAAGTGACTGTCAGCATTGAAACTTCATCAGCATTAGAAAATTGACTGTCAGCACTGAAACTTACTTCATCAGCATTAGAAAATTGACTGTCAGCACTGAAACTTACTTCATCAGCATTAGAGAATTAAATATCAGCACTGAAAGTTACTTGGAAATTTAAACGAATCTTACCTGTCAGCAGTGTGATGTGATAGAAATCAAATGAAATGATAACCTAATGATATTACCTATCAGTACTGAAACTTGATGAATGAAGATTTGTTATCAGCATTCTTAAAAATGCATGTCAGCACTGCAGGATACTTGAGAACAAACAGATTTTCATTATCACCTGCTTCAACTGTTTGAAAATCAACTTATGAAACTCCTTTTTATTGAGATTAGCAAATTTCTAAATCCAATTTATTTTTGTTGGTTTTCCTGAAATTTGATTTTCTATTTTGTTTGGTTTGATTCAAACTTTGGTAAGTCACAGTGAAAAATAAAATTTGGCTGAAATTAATATTTACATACTTAAATCTGATATAAATTTGATTCTTAAAATCATATCTGTTTTAGAACTTTCTGTATCAAAAGAAATGTTTTGAAATATTATTGAAAATTCAAACAATGGTATTGTTTATCCACTTAAACCCTGCTGATATAATCATAAACCAGATAATGAGAACTTGTTCAATTTAGGTATCATTTAAATGTAAATAAGCAAGTTATCACACACATAAAAAGGCACTGTTTGAAGTTGAATTGTAGAATATTTTAAGGATTTATGTAAGATCTCCACTTGATTACCATTTTATAAGTAAATGTATTAATGAAAATATGTTTTTCTTTTCTTTTCATCAATGACAAGCACTGTGTTCTATGAACACTTATTTGGTTGATGTGTGCTGTCAAATTAGAAAGATTTTCTATGTTTTTGATCTTTTGAGACATTGCATTATACAGACTGCTGTGTATAACTACACTTATTTGGTTGATGATGCAGTTGATAATGTAGTCTTTTATTTTAATATATATGTACTTTAAATGGTGGGAGATAGTCATAAATTCAACTTTCACTTCTTATATTCTAAATCAAAAAGTTTTAATACCTTATCATGAGATAGATAAAATGTCTTACATACTTTTCATTTTAATCTTGTTTCTCATTTTCCAGAATTGACTCGTTTTCAGCTGAGCCTACCAAAGCTTTAAGGATTTCAATATTCTTCCATGAACCTTTGCTTCTAGATATATCCTTTTCCATCACAGATTCCTATCATTTTTCAAGAAATCAATATCAGATATACAGAAAAATATATACAATACTGAAATTCACATATTTTTGTATTTTTCATTGTTTTTCTAATTTTTTTTTATTTTTTTAAGCTATTTATCACTGTAACTTAGCGAAATTTAATCAATTTTCATATTTCATCATGCCTAGACTTTTTACCAAAAATTCAAACCTTTTTGGGTCTAACGCTTTGGTAAATAAGTCTGCAAGTTGAAATTCAGTATTTATGTACTTTAATTCTATCAATCCTTTTTCAGAGTTATCTCTAAGGAAATGATATCTTATTTCTATGTGCTTTGTTTTTGAGTGTTGTACTGGATTTTTAGTTATGAAAATTGTTGCTTTATTATCTATTTTTATTGGAGTTTTCAAAAAGTTGAATCCAAAGTCAAGCATCTGGTTTTGAATCCAGAGAACTTGAGAGCAACACTGTGAAGCGGCTATATATTCAGCTTCTGCAGTTGATATGGACACATTTGTTTGTTTTTTGCATTGCCATACCAGCTTATTACCAAGGTATTGACAACCTCCTGACGTTGATTTTCTATCCCAATTATCTCCCCCAAAATCACTGTCAGTATAGGTAGTTAAATAAAAATCCTCATCTTATGGATACATTAGTCCAAGAACAGGTTTTCCTTTGAGATATCTAAAAATCCTTTTGACAACAATTTCGTGGGATTCTTTGGGATCAGCTTGATATCTGGCACATAAACATACACTAAACATGATATCAGGCCTGCTTGCAGTGAGATATATGAGAGAACCAATCATTGATCTGTAATGGGTTTGATTGACTGGCTTTCCTGTTGGATCTGGATGTAGCTTGTCTCTTGGGTCTGCAGGTGTTGAAGCTGGCTTTGAATCAGTGAGATCAAACTTTTTGAGGATATCTTTGACATACTTTGTTTGGCTGATAAAGATTCCATCAGGCATTTGCTTAACTTGAAGGCCAAGAAAGAAAGTGAGTTCACCCATGGCACTCATTTGAAATTTCTTCTTCATCAAGGCTTCAAATTCCTCACATAGTGTCTTGTTTGTGGACCCAAATATTATGTCATCCACATACACTTGAACTACTAAGAGTTCACCATTTACATGCTTCAAGAAGAGTGTTTGGTCTATCTTTCCTCTTTTAAAATGATTTTCAATGAGATAAGAAGACAAGGTTTCATACCATGCTCTGGGAGCTTGATGCAACCCATACAAAGCTTTGTCCAATTTGAACACTCTGTATGGATGATCTGGATGTTCAAAACCTGGTGGCTGTGCCACATAGACCTCTTCATGAAGTTTGCCATACAGGAAGGCAGATTTTACATCCAGTTGATAAACAGTGAACTTGAAGGCAGCTGCATAAGCTAGAAAGATTCTAATAGCTTCAATTCTTGCAACTGGTGCAAATACTTCATCATAATCAATACCTTCTTCCTGAGTGTAGCCTTGTGCTACAAGCCTTGCTTTGTTTTTGATCACAATCCCTCTATCATCTTTCTTGTTCCTGAATACCCATTTTGTGCCAATGGGTACTTGATTTTCAGGTAGATCAACAAGGGTCCAAACTTCTTGTTTTCTAAATTGCTGCAATTCTTCCTGCATTGCTTCTACCCAACTGTTATCTTTTAAGGCTTCTTTAATGTTTTTGGGTTCATCTTGAGAAAGAAAGCAAGAAAACAGGCAAACATTTGCATATTCATGCATACTCCTTGTTGTCTTTGATGATAAATTGCCAATGATGTTTGTAGCAGGATGATTTCTTTCAACAGTTCTGTATGTTGAACTTGTTGGAACCAAAGTATTGATGTCTAAATTTGTGTCATTTAGATCAATAGCATTGTTTTCATCAGAGAGATTTGTGTCAGATGAATGGGTTGGGGAATTTGAATGTATTGCTGATGAACTGCTATTCAGAGAAGAATTTTGTGCATCAGCATTATCATATGATGAATGCTGATGAGTTGAATATGTTTCTGCAGAAGAGTCTAATGGCTGAGGATCTGGAGTATCAGCAATGATGGGTGGATTATCAGAAACAAGTGGTTTAATCCATCCTCCCTCATAACTTGTTAACTCTGTATCATCAGCTTTTGTTCCACTTGAGCCTGCATCATCAGATGGGAAAATATCAAAGCTTTTCATAAAAGTGTCCATGTCAAACAGCCAATCAGGACCTATACACTTTGTCTTGAAATTATGTTCAAAGAACACAACATCAGCAGTTTCTTGCAAAGTATATGCAGTTTTGTTAAAGACCCTGTAAGCTTTTGACACACTGGAATATCCAACAAAATATCCCTCATCAGCTTTTGAATCAAATTTTGATAATCTGTCAGTTATGTTCAAAATGGAGACTCGACATCCAAAAGCATTGAGAAATTTTATTTGAGGTTTTCTGGAGAACATGATTTCATATGGAGTTTTGTTTTGATCTTTGACAATAAAGGTTCTGTTTTGCACATAACACGCTGTGTTGACAGCTTCTGCCCAAAATGATAAAGGAAGCTTTGAATCAGCAAGCATTGATCTTGCAGCTTCAATTAGGGACCTGTTTTTCCTTTCAGCAATACCATTTTGCTGAGGAGTTCTAGCTGCACTGAAATGTCTTATTATTCCATTTTCAAGACAAAAATTGTCCATTGTTTCATTTTTAAATTCAGAACCATTGTCACTCCTGAAACCTCTAACTGGTTTTCCCATTTGATTCTCAATTCTTTTCACCATCTGAATTATTAAATCAGCAGTTTCACTCTTCTTGTTCAAGAAGAACACCCAAGAATATCTTGAATAGTCATCCACCATCACAAGGCAATATTGTTTCTTTCCCAAACTCAACACATTTACAGGGCCAAATAAATCCATGTGGAGTTAATTACACTGGCTGTAATTGATTTGTGGGAAGATCTTTTCTGTTTACCTTTCAAACAAGCAGCACAGTGGTCAAGACAGAAAAATTCTTTTTGTGGTAAACCAATGACATGATTTCCAGTTACCAACTTGTTCATATATTTGAAGTTTGCATGAGCAAGTCTTCTGTGCCACAAAGTTGATTCATCATCAGTAGCCTTTGAAAGTAAACATGTTTCTTGTGATGTTGGTGGTGGTGATTCCATATTAAGAGTGTATACATGATTCCTTCTTGGGGTTCTCATCACCACCCATTCATCAGGGATTTGAAAACCAGGCTTGACAATCACACATTCTTGCTTGGTGAAAAAGGCTGAGTAGTCTTTATCACAGATCTGTGAGACACTCAATAGATTATACTGAAGCTGCTGCACATAGCTCACATTATCAAAGCTGAGATTTCTGCACTTTACTACTCCAGTACCAGTGATCTTTCCCTTCTGATCTCCCCCAAACGCAACAGAGATGCCATTGATATTTTGAAAATCATGAAGCAGGTTGGCATTACCTGTCATGTGCCTGGAACATCCACGGTCAACATACCAGATGTTGTCAGTTCTCCTTGGATGCCCCTGCAATCAATGAAACAGATTAAATAGACATTGGAACCCAAGCCTCCCAGGTCTTGGGTTTCCCATTTTCAAAAGTTTGAAATGTAACTTTCTGTATTTTTGATAAATCTGGCAAATTAGATTCATCCTTTTGTTTGTTTTCAGAATCAAGTTTTGGTTTCCAATTCTGAGTGGATTGTGATTCAAAGGAAACTTTCTTTTGATTTATTTTTTCTTTCTCATCCTTGAGAGAGGAAGTAGAGTCATATCCATTTGATTTATCAACAGGTTTCTTCAAAATTGATTTGTGATCAGCATGATGACTGTTTGGATCTGATTCATAAAATGAATTTTCATAAAAAATGTTTGATGCTTTTGTTTTGTAAAAATTATCTTTTCTGATTTTAG
Organism: Mikania micrantha; assembly: GCA_009363875.1. Taxonomy (NCBI): domain Eukaryota; kingdom Viridiplantae; phylum Streptophyta; class Magnoliopsida; order Asterales; family Asteraceae; genus Mikania; species Mikania micrantha. The sequence continues at coordinate 92,741,046 of CM018692.1, forward strand.
GTGGGTTGAAGTTGTATCCATAACTGTCATCATTATAGTATTGTTGAGTACCAAAACTATGTGTGGGATATTGATAACCACCAAACATAGTTTGCCATTGCTGATAGTTTTGAGAAGAAATTCTTGGTTGCTGAGATGTGTGAATTTGTGACTGATAATGATTCCCAAACATTCTATTTTCAGATTGATGTTGTCTGAATCTAGAATCTTTGGAATTTCTGGAATGATAGGCATTGTTTCCAGATTTGCCCTTTGTTTTGGCAACTTTACTATCAAGAAAAGGATAAGCCACATTTTTACTGTTCTGCATACACTCCAAATTAGGCTGATGATAGTAACAATCAATAAGGTCATGATTGTTTGTTCTACATATAGAACAGTACCTTGAAGTGTTTGCAGAAACTGGAGAGTAGTTTTTACCTTGCAGTCTTTCCTTTTTCTCCACAAATTCAGACATTTTGTTAAAATGATTCTTTGATTTGTATGTGCATTGTTTCCTTGTGTGAGTCAAACTTTTGCAAATTGTGCATTTTGTTGATGAATCTGAATTTGATGACTTAGATCCATTTGATTTCTCTGAATTATGAGTTGAATTAGAGACCTTTTGTTTGATTTTTAAATTAGATTGGTTTTCAGTTGTCACCAATTTCTCAGATTCATTTTCAAATGATGATTTTAAAGCATCAGAAGTTTTATTTTCAGCAGAGACAAAATTCTTAAAAGAAAATGAATGTGAATCATCAACAATTTCACTTTTCTGATTTTGAGAATCAGATTTTTGGAATACCACTTTTGGACTAGTCATTGACTCAGGCATGGGTGTATAGTTTTCATTGTATGGAGGTGGAACCTCATGAAAACCCAATCCTGCCTTTGATTTTCCTTGAAGTTGACTGTTGAGCAAATTAGTCAAGTGTTTGGAAGAAGTTTCAAAATTTTCAACTTTCAGAGTTGCAGTGGATAAATCAGATAATGCTTTTGTTAATTTTGACAAGTTTTCATCATGTTCTTTTTGCAAAATTAATTTCTCAGTTTTAAGTTGTTCATTATCTTTTAAAAGAGAATTAATTTTATTTTCATGTGTTATTTTGTCATTTATCCACTGTTTCTCTTCAAACCTGCATTTCCTTAACTCTCTTTGCAAATCAGCTATGTGTTGTTTTGAAACTTCTTGCTTGATTTTACACTCATCAGAACATGGTCTAGTTACCTCATTTCCCAGTGCCATCAAAGCAAGGAGTGGTTCATCTGTGTCTTCTTGAAAATTTTTTGCAACAGCAATCATGGCTTGTGCAGGATCATACTCATCCGCATACTTGCTCCAATCAAAATCCTCTGAGTTGTTTGTGACCACAAGTGCTTTTGGCTTTGGTGGTTCAATGGCTTTCATTTGAACAGCAGGTGCAGATTGACTTGATTGTTGATTTGGTTGATATCTGGAGGTGTCTTTGGGAGCTTTGCAATCACGTGAGAAATGACCATAAAGATTGCAGTTGTAGCATCTTACTTTATCAAGATCAATACCCACTTTTGTTTTATCAGCTTCAAATTTCATGGGACCATACTTCTTCCAGAATTTTTTGTGCCTCAAGACAACCATGGCCATCTGCCATTTGATATCCATTTCTTCAACATCCTTTGGATCTATTTCTTCAAGATCATGTTGAGTAAATTGAGCTTTTGCAAGAGACCTTGCAGCAAAACATTCAAAGCTTGCAATAAATGCTTTGCAAGCTTCTTGCTGCTCAACAGAATTTGTGTTTACAGAAAACTGTTGCTGAGAAAAATGTTGTTGAGAGTCATTTTGTGCTTGATTCGCAGCAGCAGGTGCTTGTGGTGTGGGAGTTGAATATACACCAAATCCAACATTTTCATTAGGAGAGTACTGAGAATTACTCCTCCCTTCTTCAACAACCAAGGCTTGAACACCACCTTGAACACCAGCAGTCTTCACAAATTTGTATTGACCAACTTGAGCAGTAGATGCTTGTGCTTTGACATCCATGTCAATTGCTTCAAGTTTGGCAATCATCTCTTCAATTTTTACCTCATCAAGCTTTCTGGTTTCCTTAATCAATGTAACTTTCTCAGCCCAGCTCTCTGGAAGTGTATTTAATAACTTAAGATTTAAGTCATAATTATCAACTTTGATTCCAAAGGTTTTTAGCTCATTGATCAATTGCACATAACGTTGGATTTGTTGGGTGACTGTTTCACCAGACATGTGTTTGAAGTTGTCAAACATCATTTTGAGGCTATCCCTCTTCATTCTCTTGATTTCTTCATTTCCAGCAAACATCACCTCCAACTGATCCCACAAGCTCTTTGCAGTTTCAAAATCTTTGACACATACCAAAACTTCCATTGGTAAAGCAGATTTAAGTGTACCATAGGCTTTAATATCCACTTTGACCATTCTTTTCTCATCATCTCTCAGGTTGATTCCTCTGAGAGGTAAGCTTTTGTTGTGGTACTTCAATCTGTTTTCTTCACTCAAATCAGCAGGAACATATGGGCCGTCGACAATTGAGCACCACATCTCTGGATCAGTGCTATCGATATGATTTTGAAACCTAAGCTTCCATTGTTGGAAGTCAGCTGCATTCTTCAACACAGGAGGTTTAGCACCAGATGAACCTGATTCAGAATATACAGACACAGTCGGTTGTGCCATTGTTTGATCTGTCATTTTTGTTAAAATTTACTTAGAATTTCTAATGAGTTGAAATTAATTCAGGATCTAATAACCTAGTCCGAATTTGTCCACTCAATTAGTTCAAATGATTGATTAATAATCAGAGACAATTCTAAATAAGTAACAAAAACAACAGGAATACTATTGTTAAAGATTTGCGATCTAATGAGAAGAATTGAAAATCAATGAAACAGTAAATCCTGAAATAAACGCTTGACGCTTGAGACGGAAATTTGTGAATCGGCTCACAAATTTCAACGATCAGATTGATTACGAATCAACAAGTGATAGGTAATCGTATACGCTTGATTGTTTTCACAATATTAAGCTATGAATCTGAAATCTCAAAATACACAGTTTCACCAAGAACACACACAGTAAAACAAATCAATCAATCCATGTAAATTAGTTTAACGAATTGATCCGATTTAAATTTGATCGTTCTAAACTATGCGATTTCAAGCTAGAATCAGCTCTTGATCGTAGAAATCATAACTTCAGCTTTTGATTTTCAGGAAAATCAAAATATCGAGCTCTTGGTTCTGATACCAATTGTCAGGATCGGATCAGATCTTAATCTGAGATCTGATGATAACAATAAGCTATGATTTGATTGATAACAAGGCGGAAACATGCAATCAATCTAAGTTTCGTAACAATCTAAAATAACAAAACCAACAGTAATTAATATTCAAGACATATTTAATAAGAACAATTAAGAACATATGATGATGAATATTAAAGGCAGTTATATTGATTGTAGATCTGAAATTGCTCAGAGAATTACAGTGTGTAAAAGTGCGTGTGTTTTCTCCAAAAAGCGTACAGACTGATTCTATAAAGGTCCTATTTATAGAGACCTATTTCAGACCTACATAACTGACCTAACGGATAACTGCTATCAAAATAACAATACAAACGTCACATCAGTTATACATGTCATAACTGATGTCAGCAAAAACAAATAAACAGAATCTAAGTGTAGATTCTTCATCAGCAACAACAATCTTGAACATCAGCATTAGTAAGTTTGCATGTCAGCATTGCAAACTTACTTTCTTGTACTTGGCAGATTTTCTTGATCAGCATCACATCAGTTGGTCGTCAGCATTGATGAATACTTTGGTTATTGTAATCATCAGCACTACAGTATATATAATCAGCATCACACTTGGTCATCAGCATCACAAGATTTGTTTATCAGCACTGCAATATCCTTGAGATAACATCATCAGCAGTGTACTTTGAATGTCAGCACTACAACTTTAAGCTGTCAGCATTGAAGAATCCTTGAGAAAATGTCAGCATCTCAATCTTCAATGAGTTGGCTTTTAGCATTATTACTTTGGTTGTCAGCACTACAACATCCTTGACAAATCCTGCAATTACTAAACACTTAAACATAAGAATCAATTAACAAATGATGATCTTATAAATAGAAAGGTTTAAGGTTCAAAGATGTGGACATATGTGTTGTCTGTATTGTGCCTGTCAACACATCAACATATTATATGGATTTGAACTTTATTCAAATTATCAGCATATCAAAATAAATCTGTATAAAATAGAAAAAAAGAAGTAAAGAGAGTTAGAATGTTGCCATCATTAAATGGACTTAATGAACTTGAAACTTGCAGAAGGATTGGTTAATTGTGGGCAGGGCACCATCTCATAATGGAAACCTAACACTTTGTTCTTTTGATTGTTGTGCAGTTTGAGTTCCAAGAGTAAGGTAGTGAATTTAGAAGCTTCTTGTTCACTTCTCCCTTAGTCATCACAATTCCAGAACTTGTCATTTCAATCATCAAATGGGTGAATCTATTCAGCTGTGCTTCAAGGGACTCTCCTTTAATGTGGTTAAACATGTTGAACCTCTGTCTCAGCATATCCTTGCGACTCTCTCGCATGTCTTCATTTCCTTCAAACCGTTCAATCAAGGCATTCCATAGTTCCTTTGCGGTCTTGTGTTCCTTAAAATCATGAGCTACTTCAGTTGATAGTGCCATTGTGATTGATGCATAGGCCTTTTCATCCTTTTCCATCATAAGGATGTCATTGTCAGTGTACAATTCAAGATCCTTGGGAATAAGAGGACCATTGATTTCACTCTGGTATGAGGGCACAAAGGGACCCTATTCGATGGATCTCCAAAGCTTTGGATCAGTATACTTGATGAACGACTGAAATCTGAATTTCCAGTCTTGGAAGTTATCTCCTGAAACGAGCCTTGGTGGCTTTGTTCCGGTGCCGATTTCATTGTCCAGATTGAGTAAGTTGGACAAATTTGTCAGATTCTTTGAAGCCATGATGAATCAGGAAATTTTTTAAGTGTAGTACACGAATTCCCTGTAGCTCCCTGTAGATACAGATCAATAGAACTGCTCGAAATCAAACAGATAAGTCTATACTCGAAGTCCTGGGTGTACTCGAAACCAACGAGTACACGAAATTAAATCAGTATTCGAAATTGATGCTGTATTCGAAATCCTTTAGTACTCGAAAATCCCCTGTAGTCGAACTCCTCTTGTACTCGAACTGCAGCTGTTCTTCGAACACTCTATCTATACTCGAAATAGATGAACTCGAAAAATTTTGAACTCGAAAATACTTAAGAAAAATTTTATAAAATTATTTCTTAAGATTTGGAGTCCCAAATTTATACAGCAGCTAGTAGGAGTAGATAAGAATGATAAAGTAGTAGTCTTGCTTCAAAAAGTTGTTACCTTGATGATGAAAAGAGCACTCTAGCTCTGATACCACTTGTAGGTCTGAAAACGGATCAAGAACCAAACTTTATCTTCATAATCATCATCAGTGATCTCTAATGAGTGCGGAATCCAAGTTAGAATCAAGAAAGCAATAAGAAAAATGCAAACTTTTATAAATTCTGAAAATTTCGAGTACAAGTGCCTCAATACGTCTAGAGAGCAAATGCCTCAGGATTCTGACCTAAACCTGTACAAAATACGTCTATTTATACTAGGCCTAGGAATACACGAAATCTTATACAAAAGTTCGAGTACACGAACAAATCGTGTACTCGAAGTGATTGTACACGAAAATAATCAAAAACTGAGTGTTGACTCTTCCGGGTTGACTTTGTCAGTCTTCAACATGTACTGGGCTCTACACTCTGCAAACGCGCCAATACTGGCACTGCCGGAAGGTACAGAAAACTTCACGGTATACTGTGATGCTTTTTGTCAAGGTCTCGGCCCCGTGCTAATGCAGATGACAAGGTAAGTTCTATGCTTCTCAACAGTTAAAAATACACGAGAAGAATTATACCACTCATGATCTAAAACTTGGTGCAGTGATGTTTGCACTTAAGATCTGGAGACACTACCTATACGGAACAAATTGTATTGTATGCTCTGACCACAAAAGTCTTCAACACATTCTAGATCAAAAGAGGTTAAAAATGCGACAAAGGTGATGGGTAGAATTTGTAAATGACTATGACTGTGAAATTCATTATCACCCAGGTAAAGTGAATGTTGTAGCCGATCCCATGAGTCGCAAAGAATGAGTCAAACCTTTACGTGTGAGAGCGTTAGGAATGATTATTCAAACAAGTCTGATTCCTCAAATTAGAAAAGCTCAGCAGCAATCTTTACAAACAACAAACTACCCAGCTAAAGAGCTACAAGGATTGGACAAACAATTAGAAACCAAAACTAAGGAAGTACTGTATTTCAAAAGGCGAATATGGATTCCTCTATTCGGTAATATTAGATCAATCATTTTGGATGAAGCGCACAAATCCAGGGATTTTATTCATCCAGGTGCAGACAAAATGTACAAAGACCTTAGGGAATTTTATTGGTGGCCTAGAATGAAGAAACGTATAGCAGAATACCTGGATAGATGTTTAACATGTCTTAAAGTTAGGGCATAACATCAACAACCTTTTGGATTATTGCAATAACCAAAGATTACAATGTGGAAATAGGATCAGATCTCTATGGATTTCATTACCAAACTACCCAGAACGTCGCATAATCATGACTCTATATAGGTTATAGTTAATCGTCTTACGAAATCTGCGCACTTCTTACCAATCAGAGAAGACTATTCCATGCATCAAATAGCTAAACTCTATGTCAATAGGATTGTATCCCGACAGTGAGTACTAATCTCAATCATTTCAGACAGAGATAGTCGGTTTATGTCACGATTTTGACAAACTCTTCAAAATGCTTTGGCACGCAAATCAGCATGAGCACAACTTATCATCCTCAAACAAATGGACAAACAAAGCATACAAATCAAACCTTTGAGGATATGCTTAGAAGCTGTGTGATTGATTTTGGAGGTAGCTGCGCTATTCATCTTCCACTACAATAACAACTACCATACTACTATTCAATGCGCTTCATCTGAATCATTTTATGGACGCAAACTTCAATCTCCCATGTGTTGGTCGGAGGTAGGTGAAAGCCAAATCATTGGCCCATAATTCATACAAGAGAACCACAGACAAGATAGCTCTTATTCAAGAACGAATCAAAGCAGCACGCGATCGTCAAAAGAGCTATGCTGATAATCGTCGGAGACCCTTGAAATTCCAAATATTTTATAGAGTTATGTTAAAAGTCTCTCCTTGGAAAGGAATATTCAGATTCGGAAAGCGAGGTAAACTTTCACCAAGATTTGTAAGACCATTAAAAAATTCTAGAACGAATTGGAACGGTAGCCTATAAACTTGAATTACCTCCTGAGCTTAGCAATATACACGATTTATTCTAGGTGTCAAATCTGAAAAATTGTTTAACAAATGAATCATTGATTGTACCTCTTGAAGAAATTCAGATTGATGATAAACTCCAGTTCACTGAAGAACCAGTAGAGGTAATGGATCGAGATGTCAAAGTGCTGAAGCGAAGTCGAATTTTAATTTTTAAAGTTAGATGGAATTCTCAGCGTGGACCTGAATATACATGGGAACGTGAGGATTGTATAAAAGAAAAAAAATATATCCTCATTTGTTTTCATAAACAGTTGTCTACTGATAAAGTCTCCAACAAATTTCGGGACGAAATTTCTTTAACAGGAGGAGACTGTGGCAATTACGTTACGTCAAGTTGCTATTCGTAACAAAAATTAAAAGTTCAATTTATTCTTGTTTCAAATCCATGATAATAATATGATCAGAATTTCATCGGTTAGAAAATATTCGAGAAATCATAAACGTGGGTGAAAACCGTGCAAATAACGGAGTTCTTATTCTGCATAATTAAAAACAAGAAAATTGGATAAATATTGGAGTTTTGAAATACTTCGCGGTACGCCAAGATCATTCGGGGTACTCTTAGCGGCAGGTGACCATCCAAAATATCTAAAAACTCCGGATTTCATCACGGTACGCCAAGCTCTTTCAGGCCGTCTTGGCGTCACGCAAAAAAGGGTCGGCGACTATAAGTTGCTAGTACCATCAGATTGCATGCATATATTTATATTTTCTTCTTCCTTCGAAGTCAAACTCTCCAAATATGATCTGAACGACTTTGTAGCTGGAAATCTCTGTTGTAAAGCCAAAGGAACATCAAGATTGAGCTGGGGATTGTTACTTCAACATTGGATCATCGTTTTGCAAACGAAAATCCGTCAGAACGGGTTACAATTCGATTTCTCCTACTAGTTTGATAATGTATGGATTAAATCTAGTATTTGAACGTAATTTAATGGTTATTTTTGTTGATTATTGCCTAGATAATGACTAGGAATAGATAGAAGTAAATAAATCGAAATGTTAACGGTGAAATTCTTTTTGGATCCGTTATGCTGTCCGGTTATTATGAAATCATTTTATAGATCATTATGGTTTTAACCCCATTGATCTTGAAAATGGTTATGGTTGACTTGATCATTCCTTGAAATGCTAGATCAAATATAAGTGTTTCAAGCTAATGAAAAGAGTTTGGATTATCATTAGAATAACAATCTAATGTTCAGGTTAACAGTCAGATTCTTATATTGATTATGGTTGTCAAACCTATTTTAATATGACATTCCTATATTTCATGATACCTAAATAATTGATAACAAGGACTGACTATTCCTAGATGAGAAATCAGTCGAGAAACTGTTCCGATATAATGATATAATCAACAAAATATACATATTTGGTTAATCTGATAATTAACTGTTTAGTCCAATAAGTCATAAACTCCTTAATAGGTACCTAAATCAGTATAGGTTCCCAATTTATCACACTTGTGTGATATTCAGTTAAGGAAACTGATTAAGGATTAAAGATCAGTTTGAAAATTTGAGTTGAAAAGTTCTTGACATTGAACGTTAAGGAAGATATAATAAGCAAATTAAAACACAAATAACTTATAAAACTTTAACTTAATGTAGAACTGAATTATAGGAACAATAACACAAGTATGAGCACTATTTATTGATTTCAACACTTAAGGTGAGTTTCATACAACCCCTTTTCTTTTTAATGTTTTATAAACATCGGGGTATTGTTCTGAAATATTTCTTAAACATATGATATGCTTCACTGTTATCTAGTGTGATTTCATGGGATTTCATGTGTATCTTTCTATCACAATATCAAAAAGTCCTCATATATCAAACCGTATCCAGTGAACCCATGTAGGGCCGAATAGGGAACATTGATAATACTATCAGCTGACAACCCATTCATTAGAAGGATTGTATCTCCCCTGGGGTGAATGCCTGTTACCTGTTTCAAATTACAACTTAATGTATGTGATAGACATTAAGAGTGACGCACAAGGATATTTACGACGGGTAATATCTTTTCAGATCATTCAGTCCGAAAGGAACTTGATATGGGTTCGATGGTTATCTTTGTCAATGTGTATCAATGAATTTATTATTATATCATATTGTATCGGATCGTTTATTATGAACTCACCAGCTTTATGCTGACTTTTCAAACTTAAATTCTTTTACAGGTAAACAGTGACGATATGTGAGAACTGCACGATTAGGCACTTGTAATAAGTAACTCAGAATGTTTAGTATGTTTTAAGTTGTCAACAGTAACTAGTGTTTTGTAATAGTAACATTATCCTTGTAATATATTTTCATTAAGTTAATCATGTGTGTTGAGATACCATTTCAAGTAAAGTTGCACCCCATCTCTGAGACAAAACCACTATGCTTTCGCAACCTTCCAAGAGTGAGCAGTGACATCATCATTAGGTGACGAGAGGTGGGGTGTGACACACTAAGCCAAAAAATCAAACAACTTATCAACAATCAGTAGCTACGACACCGTACCATCGACATCACCTTCATAATCGTTTGATGCACAAACACCATCATCCCCTTTCATCTATGTCAAGTAGATCGGACTACGCATCTTGACCACCGGCCACACATCACCGAACCACCACCACCGTCGATGTCTTCGTACCATTAACCAGAGTAAATTAAACATTTTGTTGGTTCACCGATGGTAGCCGCTCGCTAGAGGGGGTGAGATCTTTCGCCGGAGAAGGGGTCGCCGGAGATGACCGGTGGAGATGGAGACAAAGATGAAGACGTTCTCCCCTTTTTTTATTTTTTATAACGCCCCCTTCTCCGTTCAGACCCGTTCAGACATGGTTTGATGTCTGAACCATTCAGAGGTTCAGTCAGACCTTTTTACCCATTCAGATGTGTTTTTTTTTTTCACGAAACAAACGGTCTGAATCTGAACATTCAGTTTCACATCCATTCATACCCAAACAAACAGCCCCTTAGTCTCTTGACATTTGAAAACCTCTAACTATTTCTTAAAAAAAGTTCTCTTTCTTCTTTTAAGTTGGTCACTACCTTCATATCTCTTAGCAAGAGCATCCTAAAGTGATTTAGATCTCTTACGAAATTTAAAAGGCTAAAATATCTCATTAGATAGTGCCATTTTGAGTAGAGCATATGTTTTCTTCTCCAAATCATATGCTTTCTTTTCATCTTCGGTAGGTCTTGATATTCTTGAAAACTGTAACATTTCTTTAATTTATAACATATTATATTTGTTTATCTTGTGGAAATTGTTCAAACGAAATTCTAACCACTTAGTTATATACAAATTTATAACTCTTAGCTCAAAACGTTTATAACAAAATAAGGAACGCTATTATAATTTGATTATAATGTAATATGATTTTATGATACTCATAAAAAGAATAAATTACAATAAAATAATAGTAATAACAATAAAAATAATAACAAAGTTAGTTATAACTTTTAAAGATCATTTTCATAAGGCAATAAAAATAATCATAAAAACTCTAAGAATTTTTATTAGAAATATTTATAAAATGAATAAATAATTTATTTATAAAAGTTATTTAGAATTTAAGTTTATAAAATTTTAAAACTTCTTTTTATCAAATAAAGGAACCATTGTTAAAAAAAATCTAAAAGGATAAATAATTCATTTATACAACTTTATAAATTTTTATAACATATGAAAATAATATAATTTTTATAACAAGTAAAATAATTGCATTAAAATATTTCTTAAACTTATAAATAATTCATTTTATATGAATTATATAATTATAAACATTTTATAAAAGTTTTGAAAATCTGTTGTTAAAACAAAGGGACTAAAATTGTCAAAAGGTAAACTAGATCATTAGCCACAAAAGTCCAGGGACTATTTTTACCAATAGCCTAAAGAATCCCCCTTCTTACAGTATTCAAGTCAAGACCCAGCCCACCCACCCGATCAAGACCGGAACCCAAATCCGCTATCTTTTACGCGTTTACAGCAAATTGAGTACATGTTTGGCAACCTTTTGAACGCGATAATTGATTCTAATCATATTAACAATCGTGCCCTTCGCAATTGTTACCTGAAATACAAACAATCATGCATGATTCAAATTCAAACCAAACGCATATAAAATCCAAATTAACCTATTGAACAAAGTTCTTTCAGGCATATCAAAACTATATGTGTCAAAAGAACACAATCACAAACATCCAAATCAAGAATCAAGACCTGTGAACACTCGTTTTTTCTACTTTCAAACGTCTTCTTCAAAATTCGAGATTTAGCAAACGAAGGTAAGTGTGTATTACCTCATTTTGATCGTTTTTAGTTAACGAATGAAAGACTTATAAAATTCAGAACAATCGGATGAAAGTTCGATCGAATTTGAAAATAGTTTGATCTAGGGTTCGGTTTAGAACTAGGATTGGGGAAGAATTGGACATATATGTCATGTATTAAATAATCCGGTGAATTCTCGATGTCATAGCATAGCCTAACCGGTTAACGAGTGTAACTTAAGGCTTGGAAGCTGCGGCCACCCGGTTCGAATCCGGTTTCAACCCGGTTTTGGCTATTTTTACCATTTTAAACAACTTTTACCATGTTTTATTTACGTAGATTTCTATTATAAACTAAATGGATACGAAATATATATATATATATATATATCTGTATGTATGTGCGCGCGCGCATGCGTGTGTATTGTAAATGCATTTTTAACACCTAAAAACTTAAAGTTTTATTATGCAAAAGTGCTTGAAAATTTATATTATACTTTCAATATTAAACTTTGAAAACTAAAAGACAAAATATAAATATCCTTTATCAACTACTTTTACGATTTATTTATTTAAACTAACATATACCAAGATTATTTAGATTTTAATTATTTGAGAATAAACTAATTAGGATTTATTTAAAATAATAAGATTTTAATATTTTTGAACTTATGACATATAAAATATACATTACATTTATATGATCCATATATATATATATATATATATATATATATAGGGAAGGTTCCGTTGTTAACTCACTGTAATTGTGGTAACCGAGTGAACTTTGACAAAAAATGCCCGAATCTTTGGTTTTTTTATGGCCTTTATTATACATATTTAGGGGGGTTTCTTTTTTGTGTTTTGGCTAATTCGCAATGCAAATCGAATTTGCCTCGGTGTAAATTCGAGTTGCATTTCGCAACTTTTAGAAAAGTGCAAAAATTTTACACCGATGCAAATTCGATTTGCATTGCGAATTAGCCAAAACACAAAAAAAGAAACCCCCCCTAAATATGTATAATAAAGACCATGAAAAAAACCAAAGATTCGTGCATTTTTTGTCAAAGTTCACTGGGCTATCGTAATTAGGCAAGGTTCTTATTTGAACCAAATATTATATATATATATATATATATGTATATGTATGTATGTATGTATGGGATGGAAGTATACATAACCCACTAAATGTGCAATAACCTGAAATAACCCGTCAAGATCAAGGCAAATCTTTGATTTTGTTTTTAACATCATTGTAAACACATTCGGAACACTTTTTTTTATTTTATGAGTTTGCGTACATTAATCACCGTTTGAGAGTTAACATCGTTGTAAGTTTTTAACTTACAACATTGTAAGTGTTTTTTACCGAAAACTTACAACGATGTTAACTCTCAAACGGTGATGAATTTACGTAAACTCATAGAATAAGAAAGTGTTCTAATGTATTTACAATGATGTTAAAAAAAATCAAAGATTTGGCTTGGTCTTGACGGATTATTGCACATTTAGTGGGTTATTTTTTATCATTTCCCTATATATGTATGTATGTATTTAATTTATGTGATATACTATGGAACTTATTTTGTGTAGTGTTTTGGTTATGTCATTCCTTTAAAAATATTTAAAGCTATGAAACCTGTTATACAACTATTTTTAATTTACTTGAGATCAATGAAATTAAATATCTTTTAATCTTAAAACATTTGAATGATTATTATTAATTATAATTTAAACTAAATTTCTATTCAATTTAAATTGAAAACTCTTACAATAAAACTAAATGAAATTTATTTTGGAGAAAGGTCTTTTTGAATAAAGCTATTTCTAAACATTCAACTATGCCCTTAAACAGAACTTGATGACCTATTCCAGTTACATTAAGAATTACATAGCTACACTAGCTTATATTCGTTTAAACGTACTATTAGGTTTTATTGGATTTCATTTGGGATATTTGAACTACACTTGGCATCTATATTGCGAGCTATTAACTCATCAAAGGTGAGTTCTTCATAGCCCCTCTTTTACTTTGTTCTGAACTTTGGGGTGAAACATGTTGCAACTATTTAACTATAACTTTAACTAAACATCCATGTGAACTTAGCTTAATGTCTTTAGTTGTAGTGAACTTACACTTGCATTGATCACACTAAACAATTTAGTAAAAATGATAAATCTATTGAACTGACCATCCCACCATTGTTTGATTTATCCTACGGGGAAGGCCCATGGTGATTGTTATTAACTCAGCGTTCTTAGCAGTGCTAAATATGGTCACACTACACTAAACTAAGCTAGACTACTTGATTTGCCTCTTAGTTCATCTTACATGCTTTCCTTCATTTAGCTTAATGTTCACATTGACAGCTATAAATATATATATTATTAAGTATCTTTGTGTGTGTGCTCAAACCTTTAAGATCTTATCAACTTTTTAGTTGATTTTTATTTTTAACAAGTTATAGGTGGAAACGCGAACTAGGATTGCTACAAGAGTTTTAGACCTAGTTAGCTTACTTAAAAAATAATCAATGTAATATATTAGGGTTTTGAAAGTTTAATTATGTAATGAATGCTATTGAATGTTTTGAATTTAATGAAATTTTTGAATTAGTTACAACTAAGTACACTATGCTTTTGAACAATCTACACTTGGTGGTGCCCCGATGATTCCGCAATAGGTCAAGGTGTTACAAAAAACATCGTTCAGTTGGGGTTGCTCATATCCTTCAAATAGAGGAATTATCAAACTTGGGTTTACTGTAGACAAGAAGGATTCAAATCTTGAACTCCAAGATGAGTAGTCGCTCAAAAAAACAAGCTTAAGAGGCTTAATCATCGTTCCAGCCTCGTTGTCATCGATAATGTAGATATTGATAAAAGATTTGTAAATAGAAACTTACTTGTCAATACTAGCGTCGTGATTATTAATATCAGTATGATTAGCGTTGAAACTATTAGTGTAGGTCCCAAACAAGACGTAAATCAACTAGAACAGCTACAATCAATCAAAAAATATCTTCAATAGTGTGCGGAATCCAGAGTAGAAGAAGAAATAAGAGTTTTAAATATAAAATTCAAAAACTTTACAACATATGTTTAATACATCTAGTACAGATACCTCAAGATTCGAACCCATACACATACAAAAATACATTTATGTATACTAGTACTAGCTATACAAAAGTTATCGATTATGGAAATGCTTGAACTGGAAGTACTCGGATTTGACAAAGTTCTCAACACAGCAAAACTTCTCAGTCAAGTACTTTTTGATGTTAGAATACTTTTTGTTTGCATGGAATCCTGAAATCCTGAAGATGTCATGAATACGTCATCCTATAAATTTGGACCTGAAAATTAATTTCGGTAAGTAATGTTGATACTAATAAAATTGATAGAATTAATTTTGATATTGATAGTAACTAAGAAGATGCTGATACTAGAATGTGTCACACCCTGACCGACGACATAACAAGTCGAGGCACAATTTTGACTGTTCATTAGCTCATGATGTTATTATAAAATTTCAACATTTAATTCCTTTTTTTAACAACACAACTACAAGAATCATTGAATCATAAAAAAACATTGCATAGATTGAATATATAAAGTATTACAATTGAAATTCTAAACATCATTTAAGGATTTAACTAGGTTCTCTAAATCATATCCTATTTCTTCACCTTAACCTGTTACATGTGTTAAATAAATTTAGTTCAACTATATGAATAGTTGGTGAGTTACCCATATAGTTATATATATATATATATATATATATATGAATATGTTTAAAATTAAAATGCAAACAAAACCCAAATCAATAAGACCTAAAGCAAGTACATCTATAAGTTCAACATGTATTCTTCGGCTCTGTAACCTTCACTAACTTAATGACACTTGTTATTAATGAAAGGCTACTAGTTACAACAATTAAATATCGGATCTTTCAATATTGTATTATGCAATAACCAAAGTTATTGTGAAAAGGATAGTAGTTACATTAATTATTGGCTCTTCCACCTTTGCAATATATATGATAACCTAAGTTATATTACAAGGGAAACTAGTTACTAGATATACATGGCATAACAAGATAATACATATATATAAACAAGTATGCATACCATAATGCATTAGTCAAACAACTTAGACTAATAGTTTGCATCTAATTTGATTTTAACTCCAGAATAACATGGTTTTGTGTAAACATATGTAAAATTCCTAAATACATAAGTAAAAGAGGGAGTATGAGTGAAACTCACTTAGAATTGATTAGCTAATCCAAGTGATAAATGCTAGATGAGTGAATCAGGGATAGTGCTTCACCTAAAGTTCATAGGAATAATAGACTTAGTATTCGTTAAAGTTCAAGTGTTCATGTCTTAGAAGCTAAGACATACTATGGAAGTCCTAAAAGAATATGTTTATGTTTGAATGGTATTAAGATGGAATATTTATTTATTTATTTAAATAAATAAAACTCCTATTTGAATTTGAATATTTCATAGCACATTCCATCCATGAGTTTAATAGTTTGAAATGATGTTTTAATGTTTATGTGTAAAAGTAATAATTATAAAAAGCTATATCAAATTGTTTTGAATATTAAAGAATATATTAAGAATAACTTTATTCTTGTTTTCTAAAGTTCTTTTTATGTTTTAAATACACATTTGTAAAATTTTTATTTTAATTCAAATAAATATTTTACTTAAATGCTTGTTAAGCATTATGAATATTTGTTTAAAATACTCATTTAAAATGAATCTAAGTCTTAATTGTTTTAAAATAGACTTTTAGATTCTTATTTAATTAATGTTTCAAAGTCTTTAACTATTTTTTTTGAATGCATATAAAAATATGCTTATATGTTTTGTTTATAAAATCTTTGGTTTATGATGATTATATACATATATATAGGGGATGGTTCGAATGTTAATCATTCCTTATTGCGTTAACCGAATAACTACATCTTATTACTTTGGGGCCCACGATAAAGTAAATCTAATGGTTTAGGTTTTTTCTTCTTTTTTTATTAATGTAAGTGAGCCCTACATTAATTAAAAAAGGAAAAAAACATACACCTTTAGATTTACTTTAATATAAGCTCCAAAGTAATCAGATGTAATTATTCGGTTAATGCAATAAACATGTGTTAACATTTGATCATCTCCGTGTGTGTGTATATATATATATATTATGAATTTACTTTATTACCATAAAATATTAAATGAGAGATACTTAAGTGAATTATATTGTTTTACTTTGTTCTTTAAAAAACATATTCGAAAAATGATTTTCAAACATTTATTAAATTTGTTTTTATGAATAAAATAAGAAAGTGAATTAAATAATTTTCTGAATTTAGTTAATAATTATTAGAATATTAAAAATTGGTTTTCAGAATTATTGGAATTTTTGTGAAATTTAATAATAAAAAAATGGACTAGAGTGTGTGTAAGGGTCAAAACCCGGTTAAAGGTGCCACTCACGCGTTTCGAGCCCTTGTCTCCTGACCCTGCGTCGCATCTTACCGCTGCACCAGGTGGGATTTGCTGAAGACAACTTGTTCTGCTTATCTTTATACTACTCATGAAATTTCCCCAAAATTACATATATTGAGATTCAAGCTCACTCTGAATCCTTAGATTTATAAGTTATGAGTCTCAAATAGGTTAGGGCTTTTGTTAAACGTATGAAACCAAGTATGATGATAGTTTTAATTACCTGGGATGGTTGCGGTTTGATGGTGTTCGAGTGAAGGGTATTGCTCGACCGGTCTTGAGTTCGATTTCTACATAGAAGCGATTATGAGAGTGATTTAGTTGCTCAAACAGGTTTGTAAGATCTCAAATGAATGGTTTTGTTCATGTGTTTGAGATGTTATACTCGCTTATATCGATTTATGAAATTCAATCGTGTTTCATATGTTTGGAAACTAAATCACACTTTATTAGGGATATACATCAAAGTAATTGTTGATCGAAATACTTTTGCGAATTCGTATCTTAGCCTGGTCGACCAAGAATGAGCTGGGATTGAGTTACCATGAACTATATTGCGAATTGGATTTGGGTCGGATGGTGGACGACCTGGGCGAAGAAGAAGGGAAAAAAGAGTTTGGAATGTGTCAAATTTAACCCTCCTCTTTTGTTTCTTTACAGTTTCAACTTCACCTTTTGTATCACACATATTAGTTTCAAAATTTACATGTATGGTCCCTCTAGTTTATCTAATTTTGTGTTTTTATGCTTATAAGTTTTATAAAAAAATGTATAGACTTTCTTTCAAATATTTATAAGTAAGTGTTTTATAAATCTAATAAGTTAATTAAATTTTTTATTTATCGATTCAAACTTTATTACAATATTTTATTTTATTAAAGTTTGATTTGTTGATCCATATGCACCACACACACACACATATATAGGCGTTTGTATATATACTAAGTTTAATTTTTTATACATAGTTTATTAATTCGTAACAAACTTTATTGTGTGTATATATATATATATTCTACATGACAAATGTTATTAAAAGTTAATTGTAGACAAATTTAAAATTATCAAGTATCTCAGTAGGACTTTTTGTCGGTGGGTGTGTGTATGTATGTATGTATGTATGTATATGTATGTATGTATGTATTTATTTATGTGTGTGTGAGTTTTTTTTAATACAAGGTTCAAAGATTACTAAGAATTTTGTTTTATTATAAATTGAAATCAAAATATTAATAAAAATTAGAATTTGTAAAGAAAAACCCTAGGGGTTACATAATGATCTAAATAGAACTTAGTAGTTTTGATAATAACTACTTTTAGCGATATTGCTAATATCGGTATAAGAAAAAGTCCGAGAAATTCTTCAAACTTATTTTCAAACAGAAAACCCTCAAATATTCAAAATATCGATATTGAAAGTCCACTTAAACACAAAAGTGTTTATGAATCAGTCATGTGATCAACTTATCATGATAACCATTACAACTTCTTAAATTTGTGAATCAAGAGCAAGTTGTTGAACTTTCACAACACACTAGATAAACTCAGATTTGAGCACGTTTGATACCACTTGTGAGGTCCTAGCAACTAGGATCTACTAAGAATCTATGATCCAGACATAATGCACGGAATTCATTATGTTTAGACATGTTACAAGAATTAGAATGCAATAACAGTTGAGAAATGTCACACCCCGACTGACGGAAGAATACGTTTGGGCACGATATCGACTGTTCATTAGCTCATGGTGCTATTTTAATGTTTCAATTTAAAATGCATCATTATTACAAAACGAACACAACATTTATTGAATAATGAACAAACATTACATGAATTGAATATACAACAATTACATTTGAAATGCTAAAACACTGATTACAAGTTATCTAGATCACTAATTCTTATCATATGTCTTCATCATGTTTCCTTATCATGTTACACACGTAAAATAAAAGTTTGTCAACTATTTGCATAGTTGGTGAGATCACATAGTTTGAATAATACATATAAAAAGGATGCAAACTATAGCTTAACCAAAATATGTATCTTAAGCATGACATGAATACAAGTTTGAATAAATGAATAATCATAGCTTGTGTCCAAACAAGTATCCTTACAACCCATTAATTCAAGTATGATCATACTATAAATTAACAGTTGTAATTCGACAACTTTGCTAGGTGTACACCTTTTAAAAGCCAATATGAAGATGGTATCTAACACATATTAGTCTATTAAGTACCAGTTTGGTTGACTGGCAACACACATAGAATCAACACACTGTATAAGGCATAGCATCTAACACATAAAACTAACTAGGCCTAAGGCTTGCATCATAATTTGAGTAATTGCTGGAATTGAATAAGTTTGAATAGAACATGTGTAACATCCATAAAACAAAAAATGTAAAAAAGGTGTGTGAAGAAACTCACTTGACCGAATACTTAGCTAGACAACAATCCTTGAATAATGAATGAGAAGCAAGGCTATCTACTCACCCTAAAGTATGAGTAACAAAGTCTTAGCATTCTAAAAATTAAATTTCAAAGTCTTAAATCTATGCCATTCTAATAGAAGGCCTAGTTCAAATGGATCTATATTTGAATGGATCATTTGGAATATTTATTAAACAAATACTCTTACAATATTGAAAAATAAATAAATTATAATATAAACTATTTTGTTATTTACTTATCAATATTGTTAATTGCATGAATAAGCTAGAATGATAATTTGTGAGTATTTATAAATATTCTAATGATTTTGTATAATAAGTAATATAAAATATAGAATATTCTATTTAGTTATTATTTTGTATTTGAAACCCTAATAATAGTAATTGAATAATATTTCATCTATTACTTTTATCAATTAAAGGCTTATTAAAAATATTATTTTTTTGTATGTAAAATTATGTATGTTTGATTTATATTTTGGAATAATCATAATATTTATTTGAAATTTATTTCAAAACTTTAGTGAAAGAAACACATGATTTATTTGGAATAACCATTTGTTTTAACATAATTTTTTTTTTGTTTTAAAATTTTATTTGAACTTTTGAAGGACTATTAGTTTTAAATAATTTTTTTAATTCACTTTCGATTATTTCAAATCATTATATACATACATATATATATATATATATATATATTAATGCTCTTTATTCAAAATCTTAAAGATTTGAATTATAATAGGTAAATAAAATATATGTTTTCATGAATTTTTGAAATTATTCTTTTGTAATAATTTTCATGTTGATTTTAATAAATCAATATGATAATATTTTTAAACTTTGATTTCAAGTAAATAAGATTGCACTAACATATTTAAAATGTGTCGTATGTACTTTGAAAATATTTTTAATCATATAATGTGGTTTTTATACCACTTAAAATGCTTATTTTCATGTAATAAATTAGTTTTATGATAGAAATTAAATTGAATCTTTTTCATAATTTGATTAACGTTAACAAAATGTATGAGTATAAATTGTAGGATTTTTAATACTATTTATATAAAAATTATAGAGGGAATACACAAAATCCCGATTCTGGGAAGGGCAGCAAGGCTCAAACACGGGCCCTCGCTACAAAACCAACACACCTTACCGTTGTGCTGTGTCGGAAATTCTTAAGTGAAACTGATTTGGTTTTCTTATATCATGAGCTTGAAATCGCCCACACCCCCACATTGGATAAGAACCCTAATTATGATTCAGCTCCAATTCGATCGCGCGGATGATTGTAAGTTCCTCGAATCATGGGGCTTTCAATCCTTACATCTAAACGAGTTGGATGGTATGCTGTATTACCTGGATTGAATGAGATAAGATGGAAGGAAACTTTGTTTCCTTTTGACACATTTAGCCCTTAGATTTCCCTTTTCTTTTTATTTCCTGATTCAACTTTTCTTCTCTCTCAACATGTTTATATTTTAGTCATTTTAGGTCCCTCTAGTTTATATGGTTTATTATTCCTCAAAAATTTATAAAAACCTTGATTTATAAACTTAAATAATTGATCAAATAAAATGTTATTATTTTATTATGACTTTATTTTTATACAATGAAACTTTATAAAAGCTTAAATTATGTTTTGTTAATATTATTCTTAATATTATTATTAATTTATATTTTGATTGTATCTTAAAATATGCCAAAACATACTTATGCATATTAGTTTATAATCTTCACGATTAAGGTTTTACAAACTTACAAATTTTATATTTTTATGAAGTCCATTTTTTTAATAGGGGTAACGAATTAATATACATACATATAATTATATTTATTTACTATTTATTGAGAGGCCCCGATTCCCGGGAGTCCCTTGGTTGACAAAGCATCAAACCCATAGTACTTAAACCATAATCACATTATCCTGGCAGCGGAATGTAGAGTGACAACATAAAATATTACATAGATCTAAACAAACTTTTACACATAACCCACTTCACTATAGTTCTATACACAACCAGTTTATGCCAGGGTAGTATTCAATGTATGCCTCGAGCCTTCCTGTTATTTCTCTTCAATACCATTCAACCTGACATGCATGCTAAAACAAGTCAGCTTTCGCTGGTGAGTTATAAGTTAATCTTTCTATAAACATAAAATCTTTATTATTCATAAAAACGTTAGCATTCACTGTTGACCGAAGTCAACAGTCTCAAAACTTTATAGAACATAATATAATTCACATGTATAACATACATGTCACCATAACATAAATACATTTCATACTGTACATAAAACCTTAGCCTTTGCCGCCGCCCGAAGTCAGCAGGCTTGTGCAGCACAAGACGCTTTAACTATCAACTCGCAGCTGATAACTCATACATGTATAAGATTTCTTTAACACCATCAACGCGCAGATGATAACTCAAGCATGCCTAAGATTTCTTTAACTGAACTGGCGACACACAGTCGACAGGCCTGTTCTTTCACATGGCTTCTGCCTGTTCTTTCACAGGCCTTCTGCCTGCTCTTTCAAAAGACTTCTGCCTGTTCTTTCACACGACTTCTTAAACCATCAACCGAAATTGACGGCTCATACCGGTACAAGACTTCTTCACATACATCATTCATACATAACATGGTTTAAATCATTTAAACCATCATATCATACACGGTCCTTCGCACCGTAGTGCTCAGGTTTTGCCCAACCGCAGCCGGGACTTCAATATCACATTTCCTTCTCGACCTCGGTCGATGTCTTTTAAAAAAAATCATTTCCTTCCCAACCACAATTGAGACTTAAAACATTATTTACTTTAAACATTCCTTGCCTGAAAACATTCCTTATCTGATCAC
Organism: Mikania micrantha; assembly: GCA_009363875.1. Taxonomy (NCBI): domain Eukaryota; kingdom Viridiplantae; phylum Streptophyta; class Magnoliopsida; order Asterales; family Asteraceae; genus Mikania; species Mikania micrantha. Next base: position 92,763,589 of record CM018692.1, read on the forward strand.
AATCAGGTTGAAATCACTTTCATACAATAAATTTATAATAGGCATAAAACGTTCTTTACTGTAACATATTCTTTTATCCGACCGTAGTCAGTTAAAACAATCATTTTCATAAAATAACTTTTATAACATGCATATCAGCCCAAAATGATAAAACAGTTAAAATAGTGCTACAAAGAACTCACCTTACCGACCCAAAATGATAAACACTTAATTCATCTGGAAGATCTAATCGGTAGGCTACCTTACCGACCCGTGCCATTATTCGAAAAAGTCCAATAAATCTCGGACTCAGCTTTCCTCTTTTCCTGAATCTAATAATTCCTCTTCATAGTGAAGCCTTAAACAATACATGATCGCCTTTCTCGACTCTATTGGTCTTTGTCTTCGGACAGCATAGGACTTTTATCAATCCTGTGCAACTTTCCTCCGTACTTTAACAAGTTGAAACTTTTCAATTAATCTTACTATTACCACTAATGGTAAATGATCCTTTAAAGGAACATGTGCCTGCTCGTCTGCCAGACACTTCCTAATCATCATACAACAACTACTACCAAGCGTAATCATGGGCTTATGCTAGCACAAGGCTCCATAACCGTTGATCTGAACCGCTGAAGCATTCTGCAGATCCATACTTACCCCATACGAATATGGAAGCAACATCATACTTACCCCGTAACAGGTACGGTAGCAACCATCATTCATCATAACATGATATACTAGTACTATATCATCATTCAACATAACATCGTACATTATCCTAATAACATAGGATTACTCATAACATGCTTTGTTATTATCATATCCTTCATCATGGCTCCGTGAACAACTTAAGAGGCCCCGTGAGCACGTTTTGCTAGCATATAATCATCATAGCATCATACTTTCCTCCTAGCAGCCTAGGATTTCATCATAACACCTATAAATGTCATCATGCCATATTATCATACAATTCATCATCATAACTTACCAACATGCATTCATCATACTTAACATACTTTCATACATAAATCGTGCTACCACCTAAACGTGTATACATAGTCATGACCTATCATCATTCGTTCATCAGCATCATAAACACAAAACAACATAAACATAACCATAAGCATGCTTTAATCACACACTGAAGATCATATGGTAACAAGTCGTCTTCCCTTTTATGTCATACTTTAGCTGTAACAGGTAGCTTATTATGACACTTAATCCTTGCGCCCTTATCTTCTCCTAACTTGTATGCTACAACATGTCATATTTTGTAGCTACAACATGTGGTATTCTTTAATTTGAGGCTTATGCTAAAATCCTTACACTTAGTCTCTACAGCAGTTATCTCTCTTGGCATTAACCCATTTATAGAGCACTCGTTGGAAATTGGTCCTTAATAAATTTTCTTAACGTAACTTAAATACATATCTTAACACATAAGGTTGTCAATGCATAAGGCCAACCAAATTTTTCATTACATGCAACAGATCAACCCAAGTCTTGGGATTGTTACAAGATTTCATTAGTCACCTTATAATAAGAACTTTCTTGTTTCCCCTCAATAAGAAGGCTTCATCATTCACCTTATCATTTGCCTCATTATGAGAACTTCATCTTTTTCCCTTGTTAAGAGACTTTATCATTGGCCTCCACAAGGGCTACATCATTCGATCCACTTTATGCATGACAATCTTATCATAAAGCTTTCTTTGGTTAACATACGTAGGCACACTATCACATAACAATACCATGAGTTTTCTTATACATAAGACAGTGGCAATTATCCTTTATCATTAAACTTGTACTAATACAAAGTTCATTAAGTAATTTCTTGCAACTAATGCAAGATTGCCTTAACACCTGTAATCGTATTAAACCCACATCTTATAATCTATACTTTAAGCTCTATGCATATTCTATGCATGTTAACATCTATTATCTCGTAAAGACAACATAGTTCCTTAAACGATAACAATGTGGCAACACTTATGTATCCTTTTCTAACTTAAATAACTTCTAGTTAGAGTTATTAAAATCGTTTCTAACATCTTTAGCATACCAGTTCTTCGTCTGGTCTACCTTCATGTCACTACTTGTCAAAAGCATATCATATCATTTCGACCTCTTGTGCCCTGCAACTTTCTTGATGGTTTAACATTTCTCTTCATTTGCATTTGACATAAGACTCACTCTATACATTGCATTCACTTATACCCACTGCTAAGCATGCATTCATTTATCTTTGCTTACCAATCTCTAATCACACCTTTATCACACATATTCGTTTAGTCGACTTTTCTATCTCACTTTCACGTTTAGTAAACACAGGTTCCATTCTCAATTCCCAATGTCAACATGTGTTCCTCAACCTAGTGAGACCTTATCAGTATGTATGATACTAACAAAACATTATTATTCATAACACAGAGAATAATCTCATCAAATCTAGGTCAAATTTTAACTCACATTAATCAAGAATGTACCTGTCACCACACCAGGGTCTTTGTCTACCTGATCTTTCGTCATGGTAAAGGCATGAGCTTTTGCCTTGTGCTTCTCAACCCCCTTGCTACCTTCAAGGTTGGTAGATTCAGTAGTCTTTGTCTTCGGTTTTAAGCAATTCTTGCTGACGTGACCGAATCCACCACAATTATAACATTGGTGCACGCTTGAACAATTATACGAGAAATGTCCAGATTGTCCACAACGGTAGCACAAGGTAGTCCCCAGACGATATTTTCCCCAATGTTTCTTTCCGCACTTAATGCATGTTTCAACTTCTTCTACCTTAAGCATCTTCATAAAGAGTCCCGGTTTATCATCTCTGTTTCTTTTTAATCCTGATGACCACTTTTGCTTCGACTCTTCCTTGGTGCTCTCCTTAGTCCCTTCAGACTTGTCTTTCAAAGTATCCTTCAATGCCTTTGCAATCAAGGCTGGTAACTTTTCCTCCATGATTTTGCAGACCTCATCAGAAATAGCCTTCGCTACCCTAGGCTCTAGAGTAAGCTCGTCTTCATTCTCCGGTTGCTCGTTGTGCTCGTGGTCATCTTCGTTGACGAGTTCTTCATTCTCGATACGTGGTTCTTCATGTTCCTGTGGTTGCTTACGTAGTCTACCCTTTTGTTCCGCCATCTAACTACCTACAGGATGCAACAATTGATGAGTCAGTACAGGATCAGTTTAGCACGAAATAAGCTTTGTAAATCGTTAATGACGTTGATCAGGTGTTATTAACCATTTACCCAACTCATAGGCTCTAAACGTTTCCCATCACGTCACCCCAACGTGCATGACTTTAACTACCTTTCTAACCTAACACCTACGTCTTAACTCATACATAACATTCAGCTCGTGGCATCAAACTACTCTTGACTGGCATTCTTATCATTCTGTCCCGTTTTCAGTTTAAGTCCAGTCATTAGGGATGACTGGATCTCTCAAACTATGGCTCTGATACCAACTTGAGAGGCCCCGATTCCCAGGAGTCCCCTTGGTTGGCAAAGCATCAAACCCATAGTACTTAAACCATAATCACATTATCCTGGCAGCGGAATGTAGAGTGACAACATAAAATATTACATAGATCTAAACAAACTTTTACACATAACCCACTTCACTATAGTTCTATACACAACCAGTTTATGCCAGGGTAGTCTTCAATGTATGCCTCGAGCTTTCCTGTTATTTCTCTTCAATACCATTCAACCTGACATGCATGCTAAAACAAGTCAGTTTTCGCTGGTGAGTTCTAAGTTAATCTTTCTATAAACATAAAATCTTTATTATTCATAAAAACGTTAGCATTCACTGTTGACCGAAGTCAACAGTCTCAAAACTTTATAGAACATAATATAATTCACATGTATAACATACATGTCACCATAACATAAATACATTTCATATTATACATAAAACCTTAGCCTTTGCCGCCGCCCGAAGTCAGCAGGCTTGTGCAGCACAAGACGCTTTAACTATCAACTCGCAGCTGATAACTCATACATGTATAAGATTTCTTTAACACCATCAACGCGCAGATGATAACTCAAGCATGCCTAAGATTTCTTTAACTGAACTGGCGACACACAGTCGACAGGCCTGTTCTTTCACATGGCTTCTGCCTGTTCTTTCACAGGCCTTCTGCCTGCTCTTTCACAAGACTTCTGCCTGTTCTTTCACACGACTTCTTAAACCATCAACCGAAATTGACGGCTCATACCGGTACAAGACTTCTTCACATACATCATTCATACATAACATGGTTTAAATCATTTAAACCATCATATCATACACGGTCCTTCGCACCGTAGTGCTCAGGTTTTGCCCAACCGCAGCCGGGACTTCAATATCACATTTCCTTCTCGACCTCGGTCGATGTCTTTTAAAAAAAATCATTTCCTTCTCAACCACAGTTGAGACTTAAAACATTATTTACTTTAAAACATTCCTTGCCTGAAAACATTCCTTATCTGATCACAATCAGGTTGAAATCACTTTCATACAATAACTTTATAATAGGCATAAAACGTTCTTTACTGTAACATATTCTTTTATCCGACCGTAGTCAGTTAAAACAATCATTTTCATAAAATAACTTTTATAACATGCATAACAGCCCAAAATGATAAAACAGTTAAAATAGGGCTACAAAGAACTCACCTGCACTATGCTTCCATCGTACAATTTTTGGCTCCTCAATTCTTATCTTACGTAACCGCCAATTTCCTAATAATATCAGTACCCTAATGGGATTACTTAGCGTATCTTTATATTTTCAGGTATTGACTCGAGTCTTTAATTGGACAACATAACAGCTTATGCCTTTCGGTTTTCTTAAAAATACTTGGGCAGAATTTCGGCTTATAAAACTTTATTTTAGAGTTTTAAATTGGACAGAACCTCGTCTTATAAATATATATATTTTTATAAAATATTTGGGCAGTATCTCGGCATACTCCGTGTTTTACAAAAATATTGAAAATAGCCTCCACGCATAATATTAGTGAGGTTTTAAACAAACAATATCTCGACCATACTAATTAAATAATTATTTTAAAATAAGAGTATAATAGGTGGTTACCTCAAAGTAGCTCGTACCAATGCTCGCTTAACAATCTTTGAACGAAATTCTAGTAACTACCGTACCCGCTCAAGGGTTTTAGGAGGGTATTTTGACAGAGTTTTGTTACTTAAGAAAAATGAAAATTTGATCATCGACATTCATGTATTTATAGACGAAGATTCCTTCATTATTAAGAAAGAAAAGTATATATATGGTTCAAATTGTTCGACGTATTACTTTCGAATTTTGACACATGTTGAATTGATTATTTTATTATTATTATTATTATTATTATTGTTATTATTATTATATTATTATAATTAATTTAGCTTAAATCTTGTTTTTCTCTTATAACTTTTTGCATTTGATGTTTTAAAACTTTCGAATATACCGTTGAAATCTACTAATTATTCTCTACATTTCTACCAAAGTTTCGTTGAAAACGGAGCAGGGTCACAAATAATATATTTTAATATTCATGAGCTTATATCTTGTTCATACTTTATCGTATAACGGTCCGGCTTATATTAATGTGATCGTAATTACTTCAGGATTGTACATAAAAATTTTGAACCCAAACGGTCACAGAAATGCTGCACGTTATTAATAGGCTTTATAACGTGTCCATACATTATTCAATACTTTTAACGTTTATATCCTTTGGATCGTAATTACTTTACGACCGTTTATATAAATTTTGAACATAAAAGGTTACTGAAATTTTTGCTCGTTTGTTATTAGGTTGCCAAATTTCCGGTTGTTACAAATCTACCCTCCTTACAATAGGTTTCATCCTCGAAACCTGTTACGTTTCAAACAAATGTGGGTAGAGTCGTTTCATCTCGTCTTCAGTCTCCCATGTAGCCTTAGATCCTTTTCGGTGCTTCCATTGAACCTTAACTTGTCTAATCGTCTTGTTACGTAATTGTTTTTCTTTTGTGTCAAGAATTGCCACCGATTCTTCTATGTAGTTTAGCTTTTCATCAACTTCGATATCATTTAACGGCACATATGCTACATCATCTGCTAGACATTTTCTCAAGTGTGAATCCCGAAATGTCGGATGAATTCCACTTAATTCATCTGGAAGATCTAATCGGTAGGCTACCTTACCGACCCGTGCCATTATTCGAAAAGGTCCAATAAATCTCGGACTCAGCTTTCCTCTTTTCCTGAATCTAATAATTCCTCTTCATAGTGAAGCCTTAAACAATACCTGATCGCCTTTCTCGACTCTATTGGTCTTTGTCTTCGGACAGCATAGGACTTTTATCAATCCTGTGCAACTTTCCTCCGTACTTTAACTAGTTGAAACTTTTCAATTAATCTTACTATTACCACTAATGGTAAATGATCCTTTAAAGGAACATGTGCCTGCTCGTCTGCCAGACACTTCCTAATCATCATACAACAACTACTACCAAGCGTAATCATGGGCTTATGCTAGCACAAGGCTCCATAACCGTTGATCTGAACCGCTGAAGCATTCTGCAGATCCATACTTACCCCATACGAATATGGAAGCAACATCATACTTACCCCGTAACAGGTACGGTAGCAACCATCATTCATCATAACATGATATACTAGTACTATATCATCATTCAACATAACATCGTACATTATCCTAATAACATAGGATTACTCATAACATGCTTTGTTATTATCATATTATCATATCCTTCATCATGGCTCCGTGAACAACTTAAGAGGCCCCATACACACGTTTTGCTAGCATATAATCATCATAGCATCATACTTTCCTCCTAGCAGCCTAGGATTTCATCATAACACCTATAAATGTCATCATGCCATATTATCATACAATTCATCATCATAACTTACTAACATGCATTCATCATACTTAACATACTTTCATACATAAATCGTGCTACCATCTAAACGTGTATACATAGTCATGACCTATCATCATTCGTTCATCAGCATCATAAACACAAAACAACATAAACATAACCATAAGCATGCTTTAATCACACATTGAAGATCATATGGTAACAAGTCGTCTTCCCTTTTATGTCATACTTTAGCTGTAACAGGTAGCTTATTATGACACTTAATCCTTGTGCCCTTATCTTCTCCTAACTTGTATGCTACAACATGTCATATTATGTAGCTACAACATGCGGTATTCTTTAATTTGAGGCTTATGCTAAAATCCTTACACTTAGTCTCTACAGCAGTTATCTCTCTTGGCATTAACCCATTTATAGAGCACTCATTGGAAATTGGTCCTCAATAAATTTTCTTAACATAACTTAAATACATATCTTAACACATAAGGTTGTCAATGCATAAGGCCAACCAAATTTTTCATTACATGCAACAGATCAACCCAAGTCTTGGGGTTGTTACAAGATTTCATTAGTCACCTTATAATAAGAACTTTCTTGTTTCCCCTCAATAAGAAGGCTTCATCATTCACCTTATCATTTGCCTCATTATGAGAACTTCATCTTTTTCCCTTGTTAAGAGAACTTTATCATTGGCCTCCACATGGGCTACATCATTCGATCCACTTTATGCATGACAATCTTATCATAAAGCTTTCTTTGGTTAACATACGTAGGCACACTATCACATAACAATACCATGAGTTTTCTTATACATAAGACAGTGGCAATTATCCTTTATCATTAAACTTGTACTAATACAAAGTTCCTTAAGTAATTTCTTGCAACTAATGCAAGATTGACTTAACACCTGTAATCGTATTAAACCCACATCTTATAATCTATACTTTAAGCTCTATGCATATTCTATGCATGTTAACATCTATTATCTCGTAAAGACAACATAGTTCCTTAAACGATAACAATGTGGCAACACTTATGTATCCTCTTCTAACTTAAATAACTTCTAGTTAGAGTTATTAAAATCGTTTCTAACATCTTTAGAACATAATATAATTCACATGTATAACATACACGTCACCATAACATAAATACATTTCATACTGTACATAAAACCTTAGCCTTTGCCGCCGCCCGAAGTCAGCAGGCTTGTGCAGCACAAGACGCTTTAACTATCAACTCGCAGCTGATAACTCATACATGTATAAGATTTCTTTAACACCATCAATGCGCAGAAGATAACTCAAGCATGCCTAATATTTCTTTAACTGAACTGGCGACACACAGTCGACAGGCCTGTTCTTTCACAGGGCTTCTGCCTGTTTTTTCACAGGCCTTCTGCCTGTTCTTTCACTGGACTTCTGCCTGTTCTTTCACAGGACTTCTTAAACCATCAACCGAAATTGACGGCTCATACCGGTACAAGACTTCTTAACATACATCATTCATACATAACATGGTTTAAATCATTTAAACCATCATATCATACACGGTCCTTCGCACCGTAGTGCTCAGGTTTTGCCCAACCGCAGCCGGGACTTCAATATCACATTTCCTTCTCGACCTCGGTCGATGTCTTTTAAAAAAAATCATTTCCTTCTCAACCACAGTTGAGACTTAAAACATTATTTACTTTAAAACATTCCTTGCCTGAAAACATTCCTTATCTGATCACAATCAGGTTGAAATCACTTTCATACAAAAACTTTATAATAGGCATAAAACGTTCTTTACTGTAACATATTCTTTTATCCGACCGTAGTCAGTTAAAACAATCATTTTCATAAAATAACTTTTATAACATGCATATCAGTCCAAAATGATAAAACAGTTAAAATAGGGCTACAAAGAACTCACCTGCTCTATGCTTCCATCATACAATTTTTGGCTCCTCAATTTTTATCTTACGTAACCGCCAATTTCCTAATAATATCAGTACCCTAATGGGATTACTTAGCGTATCTTTATATTTTCAGGTATTGACTTGAGTCTTTAATTGGACAACATAACAGCTGATGCTTTTCGGTTTTCTTAGAAATACTTGGGTAGAATTTCGGCTTATAAAACTTTATTTTAGAGTTTTAAATTGGACAGAACTCGTCTTATAAATATATATTTTTATAAAATATTTAGGCAGTATCTCGGCATACTCCGTGTTTTACAAAAATATTGAAAATAGCCTCCACGCATAATATTAGTGAGGTTTTAAACAAACAATATCTCGACCATACTAATTAAATAATTATTTTAAAATAAGAGTATAATAGGTGGTTACCTCAAAGTAGCTCGTACCAATGCTCGCTTAACAATCTTTGAACGAAATTGTAGTAACTACCGTACCCGCTCAAGGGTTTTAGGAGGATATTTTGACAGAGTTTTGTTACTAAAGAAAAATGAAAATTTGATCATCGACATTCATCTATTTATAGACAAAGATTATTTCGTTATTAAGAAAGAAAAATATATATATATATGGTTCAAATTGTTCGACGTATTACTTTCGAATTTTGACACATATTGAATTAATTATTTTATTATTATTATTATTATTATTATTATTATTATTATAATGAATTTAGCTTAAATCTTGTTTTTCTCTTATAACTTTTTGCATATGATGTTTTAAAACTTTCGAATATACCGTTGAAATCTACTAATTATTCTCTACATTTTACCAAAGTTTCGTTGAAAACGGAGCAGGGTCACAAATAATATATTTTAATATTCACGAGCTTATATCTTGTTCATACTTTATCGTATTACGGTCCGGCTTATATTAATGTGATAGTAATTACTTCAGGATTGTACATAAAAATTTCGAACCCAAACGGTCACATAAATTCTGCACGTTATTAATAGGCTTTATAACGTGTCCATACATTATTCAATACTTTTAACGTTTATATCCTTTGGATCGTAATTACTTTACGACCGTTTATATAAATTTTGAACATAAACGGTTACTGAAATTTTTGCTCGTTTATTATTAGGTTGCCAAATTTCCGGTTGTTACATTTATGTTTTATAAGGCATATATCTTGAACTTTTTTAATCAAAACTCTATAAATATTTATGTTGTCATGGTTATGCACTCAAATATTTCAGCGCATACTCATAAATTTGTTTTATTATAGCTTGAACATGATTACAATATTCTAATTTGAAACGAAAGTATCAGGGATTACAAGAAATACATTCAAATGTTAACTTTTATTAATATCAGAGAGTTTTGAATGTACAAGTGTTTGACAATGGTACTAGTCCAATACTAAGTACAACAAAAAACTCTAACAAACCTCAAAACTAAAATCAAATCTAATTGCATAATTTTCACCAATGGTCTTGATGTTTCAATCTTCATCTAATTAACTGAAGCAATTGCTGCAAGATGTACTAACATAGAGGAGGAAAACATGCTATCAAAACGAGTTCATGTGCAAATGTACATGCATACACATATATATATATACACATATATATATATATATACATATATATATATATACACATATATATATATATATATATATATATATATCATAATGTCTATTTTTAGTTAAATTCTTAATCATGACAAGAAACTAAAGTGAAGGATTTGGATGCAAGATACACTGAAATATTGAATCGGGTTGAATTTGATACATTGAATAAACTTTAGATGTTTTCTTTTTTATTTTAATTTTATGACTTTGTTTCATACCTTTTCATGCATGTTTTGCGAAATAAATTGCTTATAAAGTTCATGAAACCCATTAATTTCACACTATAAAGTGGCGTAGGGATCCACATAAAGTGGCTTGAAAAATAGGTAAGTTATTGTACATTCTTCTTATCGACTGTCTGAACAACACAGTTACAAGTTTTTTAAAGGGTTTCAATTGTTATATTTAGTCATATTACTTCTTTATTTAATTTTATAAATGTATAATTATTACGTGGTGTGATTTTTTTAAAACAATCTAACACTTTGCATGCATGATTCTGAGAAAAAAGAGAAGAAAAGAGATTTCGCGAGTCGTCATGATGAAGTGTCAAAAATCGCGAATAGTTTAATGTGTCCCTAGCTAGCGACGATCTAGCTAGCCACAAAGTATTTTGCCAACTAATAGAAACTCTTAATTAAGAAAATATTTTTTTTCTATAAATAGATATAGGTTTGCATGTGTCTAAGTGTCTTACACTCCCTAGACTTTAATGGTTAGTAGAAATGTATTGAGTATATTTGTTTGTTTATTTTAGAAAAAAAGCTAGAGATAAGAGATGGTTTCGGGAACCAAAAGTGGCGTCATTTCGTAATAGTTTAAGAGGGTTGTCTTCGAGATTTTGAATGCGAATAATAAAATATGTTCTATGCATATAAAGAAAAATTTATAAATCAATGATATTTAACATAAATTTTGGTCTATAAAAAAAAATAAAACAAAATTATTGTAACAAAATTTTGTATTTTACATATTAAAATTATGTTTTGATTAAAAATAATTTTGACATATAAAATATATACAAAAGATGAATTCGAAATTTTGAGCCTCTCAAAAAATCAAAACCGGTGTGGCCACACCTTCAGCACCCCAAGGGCCGGCTTTGACGTCTAAAAGTGTCAATTTAGTGAAGAACTATGTGTCGCTAGTTTAGACATGCACAAAAAACTGGTTAACCAAACCGGTACCGGTTCGTAACGGGTTAGAAACCGGTTTTTAAACTGCTTATTGAAATCGGTTTTAGGTTTTTGAAAAAGCTGGCGGTTTAGAACCGGTTTGAAGTTTGAAAAGACCAAACCGGTTAACCGGTCCAACTTAGGAAAAAATTGGTTATTTGGTGGTTAACCGGTTTCGATTATATATCGGTTTTCGTTTTAGATCTTGAAAAACCGGTTATTAACCGAACCGCTATTGGTAAAACCGGTTGCCAGACTTTGACCAGTTAACCGGTTCGGTTATTTCAAAACCGGTTTTCCACCGGTTAACCGGTTTGTGCACCTCTACGCTAGATGAATAGCATGCTTAGATGAATATTTGTTTTGATAAGTAGTTCCACTATATAAATGGCAGCCCTCCAGCTAGTTCTGGCACTTGAAAGTCACCCACACTTAAAAGCTCACTATCACCATATTGCTTCCTCGCTAAGATGCTATAGATGCATATATAATTGTTAATTTAAGTTGTACGATATCTTTAAGATGCATATATAATTGCTTCCTCGCTAAGATGCTAAGATGCTATAGATGCATATATATAATTTAAAGTTATGTATTTAAAGTTGGGTTATAACATGATAAAAAGTCTTACATTGTACTGTTACATCTTTAAAAGAGATTTGTTGGGTCGTCATAAAAATTAAAAATCGTGTGTCAAAGTAGCAACGGATTATGTTTTCACAACGATAGCATATGTTGGGATGAAACATTTCGCCATTTAATTGCAACAAATAGAAAACTAGTTCAAGTCAATCCACGTGAACTCGAGCTCAGACTAAGACTTTCTAGCCTTGCCAAACTTGGCCAAGGTTTCGTTTGTTCGTTTTTGTGATTCCTGATAATTAATTAGGATATAACCTATTCAAAGTGTACAAGTAGTTTTACGTTGCAATTATTTCGCTGATACGTACAAATAGTCAATTAGATTTTATAAAGAGATTAATAACAAATGTGAATTCGTATCATAAACTAACCAATTTGATTTCCATTTACACGACGAACCAGTGCAATTAATAATTGAAGTCCTAAATGAAACTACATAATAGATGATTATAATTGCTATAACTATCAATTTACAATTATATCATGTTTGTTACTAATAAAAAATTTGACACCAATCTTCAATTTTTTTATAGACGATCAAATTTGGTATTGAAGACTAAATTCAATATAGTGGACGAAATTTAATACTAATCTTCTGTGACTATCAATATCAAAGACGAAATTTATGCTATTACTGATGCACTTAAATTAACAAGGTGTGCAATTTATATTTTACATGTTATTTTTGTCTTTAATTATGAATTACCATTCAGTCACTAAGAAAAGCAATCATATAAAATAGTAAACAAGACAAACAAACTTACCCAGTATATTAACACTTTTTAGTATGGTAAAGACAATGGGCATTTACATATTTCCCCCTCCAAATATCATTTATTACATATATACCCAACTAAAAAAATCAATTACATATTTCCCCTTTTTAAAAGATAGTTCCCCTTTAAAATAAATTAGTCAATTACATATTTACCCCTCCCAAGAGGAAATATGTAATTGATTTTAAGGGTTGGTAATAAAGGGAATAGTTCAAATGTTAACCCTCCCTTATATCGTTAACCCGTGTTAACCCGACATTTTTTGCCCGAATCTTTGTTTTTTTCATGGTTTTTATTATACATAAATAGGGGGGTTTCTTTTTTGTGTTTTTGCTAATTCATTACCGTTTAGAAATTATTTACAAATGTAAGTAGATGTAATTTACTAATATTTACTAAATGTAAGAAAATTACATCAACTTATATTTGTAAATAATTTCTAAACGGTGATGAATTAGCAAAAACACAAAAAAGAAACCCTCCTATTTATATATAAAAAAAACCATGAAAAAAAAACAAAGATTCGGGAAAAAAATGTCGGGTTAACACGGGTTAACGATATAAGGGAGGGTTAACATTTGAACCTCTCCCTGGTAATAAATATGTAAATAAAGCTCTCATTAGGGGGATATATGTAAATAATTCTAAAGACAAAGCTTATTCTTATCACAACTGAGATAGAGAGGCTGCTTCGAATAAGTATCTAATTCAAAGTTATCGTTTAAAGTTAATTATACCAAAGTTTTAATGTTATTTTCACAAAATAAGTAAAATAACGTTAAAATTAGTGCAATTTTATTTTTGTCTTTTGAGGTCTCACATATATATACATTATATTCGTACACCGTAAATGGGGCGTCATACAAAATAGTTAGATGACCTTAATATCATCAACACCACTTCTCTCTCTATCTTTATTTTCTTTTTTCTTTATTAATAAAAGAAAAGTTTTGTAAGTGTATTTGATGCCAAAAACATAAATGATGAATAAGAGGAAAAAAGAAGAAGAGAAAGGAAAAGAATGTGTTTTTAACATGGAATGAAACCTAACATATGAAACTATTGATATAATTAGTGGTGGTCTCAGAATTTTTTTTATAGGACCGGAAATGTTTTACGGTAGTAACGTTGAATTGGATTATATCATGTTATAAAAAGACAAACAACCTAAGTTTCATATACAAAAGCCTAATGAAAATATAATATACTTAAGGGCATTCTCTATAAGGTTTCATTTTTTGAAATCAATCCAAAACAACGTATAGAAAGATTTTCCTAAGTAATATTTTCATAACAAAACAAATACAACTATATATTATTTAAATTCTCATCGTCAATTCAATTATGTAAATCTTTACTTGAAGTATTATGTTAATAAGTTATTATAAATTATTGGATCATTTACGTATTTCCCTTCCTAATATAATTTATTACATATTTACTCAAGTAAAAAAAAATCTATTACATACTCCACTTTTTACCAACGAGACATTATCTCAATGGTACCCCAAGATTCTTCCAAATGGGAGGTCTTGGGTTCAAACCCCTCTCGCAGCGAAAAATGGGTCTGAGGGGGGGTTAGTGGGTTTTCCCAGTTCGGTTTCCTCCTGGGGTGGTTGTAGTGTCTCATGGGAGGTCCAGGTAACTAGACCTTAGTGATATGGCCTGGAAACAGTGGGTTTACACGATTGAGACCTTCGCCGTTCAAAAAAAAAACATATTCCACTTTTTTAAAGATATTTCTCTTTCCAAATAAACTAGTTAATTACATATTTCTTCCTTTCAAAAGAAAATATATAATTGATTTTAAGGTTTGGGTAAATATGTAATAAAGGTTCCTACTAGGAGATATATTTAAATAATCCTAAATTATTAATATATTTGTTTAAAATTGGCTAGTGATGGTTCTGCTTATTAAAATTAATGCTAAACATGGTTTTAAATTCCGTTTAAACTATTAATTGAACGTCTTTCAACTTGGTTTTATTAATTAACACTTATAAATTAAAATAAAAGGGGTATAATTACAAAATTTTATTGGAAAACAATAGAGATTTTAATATATATACTACTAAAAAAATCTAATATATTAGCTGTTGGCCTCTTGCGGTTAATGTGGATACGCCCCTAGTTATAACTAAAGTGAGAAACATGAATCCTAAAATGGGGGCAGTGTAATCCTGCCAAACATTGCATACTTTATAGAAGGTGGCCACTTAAATGGAAATGGTACATGCACCCTATCTAGCTTCCAAAATTTTCTCGAGTATCGATGGCCTAACCACATTTATTGTTATAAAAAATAATATATATTTGTCTTGGAATATATAATTATAATTTTTATTTTTATCATTTACGTAGATCTAGTCTATACATATATAAACCAACCATAAAATGTTTGTAATTTAATGATATACGAGTGTGCGTATATATAATGATTTATGCCCGTGCCATAAAATTATTTATAAAATGCATCAAATAATTCTATGCATATTCAAAGTAAATTTGATTGATCTTAAAAAATAGCGCCAACAATGTCCAATCGTGAATGCTAGATTAGGAGAGGTGATGATTTGATGAATATATTTGTAACAAATGATCTCATTGGATTGATCCCTTCATGAGCATTTGTGACGGACATATATCCAATCATTACATTTTATTCACTTAATGTAAGCGTCACATATGCATCACATAAACAACTATACTCAACACGCATCTTTACATAGACATATGTAGCCATTAACCCCTCCTTATTTTCATTTTATCTTCCTCTCACGCCCTTGACGGGGCTCATGCTTGAACCGTCACGCTGGCATCATGCCGCATGTGTAATGGTCACAGGGGCGTGACTGGAGCATATCACCCTCATCACTCGGATGCTTACACCACAGTACACGGAGTATTACTATTTGAGAGTAATTATTCTCTGTGATAAGTCGGAATTTGTCTGGCATGGACTACAAACGAAGACTATTGTCGTGGAAAGACTATTGTTGTGGGGCTAGGAAACAATTTAGGATGCCAAACAATATATATATATATTTTTTATATTATAATTATTTTCTTCGTTCCAATAACTTTAAAATAATAGTTTATTTAAAGTAATCAATTTATTGTCATATTTTACTCATGTCACTTAGTTTTATTTGTTTTTCTAAAATCTCTCAAGTTTGATTTACTATTTCAGTTATCAAATTTTCAAGTTACTAATAAGACATGATTGCAGGTCACAATATTCTTTTATTTCTAATACTTACATGGTTTTCTTAATTGTGTAAGAGGTGCATCTCTTTCGACTCACTCTAACTCGTCTTATTATTTAAAGTTTGTCATATTATTGAACCTGTAATATACGGGACATCGAAATCACTTGAACCTACAACTACCTTCCCTAATTTATTATTGAAATAATACGTACATACACGCTCATACTTTTCCGGCTTAAACTCGCTTCATAAATCCAAGTTTCAAACCTTAGAATGAAGGAACGATACTGGCATCATTGATCCCGCTTGAACTCATCGAACCCCCTTGAAGCCGTGAGTGTATTCTTTTTAAAAACCTTTTTGTATACAACATTGGACGTACAATTAGTACCATCTTTATAAAAAATTAAAAATTCAGATCATTTTACTTTTGACTCTGAATGAAGTAACATATAGTTGACCGTGTGAAAAAACTTGCTATTTTATTAAGATCATACAATTTTCATTAATTTACACTTCATATCAGAGTTTATCTTTTTCATCTTATCTTAATTTAACAAAACCTTTCATCATTTTTGTCCAAAAGTGATATTGGAGTTTTTTTTCTTTTTATAGTCTGTATGTACAATGATATAAAATTTTTAAAAAAATTGTTAGGATTAATTTTTGGGTGTCATAAAATAAAATTAAATATATGTTAAAGAGTATGTGTTTGTAATAATATAAAATTTAAAATATTTTTATTATTGTTTTGCAACATATATTTTTTATTTAAAAGAGAATATGAAGCACATAATATCTTGAAATTAATTGTATCATAGAATGTAAAATTAGTATATCAAATATTCAAGTTGTTTTAGTTTAACATAAAAATAGGAACTATTAGTTATATTATTTTTAATTATATTGTGTCATGTGTCAATAATAATTTCAAATTAAATGTGAGATTGACATGTGTCAAAGTTGGCCTTAGTGATCTGACGGTGCCGAGTGGAAGGGTCGTCGCTCAACGGATAAAAGTTACTATTAGGGATAACAGGCTGATCTTCCCTAAGAGCTCACATCGACGGAAGGGATTCGTTCGGATCAACATGAGAGTCCAATTACATTGCATACAATTTAGGGAGAGTTGTTGAGGTGTTGACAGATAAGTAAATTTATTTTCTTTTATTATAAATTATAGATTATTCTAGCTTAATGTACAATCCAAAAAATTAATAAAAAAGGATATAAAATATGAATATATATATCTCCCTTGTCTCTGTCGCTCTCTCTACACACACATGAATCTATGTATGTGTATATATATAATTTGAGCCTTTATCAAATTAATTAATGATTAAAACTCCATTCTCCTCACTTGTAATTTATAACTTTAAATTACAACGGAAAGGGTAAAAAGTGAATACATTACATTTGTTGACTTTTAGGTAAATCAAGTTTCGTCATTTTAATTTTAAAATTAAATAACTACTAAATGCTTAATTGTTTTTTGAAAAAATTACACCATTAAATAGAGAATTTTATAATGAGTTAAATGCCAAAATGGTCCCTATGTTTATATCAAAAATGTCATTTTAGTCCCTAAATAAAATTTGTTGCCATTTTAATCCTTGTTTTTTAATTTAGTTGCACATATAGTCCTTCGTCTAAATTTTTGTTGTCATTTTAATCCTTGTGTTTGAAATTTAATTGCCAATATAGTCCCTAAAATGGCAACTAGAAGGACTATATTGGCAACTAAATTAAAACACAAGGACTAAAATGGCAACAAATTTTATTTAGGGACTAAATTGGCATTTTCGATATATACACAGGGACCATTTTGGCATTTAACTCTTTTATAATTTTTAATTTGAGTATAGTATTGTTATTTTTTACTATTTTTTACATGCTTCGTGATTTTTACAATTCATCTGTGATTATTGTCCCTCAGTATTCAGTTGGTCCCTGATTTTATTACGTGATCTCTGATTTTTTACACTTGTCCGTAAAACTTATGTTTTTTTCATGATTATTGGCCCTTGATTACCCAATTGATCCCTGAGTATTTTGATTTTTGGTCCGTAATTATCCAATTGGTCCTTGATTATTAATTTATGATATATGACGGTCCGTGATTTTATAAAACATGATTTACGATTTTTTATATGGATGATAATACCATTATACAGATTATACATGGTGCATTCTAGTTCCTTCCTATGCTTCTCACGGTTTTTCCCTTTGTACGTTAACCGCCCATACACACGCACACAAACTTACGCAAGAAATGATAAAATTCTTACGAAGTCTAAGAATGGGACTCAACCATTAGATCATTAGGTAATGTGGTTGAGATTAATGTGATGACACTTTAGTAAATAATCACAAGTTAAAACTATCAGGAGGGATAGAATGTGATGATCTAGCCAAAAATCTACAGATGTAAGCCACATGCATATTCCTTAATCTTTTTTAATGTTCATAACTTTTTATATTTCAATATTTTTTAAAAAATTACCATAAAATCAAACATTTTATTGGCTATATACTTATAAACAAAAATAAGATCCAGATCAAGAACATTTAATATAGGTGTTTTTATGTTTTTTTTGGTTGCAAGTGTTCATAAAATTTGATGTTATATCATTGTTTTTAATTAGAAATGAAAATGATAGAACGTTATTATGTTGTGATATTGTAAAAAAAATCATATACAGAGAATTTTAAACTAGTGTTTATGGTGTTTAACATTCTGCACGTTGTTTTTCAAACTTAAATGTCAATATATGGTCTATTAAGTCTGTACATGTTTCGAATGTTAATCCTTCCTTATTACGTTAATCGAATAATTACATCTAATTAATTTGGAGCCCACATTAAAGTAAATCTAAATGTGTAGGTTTTTTCTTCCTTTTTTATTAATGTAAATGGGCCCTACATTAATTAAAAAAGAAAAAAAAACATACACATTTAGATTTACTTTAATGTGGGCCCCAAAGCAATAAGATCCCTGATGTGTTGCAAAACACATCTGTTTTTCCATTTTATTTTTGTTAGTTTCTGTACAGTTTTGTTTGGTTTTGGAATCGATTTTAGCTGGTACTTCACAATTCTGTAATTCAATGCTTGCAGGTAATAAACATATGTATTTAGCACAAAATCACAAAGAAACGAGCTCCCGGGAGTGCGAGGACGGACTCGGAAACAAGAAAAGAAGAAAACTGGATTCTGGCTTCTCTCGAGCTACGCGACGACCACTTGAAACCCTGTCGAGCTACGCGACAGGTGGGAAAGACGAAAATACCCTCTGATATCCCTCAAGCTACGCGATGTTTTATTGGAATCCCGTCGAGCTACGCGACAGAGTAAAAATCGCAGAAAATCAGTTTTAAGCAAAAAAGTCGAAAACCCTAGAAAAGTAGACACTCTTGGACGGCGGGAGGCGAACTAGAAGGACGAAAAAAACGCTTTTTCAAGGTGAATCGAAGGTTGGGAAGGCTAAGGATTGAAGATTGAAGGCATAGGATCAAGGAATTCGGGTGTTCTTCATTCGGTTTACCTTGTTTCTTTGTTTTCCTTTGATTCCCATGTCTCTCATTCACTTAAAACAGATTATGAATTGTATTCGTATGATGTTTCTTGTTTAATCTTGTAGAACTACCTAGGTTTTGATGATTGCACATGTTTGACAATAGTTTTTTTCGGTTTTGGATTTTGTGTATGTGATGAACTCATGATGTAACAAACTTGGTTTGGATTATTGGATGTTTTATGTGTGTCTATGATTGTTTATTGATTCATGATTGACTCCTTTTGTGCCTCGGTGAATGTCTTTCATGTAATAGATGCATGCTAGATCAATTACTGTGTGTTTTTGATTAGTGGATGGTTTACTGCGTACGAGTTTACCATAGGAGTTATTTTCTTGATATAGATATATTAGATGTGCAACCAATCTCGATAGCTGTGAGGTGAGAGATTGTCAGTTTGTCTAGGGTGTTAGATTTACTAGTTTAGAGACTTTGTGAGAAGATCTTTCTAGTTCATTTTACATCCATGTTTACCGAATCCAATAGGAAAATCTTAGTTATCCCTTGCACTTAAGTGTATTGAGACTTTCACGCTGTAAGGTAGATTGTCTAGCGGATACATTTTGAGTATAACTGGATTATCTGTGAGGGAAATCCATTCAACCGGTGGTTTAACAGCTTTTAGGAATCTTAGTTGACATTCGTTGAGAAGGGTCAAGGATGCTCTAAGTTTCCTTTGAGTTTAGTATTTTAAGATCCCGGTATCACATCGTTTCCATTACCGATAGATCCTTTGTTAAGCATGTGAAGGATTCATGCCTAGGTAGTGCTCTTTCTTCGTCTGATCTTTGTTCCTATCTTCATTCTAGTTGGTGTTTTCTCTATAGTTTGTTTTTCTTTAAGTTATTCATAGTATTGTTAGCAAACCCCCTCCTTATTATTATTTTATTTAATTACAAATTTTGTATAGATAAGTCTTTCAGTTTCTAGTTAGTGTTTTCTGTAGAAGTCTTAGGGTTCGATATCCGGACTTGCTTAGGCTATACTATCTCCGATAGGTACACTTGTCTGTCTGTAGTTTAGTTTTGAAAGAGTCTAGAGTATTACTTAGTGTCTAGGTTAGTTTTTATTTTTGTTACTTTTAATTAAACGATCATAACTTTTATATACGATATTATTTTTTTAAAAAACTACACCAAAAAAACGAGCATTTTTTATCTTTAAAATGAGTATACTATTGTTATATAACAAATTAAAAAAAAATGTTTTCCCCCACCTTTTATATTTATAATGCGTCATTGTGCCTTTTTGTTTGTTATTGTGTCTTTTTGTTTATGATTGTTTTTTTTTGTTCATCATTATGTCATATCTGAACGTAAAACACAACTATATGTATATTACACAATGACCTGAACGTAAGACACAATGATTGTATATTACACAATGTTTTGAAGATAAAATACAATGATGAATATATTGCACAATGACTGTTGTCTAAACATAGTGTCTTCGTGTAATATACGTTGTCATCTGTGATGCACGTATTACACAATGGTCAGGTTAGGTCAAAATTTTTAGAAACAATGGTTATAGACATTAATGTGTTATGGGTCACTGTGTCTAAACATAGTATCTATTGTGTCATATATGTTGTCATTTGTAATGAACTTATTGCACAATGGTTAGGTTACGTAAAAACTTTTGGAAACAATGGTTATAGACATCACTGTGTTTTGGGTCATTGTGTCTAAACATAGTGTCTATTGTGTCATATCTGTTGTCATCTGTGAAGCACGTATTGCATAATGGTTATCAGTAAAACTCATAAAAACACAATATACAATAATACACAATGTTAAACATAACACAATCGACACAATAATGATACGTAATACACAACAATCATGTTTTGTGGACATACGATCTCTACAACAAAAAAAAGCTATACATGTAATATAGTCTTTTATGTCATGTATATTTTGTATATACTTCTTTGTTTGTTTTTTTTTTTATTTCAAACTTATTCATCTAGTTTAATAATTAGGTGTATCTGTTAAGGAAAATATTCAAAACTTTTTTATTTGTATAAACGCATGCATGATCGAAATTGTAACAAACTAAACGCCTTGTCACATAATTTTATATACCCCAGATTCATTGAACCTAGACTATGTATTGTTTGTCGGGATAAAATTTCTTAATACCCTCTCTTGAAAATTTCTTCCTAAAATACCCTCTTGAAAATAAATCACATGCTTAATCTAAGGCTCAATATTGCTTCTCACCTTCTCACTAATCTCACCCTTTTTACTTGAACCTAATCCTATATATATATATATATATATAGGGGAAGGTTCCGTTGTTAACCCACTGTAATTGTGGTAACCTAGCGAACTTTGACAAAAAATGCCCGAATCTTTGGTTTTTTTTCATGATCTTTATTATACATATTTAGGGGGGGGTTTCTTTTTTGTATTTTGGCTATTTCGTAATGCAAATCGTATTTTCCTCGGTGTAAATTCGAGTTGCATTTCGCAACATTTAGAAAAATGCAAAAATTTTACACCGATGCAAATTCAATTTGCATTGCGAATTAGCCAAAACACAAAAAAGAAACCACCCCTAAATATGTATAATAAAGACCATGAAAAAAAACCAAAGATTCAGGCATTTTTTGTCAAAGTTCACTAGGTTACCGTAATTAGGCAGGGTTCTTATTTGAACCAAATCCTATATATATATATATATATATATATATATATATATATATATAGGGGGTAGGTAGGTTCATATACAAAATGAGTGTTTTGTAAAAAGTGTAGGAACCAAACATGTGCTGACATTAGGCATTTCGTTTAATTAAAAAAATGGTATTTAGTCAAATTAATTATAACAGCAGATTTAATTAATCCATTAATTAAGGAAAATTTGTTAAGCAGTTATGTTTATGATTTCATTCCAAAAACATCATGGTTATTCAAATACCAAAAATTCACGGCAAACAATAAACGAAAATCCCATGATTCGAACATCAGTTCATCTATATGAAAAGAAATTAAATTGATGATGTCACACAAACAGATAATACATACTAGCACATAATATTTCATTTGATGTTACATACAGCCAGCTACACAGTTTAACACAATAAAAGCACATATCAACACAAAAATAGTATAATGGTTTTAATATATTTTAACATCTAATGATAACATAATGGATGTTTGTTGAGCCCACGAAAGGATAAGAGATTGATAAAATCAACACTGAAGATTTTCGTATACTTTGAACTTCAAGCACTTAGATTTTGGTGTACTTTTATGTTTCATGTACTCCTAGAGTAGTGTATATAGACACATAGTATACTATTCTAGGCTCGGATCCCAAGGCAGTGTATCTAAACGTGTTGATCACACCTTGTAAAGGTCACGAATTTATCAATGCAAATTGCTTGATTTCTATTCTATTCTGGATTTCGCACAATTTATAAGACATTTGCTGTATTTCTTGTATAAAGTTGGCATCTTGATCAGCTTGAGACCTACAAGTGGTATCAGAGCTTTGGAGCACTTTTCTGCATCAAGGTACAAGATTTTTGCATCAAGTTTGAGACTTTTGTGTTCATTATTGCATTGGGAATCTGCTCAATCAATTTGGAGTTCAAAAACATTGGTGGAAATTCATCTGGCCAGTTTTGAATGTTTTATGAACTTCAAATTCGAGTACTTTCACCTTCGTGAACGTTAGACTTTGGTTACATTCATGTTCATGTAGCTCAATCTTTCGTTACTTTTCTCTTCGTGTACTTCAAGCTTCGTGTACTGGGAACTTCGATTACTTGGATCTTCGACAACGTAGAGCTTCGTATACTTCAACTAGCTCGTATATTTCTAAGTTCAAGTACTTTTGGTTCGAGTATTTTGTCCTTTGTATACTATTGGTTTGAGTACTCTTGTTAGTTCCTATACTCTTGTTAGTTCATATACTCCTAAATTTCGTGTACATAGCTGTCAAAAACCTTAGAAACTTGTCCAACTTGCTGAACCTGGATAATGAGATCTGAACAAACCAAGCCTCCTAGGCTTGTTTCAGGAGATAACTTCCAAGACTGGAAGCTCAGATTTCAATCATTTATCAAATACACTGATCCAAAGTTATGGAGGTCGATCAAAGAAGGAGCATATGTTCTGATGTATGTGAACGAATTCAGAGGTTTGATTCCTAAAGATCTAGAGTTATTTACTGAAAATGACATCTTACACAAGGAGAAAGATGGCAAAGCTTATGCCTTAATCACTATGACATTATATACTAAAGTTGCTTATGGGTTTAAGGAGCACAAGACTGCAAAAGAACTGAGGGATGCATTAGTTGAAAGATTGAATGGAAATGAAGACATGGGAGAAAGTTGAAAGGACATGTTGTGACAGCGGTTCAACATGTTTAATCATATCAAAGGGGAGACATTAGAGGCACAAATCAACCAATTCACCCATTTTATGACTGAGTTAACAAGTGCTGGCATTGAAATGACAATGGATGAAGTGAATAAGAAGATGCTAAACTCTCTGCCCTTCAACTGGAACTCCAACTATACCATAATCAAGAGAACCAAGGATAGGTACAATACATCCTTTATTGAAATCATATCCATTATCAATTCATATAATATGGATGATAAGCAGAAGGCCCTGAATCATGCAAGCTCCATGGGAATTAGTCCAGTTTAAGAGAATGCAACCTTACTCTCAATAATGAACTATCAGGCTCCTACTTCTGAGTTGACTTCATATGATACTGCTTGCATTGCCTCTGGTCACAATCAATCTGTCCCGAAGATTAGTGGTGAAGGAGATGAAAATCTAATGTTGTTTAAAAGATTCATGAACAACTACATTGCCTTTCTTGCAGGGGAGCTTGCACCTAAGATAATCTTGAACAGATTAATCCAGCTGATTTGGATGAAATGGATATTGCTTGGCAGATGGCAATGGATGTGTTTAGGGCAAAGAAGTTCATCAAGAAATATGGGCGAAACAGTTTTGGGAATATGCCTAAAAGGAAGTTGGGATTGAACAAATCAAAACTCTGGTGCTATAACTGTGATAAGCTGGGATACTTTGCAAGGGAATGCAAGATGCCCAAAACTAGAAAGGAAGCTGATAAGAAGTATGAAGAATCTACAGGAGCTGGAAATTCAAAGGCTTTGGTTACTCAAGAAACTGATTCTCATAACTGGAGTGATCGTCTTCAAGAAATGGAGATTAACTTAAGTCATGCATTCATGGTTGAGGTTGATGAAAAGCACACTAAGGTAACTAATCATTTATGTTCTCAAACTACTACAAAAATTACCCTAATGCAACCTTTATAGTCAAAAAAAGGATGCATTAGCTGAAGTTGCATTAGATCTAATGCAACATTTTTGTTACATAATGCAACTTTCATTTTCTTGATGCGACATTTTTAAATGCAACTTTTTAAAAAAAGTTGCATTATGTAATAAAAAGGTTGCATTAGGCTAATGCAACTTCACATAATGCAACATATTTGCAACCTTTTTATGTCTTGCATTAGGCTTATTTTGTAGTATAATAAGGTTCTCAGTTACAAAGAACACAATGCTTCCTTAATCAAGGAAGTGACCGAATTAAAATACTTCAAATCAGAATTTCTTAAAAATGAGGAAATTTTTAAAAGAAAACTAGATACTGAAAGGCAAGACATTTCCAAACTCAAGGAGCTTTTGAGTGATAAAGAATCTCATTATCGAGCTGCAAAGTGCAGGATAAAGGAGATCACTTTGGAACTAAATCAAGTTAAAACTGAGTTATTAACAACTAAAATAATTATTGAAAAATTTGACCATTCAAGCAAAGTTATTGAAGTCATGATAAATGCCCAATTGCATGGAAATAAGACTAAATGTCAGGTTGAACCTCCTTTTAAACATAACTATTCTAGCTTGCCAAGACTCAACAACTCAGTCAGTGACTTAATTGCTAAGTCAGATCTAGGATCTCAATTCACAACTGGTCTTGACAAGCTAGTACTATTAAAAATTGATCCTAAAATAAAAACTATGAGCTGTTCTGATCATTCTGAGATTTGTGCAGAAGGTGTAAGCTTTAGAAATTAGGCAGATGAGTATATGGAAAGAAGAGCTAGGAAGAGCACAAATCTTCCTTTTGTGTTGAACAATCATTAATCTTTTGTTCAAAAATTAACAATGTTGGTTGTTTTCAAACTAATTTTGTTAATCCTTATGATCTTGTTCATGATTTAACACTAAGTTTGTGAAATTAACTGATGAAATTAAACATTCTAGTAAAACAAAAGTTGAGATTTCAAAGGGTAAGGAAAATGGT
Organism: Mikania micrantha; assembly: GCA_009363875.1. Taxonomy (NCBI): domain Eukaryota; kingdom Viridiplantae; phylum Streptophyta; class Magnoliopsida; order Asterales; family Asteraceae; genus Mikania; species Mikania micrantha. The sequence goes on from CM018692.1 coordinate 92,789,674, forward strand.
TCAAATACCACAATCACCAAAGGGATCAGTTCAAGTTTAAATCCAAACTGTGAACCTTAAGTCCAAAAAAATCTTTGGAACAAATCCCTGTTGCTTCATGTCCTGGTATGGGTGATTGTGATGTGAAACCTTTTGATATCAATGATTATCATCAAAAGATATGCCGTTATGCATGTGGGAAACGAGGACATATTTCTAGACATTGTCTGCACAGACCTACTAAGTTCTTAGATGGGAAGAAGCAAGAGGTCAAACCTATGGCGAGTCCCATCATTAAGCAAAAGAGGATTGAGAAATCCTCCAAGCCTAAGGTGAAGAAGTCAAAGAAAACTTAGAATCATCATTCTGCCATAACTAATAAGATAAAGCAAAATCAAAATGGTTTCCATCAACAAAAGAACAATAAAATTTTCTAAATTAGAAATCAAAACAACATGGAAAAGGAAATCACCCGTGAAGGAAACTAATTCTAGCAAGATGAACAACCCAATTGGTCATTTCACTGATAACTCCAGAGTGCCAAAATAGGTAAACGTTTGGGTACCAATTTCTCATTAAATATTTGTACTTGATGCAGGGATGGCCAAATAAGCTTACAAATGTTTGGTATGTAGACAGTGGTTGTTCCTGATATATCACAGGAGATTTCTCCAAACTACATGAAGTCACACCATTTAATGGAAGGTATGTCTCTTTTGCAGGTGATAAAGGAGGCAAGATTAGCATGAAGGGTATGGTTACTAATGGAACTCTGAGCTTTGAAGACGTGTACTATGTGGAGGAACTCAACCACAGCTTGTGGAGTGTTTCTCAGATTTGTGACAAGAGTTTTTCTACCCACTTCACCAACAAATAATGTTTGATTCTGAAACCTGGGTTAGTGATACCAGAGAAATGGATTCTGATGAGAACTCCAAGGATCAACAACGCATACATCATCAACATGAATTCAGACTCATTTACAAAAAAAATACTTGCTTGTTCTCAAAAGCTCTCGAAAGTGACTGTTTACTGTGGCACCGTTATTTGGGACATGTTAATTTGAAGAATCTCAGTAGGTTGGCGAAAGGAGATCATGTTATTGGGCTACCTCCAAAGGATTTCTCTACCATTGAAAAATGCATCTCATGAGCTAAAGGAAAGCAACACAAGAGATCGCACAAGCCCAAGCTGTTCAATTCAATATCATCTATTCTATAGCTTATACACATGGATCTATTTGGCCCTATCAATGTCATGAGTATAGGAAAAAATCATAATGTCTGGTTCTCACCGATGACTTCTACATTTTTACTCGGGTCTTCTTCCTGACCAAGAAAGATGAAGGAGCTGAGATTTTGAAGAAGTTTATGACCTTGATTGAGAACCATACAAATCTGAAAGTGTAGGTGATTAGAACATACAATGGAATAGAGTTTAGAAATCAATCTCCTATCTGCTATTGTGATGAAAAGGGAATAGCTTGAACACGTCAGCTGAATGGAGTAGCTGAGAGACATAACAGAACTCTAATTGAGGCTGCCAGAACCATGCTGTCAGAGTCCAAGTTGCCAATATTTTTATGGGCAGAAGCTTTTAACACAACATGTTACATTCAGAACAGAGACCCTATTGAACAAATTCCACCAGAAGACTCCATATGAGATATTCTTCAATCAAAAGCCGAAAGTCGGTCACTTCAAAGCATTTGGTTGTCCTTGTACTCTACTAAACACGTAGCACACTCAGAAGTTACGAGGGTAGAAAAATGCTACTTTGTGGGATACTCTACAGAGAAAGTTACATATCGAGTATACAACCAGAAGACTCGACAGATTGTGGAGTCCTACTAAATTGATTGGAAAGAAATGAATCATACAGATGTAGGAACAAGTCCAAACTGGTTGTTCTAATATGATTTTACCTTTGTCCCTTTTAATTTTTCCTCTGAGTGTGCAGGCACAACTGAACATGATGATAGCTTCTACAAAAGTGATGACATGGATTACAGAGTTGATTATGTTCACTGTGATCCAAAGCTTCTAAGTTTTCATCAACCAGGAATGTACTAAAGAACACAACCAGTCACTGAAGTTCCTCCACAGAGTCCAGAGACTCCTCAAACATCACAGACTCCACAGACAGATCAAACATCTCAATCATCACACCAAACCTTCAATAATCCACTGTTCTCAGACAACATTCCTGCTGAAAATTGTGTCGATCATGATGAAGAACCCAGTGATGATAATACCAGCTCCTCCACTGAAGAACAACTCACTCGCATCAGTAATCTGCTTGACAACCCTGCAGTGGAGGACATACCCACTTCAGCCATCAACAAGAGTCATCCAATGGAGATCATCATTGGATCAATTTCTGAAGGAGTTCTTACAATAAGCAAGTCCATTTCTGCTTAGACTGCTTCAACTAAGAGAGCTCCTCCACACAGTCAATCGGGTCCGATTAATTATTGTTTATATTCTTGTGTCATATCGCATGTGGAACCAAAGAATATCAAGATGGCTTTAAAGGATCTAGCTGGATTGAGGCAATGCAGGAGGAGTTGATGCAGTTTCAGAAACTGAAAGTGTGGAATCTGGTGCCCTTACCCAAAGGAAAGCTGCCAATTGAAACTAGATGGGTGTTCAGTAACAAAAGGGATGATACGGCTGTTATCATCATAAACAAAGCACGTATAGTAGTTCAAGGTTTCTACCAGCAGGAAAGAATTGGCTACGGATAAGTCTTTGTTCCCGTTGTAAGACTAGAAGCGATTCATTTCTTCTAGGCTATGTCTCATACATGAACTTCACTATATATCAGATGGATGTTAAGACAACTTTATTGTTTGGCAATGTCAAAGAGGAAATTTATTTATGCCAACCTCCTGGATTTAAGGATCTGCTGCATCCTGACTATGTCTACAAGTTAGACAAAGCCTTATATGGTCTTCATCAAGCCCCTCATGCTTGGTACGCTACACTCACTGATCATCTTCTAGCAAATGGATACACACGTAGAGCCATTGTTCAGACACTGTTCATTACCAAAGACAAGAACGATTGAATTATCGTTTAGATCTAGATTTATATAATGATCGGTTTTAACGGTCACGTTTACTAATAAATAAACGTTATTATCTCTTTAAATTATGTTGAGATAATAATATAATAACATTTGGGGGTATTAGAGTTAACTAGTAACTAACTTGAGTAGGTTGGTTAAGTAGGTTAACTGGTTAAAAGTTTGAGGGGCTAAACTTGCCAAATAGGCAAAGTTGATTTAAAAGAGGGATAAGGGCTTTCAATTAAGTCAAAGTCCATAAATTTCATATATGTGTGTGTTTTACGTGACGAGCAAGAGGAGAAGAAGAGAAGTTCAAGTGCTAGTTCTTAATCCATGCTTCTCGTTGATTACATGGTCAAATTTCAAGATTGAAGCCTTTAATCTTAATAAGTGTTATCTAAAATCTTGTAAGTGATTCTAATCTCATTCATGATGTTGGTTGAAAGTTCTTGAGATGAACAAAGTTAGGGTTTAGTTCAAATCTTGAAATTGGTTGTTTAAATGAGTTAGAAGCAATGAACTAATGTTTATTATGTATTTTAAACAACCAAACTACTAGTTAATATGATAGTTAGTTAAAATTTGAATTAAGATGGATTTGGGTAACTTGAGAAGTTATGAGAAATCAATATAATTGTGTTTGGAAACTATTAGGACGGTTAAATCATGGTTTTGAATGAGGTATGCATCAAATTTTGACTAATCTTTTGTAAAAGTGTTTAATTGATGAGATCGGAGTTTATAAATGGGAATTGGTTAATGTTTAAACATTAACAAGATTGGTTGAATAAATGAATGCATCCCAATTGTTTGATTAAATTCTTGAGATTTGAAATTCAATGATTATGATATAAAGATGTTGATTAAAAATGATAACTTAACTTAGGAACACAGCATAATGAGTAATGAAATTCAAATGAGTTTGAATCAATGTGTTATATGTGCATATATGTTGTTTGTATTGAAATTAGTTGTATATGTATGAAAATGCAACTACGAGTAGTGGTGGAAGTCAAGGGAAAAGTCAAAGGACTGGAAAAAGGTCATAGGTGCAGACCATTAGCTTGAATAAGGTAAGCCATTCGACTTACTAAAAATCACATATATGTAGTAAATTCTTTGTTAAGTTTCAAGATGAGACATATATGCAATACAGTTGCATTGAATAGCCGGATGAGCCGGTGGTTGAGTAATAATACCACAGGTGTGTGGATAGCCGAATGAGTCGGTGGAATTGATCAATTAAACCACTAGAGTTTGGATAATCGAATGAGTCTATTGTTAAAAAGTCAAACCACTAGAGTGTGGATAATTGGTTAATCCGGCGACTAAATCGTTGAAACCACTAGAGTGTGTGTAATTGGATGAGCCAGTAGAGTATATATGGTGATTATGGTGTTTTAAATTAGCCAGAGGTGCTGGTGATAGAGTTGGATTAGAACATATGATCATAATAGTGAAAATGACCTGTTTAGGGGAAATTAATGCATAATCGTGTGTTGTGTGCAAATATATGTTGGAGTATGATATATGGTGATCTGAATATGTTTATGATCCAAAAATAATATGTAAGTGAATGAGTAAAATGAGCTTTGGAAGGGTTAGAATGATATTTTCATGAAATTGCAAATTTTGACCCGTTTAAGAAATTAAGTGCACAATTAAGTGCATTAAATTGCAAAAAAATTGATTTTTTCCATTTAAAACGCGTTCTCGGGTCTTGTAACATTCCAAAATGAACCATAAATTATATATGGATGATCTTACTTCGTTCTTATGAACTAATGGTGAAATTTATGTGTGATGTTTACAGGTCATTACCAGATAGCTTCGAGGGTCATGATCGGGCACGTTTTGAAGTGGATTCGAACGTTATGTTGACTTTTGGTGGTTGTAGATTTAAACATACTATATTTTGTTAATCATAAATGTAAATGGTATCTAATTAAGTGTGTTTAACTTATGAAATGGTAATTTCATGCTTCCAAACATGATTTCGTGTTAAAACTTAAAATGGGACTAAAATTTGACACGTTTTTGGAAATTTGGGTGTTATAAGTTGGTATCAGAGCCAATGGTTTGAATGAATCAAGTGCCTCGTGAACACTTGATCCCAAACTCTTGTGCTCTTGATATAAAAACATAACATTTGATTCGAATACCCGATCATGAAGCCGAATGCAAGAGGTTAGCATATCTATTTCCTGTAATCTAATTGTTAAGTGCATTGTGAATCATTGCGTATGAAATGTGATTATGTGAAACCAAAATAAACGTCTTGAGTATGAGTAATGTGTATGCAATATGGCTTGTGTGTCTTAATTGAATTGTGATTAATATACTCGTGTTATGTGAACCAAACCTCTTGAACAAGGTTTAAAAGGAAATACTTTGAGAATACAAACATATGATGGGAATATTGTTATTCCTGGTGTGACAATTGCATTTGAGAATTTCGTCATCAATGACGTGAGCACATTTGGTCGTGCTTGAGATCCACATTGATTTCCCTATTGTAATAATTACAGGTTGATAGTATGCGAGAAATGATGAACGTAGGCGAAAACCGTGCGCGAAACGGAGTTACGGATTGTCCGGAATCGCGAAATGAAGAAAATCCAAAATTTTGAGAAAAAGGGTGTTAGGCGGTACACCTAGCGCCAACGCTTCTCACTTGGCGGTACGCCTGGAGCCCAAAAAACATCTGAGATTTTGGGGAATCCACGTACTACGCCCCGGGCCAAGCAGCCACGCGGGGCGGTGCGCCTGACAGGTATTAAGTCGGTAGATTTGAATAAAGGATCAGATTGCATGGGAAACTTCAAACTTCTTCTACTCGTTTCTGCTCGACTTCCAGACTATCTCAACTCAATTTTGACCATCAAAACTCATATTTTAAGCCTCCAAAAGAAAACGATCGCATCAAGGAACGTTTCTACAAGTCCTGATCGTTGTTTTACAACCAGAAATCCGTCTGATTAGGTAACGGTTCGTTTTAACCTTCTAGTTGATAATGATTGATTAGATCTTGTTTTTGAACGTAATGATATAGTTAGGGTTGTTGATTATTGCCTAGATGATGGCTAGGATTGGTTAGAAACGAAGAACACGATGTTTCAACGGGTAAATCCTTGTTTTGATCCGTTGTAATGCCTGGTTTTCTTGAAATCATAACTATGATTATAATGGTTTAAACCATTTGATTGTGAGAATGTAGGTGATTAGTTTGATTAATCTTTGAAATGCAAGGTTAAATCCAAATGTTTCAAACTACTCACAATCATTAACATACTCATTGGAACGATTATCTGATGTTTATGATAACAGTCAGATTAGTATATTAAACATGGTTATTAAACCTATTCTAATGCTACATTGTGATATTTCATGATATTTGGGTAATCAATAACAAGGATTGATAATTCCTAAGCCATTAATCTGTCTAGAAACTGTTTTAGCATTATAATCGACAACATTAACTATTTGGCTAATCCGAGACTATTCTGGTTAATCAAGTGTGTCATCAACCTTGTATTAGGAACCTAATTCAGTTTAGGTTCCTACATTATCATACATTGTATGATATAACATTAAATTAACTAATTAAATACTTAACATCAGTTTGATGACTATTAAGACAATGTCTTTGACATTGGACGTTCAGAAAGATCTAATCAGTAAGTTAAAACATAAATAATTTATTAAACATAACTAATGCAGAATTACACTATTATCACCAGTCTGCGAGTGATCTTGCTATCTTGAGACTTCAGGTGAGTTTCGTACAACCCCTTTTATTTTTAATGTTTTACAAACATCGGGGAATCATTGTGGAACTATTTCTTAAAGATATGATATGTATCACTGTTATCTGCGTGATTTCATGTGACTTGTTGAGAATTTGTGGATTTCGTGGGATTTTACCTGGAGAACAGAACTCTATCACAGAACTAAAAGTCCTCATTTCTGAACTGTATCTAGTGAACCCATGTGGGGCCGAACAGGAAACAATGATAGTACTATCGGCTGACAACCCATTTGCTAGGAGCTGCAACTCCCCTTGCTGTGAATGTTTGTTACCTGTTTTTAGAACTTCTTAATGTTGTGATAGACATTAATATAATGAGGAATTAAGATATTACCAGTGGGTAGTGTCTTCGATGATCGTAGAATCACGTCGGAATGGAACTAGATACGGGTCCCATGGTTATCTTGAACTGAACATTTTGAGAACTTACATATCATATCATATTGTTGGACTTGAACTTTATGATCTCACCAGCTTTATACAGACTTTTCAAACTAAAACTTTTGCTGAAAGACCGTGACGGGTGAGGATGCACTTCATACACCTGTAATTAAATAAATCAGATTATGTAATAAACTTAGTTATATATTGTAATGTTGGTTGTGATTAGTTAATCCTTGTAATATATTTATTTTAAGTTAATCTGTGTGTGGTGATACCGGATCAAGTAATTCACACCTCATCTCTGAGACATCACCACTATGCTTCCGCAACCTTCTCAGAACAGTGAATGACATCATCTCAGGTGGCGAGAGGTGGGGGTGTGACACCTGGCCAGTCTAACAACATTCTCAAAGTATGAATGCATCCTCAAGGGCCTCATTTCAAGATTAGGAATAGAGTGAAGGTATATGATTAAACTATAGATGGACGATCATTAAAATCATTAGTATATGGTATATGTATATGTATAGTGTATATGTACATCGATCTAATAGAGTAATTACGTGTATCCGTCACAAGATGGTTGATGATCATTATAATGAGAACATGAGTTAGATGAATGTCTATATGAGTTTTGAGCTAAGAGGTTATCTTGATGCATGTTGATTCTCAAAATGTGTTTTATGCCTTTGAGCTTGAGTTGAGTTAAAGAGTCAAACCTATTGAGTTGGATAAAGCCTTAACTGGCTAAGAGTATGAGAAATCAATTGGGGTTGATAGGTAATGAGTGCCATTATTTAAGTTAAAAAAATTTCATAAGAAAATGTATGAGTTAAATTGCAGTGTGTTTTATTTATAAAGAGTCTCATTTACAACAAGAGGTGGATATGCGATTTTGAGTAAATTACGGAATACATAGGAGCATGTATGAGATTATAGCATGTTTGGTTAGGTATATTGAGTGTGTATAGAAACCTAACTTGATGTTTGATATGTGTGTTTATGTGCTTATATTAGTATAAGTTCGCATATGGGTCTATGTGTAATGGGTTATGAGTTTAATGTGTCTATTAATTGTGTGTAATGGTGTTACCAATTCAAAAGAAATGAATTAGGAGTTTAATGAGAAAAGATCTACATGGGTATAGGCAATAACACTTGATGTGTAAGAGAAATTAATCAATTTGAGTATGGAAAATGTCTTGGGTGGCATGAGTAACGTAGAACACTTGAGTATTACAAAATGGGGAGAGAAGACACCAGCCATGAACTACAAAAGTGTAGATGAGGAGCAATTGACTTGAGGGTGAATAAATTGATTTAAAAAAAACCATGAAAATCGTAAATATGATAAAATGCGGAAGGATGGAGTTAAACAGTTGTGTGAGTTTTATAATTTAATGTGTTTAATAGAATTTTCATAAGAGTTTGAATTTCTAAACTTGACTGTGGTCTTGATGGGTATACTTTAATCAAAAATGTATAATTTGACCTGTTTAGGGAAAAATAGGAAAAAGTAACATAATTGCGTTTATGTGTCCATACATGTTTGTGTTTGAGGTGTTGTGATTTAAACATGTTAATAATTTACCTAGTGTGCATATAATCTATATGCGTGATATATATATAGAGTTATGAGTATACGATAAGTAAACGTATGGTGTAATGTGTCTAAGACTAGTATAGAGTTGCATTGTCACAACCATAAAAAGGTCAGAGGAGCATCATCTAGAGATGGATAAAACTGATATCTCTGAGCTACAGAAAGAAATAAGAGAGAAGACTGAGAAAGTCTTAGAAGTTGTTTTATCACCAACGTGAAGGTGACGAGTTATAAGTATGAGATGTTATGTGTAAACTAGATGTAAAGATAGAGGGTATCTAATTGTAGTATGTGATGTTGTTTATAATTCATTATTGTGTGAAGGTTATGATAAATTCTAAATCTAAATTAGAATGAGATAATCCACATGATTATGGGAAAAGTGTAAACCCATGATATAGGGTAAAGGATGTAATCCTCATACGTGTGAGAAGAACAAGTGGATGGTAACTTAGGATGATCTACAGGAGTGTAGACTTCCATAATTAAAGTAATGAGCAAAGTTAATTACAAGGTGTGAGCATCTATACAAATAACAATAGCTGGGTTGTAAAACGGTGTAGACACCTATATGAATGTAAGAGATGAGTTGATCTATCAAGAGTGTGGATATCTAATTAAGAATGAAAGTATATGAGAAATAATGTCGTGTAGTGATGAGAATTGTTGGGTGGAGCTAACCGATTAACAATGTTTTAATGCATATACCTTGTGATTTATATAAATCCTTAATTTGTGTTGCTTGGGATTAGTAGTATTAACTAAGGCATAAGCATTGTGAGATCCACATGTGAGTGGAGATAATGCCTAGAGTCATTGAGGATTTGTGGGGTGTACGTAAGGGTGAGTGACATGTGACTATGCCTGATTTTAAGAGTTAACAATTTGACTAGTAGTTGAGTAAGTGTTAATATCAATTATGTGAATTTGGATTACCAAGATCGGGTTGGAGTTCATCGAGTGAATTAGAGCAAGGTAGAATTCTCCTATGTGTGGAGGCAATAAATGGATTGATATGTTAGCTATGGGTAGCAAGAGGTTAAGGGTCACTGAGTTATTATATAAACTGTATTTGATGATGAGTATATTAACCTATCGAAATTGGTGAATAAATTTGTGATGAAAAACTAAGAGAATTACTTGAAGAGTAATTTTAAAGTTGAAAAATAGACTGTGTTAATGTTATGGCGTGAGTGCCATAAACAAAAATTGAATCCGTTGACAAGTAGATGTCAATTAAATGATAATCTTAAAAACTATTTGAAATAGAGAAGAGTGAGATCACATATAGATGGTAGGCTATGAATTTACATGTAGTGTGAATATAGTTGAGTAAGAGATACAAAAGAGGTGTTTTAGTGGCGTGATTCATGGAAAGGCAAATGTGTATGCTTGAACTTAATCTTACAATAATCTACATGAGTGTAGACATAGTAATAGGCAATGTATTGGATTGATTCAAATGAGTTTGAGCAATCATTTAAAATGAGAATATTGAGCAATTCGCAAGGGGTGAATATCTATGTAAGTATGATAAATTTGAGTGTCAAACATAGCATGTTGATATACTTAAGATGTGAGACACACTTCATGCGTGTTATGATTGATGTGTGAGGATTATAAAAGATCATTTTGTGTTGATTGAACTTTTAGAGTGGTCATTCTATGCTTTAAGCGTTGTGAAATGACTCGAATGTGCTTCATAAACAAGTAAGATATTGAGTGTAGTATATAAGTTATGGTATGCGACCAAATAAGATATGTGACATTGCTAAGCATGTGGGAAGATGTCTGACTAGTTGACCGGTGACAGCAGAGAATCAATGATTAAATAGCATGTTGCAACCTTTGAGATTCCTATGTGAAAATGGGAATATATTTTGGATCGATTGTGTTCATATTACATCTATTCGGGGGATTTATTTTTCCGAAAGGATAGTTTGAGTGTATGAGAAAGAGTTAGTGTCACGGCTCGAGGTACCAGTAACAATAAAGTCTGACTGAGACACAAGGGGGTGTGCGATAACACCCTATATGAATAAGTGTGTGGGACAAGTGTAATTCCAGATGGGGAAATTATAAATATTTGGAGTTTTCTCGAAGAAGACGTAGTATGTTGTAAAAACAGGGAAATAATGGTGACTCTATGTAATAGCTCGGGTGAGCTCGATTGATTACCACAATGAGCTACCAGGGATAATTCTTTAAGTACTATACTTGAAGAAGAGTTTGTCTTAATAGTTGGCTTACGTTCCATATGAGGATATGGAAAGACTTGTTAAGCTGAAGGGTCTTAGAAGGCTCAATGACTAATTAGCAAAATAATTGAGTTACAGAAAAAAAACATAAAACGAGCAAAATATAAATGAAAGAACAGGTAAGGATCTGACGCCAAGTGGGAGTCAGAAGAAGAGATTAGAAAGGTTTATCCTTTCCTTTTTAGTGTATAAACGGTTTTGGGGACGTAAATTTTTGTAAGGGGAGGAGAATTTGTAACGACCGGTTTTAATGGTCACTTGTACTAATATATAAACGTTATTATATCTTTAAATTATGTTGAGATAATAATATAATAACATTTAGGGGTATTATAGTTAACTAGTAACTAACTTGAGTAGGTTGGTTAAGTGGGTCAACTAGTTAAAAGTTTGAGTATCTAAACTTGCCAAATAGGCAAACTTGTTTTAAAAGAGGGGTGAGGGCTTTGACTTAAGTCAAAGTCCAAAAATTTCATATATGTGTGTGTGTTTTACGTGATGAGCAAGAGGAGAAGAAGAGAATTTCAAGCCCTAGTTCCTAATCCATCGTTGATTACATGGTCAAATTTCAAGATTGAAGCCTTTAATCTTACTAAGTGTTATCTAAAATCTTGTAAGTGATTCTAATCTCATTCATGATGTTGGTTGAAAGTTCTTGAGATGAACAAAGTTAGGGTTTAGTTCAAATCTTGAAATTGGTTGTTTAAATGAGTTAGAAACCATGAACTAATGTTTATTATGTATTTTAAACAACCAAACTACTATTTAATATGATAGTTAGTTAAAATTTGAATTGAGATGGATTTGGGTAATTTGAGAAGTTATGAGAAATCGATATAATTGTGTTTGGAAACTAGTAGGACGGTTAAATCATGGTTTTGAATGAGATATGCATCAAATTTTGACTAATCTTTTGTAAAAGTGATAAATTGATGAGTTGGAGTTTATAAATGGGAATTGGTTAATGTTTAAACATTAACAAGATTGGTTGAATAAATGAATTCATACCAAGTGTTTGATTAAATGCTTGAGATTTGAAATTCAATGATTATGACATAAACATGTTGATTAAAAATGATAACTTGACTTATGAACACCGCATAATGAGTAATGAGATTCAAATAAATTTGAATCAATGTGTTATATGTGTATATCTGTTGCTTGTATTGAAATTAGTTGTATGTGTGTGAAAATGAAACTAGGGACTAGTGGTGGAAGTCAAGAGAAAAGTCAAAGGACTGGAAAGAAGGTCATAGGTGCAGACCAATAGCTTGAATAAGGTAAGCCATTCGACTTACTAAAAGTCACTTATATGTAGTAGAAAGAGTCTACTTGAGTGCTTGAATCATATGAATGGTGCCTCAGATTGAATCTATTGGATGAGAAATCCATTAAATTGTGTGTTAAGTTTCAAGATGAGACATATATGCAATATAGTTGCATTGAATAGCCGGATGAGCCGGTGGTTAAGTAATAATACCATAGGTGTGTCGATACCGGATGTAGAGATGCACAAAAAAACCGGTTAACCGAACCGGTACCGGTTCATAACCGGTTTTTAAACCGGTTATTCAAATCAGTTTTAGGATTTCAAAAAAACCGGCGGTTTGGGACCAGTTTGAGGTTTCAAGAGACCAAACCGGTTAACCGGTCCTTCTCATTAAAAAATCGGTTATTTGGCGGTTAACCGGTTCGGTTATATATCGGTTTCGTTTTTCGAGCTCGAAAAACCCGTTATTAACCGAACCGGTTATTGGTAAAAACCGGTTGCTAGGCTTTGACCGGTTAACCGCTTAGGTTTTTCTAAAACCGGTTTTTGACTAGTTAACCGATTTTTGCACCTCTAGCCAGATGAGCCGGTGGAATTGATCAATTAAACCACTAGGGTGTGGATAATCAAATAAGTCTATTGTTAATAAGTCAAACCACTAAAGTATGGATAACCAGTTAATCCGGGGACTAAATTGTTGAAACCACTAGAGTGTGTGTAATTGGATGAGCCAGTAGAGTATATTTGGTGATTATGGTGTTTTAAATCAGCCAGAGCTGCTGGTGATAGAGTTGGATTAGAATATATGATCATAATAGTGAAAATGACCCGTTTAGTGGAAGTTAATGCATAATCGTGTGTGTGTGCAAATATATGTTGGAGTATGGTATATGATAATCTAAATATGTTTATAATCCGAAACATATGTGAGTGAACAAATTAAATGAGCTTTTGGAAGGGTTGGAATGATAATTGCATGAAATTGCAAACTTTGACCCGTTAAAGAAATTAAGTCCACAATTGAGTAATTTTGTGTACAAATAAGTTGGGATATGTTTTATGAGTTTGGGGATTTGTTAACCCATAAAATATGTAATGGGAATTTATGGTTTAGTTTCAGGTGGTTTGGAACGATCGGGAATGGTTAAAAAGGTCCAAAACGTGAAAAATGAAGTATTCTGAACAGGGCTAGCAGTAGCCTACGCCTGGGGATTTCTGTTCCAGTGGCCGTAGCCTACGCCTAGGCCGTAGGCTACGACTGGGGTTCCAAAAATTTGATTTTTTTCCGTTTAAAACGATTTCTCAGGTCTTGTAACATTCCTAAATGAACCATAACTTATATATGGATGACTTTACTTAGTTCTTATGAACTAATGGTGAAATTTATGAGTGACGTTTACAGGTCATTAACAGATATGCATCGAGGGTCATGATCGGGCACGTTTTGAAGTGGATTCGAACGTTATGTTGACTTTTGGTGGTTGTAGATTTAAACACACTATATTTTGTTAATCATAGATGTAAATGGTATCTAATTAAGTGTGTTTAACTTATGAAATGGTAAATTCACGCTTACAAACATGATTTCGTGTTAAAACTTAAAATGGGACCAAAATTTGACACGTGTTAACGTGTGGGAGATTTGGGTGTTACAGTTGATGATATGATATTTGGATCCCCAAGCTTGGTGCTGTGTAAGGAATTCGAAGCTGTCATGAAGAAAAAGTTTGAGATGAGTGCAATGGGGGAAGTGACCTTCTTCCTCGTTCTTCAGGTAAAGAAAGATCATAAAGGTGTGCTCATTCATCAAGGAAAGTATGTGACTGACATACTCACAAAATTCAACATGTTGGATGCTATGTCAGCTTCCACTCCTACGGCTGCATGTCGTGCCTTAACCTCGGAATTTGTAGGAGAAGATGTTGATCAGCATCTCTACAGATCAATGATTTGTTCATTGTTGTATGATGTGTGCAAAGTAGTTTAATTAAAATTAATAAAAATCAAAACTAACCTAGACACTAAGTAATACTCTAGACTCTCTAAACTAAACTACTAACAGGCAAGTGAACCTATCAAAAAGTAGTACAGAAAAGCAAGTCCGGATATCGAACCCACAGACTCCTATAGAAAGTGCAAAATAAATTCAAGGACTTATCTATACAAAATGCTTAAATTAAATTAAATGTTTGAAAGGGGGTAATTCACAAGTTAACCAACCCATCAATGGTTTATCCTAAAGACCATCTACCTCATGGAAAGGAAAGTCTCAATGCATGAAATGAAAGGGATAGACAGGTAATTCATTTTGGATTTAGCATACAAGACTATGTTCAGTTTACCTAATCTTGGTCTTTTCACAAAGACTTTAACTAGTGTTGGACCGATCGGGAGCTCGGAAACAATCCGAATCCAATGAAAAACTACTCGACAACCTCTGGGATAGTGCGGAATCCTATTCCAGGGTTTTCCAAACGAAACCAACAGAAACCGTGGTGATCCGAGGCTGTAAGAACAACTTGGAAGCAACGATCGAACACCACGGGTTGAGAATCGAACTTGGAAGCACAAGAACCGCTCAAATCTTCAAGGGTTTTGACACTGGAGTGCTAGGGAAGAAGGAGGGCTCTGGAAAGTTAGGTTTGAAATGATTTGAACTTCTATTTATAAGCTGTAGTCATTCGGCCGAATGAGTGGCCGAAGCAGCTCATTCGGCGAATGACTAAGCTCGAATGAGCAGTCATTCGAATGAGTCATTCGGCGAATGACTCATTCTGAACTTAGACATTCGATACAACTCTCATTCGCCGAATGACTTCATTCTAGAGTCATTCGGCCGAATGAGCAGTTTTCATACTTAAACATTTAATAATCAAATCAAACACTTAGATAAACATTAATAATCAATAATCAATAAACATAAACATGATGAATTAGATATAAAGACAATTTCCATTAATACTTTGAATGATTACATGATAGCCATTTACATAACCGAACTAGGGACAAAACATGTATCTACATACTCCCCCTTGGACCTAGTTCAACTCTTTGGAATGTCTTTCTTTGCAATCTTGTCTGAGATAGCTTTCCAATCAGCACCAGCATGAATCTTTAAGCAGATACAGAGACGAATAACTCTCATATACTGAAGAGCCTGCTCCATATCCTGTACGTCGAAGAAAATCTGATGTCGATAGAAAGCTTTAACATCATTCAATGAAAGATTGGTCAGCCACATGGGATCAAAAACTCTGACAGTTTCCCATTTCTTGTCTTTGCACAGCACGATCACAGCCTCACCGGTTCTCCCATCATAGTACCACCATCGGAAGCCCTCCATAAAGTCTTGACGCATCTTCCGTAAAGGAATCTTCTTCATGACTTTAGGGGGAAGCCACTTCAGGATTACTTTATGCTTCCGGGTATCTCCGTCAATCTCTGGTAGATAGTACCTCTCTGGCTGCTGCGGCTGAAAATTCACCCATCTCTTCCGGTATTCATACTTGATTTGTCGAGAGAACCAAGCAGACATCCCGGAGTCTTCACAGTATAGCATGTTCAGACGTGCTAGTTGATTGACCTCGAATCCAGGCAGCGTCTTGAAATCATGCGGGTGTTTGAAGTAATCTATACCCTTTTCCCTCTTTACTGCGTAGCACCCAAGATCATGGAAGTATGCCCAGCTGAGTATCTGACCTCCAGCCTTATATCCTTTGGTCCTGTAGACTTTCTTGTGCGTTGCTGGCATCTTCTCAGTGCTTTGTTTCTTTAGTACCTCCCAGTACGCAGCCCATTCTTCCTTTCTTTTCTTTAAGTCATCAGCTTCAGCCTTGCTAGCCTCTACTTGCTCTTCAAGATATCTGACCAAGAGATCCTCCGTTTCCTGATCAAATGGTTCAGTGAATGTAGGCAACTCAGCTTCAGCCGATGTATACTTCGGGTATTCTTCATCAGTGATGTCTTCCAGAATGACATCATCTACATCATCAAAGAATTCTGGTTCGGGCTCTTCAGTACTAGGTACAGAGGTGTCATCAGTGACCACCTCGTCAGGATTCAACCTGAACAGCTCGGCTATCTGCTCCTTAGATAAACAGTGTATGATCTCACCCTCCTCCTTGTCGTAGCTGACCGAGTGCTGTATAATGCCCTGAGCGTCCAAGATCATAGTCAACGTCTTATCTAGCTGACGTCTCAACGGCACAGCTTCTACTTCCTCGGCTGCTTTGGGTTCATCTGTCTGTGCAGGAGGAGGTGGAGCAGAGGCTTTCTTCTTATCATTGGCCTTCTTGGATCGAATCTCTGATGAGGGAGGGGCCTGATCATCATCGTCATCATCATCAGTACTCGATGAACCAGAAGACCCATTCCCAGATCTGTCCTTGGCCTCATCATCATGATCATCATCATCATCAGACTCATCGTCTTTGTCTGAGTCTTCGTAATCCACCTGTTCCTCATCAGACTCTTCTTCATCTTCTTCTTTGTCTGAATCATCGGAACGATCCTCAGCTCCTTCCAGTCTGGGAGTACTCTCCTTCGAACCCTCGACAAGTCCAGCTAGACGAGCATTCTCAGACTCTAGCTGCAGGATCCGATCACTGAAACCAGAGGCTGTCAGAGCCAACTGGTTGTGCTCATCAATGTATTTCAGGAGCTGCTCCTCCTGTTGTGCAGACCTGGCCCTCAAATCGGCCCTCTGGTCTGCAGCTTGAAGCAGCAGAGTATCCTGCTCTTCAATCCTCTGCGTGAGCTGAGCAATGAACAACTCCTGCTCTTTATTCTTCTTCTCTTGCTCCATGCTCCTCTCCATCAGTCTCAAGACCATACTGTTCAGTGTACTAAGCTGATCTACAACTGAAACAGCAGGTATATGAACATCAGCACGAACTGTGGAGGGGCCAGAGGAAGCAGCAACATAAACAGGCTCTCGAATGAAAGGAGTGGACAGAGGGGCAGTAATGGCCTGAGTGTGAATGGCCCTTGTCCTCGTCAGTGAAGAAACTGACACAGCTGCTACTGATGTGACAGTAGTTGCAGCAGCTGTAGTCAGTTCTGACCTCCTTTGGAAAGAGAATCGGGTTCTCTTTCCCCTTCCAGCTCGGGATGAGGTGGAAGCACCAGCAGAAGATATCGTAGCTGTGGAAGTAGGAGCAGATGACCTTGGAGTGGGAGAAATGTCAAACTCTGGAGTAAATATCGTATCAGTAATATCCTCCAAATCATCATTTGTCCTCCTTCTCTTCCTCATCACCACTCTTCCACCCTCATCCACCTTCTCAAACTCATCATCATGAGTCTTCTCAGAATCAGAACTATCTTCATCACCTTCACCAGCTACACCTTCTTCCTCACTCGAGTCCTCTGACTCACCATCACCACCTGAGGAATGTGGAATAGAGACATCGAGTGGAGCAGTCACTGATGAAGTAGTAGTAGACAAGAAATCCAAGTCCATCAGTGACTCGATATCCACATCCTCCTCTTGAGCTGTAGACACAGCAACATCAGCTCCAACACCAGAAGCAGTAACATCAACCATGCTCACTGAAGCAGCAGTGGTTATGTGTACTGATGACATCTCACCCGCACCTGTGCTCTCAACAGCAACAGTGCTCACCTCCACACCAGCACCACTCGGGCCTGCATCACCATCTCCCTCATCACCATCACTGTCATCATCATCAACTGGGACCACAATGTCCTCCACATCTGAATCGGAGTCATCGTGTCTCCATCTCCTTCCAGCTGGAGCCCTGTAGTCAGGTCGAGAGAGGTGACCAAATAATGATCGAGTAGTAGGCTTCCTCTCCTTCCCTCGGTATGACAAAACTCTGTTGAGAGTTATGTCATTCATGTGCTCCAATCTGATAATGTCAGCATTCAGCTTCGGGAGATCTGGAATCTGTGCATCAATGATCTGCTGTATGAATCGAGGGTACATCAAAAACTTCTTGTCACCCTTCAGCCCCACGTTCTCCTTCATGTGCAGAAAAACCATCTCGGAGAAGTTGAATGGTTTGTTGAGCACAAGAGCAGCAAATGCGCACTGTATGGTTTCGCGCATATCATCGAAACCTCCTCTCCTGGAGCCAAGGCAGTGTACAAGTACATGCGCCAAGTACTTGAACTGCGGGGACATGAACGCTTTGTTCAAAATCCCGGCTCCAATATCTCCCTCGTACTTGCATCTGAGGAAGCATCCACGTACTAGAAATCTGTCAAGAAGAACTGGATGATCCGGAGAGTCCTGAAAACCACACACCCTCCGTATATGCTCAGCTGACACTACAACGTCATGACCCCTGACCTTGCCCCTAATGACTGTAGGCTCGGCCTCACAGTCAATATCAGATGATGTCCAGAAATCCTGCTGATGAGATAAGTATGGCACATGAATGGTCGAAATGGCAGTGAAAATCCTGGAACGCCTCAGGAAAGTAATGATATCAGCATAATGCTTCGCGTTCGGAGTCGTCAGATCAAGATGGGCACAGATGTTATGCTTCGGTACTGATTTGTATCCTGCCATGCTGCACAATACAAGAAATACACATATCAGTACAAGATGATCAATTAAACAATGAGATTTAACAAAAATCAGATTAACTTTCTTCTGATATGCCGAATGAGTCCATTCGCCGAATGAGTTATCTGTCGAATGAGGCTCATTCGTCGAATGACTCTCATTCGTCGAATGAGGCTTGAGTATGACTTGTCATTCGCCGAATGATCCATTCGTCGAATGAGGCTCATTCGCCGAATGAGTCATTCGCCGAATGACGACATTCGGCAATATGACAGTTCAAAATCCCTTTTGACCAAAATCTCAAATCAATCCCAAAAACTTGTTATACAGCACTCAGAAACTACCGATTAGCATATTTAATACATGACATTTCGAGTTTTAGGTCCATCTTAACAGATTATTCGTTGGGCGAAATCAAAAACCCTAAAACCCTAAATTTGAATCTGTTAGAGATGATTTCATGGATGGAATCGGCTGAAATTTGATCTCCATATACCTGAGAATGAGAACAATAAGATTATCAGTGGCAAGAACTGTCTCAGTCACAAGAAATCGAAAAGGATGACTAAGTGTGTGTTTCGCCGAATGGGGTTTCTTCTGATGTCGCGAAAGAGTAAATGGTCGAATGACCCTCATTCGGCCGAAACACAGTTATATACTGTGCACTCATTCGCCGAATGAGCTAAGCGAAAGGTCACAAAGATTATGTTCCATTCGCCGAATGAATATGGCGAATGAGTCAATCGATGAAGTTCATTCGCCGAATGAGAATGTCGAAAGAGACATTCGACACTCTTCATTCGCCGAATGAAGTTCATTCTGAGAAGCTTATTCGGTCGAATGACTCATTCTCATTCGGCCGAATGAATTCATTCTGTCTTTCATTCGTACGAATGAGACATGGGCATCTCCAAAATCCAAACTTTCAAGGATTTGACATTTTGTGCACCAGACTTTAAACAATTATGAAGATATGTCTAGTTGGTTCAGGATTCAGATATGACAAGCATCCGAATCTACAAATGATCATCTAAAACAAAATTGAAAATAGAAAATCTTTTTGTATTTTTCTGAGACAACTAAACAACTGTACAAACACAAATTAAAAGCAAATAAACACATATTTTTGTGAAAAGCCCATTAATAAGATAACACAAATCTCTGATCACATCATATAACCTTTAATGAATGCTTCACTTCAATCACAATTTCATATTGACACGATTACTGATATATTTGTCCAAATTTAAACTGAACAATACTCAACTCTTAAACAAACTAAATGATCACTCATATTTTCTGATTGAGTTCCCCAATTCATTTCATCATTTAAGATCAAAATTAGTTCAAAATTCATTTCAGCATATCTTAATACCAGTCATCATGAATTCAATAAGATTCAATCATTTATTATCTTTTTGTGTTTTTCTTGTTCTATCCAAATGGATGGCTTCAGCTAGGTCCGTCCCAGCAATATGGCACATGTATGGAATCGAACTTTATTTTTATTTGTTTAAGTTTTTCTCAAGCTTAATACCAGCTTGCGTTAGGTTTTCTTCAAGCTTAATACCAGCTTGTTTTTAATTTTTCTTTATCAAGCTTAATACCAGCTTGTTTTTGATTTTCCTCAAGCTTAATACCAGCTTGTCTTTATTTTTCTTTGAATGAAAACTCATTTGATTCCATGATGACAGGTGTATGCTTGATTTGAGTCAAAAACCATTTCTCACTCAAAAGCCTTAATAAAATGGATCCCACAAATCAAACTTTCTAAGTTCTCATATATTGTTTATTTATTTTGTATAGTCAGCCTATCAGTACATCCCATCATTATTTCCTTGTGATTTTAGCTCATGCATTCATTTCTGCTTTTATGACATAATAAAATCAATGTGTTATGTCATTAAACAGGACTATTTCATTTTTCATTTTTCTATTGTTTTTGGATTTTCAAATTTCTATTGTTTTTGGTTTTTCAAATTTCTATATCTCCCCCTAAAAACCTAAAAATAGAAAATCTTTTTGTGTTTTTGTTAATAAAAGACAACTATACTATAGAAAATGAAAATACTAAAAATAAATAAAACTATCTAATTAAAGTGATGATCATTTGTTAGACTCAGATGAGGATTGAACTTCATCCTTGTGAAAAACACCATTAGCCGATAACAGATATAAAAATCTGGGTTTATCAAAAGCTTTTGTGAAAAGATCGGCTTTCTGGTGATCGGTGTGAATTTTAACAACATCGATTAATTTCTTCTCAAAACAATCACGTATGAAGTGATATTTTATGTCGATGTGTTTGGTTTTGGAATGCTGAACTGGATTTTTAGTGACAGCTATGGCGGCAGTGTTATCAACATAGATAGGAGTGTTAGAAAAATGTAACCCATAGTCCCTGAGTTGCTGTTGAATCCAGATGATTTGAGAACAGCAACTTGCAGCAGCAATATATTCAGCTTCACAGGTTGAAGTAGACACCGACGTCTGCTTCTTGCACTGCCAGGTGACCAATCGGTTTCCAAAGAACTGACAACCCGCAGATGTTGACTTGAAATCTCTTTTGCATCCGCCATAATCTGAATCACTGTATGCAGTAAGTTCAAAGTTATCATCATTAGGGTACCATAAGCCAAGTTCCGGTGTACCCTTCAGATAACGCATAATCCTTTTGACAGCAATCAGGTGAGATACTCTTGGTTTGGATTGGTAACGTGCACACAAGCAAGTGGCAAACATGATATCTGGCCGAGAGGCAGTGAGATACATGAGAGATCCGATCATTCCCCGATACAGAGTGGCATCAATTAACTCCCCCTTTTCATCTGGAGTAATCCCGTGATTAATCGCCAGTGGGGTACCAGCAGGCTTCGCATCAGACATACTGAACCGGCTCAGAATATCACCAACGTATTTGGTTTGATGAATAAAAATCCCTGCCTCAGACTGATCCACCTGTAAACCCAAGAAGAACTTCATTTCTCCCATCGAACTCATTTCAAATTTTTCTTTCATCACAGTCTCAAATTCCTTGCACAGATTATCATTTGTGGATCCAAAGATAATATCATCCACATATACTTGTACCAAGAGTAAATCACTGTCCTTCTCACGGATGAATAAAGTGCAGTCAATGACACCTCTTCTGAACCCGTTGTTCAGAAGGTGAGTGGAAAGTGTCTCGTACCACGCTCTCGGGGCTTGATGTAATCCATACAAAGCTTTGTCTAGCTTGTAGACTTTATCACGATGCAGTGGATCTTCAAATCCGGGAGGTTGATTGACATACACTGTTTCACTGATAACCCCGTGAAGGAACGCGCTCTTTACATCCATCTGATAAACCTTGAACTTTTTGAAGGATGCATAAGCCAGAAAGATACGAATGGCTTCTAATCGAGCGACCGGAGCAAACACCTCGTTGTAATCCAATCCCTCTATCTGTCTGAATCCTTGAACCACTAGACGAGCCTTGTTTCTCACAATTATCCCATGATCATCCTTTTTGCAACGAAGTACCCATCTAGTTCCAATGACTTTTGCACCTTTGGGTTTATCAACTAGTTGCCACACCCCTAACTTCTTGAACTGCAAAAGCTCCTCTTGCATGGCGTCTACCCATGATTCTTCTTTGAGGGCTTCAGTGACGGTACGCGGTTCCACTTGAGATATGAAGCAGGAATGAGCACAAAAGCTTACATCTGCAAAATCAAGAATGTCTGCAAGACCACCTGAAGAAAGTTGACTTCGAGTCTTTACTCCATCTAAAGGACTCCCTATAATGTTGTCTTGAGGATGAATTCGATTAATTCTTCCAACAGGATGAGCAGGAACCTCAACCTCAGGATCTAAGTTATTCAAATTCAAGTCCTCAAGATCAGGTACAAGATTATCAACAACTGGTTCAGGAGCAGCTGGGGGATTGTCATCTGTGTCTGAGCTGTCATCATTTACCTGTGTAGAGGGACCAGATGTAGATGTAGGTTGAAAAGTAGCATCGGGTGCATTCTGCACATCATACAACATCTGAACAGCTACATCTTCATCTGAGTACATGGGGGGCATATTGAATGAGTCAAAAAGACTGGAATAGTCAAACATCCAATCTGGCCCTTTTCCAGGTGGGGGCATTGTATACTTCTGAACATCCACATGGTACCACTCCTCCACATTATGAGTTGCAATGTTGTAAACTCGCTTATTTGGAGTGCTGTACCCAAGAAAGTACCCTTCTTCCACCTTTTCATTGAACTTGCCCTGCTCATGTTTCTTAAGCATGGTGCATGGAGCACCAAATGGTTCTAGATACTTAAGATTTGGCTTTCGATTATGAAGCAGTTCAAAGCAAGTCTTCCCATGTCTCTTCACAATAAGAACCCGGTTCAATGTGTAACAAGCATTGGCAACAGCTTCATTCCAAAATTGAACCGGTAGAGAAGAATCAGCAAGCATAGTTCTAGCAGCCTCAATCAATGTCCTATTCTTGCGTTCAGCAACGCCATTCATCTGTGGAACATATGGAGCACTGAACTGTTGTACAATGCCTTTTGCATTACAAAAATTCTCCATATTGTGATTTTTGAACTCGGTTCCATTATCAGTTCGAAACTGACGAATCTTGAGCTTATAGAGCGATTCAAGTTTGGTAACCAAAACTTGAATGCAATCAAACGTTTCTGATTTCTCCTTCAAAAAGAAGACCCAAGAGTATCTGGAGTATTCATCAGTGATAACCAGGCAGTATTGATCTCCAGCTATACTCTTCCGATTTACTGGACCAAACAAATCCATGTGGAGAAGCTCAAGAGGAACATTGATTGAATGATACTTTTTCAGCTTATGAGACTGCTTAGACTGCTTTCCTTTCTTGCATGAAACACAGATATCAGACAACTTAAAATTTTTCAAGCTAACTCCCTCAACCAAACTGTTGTGTACCAGATGATTCATCTTACGTAAACTCAAATGGCCCATCCTCTTATGCCAAAGGATTGAATCTTTTTCAGTTGCCTTTGTCATAAAACATGAAGCTGTAGAGGATGTAGTTGAAGCTGTGGCCATATTGAGAACATACAAGTCTTGTTTTCTTGGAGCAGACATCAAAATCCAATCTTCAGGTATCTGCACACCTTGCTTGAGAATATAACACTTTGAATCATCAAACAGAACCTTGTACTCTTTGTCACAAATCTGAGAGACTGACAGGAGGTTGTTTTCCAACTGTTTGACATATCTGACATTATCGAACGAAACCTGTCCATTTGTCAAGATTCCCTCTCCTGTAATAAAACCACCCTTGTCTCCAGCAAAGGCTACATAGCCACCTCGAACTGCATTCACATTGGTGAGCAGCGAAATATCACCAGTCATGTGTCTGGAAGCCCCACTATCAACGATCCAATTGCTGTTCACTCCAGCTTTTGGGGCAACCTGCACAATAAAGAGACTATCAGTTTACATTGGGAACCCAAGCCTTTACGGTCTTGGGTTGACCCATTGAGTCTCGGATCCAAACATCGATCCATTTTCCCTTAGGAATAGGTTTATCTGAAATTTGTGGTACAGACACCTCAGATGACTTAACTTTCCAAATTGCCTTTTTGTCAAAAGAGGTTTTCAGATAAATGGATGATTGTTTTGATTGATTGACTTTAACCTCATTTGGAACAACCAATGTTTCCAACTTTCCCTTACCCTTTTCTGAACCCTTAGGCTGAGTGTGAAATGAAGATTTTGACTGAAAAGATTTAGACACAGATTTGCTAGGTTTTGGTAAAGCAGACTTTAAGGTTATGAAAGGGACAACCTTAGGTCTGATCAACTGAGGGCAAAACCTCACAATGTGTCCTGGTTCACCACACTCAAAACAGACTTTAACACCTTTTTTATGAAAGTGTTTTAAATCAGAAAATGACTTTTTCGTTGATTTAAAAACATTTGATTTTTGACAATCTTGCTCGAAACCCAAACCCTTCCTTCCTTTGTTACCAAACTGAGCTGATTTGGTAGTACAATTAGCTTCAGACTCCTGAGAAGCTTTAACAAAGCAGAGTTCCTTGTAAATCTTTGATTTGGAGATTGGGTCACCTTTCATGACACTAGTAATTTGATTCCGAGGAGTACTCTGCTTTGATGAATACTCTGATTCATCCTCGGAATCAGAAACCCAATCTTCCACAATTCCATCCACCCTTGAATCCTTAGTCTGAGTTGAACTCTGATTTTCACTCAGACTAATTGGATCAACTACTAACGGAGTAGTAACTTGAAAATCCTTTACATCTTTGTCATTTGGAGTGTTGACAAAGGCATTTAGGATTGGTGGAGGACATTTTTGATAATTAACCTGCTCCTTCCCCTGATCAGTACCTCTACTGATCATATGCTCAATGATATAAGAGGAGCTCTCATAGCTCTTGAGCTTCTGTCCCAAAGTCTCATAATCACACTCAACTAATGCTAATTTCTTCTTAATCTCATTTATGGTATTGAGATAAGAAGTAATAGCATCTTGCTTGTTCAGAACAGCGATCTCGGCCTCATGCAGTTGTCTATTCAAAAGATCAATTTTATTTTGAAAATCTTTTTCATTAGATTTTAAAACTTTGTTTGCTTCAATGCACAGGTCGAGATCGGTCATAAGATCACTGTTGTGCTTCTGGTAAGCAAGGACCTTGCTTCTAAGATCAACACAATTGAAACAATCAGATTTAGAAGATGAACAATCAGTGTATACCTGCTCAGAAGAATCAGTAGAAGCAGAAGAGTTTGCCATCAAAGCAAATTGAGTTGAAGAGTCATCAGCTTCTCCATCAGATTCTTGAGTGTCAGAATCTGTCAGACTTTCTGAGTCTGAACTTGATGCTTTGTCATCAGTCACCAACACATCTCCCTGACAGCTTTCTTCAACAATGTCATCAGAAATCTGAATCTCTGCCACACATGCTTTTTCTTGATCATCCTTGTCAGCATTGAATCTGAAGTCCCAATTTACCCCTTCATCTTGTTGAACCATCAAGGCTTTACTACCAGAAGATGAAGATCCAGCTGTTGTAGGAGAATCAATAGGAACTAATCGCCTTTCAGAATTAGCAGGAGCAGACTTCTGATGCTGAAATGGGTTCTTGTTTCCAGCTTTCTTTGGCTGTTTGCATTGTCTAGCAAAGTGTCCTTTCTCACCACAGTTGTAGCATGTAACAGAAGCCATATCAAATCCAAACTTGGACTCCTTGTTTAGATTGATGTCTTTTCCTGTCCTCTTCACAAACTCCTTAGCTCTTCTGACTGCACTAGCCAATGCCCACATGATGTCAATTCTTTCCATATCATCAGGATCAATTTGAGAGTAGTCATCATTGGTCAAATATGGATTGCCGATCTGACCAGCAACCAATCCATCATATGAACTAACCAATGTTGACAGAAGACCCATGTGCTCTTTAGCAATCTCAACTGTGACTTTATCAAAGTTCTCTGTCTTCAAACTTGCAGTAGGCTGATGATGCTCTTGTTGTGAGCTAGATGAAGAAGATGGGCTAAAGTGCATCTGAGCTGCAGATGGGGCTTCAGAAGCTTTAGACACAAAGGCAGTTTTCAGAGGAGCATGAGTTGTAGACTTATCAACTGTTGGAGTGGAGTAGTATAGAGAAGGATCTTGAACTTGTGCAACCCTCTTGGCCTTCCATTTGTTCTCTATCTCCTGCTCTTTTAGCTTCTGAATGAAATCATTGATGTCCATATGAGCCATCATCTGATTTTGCTTGAGTACCATCAAGAAGGACTCCCATTTTGGAGGTAGTGCATCTGCCAAACATTGAATCTTCTCTTGAGTTGTGGTTTTGACCTCGTGGTTGAACAGCTCACTCAACAGATGATAAAACCTTGCAATCAACTCATCAAGGGACTCATTTCCCACATACATAAAGCTGTTGAATTCCTTTTTCAAAGCTTTAGACTTAATGCTCTTCAAAGCATCATTACCCTCATATCTTTGCTGCAATGCATCCCACAGAAGCTTAGCCGAAGGAAACTGTCTAAACTGATGGAAGATATCAGTGGCAATGGACTGTGACAAAATAGCATAGGCTTTCTTCTCATAATCATACAACTTCCTCTGAGGCTCAGTCATCCGTGTGACTAGCATAGGAGTTCCGTCTTCATTCAGAGGCCGCAGATAACCTCCTTCAATCATCATCCACAGATTTGTATCCACCCCATTGATGTGGATCTCAAATCTATATTTCCAGTGAGGGTAATCATCTAAATTCAACAACTTAGGAGCTTTGTTTGAGTTCCCGGTTTCATTCTCTGTCAGTAAAAGAGTCTGAATACGATGATTTTGATTAGCCATGAGTGCTAAATCTTCCATTTTATCAGAAGAAATGAAATTCAACACTTAGAAAATTTTTCAGAAGCAAATGCCGAATGACTGACAAACTGGCGAATGTCGGGGGCCGAATGTGGAAACTGGCGAATGAGAGACTGAGTATGAGAACTGGCGAATGGGTGAGTCGAATGACCTATTCGGCGAATGGCAGATCGAATGAGGTCTTTCGCCGAATGAGGATTGAGAATGAGGCTTATTCGGCGAATGTGAATGGCGAAGGAGCTATTCGCCGAATGAGAGCTATTCGGCGAATGGAAGTCTATTCGGCTGAACTTATTCGGCCGCCAGAGTCATTCGGCGATCTGGGGTTTTTGACAACAAAAATCGCGATATCTTTCGATTTTGACCAGATCTAGCCACCAAATTTTGCACAGAACTTCAAGACATGATTATTAACCAATTGGGAAGAAATTAGATCAAATGAACCACAAAAACACTTGAAATCTCAATGAAATAGTGACTTTGGAAGCAAGAAACTCAGGGTTTTTGGAAGTTACGAAAATCAGGGTTTTGGGTAACTCAAATCTGATGGTTTTGGATGGAAATCGAGTAGAATCAAGGCCAAAGCTCTGATACCACTTTGTTGGACCGATCGGGAGCTCGGAAACAATCCGAATCCAATGAAAAACTACTCGACAACCTCTGGGATAGTGCGGAATCCTATTCCAGGGTTTTCCAAACGAAACCAACAGAAACCGTGGTGATCCGAGGCTGTAAGAACAACTTGGAAGCAACGATCGAACACCACGGGTTGAGAATCGAACTTGGAAGCACAAGAACCGCTCAAATCTTCAAGGGTTTTGACACTGGAGTGCTAGGGAAGAAGGAGGGCTCTGGAAAGTTAGGTTTGAAATGATTTGAACTTCTATTTATAAGCTGTAGTCATTCGGCCGAATGAGTGGCCGAAGCAGCTCATTCGGCGAATGACTAAGCTCGAATGAGCAGTCATTCGAATGAGTCATTCGGCGAATGACTCATTCTGAACTTAGACATTCGATACAACTCTCATTCGCCGAATGACTTCATTCTAGAGTCATTCGGCCGAATGAGCAGTTTTCATACTTAAACATTTAATAATCAAATCAAACACTTAGATAAACATTAATAATCAATAATCAATAAACATAAACATGATGAATTAGATATAAAGACAATTTCCATTAATACTTTGAATGATTACATGATAGCCATTTACATAACCGAACTAGGGACAAAACATGTATCTACAACTAGTTCTTAAACATGCAAGATATACTGACAAACCCTCACCTCACGGCTATTGAATTTGGTTAAATATCTAATTTATTTGTGACTTAATTATTCCTCCTATGAACCACTACGTCTAGCAATCCATCTACAAATCAAGAACACCAAGTAAATGACCTAACGTGCGCCTATTACACGAAAGACATTCACCAAAGCACACGAGGAAAAAAATAACTCAGATCACAAACATCATAAACATTCGTATACATCCAAGAATCCAAACCAATTCATTAAACCATTGAAAAATCCAAACTTGTTCCACAATCAATCGTTATAAACATCAAATATGCATAATTGTAAAACCCTAGGTGGTCTAGAAGGTTTAGCCACACATCATACTAAATAAACAGTAATAAATAATGTCAAAACACATCCCAAACATCAATCAAATGAGAATAACAAGAAAGAAAGAAAAACCGATCACGTTACACCCTTCGGATCACTCGTCTAGGGCTTCCCGATGGTCCAACTCGACTCCAATCTCGTCTCCTTGCTTTTATTCGCCTCCCAAGTCGTCTCTGATCGTCCAGAATCGAATGAATGCTCCTCCAGCCGTTTCCAAAACATAAAACTCGAATTTCTGGAATTTCAACCCTGTCGCGCTACATGACAGGCTTCTGCTTACCCTTCGCGCTACGCGACGGGTCCCACTACCCGACAAAATAGTCGGGTCAATCCCGCAATCATTAAAAAGGGAAAAACTGACTTTTCCACCTGTCGCGTTACGAGACAGGGTTTTCTGTGGGTGTCGCGATACGCGACAAGGGGAATTTCCAGAATTCTTCTTCCTTTGATCTTGAGTTTGTTCTCGTCCACCCGGGAGCTCTTTTTCTTGATCTTTTATACCAAAATATCATGCTTATTACCTGCAAGCAACAATTTATGGAATTGTGAAGAACCAGCATCAATCAACTCTAAAATTGCATAAAACTGTACGAAAACTAATTAAAAACAATTAGAAAAACAGATGTGTTTTGCAAAACATCACATCCCCACACTTATCTCTTTTTCGTCCCTGAAAAAGGTTTATGCAAAAATCTGGGATCATAGCTGGATAAAATGGTTTCTACACAATTAACAGAGTCAATTTAAAATTCAATGCTTTGGAAAAGATTGCAAGTATTTTTGTCCTGTTAAACCCATACTGATTATTCCTATCCCTTAATCATGGTCCATTAAGTTCATGTTCTACATTTCAATTCATTAGACCCACACTTAGGAAACCTAAAATTAAATCAAACCTGGGTTCTAGCCTTCAAGTCACCCTCACATATAAACAAACCAGGAATTTCTTAAATCAGATTTTTATATATGAAACAGATGAAAGCGTGAACATTTTCTTTTATTTTTCAATCCACTGAATTTAACTTAGTGGTGTTTCAACCAGGCTGCAACCCGGCGTGTGACACATAAGTTATTAATCCAACTTCTTTTCTTTTTATTTTTTTCTTTTTACTCAGCTTAATTGGTGAAATGGAGGCGCCATAAGACTCGAATTTACTCTCATAAAAAGAGTACTTATGTGCCAAACAAAAATCAGATTTTCAAAACTCTAATATGTTATTATGCAAAGGCTTCTTTCTGACTAGAAAACAGTTTCATCAATTCCAAATCCCCCAAGATGTTTCCCTTGAAAGTCATGCATTAAGTAAAATTATACCAATCCTACGGGACACACACAACCAGTTGAGCCTACCTACACATCCCATAACCAAAGCATAAAACCCAAACCAACAAGTTAACCATGAATGAAACCACAAAACCCAACTTTCCTATCATTTCCCAAAATTCTTTTTGCATCCAACTTAAACAAGGAACAGAAAGAACTAAGCCGGAGATGTCAAAACAAAAATTTTGACTCAAAAACTTAAAATTCAAAAACTACTACTAAGTTAACTAAAAACAAAATTAAACTAAGTTTCCCATCCCCACACTTTAACTATACATTGTCCCCAATGTAGAGAAAAGGAGACCCAAAAGAAAAACTAAAAAGAAAAGGAAAGTGAAAAATGAAAATGACTTAGCTGGTTAAAAAGAAGACTATCGAGTGCCGGTCTTTCCACGTAAGCTCTTCATTCTACAAATTGCTCCACAAGCCATAAACAACCATATGAAACAAGCACCAAAAAGATCAAGATAAACAACCATAATTTTAACTACAATAACAAACCACAACCAAAATAAGTTCAAAATCGACCAACCCATAACCAACCCAACCACAAATGTCAAAGAGTACAAGTGTTCAATAGTCACAAACAAACTGCAGCAGACCACATGCTAACACCTCCCCACACTACTCTTCATCATCTCCCCCATCATGCTCCTCCGGTGCCCTGTAGAACTCAGGAATGTCAATGTGGAGTGAGGTCATCAAATACCTCATGGCATCCTCTTGCCTCTTCTGATCATGCTCCATCCAATCTCTATACTGATCATGATATCCATCAATCCTATGGCATAGGGATTCTAGAGTAAGTGGATCAGGTATAAGTTCCCTGAGTGGGTACTACCTAGGGGGAAAATCTCTCCTAAAAACAGGCCTCTACCTGTGAGTTGGGACCGAGCCCATGACCGTCTCAGCTGCGGGTGTCCCATGTGGAGGCATCACCTGGGGTCCTACCATAAAACCTGCCCACCTTGGTGGGTCATCTCTATCTACAATGCCTGCGCTATGCAAATCTCTCAAGTCTATGGGTGTGGTCAACGGTCCTAAGATCATCAAATCAGGATAATATCTATCAAAAACTCCCAAATACTCTGCCATACGGTAGATATAAGGGCCCATATCTAACCTATCTCATCCGCCCCCGCCTAGCTCTAGCAAAAGAGGTAGCCAACACACAGGCCACATTGGCCTCTCTACCTGTCACCATGCAGTACACACAGAAAAGGTCAATCCAGTTGACCTTTTCTTCCCCCGAACTCTTTCCTACAATAGTACATGCCAACACCCTATGAATGTATCTCAACAAGGGGTCTCTGATGTTTGACTCTAGCATACTAGTGGAAAACGGGGCATCAACAATTGTAGCCCAAAACTCGCTCAGATCCACCTCAGATAGACAGAAATCTCTATTCTTCTTAGTAGCTCCCCTCAAAAGATTGCACAAAACCAGGTGCCAAGACCTCGTCCTCGGTATAGAATCCACAAACAACATCAAATTGGGGGATAGACATCTCATAAACTCGCCTACCTAACGAGAAAGAAATAGCATCCAAGGAGTCGAACTCAGAATCATCATACATAAAAGTGGAGTGAAACTCCATGGTCAACTCCTTATACTAAGGCCAATCACAAGCTAGTACCCTCTTCCATTTAGGCCCTAATAGCCTCTCCAACCTATCTCTCTGACCTAGTTGGTCAACTAACTCCCAATTGATATTCCTATGGTGTAAGAGTTCCAGAGATACAAACCTATCCAGCCTATCACTCTCAAAGGTGCCCATGTCAAACATCAAGAGGGTATGATCCTTCAGTCTTCTGGTTTTGATAACTGGTATCCGCTCAGCTTCAAGATAGCGGATTGTCCTCTCATCTCTTTGTGGCTGGACTGGGGAACTGGGTTCTCCCCGGGGCCTTGGAACCGGCCCCCTTCTTCTTTTCCCCCCTATACCTGACGAGCTAGCTCCCGACATCCTTAAACAACATCCAAATCAAACACAAGCTGCCAAATTAGTAAGGGAAATAGGAATTGTAACCGTATAGCATTTTATTCGCGGTTACCCAAGAATACAATTTAGGTTCCAGGAACAAACTCATAAACAAACCGTCCCAAAAATTGATTTTAATGCTTAAATGAGCATCATCTTCTCAAATTTCATTCCAAAAATCAGTTTGTTTAACTTGTTAGGATCAAAAGAACCTATTTCAAATTTTAAGCCTTTACCCAAACTACAATCTATGGTTCTTGGACATCAAACAACAATTTCAAACACAATGGGAAGCCTAGAAGCAGTCATCAAAACTAAATAAACTAATACCATACTAAAATCAACAAGAATCACTCAAATACCAAAAATCTAAACTTGGCACTACACTAGAAAAGTAAACAAATAATCAAAATGCAAGAAAAATTGAAAGTAGTTAGTAACATTACCTTAGAATCGACTTATAAGATGAGATTAAGAAGAAAAATTGAAGCTTTGAAGACAATCCTTCTTCTTCACGCTTTGAACCGTCAATGGAGGATGGAGATGGTGAAATGGTGAGATGGGGTTGAAATGGTGAAAGAAATGGTTGAAATCGAAGGTGGGGGTGATGGTTGATGATTTTGGGTGGTGAAATTGGTGGAGAATGGTGGTAGAAGATGAAAATGGTGGTGAAGGGTAGTTGGGCCACGGGTTAGAGAAGAAGAATTGGGGGTAAAAGTGAAATCTAGGGCTTGAAATCAAATAAAACCCGTCTGGGCACGCGTCGCGTATCGCGACATTGTTTCTAATGGCTGTAGCGTAACGCGACAGCTTGTTGACCCGCGCATTGACCCAATTCTCTAGTGTAGCGCGACAGATGGGCAAGTGGTTGTCGTGTGACGCGAATGGGTCAAATTTCCAGAGAGTTTCTTGCATTTTCATGCCTTAGCCAAATTTCCAACCTCTTTTTTCCTTCTTAAACACCTAAAATCTATTCTAAGGTAAATGTAACATACCTGGTAGCTCAAATCCATCTTCCATGCATCAAAATTATTAAACACCTGCAAAACTCAAGAAAACACACAAAAACGAACACGAAAAACTGAAAATAAATACGAAAATTACACTAAAAACGCATCTCTACCATTTACAAACTCTACACTTGGGTTTCGTCCCAAGAACCCCTCAACACTCCTTCATTCGGGTTTCTCTAGGAGGATCTCTTCCCCCTCCTCACTCTCATCAATCAGTCCTCTGATGTAATGTTTCAATCTATGACCATTCACTTTCCAAGTGTTCCCATCAACTTCGTTTTGCAACTCAACGGTTCCATATGGAAAAACTTCTTCAACTACGTATGGACCCGTCCACTTGGACTTCAACTTCCCTCCAAACAATTTCAATCGGGAATTATAAAGCAAAACCCGGTCTCCTTTCTTAAACTCCTTCAAACCCTTTAACCTCCTATCGTGCAAAGACTTAGTCTTCTCTTTGATACTCAATGAACGTGCATAGACTGCATCACGAAGGGCTTCTAACTCATGAATTTAGAAATACCTCTTCCTACCCGCCTCGGTAAGATCAAGGTTGGCCGTCTTAAGAGCCCAAAGAGCTCTATGTTCCAATTCAACGGGAAGATGGCACGCTTTGCCATAGACGACCATGTATGGTGCGGTTCCTAATGGTGTCTTGTAGGCCATTCTAAACGCCCACAACGCATCGTCTAACTTGTCGGACCAATCCTTCCGACTCGTCCCTACGGTCTTCTCAAGTATCCTTTTTACCCCTCAGTTTGCATTCTCCACTTGACCGCTTGTTTGAGGATGCTAAGTGGTCGCTAAACGATGAGTGACACCGTAGCGTTGTAGTGCCTTTTCTAACATTGTGTTACAAAAGTGCGTGCCACGATCACTTATGAAAACTCTAGGAGTCCCAAACCTACTAAACAACTTCTTAAGGAACTTGAGAACTACTCGGGCATCATTTGTAGGCAAGGCTTGAGCCTCCACCCACTTTGAGACATAATCTATGGCCACGAATATATACCTATTCCCTTTGGACAAAGGGAAAGGTCCAACAAAATCGATGCCCCAAACATCAAAAACCTCCAACACTTGAATCGGGTTTTGAGGCATTTCATCCTTAGAGGAGATGTTCCCTGTGCGTCGGCAAGGATCACACTTCTTCACAAACTCAAGTGCATCCTTCACCACCGAAGGCCAATAAAACCCACAATCGAAGACCTTTTGGGCGGTGGAATGATGACCATGATGTCCACCAGTCAAGACTTCATGGCTTGGTCACTAGCATCACACATGAGCTCAAATGGCAAGCTCCAATTGGGGGCAACCAAAATAGGAGCACTCACAAGCCTCTCCTTCAAGAATTTGAATGCCTTCATGCATTCCTCATCAAACGCGAATGGGGTATCTTTCTCTAAAAGATGGGTCATAGGCCTAGTGATTTTGGAAAAATCCATAATGAACCGCCTATAAAACCCGCGTGACCAAGGAAACTGCTAATGGCTTTAACACTTGAAGGTGGTGGGAGTTTTCTTATAGTCTCTATCTTAGCTTGGTCTACCTCAATACCCGCTCTCGAAATCTTGTTACCTAGAACTATCCCCTCGGTCACCATGAAGTGACACTTTTCCCATTTAAGCATCAACTTCATCTCTACACACCTCTTCAACATCCTCTCAAGATTCACTAAGCATTGATCAAATGAATCGCCATAAACCGAAAAGTCATCCATAAACACCTCCATGGATGATTAAATCATATCTTGGGAAATGGCTACCATGCACCTTTGAAATGTAGCAGGAGCATTGTATAGCCCAAATGGCATGCGACGATAAGCATAGGTTCCATAGGGGCACGTGAATGTGGTCTTTTCCTGATCCTCCGGTGCAATGGGGATCTGGAAATACCTAGAAAAACCATCAAGGAAGCAATAGAACTGCCGTCCTGCCAATCTCTCCAACATCTGGTCAATGAAAGGAAGGGGAAAGTGATCCTTCCGGGTGGCATCGTTAAGTTTCCTATAGTCGATGCAAACTCGCCACCTTGGATATCGGAGAGTCTCCAAGCTATAGCCCCCTTATACAACCTCAGTACACCTAGGAATCTCTTCTTCTCCTCCTCACTCAACCTAGATGAAATAACAACAGGTAAAGTGGAATCCTCTCCTAGAAATGCATACTCTAAGTGGGAAGGTAAAACCTTAAGCTCTAGGGCGGCTGGTGACTCAACAGAGGGTTTCTTACTCTCCTCCCTCAACTCATCAATCTCTAATGCCTCAGAAGCAACATCAACACCCTCATCAACTATCTCAAACTCCTCCTCACTCCTCTAAACTACCAAATCAGCCCCGCACACGTACTCAAGACACCTATCTACGTGTGACATGAAAGAATTTATGAAGTAACAGAATGACATGGGCCACTAAAGTCATCATGATCACCGGGATGCCTCATAGACTTCACAACCTCAAATGTGACAGTCTCATCACCCACTCTAAGAGTGAGCTTCCCATCAAACACATCAATGATGGCCTTAGCGGTCCTCAAGAAAGGACGGCCTAGAATGATAGGCACACTCTCATCGGCCTCCATGTCAAGAATCACAAAGTCCACGGGGAACACAAATTTGTCCACCTTCACCAACAGGTTCTCAACAATACCCCGTGGACACTTGACCGTTCGGTCAGCAAGGGACAATGTCATGCGCGTAGGCAATAGTTCACCAAGTGCTAGCTTCTCATACAATGAATAAGGCATCAAATTGATGCTAGCACCTGAATCTGCCAATGCGTGCCTCTGAGTGTCACTACCAAACGTACATGGGATTGTAAAGATCCCAGGATCTGTCAACTTCTCCGGTAGCTTGTTCAGAATCACCGCAGAACACCCCCCACTCAATGGAACATTAGAAAGTTCCCCTAGCCGATCCTTCCTCTTCAACAAATCCTTAAGGATTTTGGCGTACTTGGGCATATGCTGAAGAGCCTAAATAAACGGAAAATTGATCTTCAACTATTTGAACGTGTCAAGAAAATGACCATACTCCTTAGCATGCTTTTGGTGAGCTAAGCGAGCAGGGTAAGGAAGTCGTGAATGATCAATCTTAGGACTCGGCCTAACCTCAACCAGTTTCTTCTCAACTGGGACCACTACGGGAGACTCACTGGTCGGTACTGTACTTGCTGGGACTGGCCTCATGTGCACCCCCAGGAGTCTCCATCTCAATCTCCTCATCCATCGGTTCCTCATCATCTACGTCAATCGGTGGCTCTACACACACACCCCCTCGACCACTCCTAGTAGTCACTGCTTTCATAGGAGCGTTTGGATTAGGCTGAATGCTGCCCGAAAACTGGCCTTGGGGCCTCTCATCCAAACGCTTAGCAGTATCACCAACAGATCTTTGAAGATCAAGAAAAGCAGATTGTTGGTTTTTCAGAAGAATGTCATGCTCAGCAAGGGTTTTCTGAGTATTGGCATCCTTAGCAACCAACTGGGTCAGTAACTCCTCTATCTTACTCATGCTACCCCCAGAACTACCACCACTACTACTACCCGCCCCCGGTGTATGACTCGGATGACTAACCGAAGAATGACCCTGCCCCTGGTTATGAGATGACCCAGATTGGAAACCAGGGGGATGACGGGAAGAGCGCCAATTAAAATTAGGGTGGTTTCTCCAATTTTGACTGTAGGAGTTATTGAAAGGGTTCGTGCTACCCCTACCTTGACACCCCAAATAGTCAACCTGCTCCTGGTTGACCACCAAACACTCAGATGTGGCATGGCCACCCGTACAAATCTCACACCTATCCACCTTCATCTTCAACTCCTTCACATCCCTCGACAAGGCCTCGAGAGCAGCTTCCACACTAGTATCCACATTAACGTGGTGAACCCCTCTCGTGGAAGAGGAGGAACTAGAAATAGGATTGGAATTCCTATTAGCAGACCTCTGCTCATACTCAGCCTGAGCAAAACTTTCAAACATATCAGTACACTCAGCAACATCCCTCTTTCCCATAAGATGACCACCCGCATAAGTGTCAAAACGAGCCCAGGTCTCATAAGTTAGACCATTGTAGAATTTCTCTACAAGGGCCCAGTCAGAGAGACCATGCTGGGAGCATCTGCTAAGAAAATTCTGGAATCTCTCCCAAGCAAGGTAGTATGGCTTATCGGGTGCCATACGAAAAGAGTGGATCTCATCACGAAGGCGAGCTGCCTTGGCAGGTGGAAAGTACTTCTTAAGGAATGCGTCCCTAAGACTGCCCCAAGTAGTGAAAGATCCAGGTGCATGCGAATCGAGCCAAGTGGCGGCCCTACCCGCAAGAGAAAAGGGAAATAGCTGCAAGAAAATGGCATCTTCAGTGGCACCTTGAAGATTGAAGGTACCATAGATGCGAGTGAGGCGAGCTATGTGTGCTGGAGCATCCTCATCATCCCGGCCATTAAACTGAGAGTTATTAATGGCTGTCATGATATAGGAGAGAATCTGCCACGAATTTTCATTCGTGATATTTGGCACAGTGATGGGATTATTAAGTCCCGTGAAACCTGCAGTGGCCTGCTGGTGAACCGTGCGACGCTCAGTCATGGGTGGAATAAAGTGGAAACGAGGGCTAGAATGAGTAGAAGAAGAAGAAGACGGTGGTGTGTACTCAGAAAAATCAGCAGAGATGGGTGTAGAAGCACTTACCTCGCTCGAAGAACCTTCAGAAAAGTCCCGCGAATCGCTCCTTGAAGGCAAAGAAAGCTCAGGTGGCGGTCCGTGTGAACGTAGGTGTGGCATACACTACCAAACCTGCAAACGAATTAAAATGAATCAAAAAGAAATAAAACAAAATAAAATAAAACTAAAACTAAAAACAAATATGCACAGATAAGACACAAGAACTAAACTGCACAATCGACTAAGAAGTCCCCGGCAACGGCGCCAAAAACTTGATGTGTGCAAAGTAGTTTAATTAAAATTAATAAAAATCAAAACTAACCTAGACACTAAGTAATACTCTAGACTCTCTAAACTAAACTAATAACAGGCAAGTGAACCTATCAAAAAGTAGTATAGAAAAGCAAGTCCGGATATCGAACCCACAGACTCCTATAGAAAGTGCAAAATAAATTCAAGGACTTATCTATACAAAAGGCTTAAATTAAATTAAATGTTTGAAAGGGGGGTTTTGTAAATAACTGATTAAACTGAAATTAATAAAATCTAGAAAACCGAATTACCACTCAAATAGGAAAATGAAACTAAAACTCACGAATGATGAAATGACTACCTAGGGTTCACTCTATACATTTCTAATGTGTTTAGATTGATTATGGAACTTATGTTTTGAACCGGGATCTTTAAATATGTGCTTATCAACAAATTAGAGATTCTTTAACCATTTTCAAAGATTTCAACTAAATTGTCTATAAGTATCTTAAACACCGGTTTAGGTTAATTACTCTCACAAGTTAACCAACCCATCAATGGTTTATCCTAAAGACCATCTACCTCATGGAAAGGAAAGTCTCAATGCATGAAATGCAAAGGATAGACAGGTAATTCATTTTGGATTTAGCATACAAGACTATGTTCAGTTTACCTAATCTTGGTCTTTTCACAAAGACTTTAACTAGTTCTTAAACATGCAAGATATACTAAGAAACCCTCACCTCACGGCTATTGAATTTGGTTAAACATCTAATTCATTTGTGACTTAATTATTCCTCCTATGAACCACTACGTCTAGCAATCCATCTACAAATCAAGAACACCAAGTAAATGACCTAACATGCGCCTATTACACAAAAGACATTCACCAAAGCACACGAGGAAAAAAATAACTCATATCACAAACATCATAAACATTCATATACATCCAAGAATCCAAACCAATTCATTAAACCATTGAAAAATCCAAACTTGTTCCACAATCAATCGTTATAAACATCAAACATGCATAATTGTAAAACCCTAGGTGGTCTAGAAGGTTTAGCGACACATCATACTAAATAAACAGTAATAAATAATGTCAAAACACATCCCAAACATCAGTCAAATGAGAATAACAAGAAAGAAAGAAGAACCGATCACGTTACACCCTTCGGATCACTCGTCTAGGGCTTCCCGATGGTCCAACTCAACTCCAATCTCGTCCCCTTGCTTCTAGTCGCCTCCCAAGTCATCTCTGATCGTCCAGAATCGAATGAATGCGTCTCCAGCCGTTTCCAAAACATAAAACTCGAATTTCTGGAATTTCAACCCTGTTGCGCTACGTGACAGGCTTCTGCTTACCCTTCGCGCTACGCGACGGGACCCACTGCCCGACAAAATAGTCGGGTCAAACCCGCAATCATTAAAAAGGGAAAAACTGACTTTTCCACCTATCGTGCTACGCGACAGGGTTTTCTGTGGGAGCTCGTTTTCTTGATCTTTTATACCAAAATATCATGCTTATTACCTGCAAGCAACAATTTATGGAATTGTGAAGAATCAGCATCAATCGACTCTAAAATTAAAAACAGATGTGTTTTGCAACACATCATTGTACCTCATAGCAAGTAGACCCGGCATTATGTTCTCAGTGTGCTAGTGCGCAAGATATTAAGTTAATTTGAAGGCATCTCACCTGATTGTTGTCAAGAGAATTTTTCATTACCTGGCTGGCAAACCACAGGTGGATGTCAATATTTGGGAGATCTTCTTGTCTCATGGCAATGCAAGAAACAAACCACTGTATCTACGTCTACTGTAGAGGTAGAATAAGTTACTGCATCAAGCTGTTGTTCTCAAATCATTTGGATGCAACATCAGCTTTTGGATTATGGTTTGAATTTTCTTGACTCTCCTATTTATTGTGATAATGAAACTGCCCTTCAGATCGTCAAAAATCCGGTACAACACTCCAAAACTAAACATATTGATATACGAATTCACTTTATCCGTGAGCGTTTCGAACACAAATTTATTCCTTTTGAAATGGTCCACACAGATGACAATCTTGCGGATCTTTTTACTAAATCGTTCGATATAGCCCGCTTCCACCACTTGCTATCCTTACTCAAACTAATCAGCTTTGACTAACCACTCTTTGTAAATAGTATTTTGTTTATTTTCATTTTTAGCACAAATTTAGGGGGAGAAAATTACAAGAAGATTTTATTTCTTAACTTTTGATTCAGTTTATAAATTTAGGAGGAGAAAACTACAAAAATATTTTCATTTTTTTTATTGAGTCAGTTAAAGAAAATCACAAAAATATTCATTTGGATGCAACATCAGCTTTTGGATTATGGTTTGAATTTTCTTGACTCTCCTATTTATTGTGATAATGAAACTGCCCTTCAGATCGTCAAAAATCCGGTACAACACTCCAAAACTAAACATATTGATATACGAATTCACTTTATCCGTGAGCGTTTCGAACACAAATTTATTCCTTTTGAAATGGTCCACACAGATGACAATCTTGCGGATCTTTTTACTAAATCGTTCGATATAGCCCGCTTCCACCACTTGCTATCCTTACTCAAACTAATCAGCTTTGACTAACCACTCTTTGTAAATAGTATTTTGTTTATTTTCATTTTTAGCACAAATTTAGGGGGAGAAAATTACAAGAAGATTTTATTTCTTAACTTTTGATTCAGTTTATAAATTTAGGAGGAGAAAACTACAAAAATATTTTCATTTTTTTTATTGAGTCAGTTAAAGAAAATCACAAAAATATTTTGTTGGATAGTCAAAGGAAAGTGTATCAATGGGAAGTGAAATGATTTCTGATAATTAGAAATTCATTATCTTAATATAATTTCGTAAGAATAACAACTTTAGAAAATTATATATCACCAAAGCATTAACGCATGTTCTCAACTAAGAAGATTAGATGTGATAGTCAAAAGGATTAATTGAATAAATGAGAAGTGCAGTTAAGATAAGATTAGCTAGATTAGTGCAATAACTATTTGACTTTTTGCAAAAATCATTAAACAAAAATGAGATTATGTTCTAATAAACATGAAATTGTTCTGAGCAAAATCGGTTATTTTCAATGTTTTGTGGAAACAAAGAGTGGAAAATACTTACTGAAGCATCTTCTGTTTTGCGTAAACAAATACCTAGATGTGTGACGTTAAGACCAATTTGTCTGCAGATTAGTAAAAATCAAAAGATCCTTAATATGCACAAAGATGATAGAACCCCTTCTTGTTGATGATTCTAATATAAAATAATGGATCTGTTCTTTCTCTTCTCATCTAAAAACTCTGTCAACACATATCAAGTTCGTTATAACAAAATTAAATTTTTGAATAAAGAATTTTACAAAAATCGATAGGCTACATAACAGATCTAGATAACACATCTGATCATTTCTGAACTTCTCAAGGCTTTTAGAATAACTCAATTAAAATTTTTGATCACAAATCTTATCTTTGAAATGTGAAAACACAGGCGAAAATCTTTCATGGGATATGTTTATCTAAAGGGTGTGTTATTATAAGAAAGTATACTATGATAAAGGAATTCCTAAAAAAGATTTGATTCCAAAATATTGACCCAACTTAACTTGTACTTTTCCTATTTTTTATTATTGTTTTATTTTATTTTATTTTAAGTTTAAGTTTCAAGAAAAGTCAGAAAAATAAAAGACCATGAAAATTGTAGTATACGAAATGGTACACGAAATGGGAAGTATACGATCTAGGAGCACACGAAAAATTTCATTTACTTTCAATCACGTATAAATAATCCGTGAACCTCCTCATTTCAAATACAGGACTTCGTATACTCCAGATTCCTCTCTGACCCAACTTCTTTTCCGTGGACATTTGACAAAATCTAATCCAACCATCTTGTATATCTCACTAAAATGAACCTAGGTAGAGAATTTGAACAAATTTTGACCATTAGAACTAAAGATATTTAAAGTTTTATGACTTCGTATACTTTGCAGTTCGTAAACTTTACTTGATCTTTGATTTCTTTCAAACCAGTTAGAACTGAAATATGATTTTCTAGTACGTTTTTTGTTTTTGAATTCTGAGCAAATCTAGACAAAAATGAATCTCAAAGGAGCAAAATTAAGTGAAATAAGAACTAAATATATTTCACGAAATCTGATTTCGTGAACTCTGATTTTCTGAACTCAGATTCCATGAACTTGTTGCGTTTCATGAACTATACTTATTTCGTGATGTCTATTAAGTTCGCGAACTTGTATTATTTCATGAACTTATTTTGTAACTTTGAATATTTAGCAAACTTGTTATCTAACTATGTTTATTTTTGCAGATAGCTGGCCTACGATTTGTGCCTGATCATAAAATGATTGCATTCCTGGGGACCCACCAGCGAAGCACGACATGTTCAAACCCATGGTTCACGGGTTAATCTTATCCCCAATGAACTATGCCATAATAGATTCTCCTACTATTTGCTCGAGCTTTATTCACTACTTTCGGAACTCTGTTTCTGAGGACAAAGACTCAAATCGAAATGTTTGCCTAATCGGAATGGTGCAAGGCTTGCCAGTGATCATATCAGAGCAAATTATACGGTAGTGCCTGCAATTTGACGATAAAGCTTCCGATCCTTCAGAATTGGAAAATTAATTAGTGAAATCAACATTGATGAGGATGGGTTATGAAGGCCTCTACTCTT
Source organism: Mikania micrantha (assembly GCA_009363875.1). Lineage (NCBI taxonomy): Eukaryota > Viridiplantae > Streptophyta > Magnoliopsida > Asterales > Asteraceae > Mikania > Mikania micrantha. The sequence continues at coordinate 92,832,538 of CM018692.1, forward strand.
CCACTGAAAAGAAACTCCTTCACCCATACTGGTGGTATCTTGCTCATGTTGTGACTCAGTGACAATTGAGAAAGAAGGGAGGCTATGACTAACTGAACCAAACACTAAGCTCATGTATGGTAGCTATTTCTCTTGGTGTGGACTTCAACTTCTCACTTATGATTTTTAAAGATATGTATGACAAAATCAAAGGGAAGAGAAAGGAGAGGTTTTTGGCATTCCCATAATTTGTATAGATCATCATCAACAAGAGGTACCTGAACCTCATTCCTACATTTGGGATGTTAGTACAGAAGAAGATGCCTCACGACATCTTTTCTTCTATGGTGATGAATAATAAAGGGAAGAAGGTTTTTATTGGTGTTAGGCCGCTGGAAAGGGTTGGCAGATTGTTTGCGGGATTTGAAGACGAGATTGAAGAACCTACATCTACAACAGCTTTCGTTGCTGAAGAACACGATCAAGCAAAAGCTACTGAAACTGAGGAAGCCACATCATCTGACTCTTCAACTGAATATGTATCCGAGAAGCGCTAAAGATATCATGTGAATCAGCATCAACATGATTTGATGAAGAAGAGTAATTCCACTCATGCATCCAAGTCAACTGAAGACAAATATGACGACTATGTCCCTTCTCCCGAGACTACTGTAACATTTGTACACTAGTCGTGTGTACAAATGATACTTGTAAACACATGTTTGTATTTATAAGTTTGTTTGTCAATAACATTATGAACATACAATGAGAACAAGTAAACAGTTAACATACACACAACACTTAAGACATGGGATTTTATCGATAACAAGGACTCTGATATCTGACAACATAAATCAATAAGTCATGTAACACAACAATAAACCAGTGTTGAAAAACAAATGATTGTGAGGAACCAAATACGAAACAATAAAGAATAACATTCGAGAATGTTAAATTTTCAGTGTATCTTTGGAAATGACGATACGCACGAATATATCTGTTTGTTTAACATTTTAAATGATATCTTATAATTAGAAAACCAAAACAGAAGGTAAAACAATCATCGAGTTCGTACGGGTGACGATTCATACGAATACGCGCAAAAGTTATACGTTCTGACGAAATAATTAAAGTAAAAAATTTCGAAAATGAAATAATAATAATATTTCACGTAAAATATTTATTAGGAAATTCCACCCAAAACTGTAACACAAAACTAATTTATTTATAAACGTAGTGTTTACGTAACGTACGTAAAATAACGCCTAAACGTGAAACTTAACGAACCCGAACCCGTGTATTTCTACCCGAACTATAAAAGACATCAAAACTCTCATTTATGGCTCCAACAACCGGAAATATCTCTCTCTCTCTAGAATTCGTTTCTCTCTCTCTACCATCTCTCCCAAAAACTCAACACTTAACCTCATCAAACTACCATCAAATTTGATGATCTTGGTGTCTAAACGACCCTCTCAACAAGAGGAAGCTGGAAGTACAAAGGATATGTTCTAAACGAGCTCAAACGATCGGAAATTTAGAGAGAAGGTTCATATTTCTAGTGTTTTCTATTTTATAACAACCCGATACCTTCAAACATGAAACCGGTCAAAAGCCACTGAGAACTCAAGAAATGATGCTTAATCGACCATAGGAACACTTGGAACGACTTGGAATGAGACTTGGACAGGTTCCACAAACCCAGATCTGATTGAAGGTATAGTATCGGCATATGAAACGTCGATACTAACAGTGTCGACGAGCTGGACATTGGCAGCCAACCTTTCATCGATTTTATCAATCTCGACAGAGTGAAGATGGGCTTAGGACTTTGATATTAGTTTGATCAGTGTAATCCAAGGGGGATAATGTCACACCCCAACTCAAAGAATGGGACAAGGTGATTGATTTATATAATTTAAACTAGCAAGGTGGAAGGATAGCATAAATATATCATAACCCAATGATTAAAGTCTTAGTGCCACGTAGGGCCAAATATAATATCTTTAAACAAACATAAATTGTCTATAATAATTTCCATCAGATGCTACGCTACATCTCTAGAGATATCCAAGCTTCTATCTTTATCATTCAACCTGAAAGTCATGCTAAAATATGTCAACTATAAAGTTGGTGAGAACATGGGTTTAGAAATCAGACACAGTAAGAAATTGTATATGATAATTCAAACCAATACAACCAACCCTGTTCCATGCCTAGGCGTCTGCCTCTTACACTATTAGCCCATGACATGGTCGTTATAATCTACTTCCCATTCCGAGACTCGTTCCTGTCCTTGGTTTAATGTATCATGATGAATATATGCCACAACGGTTGACATTAACTTCAGTGGGGTTTCAACCCTATTTTATAGGGCCACCATTTCGGGCCACTATGCGTGGGGGATTCTGTCACACCCCGAGACGGCGGGGTTGGATCGGAGTCCCCGTCGGGCGGAAGGTTCCCGGGGCGCGATATCGTGGGTGATAATCAAATGATCAGATTGTTTACATAGCATCAATGTTTAAGAATAACTAAAGCACCATCAAACATTAAACTAGGATTACAAAGTTAAATTACAATATCAATGTTCTGCAATTTAACTAAGTAAACCTATCAAAATAATTCCAATGTTTCTATCTTGTTTCTGTACAAGATATCAAAAGTAGTTTGTATTATCAACAAAAGTTGTGCTTCCAAAATCAACTAGGTCCTCTATCTAGGCCACCTAGCATGCAGATCCAAAAGCCTTAGTTTAAACCTGTTCATCACCAGAGAATGCATGTAAGAAAACAAAGTCAACACAATGGTTGGTGAGTTCAATAAGTTTATAAGTTTAAAATAGTTTTAACAAACCTCATTCGGTAAAACCTTAACCTCATTAACTCCACATGTAATATCCAAATCGGTATGCTTATATATAGGGCATAACCCTGAGTCGAGCCTACAACCCGCCCAGACGCCATCCCACCACATACTAATCTGGATATGACACTATTGTTAATAATAATTAAGCATTTTACCTACCAATCAACCCATTCCTCATCAAAGCTTTTGTTTTCTGTTTCAAAGTTTACAAGTCTATAAAGTTCACAAGTGTTAGTTTCAAAGTTTTTTTATCAAGCATCATAGTTTCACACGCGCATAGTTTAGCTGTCCCTAATCTCATGCGTGAGTACAAGCTCTGCACTAGCAGTCGTTTAGCAATTACGTAGCTCACGGATAGATACAAGCTCTGCACTAGCAGTCGTTTAGCAATTACGTATCTCATGAAATACTTAAGCTTAGTCTAGCAATTACGTGTCTCCTATACAAGATACAAGCTCTGCACTAGCAGTCGTTTAGCAATTACGTATCTCATACATAGACACAAGCCATGCATACACAAGTAATCCAGCAATTACATATCTCATATAAGCAGACAAAAGCTCTGCACTAGCAGTCGTTTAGCAATTACATGTCTCTTATATAGATAATAGCTTAGCATCGTTATGTTTAAGTTTAGCAATTACATACCTCATATAAGCAGACAAAAGCTCTGCACTAGCAGTCGTTTAGCAATTACATGTCTCTTATATAGGTAATAGCTTAGCCTCATTATGGTTAAGTTTTACATGTATCTCAATCCATAGGTACAAGCTCTGCACTAGCAGTCGTTTAGCAATTACGTAGCCTATGATTAGATACATGCACAATGTTTCATGCGCAAGTAGTAGTTTCAAGCATATAGTTTCAAGTGTCCACACAATGTCTCATCATGAATTCCATAGGTTTGCATCGAGTCTCATGTTTAAGCATATAGTTTTCACAATCATAAAGTCTCACGTTTAAGCATATGGTTTCATAAGCATCAAGTATCATGTTTAAGCATATCGTTTCACAAGCATCTAGTCTCATGTTTAAGCATCAAGTCTCATAAGTATCCAACATATAGTTTCAAGCCTCAAGTTTAAAGTATAAGTTTCAAGTCTATGGCTTTTCAAAGTATACTAAGTTCCAAGCATAAGTTTCAACATAAGTATCATGTTTATGTTTAAAGCATTAAATAACATTTCAATAGTTTATGAAAATGTTTAATATGCTTCTCAGTCCCGAAGTAAAACAAATAAGTTTGAAAAGGGACAAATGAACTCACCTTATGTCCGAAGTGTTTGAGTAAGTAGAATAAGTATACACGCGTTCTTTGTTTGCACTTGTTTTGATGTTCACGCTCCTGTATTGATTTCATAGGGTTGAAGCTTATAAGTACAAGTTTGTAAGGGTTTGTTGCGCGTGTAAGTGTTAGTCCTAAAGTGGACTAACACTCATGAGTCTTGTTTGTTATCTGGCCCCAATTCTTCTTTGTTAAAGATTTCCTACTTGTTCATTAATCACAAGTTATCATTTGCATACAAGACTTCTAAACCTTTATTTAATTCGTTTAAAACTTACTATCACGTTCATAAAAGTGCTTATCCTTTGTTTTCATTGTTTACAATGATCATTCATATGTTTTCCACTTATTCATAATTAATAGGGCAGGATAACCCATTGAACCATTCGTTGTAAGATTGGGCCTAGAATTTGTGTGTGGGCCGTAAATCAAGGGTTTGGGCCTATCTATCACAATGAGCCAATTCAATAATCCCTTGGTCCGAGAAGAACATGTATTGGGCCGGAGGCTTTGGGTCGAATGGTTGGATGTTGAATCAAAAATGGGCCGAAATCAGTGGGCATCAGAATTTCTGACTTGGGCCGATTAACAAAAGATTGGGCCGAATGCATTTAACATAGGCCCAAGTAGTTTATCCGAGAATGGTGCTGTGGGCCTTGGTAAAAATGAATTTGGGCCGAAGTGGATTGCTACTGGGCTACTACACATACGGAATCACTAAGAGTATTCGGCCGAAGGTTGTGTATAGTCTACAGACCAGCGAACCTATTGACTTTCATGGCTAGGTTCGGCTCATTGCATGATGAATGGTTCGTCTGTTTCAGTCCCAAGGTTCGTTAGCCATGGGTTCGCCGCATGCAATGGGTTCGGCTAGGTGGTGACAAATCCAAGGTTCGTTTCTAGTCAAAGATTCGTGAGTAGGGTTCGTGTGAGGAAGGTTCGCCCGCCAGATGATTCATCGCAGCTCAAAGGTTCGGCTGAAGTGATTTGAGTGGGGAAGCCAAGGGTCGGTCCTAACATGGGTTCGCCACCTAAAAGGTTCGCCCATGGAAGAGAAGATTTGCCACCTATGCTGGGTTCGGGCATCCCCAAGGGTTCAGCTAATGGGTCACGGTTCAGCTAAGGCTCGCCACAAATGAGTTCGAAGGGTTCGGTTGATAACATGCCCTGCACAGGTTCGGCAACAAGGGTTCGGCCGTCCCTTTTGTCTGGTTCCAGGTGCGAACCTGTTACCCATTATCATCATCTCGAACTCATCTTTGTTGCAGACGATCCTCATGCTGTTGTTGCATGTAAACTAGCCCTCGCAAGGCTGTGAGTTCAACGGTTATGAGTCAAGGCCGGTTTTAAGGTGGGTGGACGAAAACCCTAATTTTCGCAATATTCCAAGATTCATACCTCAGAATCGGTCAGACTAAAGCTCAGATGAGTTGTACTTCCTTGTAGAGGAGGTCGAGGGCTACGTGTGGACACCAAGAACGCACATTTTCGTTGAGAAATGACCGAGATATGGAGTTTGAATGGTTGGAAATGGTGGTGAAGTGTTGAATCCGGAAATGGAGAGTAGAGAGAGAGAGATGAGTGTGTAAATGAAATAAATGAAGTCATTTAGGGTTTATATACCCCGTGGGTATTCGGGTTCGTTTCGGTTGCTCGGTTTGTAGTTTCGTCGCGTATTTGGCACGTTACGCGTGTTTTTCGTAAAAATAAAAAGAATTATTTTAGGATGTTTAGATTACAAATATTATTAGAAATTATTTTAAATATCGTTGAGTTTATATATTTATCGAATTATAATATTTTACGCGTTTCGTTTAATTTGTTCACGATTTAATAAAATAGTTTAGTTTAATTTTTTTTTATTTATGATGAGTTTCAAAATTGTAAAATAGGAAATATTTTATTTCGTTAATATTATTATCGTTCGTATCGTTATTCGTTTTCGTTTTATCAGATCGCATCGCCATCGCGCGTATTCGTTCTAATCGTCATTCGAACGAACACGTCGATGGTTTGGCTTTCTGATTCTTGTTTTCTACTGTCAAGTCATTATTTTAGAACATTAAACTTTCCGAATTATTCGTACAGATCGTCACCTATACGAACAATTCGTCTGTTTAGTATTCCATAACAATAACCGTTAAAGTTTTGTTTTGTTTAACCTCACATACGTTTATACACAATAGTATCATATCAAGTATCTGTGTTTCATCACTGTGTTGTCTGACATGTTTTCTGACTGTTAAACCCTAAGGTTTCAGTCAGATTCAGACAATCGTATAATAGTTTCATGTTAATCAAACTGTATCTGTGACAATCCGGTATTTTCGAATTAACCTCGTTAACTGAAAATAACGAAATTGTAAATATGAGGCCCAAGGTAGGCCCAATTGTAAATATGAGGCCCAAGGTAGGCCCAATTGTAAATATGAGGCCCAAGGTAGGGCCAATTGTATTTATGAGGCCCAAAAGGATTAACCTAGCCAAATTAGTGACAATTAGTTATTTCGGGATAATCTCGTTAACAAAAATTAACGGAAAATGTCGCGAAACGTTACGAAATCAAATTTGGAGGAGTAAAAGTAGGTAATATAAGTTAGAAATACTTTAATCCAAGGATTTGTCTTGTAGTCAGTAATAAAATAAGCAATTTTGACCTTTAGGGTCAAAATTCGTTTATAACAATATTAGGAAATTCGAAATTTGGGTCATTACACTGAAATTGATTGAATAAACCTTTCAATCAACACATATTAATGATCTTTAACAGTGATCATACGTTACTGAGTGGTTTAATGATCGAATTAAATCTAGAAATTACTCAAAAGACGAAACCGTCACTTGCATAAGTGAAAGTCTTACAATTCGACCACAATCTCCACAATTGGACTTACAGAAACTCTAGTCGGTTCCTTTAGGATCTTTTTCATACAACAATTCGATCGTAGAAGCTGCGGGAGGAAGATTTGGATCGAGACTTGGCCGAACTCCACATTCTAAAGGAACTCTTACAATTCGACATCAAGAAAGGTAAGAAATCGTTCCTACACCACCTAAAACTACCGACTAAGCAAATCCCCATGTTAATTCCAAGTTCTAATATCGAATTGATCAAGTTCTATTTCTAGGGTTCATCTTAAAAACAGTTTTGGGGGATTCGGTCGAAATGAGTTTAAACGTTAAATCAAACAACACCATTAGTTTCAGAAGCATTCGACTAGGCTAACCCATATTCCAATTTCATGAAACAAACACGAATCTAATGATTTTGAATTCTAGGGTTCGTAGCATTAAACGGTTTGGGGGTTTTGATGTAAACGGTACTAAAAATCAAATCAAATTATGCAGACAGGTTCGAAATGTTGGTTTTAATGAGAAACCCATGTTAATTTCATATTACAATCGGGAATTAAACAACTTTGATTTCTAGGGTTCATGTGGTGGAACGAGTTGGGGATTTAGGTTTTAATAAGCATAAAAGAAAAATTAAAACTTTCTGGAAGTTTCGAAAACTCCTTTTCAATGAGAACCATATGATATTTATGATTATCATAATCGAATTTGATAAAATAACTTGAAAGTTTTTGATACATGTGTTCGAGATGATGCGTACACCATTATATTGTTTGAGTTGATGAATCTTTAAATTGAGAACATGATTGAACTCGATTTAGTATCCTGAATCGAAGCCCTATAGTGATGGAATCGGATTTAGTCAAATGGTGGTCTAATTGAGGGACACATGTTTCGGGTTATTGTAACAAAGGGGAATCAGTTTGATGGTTCTTAAAACTATTTAAAACGAAAACTGATTTCAAATGTAGTTGCATAGCAACTGGTTAGGCATGGATGTGTGTGGTCCGGGGGGAGGTCAAGGGTTCGACCCCTGCTCTCACTGGTTTTTAATTTAAGAACCAATTTTAATTTAAGAACCAATGTTATCTGCAAACTTATATTCAAACTGTTGTTTCAAACAATTGTGAATGCTAAAACCTGTGTAATGCACCAACCTTTATGTTGACTTGATTTACATGTTTTCTCAGGACGCTAAGGTACACCAGAAAGCAGGCATGGACTAGGAGATCGAGTCGCATGCATGTTTTACATTTCAATTATTTGGATTTGAACATTTGACAACTTTGCATTGTAATTTACAGTTTACAACCATTACGTTTATTATTGTTTTAAAACGCTTCCGCAAACTTTGAAAACTTTGATATTATAGTTTTAGACCAAAGTATGTTTTGAAAATTCATATAGAGGTCTTCGTTATGTCTAATGATCTGAGATCCTGGTTTGTCACGTTCCCAAGTGGTATGATTCCGTTAGTTGAAAATTGGGGGTGTGACAGATTGGTATCAGAGAATTGGTTATAGCGAACTAGGTTTGCATTTGTAGACTTAGACTATAACTGTTAGACATTAGACACGCATGCTTACACGTATCACTTAGAAATTACATATGGCATTATGTAACAGACTTGCTTACACATTCCATGGCACTGCACTTACATATGGTATTATGTAACAGGCAATGGCATCTTCATCATACATACACATTGTTGACTCAGAGGATGAGGAGTCGGTAGTTCCGGTACCACGATCATCACCAGCACCACCTATTCCATCTCCTCCACCATCTGAGAGGGATGACTCAGACCCTGAGGAAGATCCGGAGGAGGATCCGGATGAGGATCCGGAGGAGGATCCGGATGAGGACCCAGAGGAGGATCCGGAGGAGGATCCGAATGAGGATCAGGAGGAGGATACTCAGGAGATTCCTGCTGAGGGACCTTCTACTCATCCACCACCTGCATTGGATGTTCCTGAGCCTAAGAGGCAACGGACTGATTCTGAGGAGATTGCCAAACTGCGTGAGGACTTGTACTGGGCAAATGATAGGATTGAGTACAATGTTCGGGAACTCTGGGATGCTAACGAAAGACAAGATAACCTTGCTCACCTGGTTAATGCGATGCGAGATGAGATCATCCATTTGACTGATCGTCTTCAAGCTTCTGAGAACCGAGCTGAGATTCTGGAAGGCAGACTTGTAGCCTTGGAGGATTTGGTGGTCTCGGAGAATGAAGAAGAGGATGAAGAGGATGAAGAGGAGGAAGGGGAGGAACCAGCACCAGCTGTTGATTCTGATCCTGAATCCACTATTGAGGATGATTGATTTTCTTTATTTTGTTTAAACTTATTAGGGGCGGGTTGTGTCGCTACATTAGAAGTTTGAAAACTTATGTTTTGATTTTGAAAGTATTGTACTCAAATCAGATTATTATCTATTGAAATCTATTATTTACTGACAACAGTTGTGTTGATTTCTACATTACATGGTTGTTGTTTGTTGTATTGTTTACACATGTCACATTGGACTTTGATAACACTCTAAAGTTTCTTTTAATTAGGAAGACAATGGCCGAGGGGAACGTACAGATGACAGTTGCTGAGCTCAATGAGCTGATTAATAACAGGGTCGCGGAGGCAATCGCGAACTACGTTCAGACACACACTACAGGGCCACAGGGTCCAACAGGGGGATTGATGAATCCATCGGTGTGCACGTTCAAGATGTTCTTGGACTGTAAGCCACATAATTTCAAAGGATCGGAGGGGGCCATTGGACTCCTTCGATGGATTGAGAAGGCTGAATCAGTGTTTGAAATGTGCAACTGCCCTGAGGAGAATAAGGTAAAGTATGCCACTGGAACGTTGGAGGGCCCAGCATTGACTTGGTGGAACTCGATTGTCCAAACTTTGGGATTGGGTGAGGCTAATGCCTTGACTTGGAATGGTTTCAAGACTTTATTGCAGGAAGAATACTGCCCTCGCAGTGAGATGCAGAAACTGGAGGAGGAGTATTGGCATCTTAAGATGGAGGGGTCAAACATTGAGGAATATACGACCCGGCCACATGAATTGGCCAAACTTCTACCTCACATGGCTACTCCAGCCAGTAAGTGGATAGAGAGGTATATCGGGGGATTGGTGCCTCAGATACAGGGTTTGGTTACTTCTGCAAATCCCACAACAATCCAACAAGCTGTGCGACTGGCGCACCAATTAACTGATCAGGCGGTGTTGCAAGGAACTCTGCCTAAACGAACAGCAGCTACTAAGGTGGGAGACCACAAGAGGAAATGGGAAGGTAACAACTCCAAGAGTTACAACCAACAGTCGTTTCAGCAGAACCGGAAACAAGACTCAAACAAGTCTTATCACAATTCGAATAGTGGTCAACAATCATCATCATCAGGGGGTTATATTGGTAAACATCCAAAGTGCAATAGGTGTGGATTTCATCATGCGGGAAATCAGTGTGATAAAGTTAAGTGTCAGCGGTGTGGTAAGGTTGGGCATGCAGCTAAGGATTGTCGCGGAGAGCTGCAAAACAATCACAACAATCAGAATAACAACCAGAATAACGCACAGAAGGGTTGTTTTGAGTGTGGTAAGATGGGGCACTTTAAAAAGGATTGCCCACAACTCAAGAAAGGCGGGGATAACAATGCCAATGGTAACGGCAACGGCAACGGCAACGGCAATGGCACCAATAACAACAACAATAACAACAATAATGGTGCTAGGGGCAGGGCGTTTGTGATTGGAGGACGTCAAGCACGGGAGGATCCCAATATTGTTATGGGTACGTTTCTTTTAAATAATCACTATGCCTCTATGTTATTTGACACTGGTGCCGATCGGAGTTTTGTATCTAGTTCACTTGCTAAGTTGCTAAATGTTAGTCCCACTGCCTTAGATAGTCCATACACTGTAGAATTAGCTGATGGCAAGTTAATTGTAGTGGAACATATTCTTAAGGGATGTATCCTTGATTTGATGGGTCAAACATTAGAAATTGATCGTATGCCTATTGCTTTAGGCAGTTTTGATGTAGTCATTGGCATGGACTGGTTGTCCAAACACCAGGCTGAAATAGTATGCCATGAAAAGATCGTTCGTATACCTCTTCCGCATGGAGAGACATTGTATGTACAAGGTGAGAAGAGCAGTACGCCACTGCGTCTCATATCTTGTATGAAAGCACATAAATGTCTGCGTAAAGGTCATACGGCAGTTATAGCACTGATAACTGAAAAGCCGGTAGCTGAGAAGAAGATTGACGACATTCCAGTAGTTTGTGAATTTTCTGAAGTATTTCCAGAAGACTTGCCGGGATTACCGCCTATCAGACAGGTGGAATTCCGAATCGACCTTACACCGGATGCAGCACCGATAGCTAGGGCGCCTTATCGACTTGCACCGTCAGAGATGTAAGAGTTATGTACATTACTGCAAGAGTTGTTGGATAAGGGCTTCATACGACCTAGTTTCTCACCGTGGGGAGCTCCAGTTCTGTTTGTCAAGAAAAAGGATGGGACTTTCCGTATGTGTATCGATTACCGGGAACTTAACAAGGTTACTATCAAAAACCGGTATCCGTTACCCAAAATTGACGATCTGTTTGATCAGTTGCAAGGTTCGAGTTACTACTCGAAGATTGATCTCAGATCGGGTTATCATCAACTAAGAGTTCAAGAAGAAGATATTCCGAAGACAGCATTCAGGACGCGCTATGGCCATTATGAGTTCTTGGTCATGCCATTTGGGTTGACAAACGATCCAGCTGTATTCATGGATCTCATGAATCGTGTTTGTAAACCTTACCTTGATAAGTTTGTCATTGTTTTCATTGATGACATTCTCATCTATTCTCAGACTGAGGAGGAACACGCTGAACATCTTCGATTGCTGTTGGAATTACTGAAACAGGAACAATTGTACGCTAAGTTCTCGAAATGTGATTTCTGGATGCGAGAAGTACAATTCTTGGGTCATATAGTCAATGAAAAGGGCATACACGTTGATCCAACAAAGATTGAAGCGATTAAGAATTGGGAAGCACCAAAGACACCTACCGAGGTACGACAATTCCTTGGTTTGGCGGGTTACTACCGACGATTCATTGAGGGATTCTCAAAGATCGCTCAACCACTTACAGCACTTACGCATAAGGGAACGAAGTATAACTGGACTGATAAACAGGAAGCTGCTTTCCAGTTATTGAAACAGAAACTCTGCAGTGCACCGATTCTGTCCTTACCGAAAGGGACGGAAGACTTTGTGGTGTATTGTGATGCATCTGCACAGGGTTTGGGATGTGTGTTGATGCAACGTGATAAAGTAATTGCTTATGCTTCACGACAACTACGGCCACACGAAAAGAATTACACTACTCATGACTTGGAGTTAGGAGCAGTGGTTTTTGCTTTGAAGATTTGGAGGCATTACCTATATGGAACCAAGTGTACCATTTACACTGATCATAAGAGTCTGCAGCACATCTTTGATTAGAAAGAGCTTAATATGAGACAGCGACGATGGGTCGAGTTGTTGAACGACTACGAATGCGCGATTAAGTATCACCCGGGAAAAGCTAATGTGGTAGCTGATGCTTTAAGCAGAAAAGACACATCCACAAGACGGGTTCGCGCACTTATGATGACGATACAGACTGACTTACCTGACAAGGTACGCAGTGCTCAGCTCGAGCCTTTGAAAAAGGAAAACTTGGTACAGGAATCTTTACGAGGAATGGAAGAACAATTGGATGTTAAACCTGATGGAATTCGTTATTTCATTAATCGACTGTGGATACCTTTGTATGGAGGTTTGAGGGAACTCGTGATGGATGAAGCGCACAAGTCCAGATATTCAGTCCATCCGGGGTCAGACAAGATGTATCATGACTTGAAGGCACTGTATTGGTGGCCTCACATGAAAGCTGATATTGCTAGATATGTTAGCAAATGTTTGACTTGTTCTAAAGTCAAAGTTGAATATCAGAAACCATCTGGTTTGCTGCAACAACCAGAGATACCGATGTGGAAATGGGAACAGATTTCGATGGACTTCATTACTATGTTACCCCGTACACCGAGTGGTTGTGATACAATATGGGTAATTGTCGATCGATTAACGAAATCTGCACATTTCTTAGCAATCAGGGAAACCGACAAGATGGAGAAACTGACTCGCATTTACATTAAGGAAGTGGTAGCATGGAATGGTGTGCCAATCTCTATCATATCGGATCGGGATGCTCGATTTACTTCAAACTTTTGGAAATCACTTCATAAGTCATTGGGAACTCGTTTGGATATGAGTACCGCATATCATCCACAGACCGACGGTCAAAGTGAACGTACGATTCAAACGCTCGAGGATATGTTAAGAGCTTGTGTCATTGATTTTGGCGATAGCTAGGAAAATCACTTACCGTTAGTGAATTCTCTTACAACAATAGTTATCATACAAGTATTTAGGCAGCACCGTTTGAAGCCTTGTATGGTTGTAAATGTCGTTCACCAGTTTGCTGGGCTGAAATTGGTGACAGTCAAATTACAGGTCCTGAGCTAGTACACGAAACGACAGAGAAGATAGTACAAATCCGGAACCGTATGGCAGCGGCCCGGGATCGACAGAAGAGTTATGCTGACAAACGTCGTAAACCGTTGGAATTTCAAGTAGGAGACCGAGTTCTTCTAAAGATATCACCTTGGAAGGGTGTGATATGATTCGGCAAGCGCGGAAAGCTTAGTCCACGTTACGTAGGACCTTTTGAGATCCTGAAAAGGATTGGTCCGGTTGCGTATCAACTCAAATTACCGGATGAACTCAGTGGAGTTCATGATGTCTTTCACGTATCGAATTTAAAGAAATGTCTTTCTGATGAGACATTGATTGTGCCACTGGAGGAAATACAAGTGGATGAACAGTTATGATTTATTGAAGAACCAGCTGAAATCATGGACCGAGAGGTCAAACAACTTAAGCAAAGCAAGATTCCGATAGTCAAAGTTCGGTGGAATTCAAGACGTGGTCCTGAATTCACTTGGGAACGGGAAGACCAAATGATGAAGAAGTGTCCTCATCTGTTCAAAACAGCAACTACAAACACTGAGAGCGCACGTTAAATTTCGGGACGAAATTTCCTTCAACAAGGGGATGACGTGATGTTTCACACGTCAACACTGCAAATTTCAAACTGTAAGCACGAACACTTTATTCAATTGGTTTTGTTACAAACATTTGTGCTACATTACATTTTATACATTTTATGTGCTACATTTCATATGTTACATGTTATGGTAGTACATGCATGATTAGTTACACACATTTTGCTATGTGCGGGGTTGCATAGTACAAACAGTTACTGACACTCACTATGTGTGAGGTTACACAGCACAGTATGATCAAACACAAACAGTCACAGTTAGGTGAACTAACTAGTATACACACAAACAGAGACATTGAACGATCACACTTAGTTGTGATGTTGCAAGTATTAAATTTTGTGTGTGAGTACACACAAGCACACGGAATGATCAAACCACACTAACACGTACAATTTAAACTCGTAAGTAGCTTCCTAACTACTTCTAACATTTACTAATTTTCAGGACGAAAATTCTTTCAACAAGGGGATGATGTGACAATCCGGTATTTTCGAATTAACCTCGTTAACTGAAAATAACGAAATTGTAAATATGAGGCCCAAGGTAGGCCCAATTGTAAATATGAGGCCCAAGGTAGGCCCAATTGTATTTATGAGGCCCAAAAGGATTAACCTAGCCAAATTAGTGACAATTAGTTATTTCGGGATAATCTCGTTAACAAAAATTAACGGAAAATGTCGCGAAACGTTACGAAATCAAATTTGGAGGAGTAAAAGTAGGGAATATAAGTTAGAAATACTTTAATCCAAGGATTTGTCTTGTAGTCAGTAATAAAATAAGCAACTTTGACCTTTAGGGTCAAAATTCGCTTATAACAATATTAGGAAATTCGAAATTTGGGTCATTACACTGAAATTGATTGAATAAACCTTTCAATCAACACATATTAATGATCTTTAACAGTGATCATACGTTACTGAGTGGTTTAATGATCGAATTAAATCTAGAAATTACTCAAAAGACGAAACCGTCACTTGCATAAGTGAAAGTCTTACAATTCGACCACAATCTCCACAATTGGACTTACAGAAACTCTAGTCGGTTCCTTTAGGATCTTTTTCATACAACAATTCGATCGTAGAAGCTGCGGGAGGAAGATTTGGATCGAGACTTGGCCGAACTCCACATTCTAAACGAACTCTTACAATTCGACATCAAGAAAGGTAAGAAATCGTTCCTACACCACCTAAAACTACCGACTAAGCAAATCCCCATGTTAATTCCAAGTTCTAATATCGAATTGATCAAGTTCTATTTCTAGGGTTCATCTTAAAAACGGTTTTGGGGGATTCGGTCGAAATGAGTTTAAACGTTAAATCAAACAACACCATTAGTTTCAGAAGCATTCGACTAGGCTAACCCATATTCCAATTTCATGAAACAAACACGAATCTAATGATTTTGAATTCTAGGGTTCGTAGCATTAAACGGTTTGGGGGTTTTGATGTAAACGGTACTAAAAATCAAATCAAATTATGCAGACAGGTTCGAAATGTTGGTTTTAATGAGAAACCCATGTTAATTTCATATTACAATCGGGAATTAAACAACTTTGATTTCTAGGGTTCATGTGGTGGAACGAGTTGGGGATTTAGGTTTTAATAAGCATAAAAGAAAGATTAAAACTTTCTGGAAGTTTCGAAAACTCCTTTTCAATGAGAACCATATGATATTTATGATTATCATAATCGAATTTGATAAAATAACTTGAAAGTTTTTGATACATGTGTTCGAGATGATGCGTACACCATTATATTGTTTGAGTTGATGAATCTTTAAATTGAGAACATGATTGAACTCGATTTAGTATCCTGAATCGAAGCCCTATAGTGATGGAATCGGATTTAGTCAAATGGTGGTCTAATTGAGGGACACATGTTTCGGGTTATTGTAACAAAGGGGAATCAGTTTGATGGTTCTTAAAACTATTTAAAACGAAAACTGATTTCAAATGTAGTTGCATAGCAACTGGTTAGGCATGGATGTGTGTGGTCCGGGGGGAGGTCAAGGGTTCGACCCCTGCTCTCACTGGTTTTTAATTTAAGAACCAATTTTAGTATTTTAATCGTATCTCATTCGTTCTAACTCCGATTCGACTCGTTCAAATTGCGTTGGAACCATAACGGAATACAGAACGTATTAGAATAATAAAATTCACACTTTAGACCAAAACCGTAATCGCGTATAATTACGGTTATTTAAATAAAATCATACATGGTTTTATTTAAATGATTTCAAGGGCACGCGTATATGCGTATGCGTATTCCTAACACTCTAACATACGTGTGTTGACACGTATGTGATTTCAAGCACAAAACGACTATCCGAATAACATTAGGTTATTGTTAAAACACAGGTTCTTCGTAGGAGGATTTTCTACACGAGTTAAGTGTGTTTGATCATTCTGCAACAATCAAAGGTGCGTACACGGCCCCTTTCTTATTTTAAACTGTTTTGGGGGAGAAAACATGTGCAACAAACACTTTAGATACATATCACTTGCATGAGTTAGCTGTTTACATTATGTGACAACATAGCATTTAAAAGTCCTTACACTTCGAACCGTTTAGTTTGCCGTAGCGCAAAGCGTGGTAGTTGGAAATAGATCTATTAGGTTTGACAAACCTCACTTGGTAGATGGGATCTACGCAGGTGTTTGACTGACCAAACAATCATTTACTATTGTTTGTGCTAGACAATAGTGGCAAGGCAAAACATGCGATAGCATGCACTAGTCAGCTTCGGTGTCGACCACTTATGTAAATAGTATATATGACTAGCTATCATGACTATGCAATGTGTGATTATGTTATCTGCAAACTTATATTCAAACTGTTGTTTCAAACAATTGTGAATGCTAAAACCTGTGTAATGCACCAACCTTTGTGTTGAATTGATTTACATGTTTTCTCAGGACGCTAAGGTACACCAGAAAGCAGGCATGGACTAGGAGATCGAGTCGCATGCATGTTTTACATTTCAATTATTTGGATTTGAACATTTGACAACTTTGCATTGTAATTTACAGTTTACAACCATTACGTTTATTATTGTTTTAAAACGCTTCCGCAAACTTTGAAAACTTTGATATTATAGTTTTAGACCAAAGTATGTTTTGAAAATTCATATAGAGGTCTTCGTTATGTCTAATGATCTGAGATCCTGGTTTGTCACGTTCCCAAACGGTATGATTCCGTTAGTTGAAAATTGGGGGTGTGACAGTATCAATAGCATAAACATATTTCCACGTAAAGAGTACCTGAGTTACTGTACGGTTTACCGTTGCGATCACTGTTCCGGCACGCGTCCGGCACTGATGTTACAGTCTCCCCTTGTTAGAGAAATTTCGTCTCGAAATTTAAGACTCGTTATTCGGTACGGCTTCCTCTGTAAAGAGTTGGGGATACTTGTTCTTCATGTGATCTTCACGTTCCCAAGTGAACTCGGGTCCGCGCCTTGAGTTCCAATGAACCTTAACGATAGGAATACGGCTTCGCCTCAGTTTCTTAACTTTGCGATCCATAATCTCTAAAGGTTCTTCAACAAAACGTAAGTGTTCATCCAATTGAATTTCTTCAACTGGTATGATAAGAGTTTCAACAGCAAGGCATTTCTTCAAGTTTGAGACGTGAAACACGTCATGTACACCATTAAGTTCATCCGGTAAGCTTAATCAGTACGCCACAGGACCAATGCGTTCGATGATCTCGAACGGTCCGACGTATCGTGGTGTTAGTTTGCCTTTCTTTGCAAAACAAACTACACCTTTCCATGGAGAAACCTTCAACATGACACGGTCTCCCACTTGGAATTCCAACGGCTTGCGCCGTTTATCGGCATAGCTCTTTTGTCTGCTTCGTGTTGCTTGTAGTCTTTGTTGTATCTGCGCAATCTTGTCTGTAGTTTCTTGAATAAGTTCTGGCCCTGTTATTCGATTATCTCCCACTTCTGACCAACAGATCGGTGACCGGCATTTCCGACCATAAAGAGCCTCGAATGGGGCACAACCGATGCTGCTGTGATAACGGTTGTTGTAGGAGAACTCGATTAGTGGCAAATGAGAATCCCAATTACCACCGAAGTCTAGAACACAAGTTCTCAACATGTCCTCCATTGTCTGAATAGTACGTTCGCTTTGAACATCCGTTTGTGGATGATAAGCTGTACTTAAGTTTAATTGCGTCCCCAAAGATTTCTGCAATGACTGCCAGAACCTTGATGTAAATCTGCTATCACGATCCGAAATGATTGACAATGGAACACCATGGCGTACCACTATCTCATTGATGTAAAGCTTTGCTAGTTTATCCATCGAGTAAGTTTCTCGCATAGGCAAGAAATGAGCAGACTTGGTTAATCGATCAACGATAACCCAGATAGTATCATGTCCACTGGAAGGGCGGGGTAGCTTAGTAACAAAGTCCATCGCTATCTGTTCCCACTTCCAAAGTGGAATTTCATGTTGTTCCAGTAAACCTGACGGTCTCTGGTGTTCTGCCTTCACTTTAGCACACGTAAGGCATCGACCAACATACTCAGGTATGTCTTTCTTCATACCCGGCCACCAATAATATGTACGTAAGTCTTGGTACATTTTATCAGCACCGGGATGCATAGAGTACTTGGTCTTGTGTGCTTCGTCAAAAATAAGCTTTCTTAGCTCATCTACTGTAGGAATCCACACACGGTCCTTGTAGTAAACGAGTCCATCAGGTTTTGTTTCCAAATGTTATTCCACATCGCAATCAAGTTCTTTCTTCAAGTTTTCTTGTTCAATAACGTCTTGTTGTGATTTCATGATGTTATCGTGTAAGCTTGTCTGCACAGTCATTCCCATTGCCCTGACGCGCAAGGGTTTGACTCTTTCTTTCCGACTCAAGGCATCAGCTACTACGTTTGCCTTGCCCGGATGGTATTTGATTACACAGTCGTAATCATTCAGAAGCTCAACCCAACATCGTTGTCGCATGTTGAGTTCCTTCTGGTTGAATATGTGATGCAGACTTTTGTGATCAGTAAATATGGTACACTTGGTGCCATATAGGTAATGTTTCCAAATCTTGAAAGCAAATATCACAGCTCCCAGTTCCAGATCATGAGTAGTGTAATTCTTCTCATGAATCTTTAGTTGTCTCGACGCATACGCAATAACTTTGTCTCGCTGCATAAGTACACAGCCAAGTCCCTGGTGGGATGCATAACAATACACAACAAAGTCATCACAACCATCTGGGAGAGATAAGATCGGAGCATCACATAACCTTTGCTTCAAAGTCTGAAAGGCTTCTTCTTGTTTTTGCTCCCAAATAAATGGCTAGCTCTTCTGTGTCAGCTTTGTGAGTGGCGGGGCTATCTTAGAAAAGTTCAAGATGAACCTTCTGTAATAGCCTGCTAAGCCTAGAAAAGAACGTATCTCCGTCGATGTCTTCGGAGTGTCCCAATCTTTTATTGCTTCAATCTTGGCAGGATCAACGTGTATTCCCTCACTGTTAACAATGTGGCCTAGGAATTGAATCTCTTTTAACCAAAACTCACACTTAGAGAATTTGGCATAGAGCTTCTCTTCCTTTAACAGTTCCAAGATCTTTCTAAGATGTTGTTCGTGTTCTTCTTTGCTTTTAGAATAGATCAATATGTCATCAATGAAAACAATAACAAATTGATCCAAGTACGGCTTACACACTCGGTTCATGAGATCCATGAAAACTGCGGGTGCATTTGTCAAACCAAAAGGCATCACCATGAACTCGTAATGCCCGTACCTGGTACGAAACGCCGTCTTTGGTATATCTTCATCTTGTACTCTGAGTTGATGGTATCCGGAACGCAGATCGATCTTTGAAAAGTATTGAGCTCCTTGCAATTGATCAAACAAATCATCAATCCTCGGTAGTGGATACCGATTCTTGATGGTTAATTTGTTTAGCTCTCTGTAGTCTATGCACATACGAAAGGATCCATCCTTCTTTTTCACGAACAAAACCAGAGCTCCCCAAGGTGAGTAGCTCGGTCTGATGAAACCTTTATCAAGCAGCTCCTGTAGTTGGTTGGATAGTTCCTGCATCTCCGACGATGCTAACCTGTAAGGAGATTTAGCAACAGGTGTTGCTCCAGGAATCAAATCAATACGAAACTCTACCGGTCGCACAGATGGCAAACCAGGTAGATCCTCAGGAAACACTTCGGGATATTCCTTCACTACCGGCACATCTTGTATCGTTTTCTTGTCTTTCTCTTTCTCCACCACGTGAGCCAAGAAGGCTCTGCATTTCTTTTGTAAACACTTACGCGCTTTTATGCATGATATGATCTTTACGTTTCGCTTTGCTTGATCCCCATGAACTTCCAATACACGATCATTCGTCATTGGAATCCGAAGTAGCTTTTCAGAACAGATGACTTCAACTCTATTGAGTGATAGCCAATCCATTCCCACGATGATGTCGAAACTGCCCAACTCCATCGGCAACAAGTCGATGGTAAATGTGTGATCTACGAGTGTAAGTATTCCTAAGTATAGTGCTAACCATAACTTGTTTCCCATTTGCTACTTCGATAATATAAGGGGAATCTAAAGTTTCCTCAGTAAGACTAAGTTGTGAAAAATCAGATGAAATAAAACTCTGGTCTGCACCAGTATCAAATAGTATAGAGGCATAAGAGTCATGTAAAAGAAATGTACCAGTGACCACATTAGGGTCTTGGCGTGCAGCATTGGCTCCTATAACAAAAGCACGTCCGCGAGGTGCTTGTGCTCCTGGTTGCACTTTCTTTGGACAGTCGCGTGAGAAATGACCCATTTCCCCGCAGTTGTAGCAACCTCTGTTGTTGTTGTTGACTGGATTCTATGGTGATGGTGGAGGTAGTGCTCTTGCTGCAGTGTTGGTAGCCTGATTTACAGCAACACGGCATTTGCTAACCCAGTGGCCAAACCGACCACAATTAGTGCACTTCCTGCATTGAGCAGCAGGGGGGTGATGACACTTGCAATGAGTGCACTGAGGATGTTCTCCCCTATAGCCCCTAGTAGCAGGATTGACAGGTGCTGCAGGTGCCTGTCGCAGAGGGGTGACAGCCGCATAGTTTTTAATGACCTTTTGTTTCTTCTCCTGGTGGTACTCTGGTTTCTTTGATGTTGTTTCCTTGGCTTTTCCAGCATCATCTTTTAAGACTGCAGACTTTACCATTACCTTGGTAAGCTTAGCCGAGAGGGAGATGGCTGACTCCAGAGTAGCAGGATATGAAGCCAGTACAATGCTTTGTATACAAGAAGGTAAGCCTGCTACATAGCGATCAATTAGCTTTTCCAAGGTTGGCACCATCTCTGGTACCAGAGCTACCAGTTTATGATAGCGGTTGGTAAAAGTCATATGATCAGCTCCCTTCATCTCATGGTTCGAGAGCTCAATCTCCAGCTGTTGTAGTTCGTGTTTCGGACAGAACTCGTTCCTCAAAAGAAGTTTAAATTCTGTCCAAGGCATCGCCATTGCCTCATCCCTTCCTTTAGCCCTGATCTGAGCATTCCACCATGTCAGTGCTCGCTTGCTAAATGAACCAGCTGCATAGCGAACTTTATGGTGTTCTGGACAGCTGCTAATGTCCAGAGTGTTCTCCATCTTTTCTAGCCATTGGATTAATCCAACAGCTCCTTCAACTCTAGTGAAGCTTCGGGGTTTGCATCCTACAAAAGACTTGTAGGAGCAGTCTGAAGTGTGGCTAGTGTTTTCACTAGCCTCTCCTGTAGTATGGCCAGAAGTGTTGCCATGTCCCTGAATCCGATTTATCATCTCTGGGATGACATCCTTCAGTTGGCTCGTCAGTTGTGTACTTAGCAGCGTTGCCAAGGCGATGGTAGCAGGATCAATAACTGGTCCCGTGGTCGTGCTCGGAGGTGGACTATGTGGAGGAGGAGGAGGTGGCGGTGGTGAATCTGGTGGTGATGAAGTAGAAGAGTGTGGTGCAGAAGTCTGTGTAGTCGGTACTGGAATAGGTTGTCTTCTAGGCGGCATTCTGATCATAACCAAAAGAATTTGGTTAGTCGAGTGATCGAATGCTGAAGACAAAATGCAAACATGGATCCTAAGTTCTCTACATGAGGGTCCCTAAGTTATAGTCTAGGCCAAACCGTTTAAGTAAATGACCTATTATTCTCCATAACCTTGAGCTCTGATACCAATCTGTCACACCCCGAGCCGGCGGGGTTGGATCGGAGTCCCCGTCGGGCGGAAGGTTCTCGGGGCGCGATATCGTGGGTGATAATCAAATGATCAGATTGTTTACATAGCATCGATGTTTAAGAATAACTAAAGCACCATCAAACATTAAACTTGGATTAAAAAGTTAAATTACAATATCAATGTTCTGCAATTTAACTAAGTACACCTATCAAAATAATTCCAATGTTTCTATCTAGTTTCTTTACAAGATATCAAAAGTAGTTTGTATTATCAACAAAAGTTGTGCTTCAAAAATCAACTAGGTCCTCTATCTAGGCCACCTAGCATGCAGATCCAAAAGCCTTATTTTAAACCTGTTCATCACCAGAGAATGCATGTAAGAAAACAAAGTCAACACAATGGTTGGTGAGTTAAGTTTAAAATAGTTTTAACAAACCTCCTTCGGTAACACCTTAACCTCATTAACTCCACATGTAATATCCAAATCGGTATGCTTATATATAGGACATGCCCCTGAGTCGAGCCTACAACCCGCCCAGACGCCATCCCACCACATACTAATCCGGATATGACACTGTTGTTAATAATAATTAAGCATTTTACCTACCAATCAACCCATTCCTCATCAAAGCTTTTGTTTTCTGTTTCAAAGTTTACAAGTCTATAAAGTTCACAAGTGTTAGTTTCAAAGTTTGTTTATCAAGCATCATAGTTTCACACGCGCATAGTTTAGCTGTCCCTAATCTCATGCGTGAGTACAAGCTCTGCACTAGCAGTCGTTTAGCAATTACGTAGCTCACGGATAGATACAAGCTCTGCACTAGCAGTCTTTTAGCAATTACGTGTCTCATGAATTAGTTAAGCTTAGTCTAGCAATTACGTGTCTCCTATACAAGATACAAGCTCTGCACTAGCAGTCGTTTAGCAATTACGTATCTCATACATAGACACAAGCCATGCATACACAAGTAAACCATCAATTACATATCTCATATAAGCAGACAAATGCTCTGCACTAGCAGTCGTTTAGCAATTACATGTCTCTTATATAGATAATAGCTTAGCATCTTTATGTTTAAGTTTAGCAATTACATACCTCATATAAGCAGACAAAAGCTCTGCACTAACAGTCGTTTAGCAATTACATGTCTCTTATATAGGTAATAGCTTAGCCTCGTTATGGTTAAATTTTACATGTATCTCAATCCATAGGTACAAGCTCTACACTAGCAGTCGTTTAGCAATTACGTAGCCTATGATTAGATACATGCACAATGTTTCATGCGCAAGTAGTAGTTTCAAGCATATAGTTTCAAGTGTCCACACAATGTCTCATCATGAATTCCATAGGTTTGCATTGAGTCTCATGTTTAAGCATACAGTTTTCACAAGCATAAAGTCTCACGTTTAAGCATATGGTTTCATAAGCATCAAGTATCATGTTTAAGCATATCGTTTCACAAGCATCTAGTCTCATGTTTAAGCATCAAGTCTCATAAGTATCCAACATATGGTTTCAAGCCTCAAGTTTAAAGTATAAGTTTCAAGTCTATGGCTTTTCAAAGTATACTAAGTTCCAAGCATAAGTTTCAACATAAGTATCATGTTTATGTTTAAAGCATTAAATAACATTTCAATAGTTTATGAAAATGTTTAACATGCTTCTCAGTCCTGAAGTAAAACAAAAAAGTTTGAAAAAGGACAAATGAACTCACCTTATGTCCAAAGTGTTTGACTAAGTAGAATAAGTATACATGCGCACTTTGTTTGCACTTGTTTTGATGCTCACGCTCCTGTATTGATTTCATAGGGTTGAAGCTTATAAGTACAAGTTTGTAAGGGTTTTTTGCGCGTGTAAGTGTTAGTCCTAAAGTGGACTAACACTCATGAGTCTTGTTTGTTATCTGGCCCCAATTCTTCTTTGTTAAAGATTTCCTACTTGTTCATTAATCACAAGTTATCATTTGCATACAAGACTTCTAAACCTTTATGTAATTCGTTTAAAACTTACTATCACGTTCATAAAAGTGTTTATCCTTTGTTTTCATCGTTTACAATGATCATTCATATGTTTTCCACTTATTCATAATTAATTGGGCCGGATAACCCATTGGACCATTCGTTGTAAGATTGGGCCTAGAATTTGTGTGTGGGCCGTAAATCAAGGGTTTGGGCCTATCTATCACAATGAGCCAATTCAATAATCCCTTGGTCCGAGAAGAACATGTATTGGGCCGGAGGCTTTGGGTCGAATGGTTGGATGTTGAATCAAAAATGGGCCGAAATTAGTGGGCCATCGGAATTTCTGACTTGGGCCGATTAACAAAAGATTGGGCCGAATGCATTTAACATAGGCCCAAGTAGTTTAGCCGAGAATGGTGCTGTGGGCCTTGGTAAAAATGAATTTGGGCCGAAGTGGATTGCTACTGGGCTACTACACATACGGAATCACTAAGAGAATTCGGCCGAAGGTTGTGTATAGTCTACAGACCAGCGAACCTATTGAGTTTCATGGCTAGGTTCGGCTCATTGCATGATGAATGGTTCGTCTGTTTCAGTCCCAAGGTTCGTTAGCCATGGGTTCGCCGCATGCAATGGGTTCGGCCAGGTGGTGACAAATCCAAGGTTCGTTTCTAGTCAAAGATTCGTGTGTAGGGTTCGTGTGAGGAAGGTTCGCCCGCCAGATGATTCATCACAGCTCAAAGGTTCGGCTGAAGTGATTCGAGTGGGAAAGCCAAGGTTCGGTCCTAACATGGGTTCGCCACCTAAAAGGTTCGCCCATGGAAGAGAAGATTTGCCACCTATGCTGGGTTCGGCCATCCCCAAGGGTTCGGCTAATGGGTCACGGTTCAGCTAAGGCTCGCCACAAATGAGTTCGAAGGGTTCGGTTGATAACATGCCCTGCACAGGTTCGGCAACAAGGGTTCGACCGTCCCTTTTGTCTGGTTCCACATGCGAACCTGTTACCCATTATCATCATCTCAAACTCATCTTCGTTGAAGACGATCCTCATGCTGTTGTTGCGTGTAAACCAGCCCTCGCAAGGCTGTGAGTTCAACGGTTATGAGTCAAGGCCGGTTTTAAGGTGGGTGGACGAAAACCCTAATTTTCGCAATATTTCAAGATCCATACCTCAGAATCGGTCGGACTAAAGCTCAGATGAGTTGTACTTCCTTGTAGAGGAGGTCGAGGGCTACGTGTGGACACCAAGAACGCCCATTTTCGTTGAGAAATGACCGAGATATGGAGTGTGAAAGGTTGGAAATGGTGGTGAGGTGTTGAATCCGGAAATGGAGAGTAAAGAGAGAGATGAGTGTGTAAATGAAATAAATGAAGTATTTTAGGGTTTATATACCCCGTGGGTATTCGAGTTCGTTTCGGTTGCTCGGTTCGTAGTTTCGTCGCGTATTTGGCACGTTACTCGTGTTTTTCGTAAAATTAAAAAGGATTATTTTAGGATGTTTAGATTACAAATATTATTAGAAATTATTGTTAATATCGTTGCGTTTATATTTTTATCGAATTATAATATTTTACGCGTTTCGTTTAATTTGTTCGCGATTTAATAAAATAGTTTAGTTTAATTTTTTTTATTTATGATGAGTTTCAAAATTGTAAAATAGGAAATATTTTATTTCCTTAATATTATTATCGTTCGTATCGTTATTCGTTTTCGTTACATCAGATCGCATCGCCATCGCGTGTAACATCAGTGCCGGAACCGCCACCGGAACAGTGATCTCTACAGTACATGAACAGTAAAACAGGTACGAACCATATACGTTTCAGTACGTTTCATATTCATATCATTTATCATTATCATAGCATGTTATCATAGAACAAATTCAGAAACATTTAACAGGAACACAGTTCAGAACAATGGTTCTTGAGTCAGATAATTATTTGACAATACAGAACCATCATATGATTATTTGTTTAAGATTTATTATGTATAAACGTATGTGAGGCTTTAAAGAACAAAACACACGAATATTGTTACGTGAATGCTAAATTGACGGGTTATTCGTATAGGTGACGATCTGTACGAATATATCTGAAAGTTTAACGTTCTGAATGATATTCTATAATTAGAAAACAAGATTGAAAGGTATAGTTATCACCGTGTTCGTACGTGTGACGATTCGAACGAATACGCGCGACGATCGTACATTTCGATTTAAACAGTGATTTAATATTTTAAATTATATAATTAGCAGATACTAGTTAATTTATTAGGAATCACAACCTAAAATAATTAAATGATTTCTAATTTTACAAACCGTGTCGTTTCGTAGCTAAAACTACGCGAAACGGCTATTTACGCGAAACCAAACGAGACCGAACAAGCGGGTATTTTTCCCACAATTAATGAGGACATTAAATGCCTCAACCACCACCACCCTCTCCTCTTTCCCTCTCATTCACGTCCAAACCCTTTCTCTCTCTAAAAGGTTTTCTCTCAACTTCTCTCTACAAGATCGTGGTCATCTCGTGCCGGATCCAAGCTTATTTGGTGTCAAAACGATCATCACACTACAAGGATCAAGGAAGTACAAGAATTTCACGAGGTTACCAACTGATTTTAAGGTAAAGCTTTGATTATGTTCGGTTTTAGAATGTGTGTCACGAAATCTCTTTATTTGATGATTCTAATCGGCCAAAACATTCACTAAACACATAGACACACGCGTAGGAATAGTTAGATTGTTGTTGCAACAGGTTTAGCTTCGTATGATGGAGATGATGCTGCATAAAAGACTACAGGTTCGTGGCCAACAGTTGGCCGAACCCTCACCCGAATACCAGCCGAACCCACTATCACCCACCGAACCTAGCAGTTCCCGGCCGAACCCAGGAGTCGAACCTTTTTGGCACCTCACGAACCCTGCCACCCTGCCAACGAACCTGTGTTAGGTCTGCAACGAACCTGTTGCCACAACCAGACCTGACAGCAAACCTTAGTACAGCACCGAACCTATGCTCATCTCGGCCGAACCATTTAGGGTGACGAACCTGTTCCTTCCACGAGCCTTATGATTAGTCGCGAACCTACATGCATGGCGAACCAAAGGATCCTAACCGAACCTTCAGTCACTAGCCGAACCATAGTGTCAAACCTTTACTAGGGGCGAACCCTCCCCTGGCCGAACCCTAAGGGTTCGTTTTAGTTGAAGTAGCCGAACCCTTGCATTAAAAATAGCCGAACCCTTGGCCAAAATAAATAGGTTCGCTGCCATTGGGAGTTAAGATATTCCAAACCATTTAAATTTATGCAATTCAAGGTGTAAGGGTTAATCATATATGCATGAATGCATGGGAAATGCATGTACAAGCTCATGCATGAAATAAAATCCTACGTGGGTGTGCATGGGAGGATAACTAAGGATTATTAGACAAAACTACCCCATAATGATCAATAGCCCAACATGGATAACTAACTTATATAAGTTAATGGGTTATGTCAATTAATGCAAAGAACTTGAATTGGAGATCAATGGGAATTCAAAGACCATCAATTGGGCCTAAGTGGGCCCAATGGGACTTAAATAAGTCCATCACATATTAAGCGTTTGTATAAATTCAAGTAATGATGTTTTAATAAAATTCAAGACTTTGCGAATTTATTGAATTTAAGTTAATAATTTTCTAAAATCTTGTTTAATTTGAAATGGAAATTACTTATAAATGTCATTTGTTTTCTTTTAAGTTTAGTTAGTATAAAAGTTAGTTGTTATTATAAAATTGTTGGGAAATTGTTAAAATAGACAATATAATTGTCTGGATTTAAACAGAAAACAAAGGAAACTCTGCCGAAATTTCTAAAAATGTAAAGGTAAGTTATTACAACTAACTATGGGATTTGGGATCAAAATGGGTAACTAAGTTAGGTTAGATTCTAGATACACATAGTACTAAGACACATAGTTGCACACACAACAAGACCCGAACATAGGCACAACGACTATTACGCGTACTTATTATATTCGAATTCTTATAAAATAACTCAGGAACTGAAGATACTTAGCCTACAAACAAGAGTGCGCATTCTGTGATAGTACATTAGGCATCAACACATGTGAGTTCATTGCCCCTTTTTCTAACATTTTGTTTTAAAACGCGGGGCTGAGAAGCATGCGTGAACTGTTTTCTTTAAATTGTTTACTTAAATGCTTTTGAATTAATATGTTTTACATATATAAATGTTATCCTAGACCATGTCTAGGAAGATTTTATGCAGGTTTTTACTACACTTAATTACTTAGAAATTAAGTGAATAACCGGGTTAAACTAAACATTTCAACAAATCAAAACATTTCAAACGAATCAAACTAAACATTTTGACAAAACAAGTGTGTGAGTTCAAGGAATCAAACGAAACATTTTGAAGAATCAAATGGGTGATTTCAAGGAATCAAACGAAACATTTTGACAAATCAAGTGGGTGAGTTCAACGAATCATACGAAACATTTTGACGAAAAAAGTGTGGGATTTCAACAAATCAAACGAAACAATCTTTGCAAAGACAATATTCAATGTTCTACAAATCAAGTGTTTGTTGAACAATGAATCAAGTGTACAATTGATCAATGAATCTAGTATTCTATGATCAACGAATCAAGTACATCTTGTAACAGAATCAAACGAATCAATAAACCATTTTCAAGGGAAAACCTGGGAAATATCAGAGATAACATACGCCAAAACAGACGAAACATAAACCCTACATTTCAAGAAGTCCTAGCTAGACCGTTTGATTTGTAGGTCGTATGTTTGAGGATATTTACAGATTTCCTAACTACTAAGTACCTAGATTGACAGACTAGTCTACTCGAGTTTGACCAAGGCCCCAATCAATAGGACTTAGATTTTATCAAATGTTTATTTATTTATTTAATTAAGCATTTATAACTGTTTATACAATTATTCTAGTTGATCATAATGTATAAAGAACTTATGAAATCAACATGGATTTCAAACGATTGTAATTACAGGGACAACAAACAGAAGGACTTATGGGATTGTGTTAAGGGTAAAAATGCTTAATTATCATTAACAGCAGTGTCATATGCACATTAGTATGTGGTGGGATGTTGGCTAGGGCTTGTCCCTTACATATGCCCTATATATAAGCATACCGATGTGGATATTACATGTGGTGTTAATGAGGTTAGGGTCTTTACCAAAGGAGGTTTTCAAATCATTTTCAATTACTAAAACAATATGAACTCACCAACCATGTGTTGACTTTTATTTTTGCATGACTTCTCAGGTGACGAACAGGTTAATTAAGAAGTAATTTCTTTTGGAATAGGACTTCCCATGGAAGACTTAGTATTTTGGACCTGCATACTTTTGAAGACATCATTATACAATTTATTTTGTATATCTTGTGTAAATACAAGATAGTCATTTTATGATGTTTACAATAGATTTACATTGTTAAATTATAAACGATACTGATGTAATTTAACTTTGTAATTCTATTATATTTAGCATTTCTCATTTATATCATGTGCAATGTAAACAATCTGATCACTTTCGATTATCACTCATGATATCGCTCCCCGGGAACCTTCCGCCCGACGGGGACTCCGATCCAACCCCGCCGGCTCGGGGTGTGACAGATTGGTATCAGAGCCATGGTTATAGAGGAATATAGGTCACTTATTTAGTTGGTTTGGCCTAGACTATAACCTAGGGATCCTGCGTATAGAGAAAACAGGACTTAGGAGTTTTCTTGCATACTGTTTTCTATATTTGATCATTGCACTAACCAATAACTTTATTGGTTATGATCAGAATGCCGCCAAGAAGACAACCTCCCTTGTTACCTCTACCACCACAAGACTTGGCTCCACACTCCTCCACACCGTCACCAAATGATTCACCACCACCACCTCCTCCTCCCCCTCCTCCATTGATTACTCAAGCATCTGGTTCAGGCACAACACCGACTCTGGATCCTGCTACTATCGCTCTGGCGACATTACTGAGTAGCCAGATGACAAATCAGATGAAAGAAGCAATACCGGAGATGTTCCTTCGTCTTCGTAATGAAATCCTCAACACTGGCAACACATCAGGAGAAGCCAGTGGAAATACTGGAGATTCATCTCATTACTCCTACAAGTCCTTTGTAGGATGTAAACCACCCAGTTTTAGTGGGTCTGAAGGTGCCGTTGGGTTAATCCAATGGATTGAGAAGATTGAGGCAACCTTGGATCTTTGCAGCTGCCCCGAACACCACAAGGTCCGTTACTCAGCTGGAACATTCAACAAAAGGGCTCTGACCTGGTGGAATGGTCAGATCAACGCCCGAGGAAGAGAGGAAGCTATGGGAATGCCATGGGAAGACTTCAAGGCACTGCTGCGAACAGAATTCTGCCCCAAGAATGAGCTGCAGGAGTTGGAGGTTGAACTATCCAACCATGTGATTAAGGGGGCTGATCACATGGGCTATACTACTCGCTACCACGAGCTAGTTGCTTTGGTGGCAGACATGGTACCGACTTTAGAAAAGAGGATAGACCGTTATGTAGGTGGACTTCCCGCCTGCATTCAGGGCATGGTTGTTTCAGCCAACCCTACTACCATTGAATCTGCAGTGAGACTGTCTGGGAAACTCACTGACCTCATGGTAGCCTCTGGAATTCTAAAGAAGGAGGCTGAACCCGGCAAGAACAAAGCTGAGTCTTCAAAGAAACCCTCCCATCATCAGAAGAAGAAACAGAAGACCATCAAGAACTACACGGTGGCCACACCTCTTCAACAAGTAGCAGCAGCACCACAGAACCCCAACCGCAAACCTTACATTGGCACGTATCCTCTGTGTGTCAAGTGTCAGTATCATCATACTGCTGACACTCCCTGCAAGCAATGCATGGGATGTGGAAGAAAGGGCCATTGGGTCCAGTACTGCCGGATGACACCTAATGAAGCAGTCAACAATGCTGCTTTGGCTCTCCCTCCACCAGCTAATCAGAACCATGGTGGATGCTATAACTGTGGCGAACAAGGCCACTTTGCGAAGAACTGCCCAAAGAAGGCTCAACAGACAGTTCAAGCACCCCGTGGATGAGCGTTTGCCATCGGAGCACCAGCTGCACGCCAGGACCCAAATGTGGTCACTGGTACGTTTCTCTTACATGACTTTTATGCATCTGTTCTATTTGACACTGGTGCGGATCAGAGTTTTATCTCTGCCAATTTTGCGTGCCAATTAGATTCTATAGAAGAACAGTTAGATTCCCCTTATATTATAGAAGTAGCTAACGGGAAACAGATCACAGTTAGTACAGTTTATAGGAACTGCCCATTGACACTTAATGGTCATACGTTCACCCTCGATTTGATACCGATGGAGTTGGGCAGTGTGACAATCCGACTTTTCAAGTTAACCTTGATTAACCTCCGTAGGCCCAACAAGGCCAATGAAGGCCCAACAAGGCCTATGAAGGCCCAACAAGGCCAATGAAGGCCCAACAAGGCCAATGAAGGCCCAGTAAAGCCAAAGAAGATCCAGTGAGGTCAAGGAAGACCCAACAAGATCAACTAGGCCCAACAAAGTCTAGTAGGCCCAATAAGATTAATTTAGGCCCAAGGAAAACAAGGAAGGCCCAATTAGATCAAACAAGGTTAAAGTAGGCCCATTAAGGCCCAATGTAAACAAAGTAGGCCCAGGGAAGGCCAAGGTAGGCCCAGGAAGGCCCAGTGAGGCCCAATTGTATTTGAGAAGCCCAATTGAGTAAATTTAATCTAACAATGAGTTAAATGACCCAATTAATGAAAATTAGGAATTTTCGGTTTAACTTTATTAACCGAAATGTTAAGTTATTGATCTAGAATGATTTCTAAGGGTTGAATTAAGTGAAATAAGTCTAAAATACTTAGATTATAGGATTTTAATTTGTATATGATTAGAAGGATCAATTTTGACTTTCTTAAAGTCAAAATTCGGAATAAAAGAAGTGAACAAATGCAATTAAACCCGAAATTATTCACAAATCGATTTGTAACTGATGATTTAACATTCTTAATCATCATATTGATGATTATCATCAATACTTAACAGTTACATTGGACCTAATGTCGAATTTAATTCAAAGGAAGTCTCAAAAGTTGAAACCGATGCTATTCATTACCCAAAATCACATCATTCGATTTGATTACATCAAATTGAAGTTTCATACTTCTCAATCGGCACTTTTAGCATCTATTACACATCACAATTGGAAACATTAGCTTCGGGATTGAAGAACTCGATCAAGCTCGGCCGAACATCAACACACAAAGTGAACTATATCAATTCTACATCAATTAAGGTAAGAATTCGTTCCTACACCTTCTAACAGAGCCGACTAAGGGTTATTCTAAATCAATTTCAACTGATATCATTGTTTTCATAAAGTTCAAGTAATTAGGGTTCATAAAGAAAACGTTTTGGGGATTTTGTATTAAATGGATTTGATATTCAAATTAAATGGCATGGGTAGTTTCATAAATCCTCGATAAAACTAAACCACAACTCAATTTCTGTAATCGTGCACGAATTGAACGAGTTCGATTAATAGGGTTCTTGAATAATGATGTTTTGGGGGTTTCTAAGGAACTGAGTTCAAAAATCAAAATTTGATGTTATAGATAGTTCAGAAGAGGCCGATTGAAGTTATGCCTAAGTTAATTTCAAGGATCATCAAGGAATTAAATGATTTTGATTTAGGTTTGGGGTATACACATGCGAGACAAATAATATCACGAATTAGGGTTCTAAATTGATGGTTTGATTGAATAAATTCTGTAATGGGACTCGCTTTGATGATAGAAATAAAACCCCTGTGGTTTTAGGATCGATGAGAATCGAATTCGTGGTCAAATCGGGAGTGCATGGTTCGGCCATAGTTTAACAAAGGGGAACTGACCCATGTAATCTTAAAACAATTAATTCAGGAAGGATATCGCGATACCCTAGCGGGCTTGACTGGTAAGGAGCGTGTGATTTGAACGGGGGGTCGCGGGTTCGAATCCGGGTTCCACCATTTTTGGTTTTTAAAGCATTTTTGATGTTTTAACCATAACTCCTTCGTTTTAAGTCCGATTCGATCCGTTCAAGTTGCGTTGGAACCGTAACAAGAATACGAACGTATTAGGATGATAAAATTCATATTTTAATCCGAACACGAAATCGCGTATAATTACGTTTAATTAAATAAAATCGTGTAGGATTTTATTTAAATGATTTCAATGGCACGCGTACTTCCGTATGCACAATTCTCACACTCTAACATACGTATGTTGATACGTATGTGATTTCAAGCACAAAACGACAATCCGAATAACTTTAGGTTATTGTTTAAATCACAGATTCTTCGTAGAGGATTTCTACGCAAGTTCACACGTATTTGATCATTCTACTATTATCAAAGGTGCGTACACGGCCCCTTTCTTATTTTAAACTGTTTTGGGGGAGAAAACATGTGCAACAAACTATTTTTAGATACATATCACTTGCATGAGTTATCTGTTTACATTATGTGACAACATATCAACTTGAAAGTCCTTACACACCTCGAACCGTTTAGTTTGCTGTAATGCAAAGCGTGGTAGTTGGAAATAGATCTATTAGGTTTGACAAACCTCACCTGGTAGATGGGATCTACGCAGGTGTTTGACTGACCAAACACATTTTTACTATTGTTGTGATAGACAATAGTGGCAAGGCGAAAACATGCTATAGCATGGCAACTAGTCAGCTTCGGTGTCGAACACGTATGTAAATAGTTTATATGACTAGCTATCATGACTGTGCAATTGTGATTATGTTATCTACAACTTATTATTCAAACTGATGTTTTGAACATTGTGATTATTGAAAACCTGTGTTATGCACCAACCATTGTGTTGACTTGATTTGCATGTTTTCTCAGGACGCTAAGGCGCGCGTAACAGCTGGCATGGACTAGGAAGATAGAGTCTCATGCATTTTAAACTTTGAACATTTGAATTTGAATATTTCAGTATTTTGATTTGTAAGATTTTATTTATCAACAGTTTATTGGTTTTTAAACGCTTTCGCAACTTTTTGTAAACTCTGAATGTTATGTTTTAAAGACCAACGTATGTTTTGAAATTCATATAGAGGTCTTCGCTATGTCTAATGATCTGAGATCCTGGTTTGTCACGCTCCCAAACGGTGTGATTCCGTTGGTTGAAATTTGGGGGTGTGACAGATTGGTATCAGAGCCATTGGTTATAGCGAACTAGGTTTGCATTTATAGGCCTAGACTATGACTGTTAGACATTAGACACATCTGTTAATACGTATTGCTTAGAAATTACATATGACACTATGTAATTGACTTGTTTACGTATTCCATGGCACTGTACTTACATATGGTATTATGTAACAGGCATGGCTTCATCATCAGTCCCATATATCATTATTGATGATTCCGAGGACGAGGAGCCGATGGTTCCGGCACCACCATCATCACCACCACCACCTATTCCATCACCTCCACCGTATGAGATGGATGACTCAGACCCAGACGAGGATCCAGACGAGGATCCAGACGAGGATCCAGAGGAGGATCCAGATGAGGATCCAGTTGAGGACCCGGATGAGGATCCGGAAGAGGCACCATGGGTGAATACTCAGGGACTCTATGCTGCAGGACCATCTACACACCCACCACCCGTACTAGATGCTCCTGAGCCTAAGAGGCAAAGGACGGACGCGGAGGAGATCGCCAAGTTGCGCGAGGACTTGGATGAGACAGAAGATAAGCTCATACAGAGATCTCAGGAGTTATGGGATGCCATTGAGAGGCAAGATGAACTTGCCCATCTTGTTCACGATATGCGGGATGAGATGATCAATTTGATTGGTCGTCTAGAAGAGTCAGAGAACCGAGAGGAGATTTTGGCAGGCAGGATTGAAGCTTTGGAGGACTTAGTGGTAGTTGAGAATGAGGAACAGGATGAGGATGAGGAGGAGGAACCAGCACCAGTTGCTGAGTCCGATCCTGAATCCACTGTTGAGGACGATTGATTCTCTTTCTTTTATTTCTGTTTTGTTTAAACTTATTAGGAACGGGTTGTGTTCCTACATTGGTAGTTTGAAATTTTGTATTTCATTTCAAAAGTATTGTACTCAAAGAAAGTTTCTATTTATGGAAGAATTATTGTTTGTTTCCAACAACTGTGTTGATTATATTACATGTTGTGTTTGTTGTTTTACTTACACATGTTACATTGGATTTTGACTTCGTGCTAACACTTCTTATAAATAGGAAACTAATGGCTGAGGGAAACGTACATATGA
The DNA here is from genome assembly GCA_009363875.1 of Mikania micrantha. Classification (NCBI taxonomy): domain Eukaryota; kingdom Viridiplantae; phylum Streptophyta; class Magnoliopsida; order Asterales; family Asteraceae; genus Mikania; species Mikania micrantha. The sequence goes on from CM018692.1 coordinate 92,868,193, forward strand.
CTGTTGCTGAGCTCAACGAGCTAATTAACAACAGAGTCGCAGAGGCTATTGCACAGTATGCTCAGACACACAACACAGGGCCACAGGGTCCAGCTGGGGGATTGGTTAACCCACAAGTTTGCACATTCAAGATGTTCTTGGACTGCAAACCTCACAACTTCAAAGGGTCGGAGGGGGCCATAGGACTTCTCCGATGGATTGAAAAGGCGGAGTCTGTGTTCGAAATGTGCAACTGCCCTGATGACAGCAAGGTGAAATTTGCTACTGGAACATTGGAGGGTCCAGCACTGACTTGGTGGAACTCCAATGTTCAGACTCTGGGGTTGGGAGAAGCAAATGCATTGACCTGGAACAACTTCAAAACTTTACTACAAGAGGAGTATTGTCCTCGTAGTGAAATGCAGAAGTTGGAGGAAGAGTATTGGCACCTCAAGATGGAGGGGTCAAATATTGAGGAATACACGACCAGATCGCATGAACTGGCCAGACTGCTACCACACATGGCTACTCCAGCCAGTAAGTGGATCGAAAGGTACATTGGAGGACTAGTGCCTCAGATTCAAGGGTTGGTGACTTCAGCAAATCCCACCACCATCCAACAAGCTGTTCGTCTAGCACATCAGCTTACTGATCAGGCAGTGTTGCAGGGGACTCTGCCTAAGCGAACATCTGCTACCAAGGTGGGAGACCATAAGAGAAAGTGGGAGAGTAACAACTTCAAGGGTAACAACCAACAGCAGAACAGGAAGCAGGACTCAAACAAGTCCTATCATAATTCCAACAGTGGTCAGCAATCATCATCATCGGGGGGCTATATTGGTAAGCACCCCAAGTGCAACAAATGTGGTTATCATCATGCGGGTAACCAGTGTGACAGAGCTAAGTGCCAGAGGTGTGGCAAGGTTGGGCATGCGGCTAAGGATTGTCACGGAGAGCTGCAGAACAACAATAACAACCAGAATAACAATCAGAACAACGCACAGAAGGGTTGTTTCGAGTGCGGCAAGATGGGGCATTTCAAGAAATATTGCCCACAACTTAAGAAAGGCGGGGACAACAATGGTAATGGTAATGGAGGTGGCAACGGTAATGGAAATGGCACCAACAATAACAACAACAATAACAACAACAACAATGGTGCTAGAGGCAGGGCGTTTGTGATCGGAGGACGTCAAGCGCGGGAGGATCCCAACATTGTCACGGGTACGTTCCTCTTAAATAATCACTATGCCTCTATGTTATTTGACACTGGTGCCGACCGGAGTTTTGTATCTAGTTCACTTGCTAAGTCACTAGATGTTAGTTCCACTACCTTAGATAGTCCCTACACTGTGGAATTAGCTGATGGTAAGTTAATTGTAGTGGAAAACATTTATAAGGGATGTATTCTTGATTTGATGGGTCAGACATTAGAGATTGATCTGATGCCTATTGCCTTAGGCAGTTTTGATGTAGTCATTGGCATGGACTGGTTGTCCAAGAACCAGGCTGAAATTGTATGCCATGAAAAGATTGTTCGCATACCTCTTCCGCAGGGAGAGACATTATATGTACAAGGCGAGAAGAGCGGTACGCCACTGCGTCTCATATCTTGTATGAAAGCACACAAATGTCTGCGGAAAGGTCATACGGCAGTTATAGCACTTATAACTGAAAAGCCGGTAGCTGAGAGGAAGCTTGAAGATATACCTGTAGTTTGTGAATTTCCGGAGGTATTTCCAGAAGACTTGCCGGGATTACCGCCTATCAGACAGGTGGAATTTCGAATCGATCTTACACCAGACGCAGCACCGATAGCTAGGGCGCCTTATCGACTTGCACCGTCAGAGATGCAAGAGTTATCCACACAATTGCAAGAGTTGTTGGATAAGGGTTTCATACGACCTAGTTTTTCACCATGGGGAGCTCCAGTATTGTTTGTGAAGAAGAAGGACGGGACTTTCCGTATGTGTATCGATTACCGGGAATTGAATAAGGTTACTATCAAGAACCGGTATCCGTTACCCAGGATTGACGATCTGTTCGATCAATTGCAAGGTTCGAGTTACTACTCGAAGATTGATCTCAGGTCGGGTTATCATCAACTAAGAGTTCAGGAGGAGGATATTCCGAAGACAGCATTCAGAACACGCTATGGCCATTATGAGTTCTTGGTCATGCCATTTGGGTTGACAAACGCTCCAGCTGTATTCATGGATCTCATGAATCGTGTTTGTAAACCTTATCTGGATAAGTTTGTCATTGTTTTCATTGATGACATTCTCATCTATTCAAAGTCTGAGGAGGAACATGCTGAACATCTTCGATTACTGCTAGAGTTATTGAAACAGGAACAACTGTACGCTAAGTTCTCGAAATGTGATTTCTGGATGCGAGAAGTACAGTTCTTGGGTCATATAGTTAATGAAAAGGGCATACATGTTGATCCAGCGAAGATTGAAGCGATTAAGAATTGGGAAGCGCCAAAGACCCCTACTGAGGTACGACAATTCCTTGGTTTGGCGGGTTATTATCGACGATTCATTGAAGGTTTCTCAAAGATCGCTCAACCACTTACAGCTCTGACGCACAAAGGAACAAAGTATAACTGGACGGATAAACAGGAAGCTGCATTCCAGTTATTGAAACAGAAACTCTGCAGTGCACCGATTCTGTCCTTACCGGAAGGAACGGAAGACTTTGCGGTGTATTGTGACGCATCTGGACAGGGTTTGGGATGTGTATTGATGCAACGGGATAAAGTGATCGCTTATGCTTCCAGACAACTAAGAACGCACGAAAAGAATTACACTACTCATGACTTGGAGTTAGGAGCAGTGGTTTTTGCTTTAAAGATTTGGAGGCATTACTTGTATGGAACTAAGTGTACTATTTACACTGATCATAAGAGTTTACAACATATCTTTGATCAGAAGGAACTCAATATGAGACAACGACGATGGGTTGAGTTGTTGAACGATTATGAGTGTGCGATTAAGTATCACCCGGAAAGGCTAATGTGGTAGCCGATGCTTTGAGCAGAAAAGATACAACGGGAACAAGACGGGTTCGCGCACTTATGATGACAATACATACTGATTTACCTGACAAGGTACATAGTGCTCAGATTGAGGCTTTAAAAACGGAAAATTTAGTACCGGAATCTTTACGAGGAATGGAAGAACAATTGAATGTTAAACCTGATGGAATTCGTTATTTCATTGATCGAATGTGGATACCTTTGTATGGAGGTTTAAGGGAACTCGTGATGGACGAAGCACACAAGTCTAGATATTCAGTCCATCCGGGATCAGACAAGATGTATCATGACTTGAAGGTACTGTATTGGTGGCCTCATATGAAAGCTGATATTGCTAAATACGTTAGCAAATGTTTGACTTGTTCGAAAGTCAAAGTTGAATATCAGAAGCCATCTGGTTTACTGCAACAACCAGAGATACCGATGTGGAAGTGGGAACAGATTTCGATGGATTTCATTACTAAGTTACCCCGTACACCGAGTGGTTGTGATACGATATGGGTAATTGTCGATCGATTAACGAAATCTGCACACTTCTTAGCAATCAAAGAAACTGATAAGATGGAGAAACTGACTCGTATTTACATCAAGGAAGTAGTAGCACGGCATGGCGTGCCAATCTCTATCATATCAGATCGGGATGCTCGGTTTACTTCTAACTTTTGGAAATCTCTTCAGAAGTCATTGGGGACTCGCTTGGATATGAGTACCGCCTATCATCCACAGACCGACGGTCAGAGTGAACGAACGATTCAAACGCTCGAGGATATGTTACGAGCTTGCGTAATTGATTTTGGTGATAGCTGGGAGAATCATTTACCGTTAGTGGAATTCTCTTACAACAATAGTTATCATACAAGCATTCAAGCAGCACCGTTTGAAGCTTTGTATGGTCGCAAATGTCGTTCACCAGTTTGCTGGGCTGAAATTGGTGACAGTCAGTTAACAGGTCCTGAACTGGTGCACGAGACGACAGAGAAGATAGTCCAAATCCGGAATCGTATGGCAGCGGCTCGGGATCGACAGAAGAGTTATGCAGACAAACGTCGCAAGCCGTTGGAATTTCAAGTAGGAGACCGAGTTCTTCTAAAGGTGTCACCTTGGAAAGGAGTGATACGATTCGGCAAGCGCGGAAAGCTTAGTCCACGTTACGTAGGACCTTTTGAGATTCTGAAAAGGATTGGTCCGGTTGCGTATCAACTCAAACTACCGGAAGAACTCAGTGGAGTTCATGATGTTTTTCATGTATCAAACTTAAAGAAATGTCTTTCTGACGAGACATTGATTGTACCGTTGGAAGAGATACAAGTAGATGAACAGCTGCGATTCATTGAAGAACCAGCAGAAATCATGGACCGAGAGGTCAAACAACTGAAGCAAAGTAAGGTTCCGATAGTCAAAGTCCGATGGAATTCAAGACGGGGTCCTGAATTCACATGGGAACGGGAAGATCAAATGATGAAGAAATATCCTCATCTATTCAAGACAGTTACTGCTAACACTGAGAGCGCACGTTAAATTTCGGGACGAAATTTCCTTCAACAAGGGGATGACGTGATGTTTTCACACATCAACACTGCAAATTTCAAACTGTAAGCACAAACATTTTATTTATTCAATTGATTTTGTTACAAACATTTGTGCTACATTACATTTTATATGTTTTATGTGCTACATTTCATATGTTACATGTTATGGTAGTACATACATGATTGGTTACACACATTTTGCTATGTGCGGGGTTGCATAGTACATACATTTTGCTATGTGCAGGGTTACATAGTACAAACAGTTTCAGACATTTTGCTATGTGCAGGGTTACATAGTACAAACAGTTTCAGACACTCACTATGTGTGAGGTTACACAACACAGTATGATCAAACACAAATAGTCACAGTTAGGTGAACTAACTAGTGTACACGCAAAACAGTTACATTGAACGATCACAATTGAGTTGTGATGTTGCAAGCATTGGACTTTGTGTGTGAGTACACACAAGCACACAGAATGATCAAATCACACTAACACGTACGATTTAAACTCGTAGGTAGTTTCCTAACTACTCTTAACACTTGCTAATTTTCGGGACGAAAATTCCTTCAACAAGGGGATGATGTGACAATCCGACTTTTCAAGTTAACCTTGATTAACCTCCGTAGGCCCAACAAGGCCAATGAAGGCCCAACAAGGCCTATGAAGGCCCAACAAGGCCAATGAAGGCCCAGTAAAGCCAAAGAAGATCCAGTGAGGTCAAGGAAGACCCAACAAGATCAACTAGGCCCAACAAAGTCTAGTAGGCCCAATAAGATTAATTTAGGCCCAAGGAAAACAAGGAAGGCCCAATTAGATCAAACAAGGTTAAAGTAGGCCCATTAAGGCCCAATGTAAACAAAGTAGGCCCAGGGAAGGCCAAGGTAGGCCCAGGAAGGCCCAGTGAGGCCCAATTGTATTTGAGAAGCCCAATTGAGTAAATTTAATCTAACAATGAGTTAAATGACCCAATTAATGAAAATTAGGAATTTTCGGTTTAACTTTATTAACCGAAATGTTAAGTTATTGATCTAGAATGATTTCTAAGGGTTGAATTAAGTGAAATAAGTCTAAAATACTTAGATTATAGGATTTTAATTTGTATATGATTAGAAGGATCAATTTTGACTTTCTTAAAGTCAAAATTCGGAATAAAAGAAGTGAACAATTGCAATTAAACCCGAAATTATTCACAAATCGATTTGTAACTGATGATTTAACATTCTTAATCATCATATTGATGATTATCATCAATACTTAACAGTTACATTGGACCTAATGTCGAATTTAATTCAAAGGAAGTCTCAAAAGTTGAAACCGATGCTATTCATTACCCAAAATCACATCATTCGATTTGATTACATCAAATTGAAGTTTCATACTTCTCAATCGGCACTTTTAGCATCTATTACACATCACAATTGGAAACATTAGCTTCGGGATTGAAGAACTCGATCAAGCTCGGCCGAACATCAACACACAAAGTGAACTATATCAATTCTACATCAATTAAGGTAAGAATTCGTTCCTACACCTTCTAACAGAGCCGACTAAGGGTTATTCTAAATCAATTTCAACTGATATCATTGTTTTCATAAAGTTCAAGTAATTAGGGTTCATAAAGAAAACGTTTTGGGGATTTTGTATTAAATGGATTTGATATTCAAATTAAATGGCATGGGTAGTTTCATAAATCCTCGATAAAACTAAACCACAACTCAATTTCTGTAATCGTGCACGAATTGAACGAGTTCGATTAATAGGGTTCTTGAATAATGATGTTTTGGGGGTTTCTAAGGAACTGAGTTCAAAAATCAAAATTTGATGTTATAGATAGTTCAGAAGAGGCCGATTGAAGTTATGCCTAAGTTAATTTCAAGGATCATCAAGGAATTAAATGATTTTGATTTAGGTTTGGGGTATACACATGCGAGACAAATAATATCACGAATTAGGGTTCTAAATTGATGGTTTGATTGAATAAATTCTGTAATGGGACTCGCTTTGATGATAGAAATAAAACCCCTGTGGTTTTAGGATCGATGAGAATCGAATTCGTGGTCAAATCGGGAGTGCATGGTTCGGCCATAGTTTAACAAAGGGGAACTGACCCATGTAATCTTAAAACAATTAATTCAGGAAGGATATCGCGATACCCTAGCGGGCTTGACTGGTAAGGAGCGTGTGATTTGAACGGGGGGTCGCGGGTTCGAATCCGGGTTCCACCATTTTTGGTTTTTAAAGCATTTTTGATGTTTTAACCATAACTCCTTCGTTTTAAGTCCGATTCGATCCGTTCAAGTTGCGTTGGAACCGTAACAAGAATACGAACGTATTAGGATGATAAAATTCATATTTTAATCCGAACACGAAATCGCGTATAATTACGTTTAATTAAATAAAATCGTGTAGGATTTTATTTAAATGATTTCAATGGCACGCGTACTTCCGTATGCACAATTCTCACACTCTAACATACGTATGTTGATACGTATGTGATTTCAAGCACAAAACGACAATCCGAATAACTTTAGGTTATTGTTTAAATCACAGATTCTTCGTAGAGGATTTCTACGCAAGTTCACACGTATTTGATCATTCTACTATTATCAAAGGTGCGTACACGGCCCCTTTCTTATTTTAAACTGTTTTGGGGGAGAAAACATGTGCAACAAACTATTTTTAGATACATATCACTTGCATGAGTTATCTGTTTACATTATGTGACAACATATCAACTTGAAAGTCCTTACACACCTCGAACCGTTTAGTTTGCTGTAATGCAAAGCGTGGTAGTTGGAAATAGATCTATTAGGTTTGACAAACCTCACCTGGTAGATGGGATCTACGCAGGTGTTTGACTGACCAAACACATTTTTACTATTGTTGTGATAGACAATAGTGGCAAGGCGAAAACATGCTATAGCATGGCAACTAGTCAGCTTCGGTGTCGAACACGTATGTAAATAGTTTATATGACTAGCTATCATGACTGTGCAATTGTGATTATGTTATCTACAACTTATTATTCAAACTGATGTTTTGAACATTGTGATTATTGAAAACCTGTGTTATGCACCAACCATTGTGTTGACTTGATTTGCATGTTTTCTCAGGACGCTAAGGCGCGCGTAACAGCTGGCATGGACTAGGAAGATAGAGTCTCATGCATTATAAACTTTGAACATTTGAATTTGAATATTTCAGTATTTTGATTTGTAAGATTTTATTTATCAACAGTTTATTGGTTTTTAAACGCTTCCGCAACTTTTTGTAAACTCTGAATGTTATGTTTTAAAGACCAACGTATGTTTTGAAATTCATATAGAGGTCTTCGCTATGTCTAATGATCTGAGATCCTGGTTTGTCACGCTCCCAAACGGTGTGATTCTGTTGGTTGAAATTTGGGGGTGTGACAGGCAGTTTTGATATCATTGTTGGAATGGATTGGCTTTCCTCTAATCGAGTGGAAGTCATTTGTTCTGAAAAGCTACTTCGAATCCCCTTGCCGAATGATCGCATATTGGAAGTTAAAGGGGATCAAGCTAAACGAAATGTCAAAATAATTTCATGTATAAAAGCACGTAAGTGTTTACAGAAGCGGTGCATTGCATTCTTGGCTCATTTGGTATAAAAGGAGAAGGACCAGAAAAGAATTCAAGATGTACCTGTGGTGAAAGAATATCCGGAAGTGTTTCCTGAAGACCTACCAGGTTTGCCACCTGTGCGACCGGTAGAGTTTCGTATTGACTTAATTCCTGGAGCAACCCCAGTTGCTAAGTCTCCGTACAGGTTAGCAATTTCAAAGATGCAGGAATTGTCTAATCAGTTGCAGGAGCTACTTGACAAGGGTTTCATCAGACCGAGCTACTCACCTTGGGGAGCTCCGGTTTTGTTCGTGAAGAAGAAAGACGGATCGTTCAGAATGTGCATAGATTACAGGGAGCTGAACAAACTAACCATAAAGAATCGGTATCCATTGCCGAGGATTGACGATCTGTTTGACCAACTGCAAGGAGATCAATACTTCTCAAAGATTGACTTACGGTCTGGATATCATCAGCTTAGAGTTCAAGATGAAGACATACCGAAAACGGCCTTCTGAACAAGATACGGGCATTATGAATTTATGGTGATGCCTTTCGGATTGACGAATGCACCAACGGTTTTCATGGATCTCATGAACCGAGTGTGCAAACCGTACTTGGATCAGTTTGTCATTGTTTTCATTGATGATATACTGATTTATTCCAAGACCAAAACAGAACATGAGCAGCACCTTAAAAAGATCTTGGAGCTGTGAAGAAAGAACAACTCTATGCTAAATTCTCTAAATGTGAATTCTGGCTAAGAAAAGTTCAATTTCTGGGTCATGTAGTCAACAGCGAGGGAATTCATGTAGATCCTACCAAGATCGAGGCGATAAAAATTGGGACACTCCGAAAACACCGATGGAGATACGGTCATTTCTGGGATTGGCAGGTTATTACAGAAGGTTTATTTCAAACTTTTCTAAGATAGGTTTTCCACTCACTAAGTTAACCCAGAAAAGTGAACCATTTGTCTGGGAGCAGAAACAAGAAGATGCTTTCCAGACTCTGAAACAGAAACTATGTGATGCTCCAATCCTATCTCTCCCAGAGGGCTGTGATGATTTTGTTGTATACTGTGATGCTTCTCATCAGGGGCTTGGTTGTGTGTTAATGCAACGGGACAAAGTCATAGCCTATGCATCAAGACAGTTAAAGATTCATGAGAGGAACTACACTATTCATGATCTTGAACTGGGAGCGGTAATCTTCGCACTGAAGATTTGGAGACATTACTTATATGGCACCAAGTGTACCATATTCACTGATCACAAAAGTATGCAACACATCTTCGATCAGAAGGAACTCAACATGCGACAGCGCCGTTGGGTTGAACTTCTGAATGATTATGATTGTGTGATCAAGTACCATCCGGGAAAGGCGAACGTTGTAGCTGATGCCTTGAGCCGGAAGGAACGAGTCAAACCCCTACGTGTTAGAGCAATGGGGATAACTGTGCAGACCAGTTTAAGTGACAAGATTATTCAAGCACAACAAGAAGCACTTGACCGAGGCAATCTGAAGAAGGAACTTGATTGTGGAGCAGAGAAACAGTTCGACACGAAGCCCGATGGAATGATCTATTACCGGGAACGTATATGGATCCCGGCGGTAGACGAATTGAGAAGACTGATCTTCGATGAAGCACACAAGACTAAATACTCCGTTCACCCAGGCGCTGATAAAATGTACCAAGACTTGCGTGGATTTTATAGGTGGCCGGGGATGAAGAAAGACATAGCCGAGTATGTCAGTCAGTGTCTGACGTGTGCAAAGGTAAAGGCGGAACACCAGAGACCATCTGGTCTACTGGAACAACCTGAGATTCCGCTATGGAAGTGGGAACAAATAGCCATGGATTTCATTACCAAGCTACCCCGCACTTCCAGTGGTCATGATACAATTTGGGTGATCATAGATCGTTTAACAAAATCTGCCCATTTCTTGCCTCTGCGTGAGAACTTCACCATGGATAAACTGGCAAGATTATACATCAATGAGATAGTGGAACTGCAGGTGTGCCATTGTCTATTATCTCTGATAGAGACAGCAGATTCACATCAAGGTTCTGGCAATCACTGCAGAAGTCACTAGGGACACAGTTAAATCTGAGTACAGCTTATCATCCACAAACGGATGGTCAAAGCGAACGTACTATTCAAACCCTAGAGGACATGTTAAGAACCTGCGTGTTGGATTTCGGTGGAAATTGGGATTCCCATTTGCCACTGATCGAGTTCTCCTACAATAACAGTTATCACAACAGTATCGGATGTGCACCATTCGAGGCTCTTTGTGGTCGGAAATGTCGATCACCGATCTACTGGACTGAAGTTGGAGACAATCGAATAACTGGGCCAGAACTTATTCAAGAAACCACTGACAAGATAGCTCAGATTCAAAGAAGACTACAAGCAACAAGGAGTAGACAAAAGAGTTACGCTGACAAACGGCGCAAGCCGTTGGAATTCCAAGTGGGAGACCGAGTCATGTTGAAGGTATCCCCATGGAAAGGCGTGGTACGCTTTGGAACGAAAGACAAATTAGCACCACGATACGTGGGACCGTTCGAGATCATCGAGCGTATTGGTCCTGTAGCTTATCGACTGAGATTACCGGATGAACTCAGTGGTGTTCATGACGTGTTTCACGTCTCAAACTTAAAGAAATGCCTTGCTGACGAGTCTCTCGTCATCCCAATCGAAGAAATTCAAGTCGATGAACAGTTACATTTCATTGAAGAACCTTTGGAGATTATGGATCGCAAGGTTAAACAACTGAGGCGAAGCCGTATTCCTATTGTAAAGGTTCGATGGAATTCGAGACGCGGACCCGAGTTTACTTGGGAACGTGCAGATCACGTGAAGTCAAAGTATCCCCAACTGTTTGAAGAGGAAACTGTACCCGATAACAATTCTTAAATTTCGGGACAAAATTTCTCTAACAAGGGGAGACTGTAACATCAGTGCCGGAACCGCCACCGGAACAGTGATCTCTACAGTACATGAACAGTAAAACAGGTACGAACCATATACGTTTCAGTACGTTTCATATTCATATCATTTATCATTATCATAGCATGTTATCATAGAACAAATTCAGAAACATTTAACAGGAAGATAGTTTAGAACAATGGTTCTTGAGTCAGATAATTATTTGACAATACAGAACCATCATATGATTATTTGTTTAAGATTTATTATGTATAAACGTATGTGAGGCTTTAAAGAACAAAACACACGAATATTGTTACGTGAATGCTAAATTGACGGGTTATTCGTATAGGTGACGATCTGTACGAATATATCTGAAAGTTTAACGTTCTGCATGATATTCTATAATTAGAAAACAAGATGGAAAGGTATAGTTATCACCGTGTTCGTACGAGTGACGATTCGAACGAATACGCGCGACGATCGTACATTTCGATTTAAACAGTGATTTAATATTTTAGATTATATAATTAGCAGATATAAGTTAATTTATTAGGAATCGCAACCTAGAATAATTAAATGATTTCTAATTTTACAAACCGTGTCGTTTCGTAGCTAAAACTACGCGAAACGGCTATTCACGCGAAACCAAACGGGACCGAACAAGCGGGTATTTTTCCCACAATTAATGAGGACATTAAATGCCTCAACCACCACCACCCTCTCCTCTTTACCTCTCATTCACGTCCAAACCCTTTCTCTCTCTAAAAGGTTTTCTCTCAACTTCTCTCTACAAGATCGTGGTCATCTCGTGCCGGATCCAAGCTTATTTGGTGTCAAAACGATCATCACGCTACAAGGATCAAGGAAGTACAAGAATTTCACGAGGTTACCCACTGATTTTAAGGTAAAGCTTTGATTATGTTCGGTTTTAGAATGTGTGTCACGAAACCTCTTTATTTGATGATTCTAATCGGCCAAAACATTCACTAAGCACACAGACACACGCGTAGGAATAGTTTGATTGTTGTTGCAACAGGTTTAGTTTCGTATGATGGAGATGATGCTGCATAAATGACTACAGGTTCGTGGCTAACAGTTGGCCGAACCCTCACCCGAATACCAGCCGAACCCACTATCACCCACCGAACCTAGCAGTTCCCGGCCGAACCCTGGAGTCGAACCTTTTTGGCACCTCACGAACCCTGCCACCCTGCCAACGAACCTGTGTTAGGTCTGCAACGAACCTGTGTTAGGTCTGCAACGAACCTGTGCTAGGTCTGCAACGAACCTGTTGCCACAACCAGACCTGACAGCAAACCTTAGTACAGCACCGAACCTATGCTCATCTCGGCCAAACCATTTAGGGTGACAAACCTGTTCCTTCCACGAGCCTTACGATTAGTCGCGAACCTACATGCATGGCGAACCAAAGGATCCTAACCGAACCTTCAGTCACTAGCCGAACCATAGTGTCAAACCTTTACTAGGGGCGAACCCTCCCCTGGCCGAACCCTAAGGGTTCGTTTTAGTTGAAGTAGCCGAACCCTTGCATTAAAAATAGCCGAACCCTTGGCCAAAATAAATAGGTTCGCTGCCATTGGGAGTTAAGATATTCCAAACCATTTAAATTTATGCAATTCAAGGTGTAAGGGTTAATCATATATGCATGAGTGCATGGGAAATGCATGTACAAGCTCATGCATGAAATAAAATCCTACGTGGGTGTGCATGGGAGGATAACTAAGGATTATTAGACAAAACTAACCCATAATGATCAATAGCCCAACATGGATAACTAACTTATATAAGTTAATGGGTTATGTCAATTAATGCAAAGAACTTGAATTGGAGATCAATGGGAATTCAAAGACCATCAATTGGGCCTAAGTGGGCCCAATGGGACTTAAATAAGTCCATCACATATTAAGCGTTTGTATAAATTCAAGTAATGATGTTTTAATAAAATTCAAGACTTTGCGAATTTATTGAATTTAAGTTAATAATTTTCTAAAATCTTGTTTAATTTGAAATGGAAATTACTTATAAATGTCATTTGTTTTCTTTTAAGTTTAGTTAGTATAAAAGTTAGTTGTTATTATAAAATTGTTGGGAAATTGTTAAAATAGACAATATAATTGTCTGGATTTAAACAGAAAACAAAGGAAACTCTGCCGAAATTTCTAAAAATGTAAAGGTAAGTTATTACAACTAACTATGGGATTTGGGATCAAAATGGGTAACTAAGTTAGGTTAGATTCTAGATACACATAGTACTAAGACACATAGTTGCACACACAACAAGACCCGAACATAGGCACAACGACTATTACGCGTACTTATTATATTCGAATTCTTATAAAATAACTCAGGAACTGAAGATACTTAGCCTACAAACAAGAGTGCGCATTCTGTGATAGTACATTAGGCATCAACACATGTGAGTTCATTGCCCCTTTTTCTAACATTTTGTTTTAAAACGCGGGGCTGAGAAGCATGCGTGAACTGTTTTCTTTAAATTGTTTACTTAAATGCTTTTGAATTAATATGTTTTACATATATAAATGTTATCCTAGACCATGTCTAGGAAGATTTTATGCAGGTTTTTACTACACTTAATTACTTAGAAATTAAGTGAATAACCGGGTTAAACTAAACATTTCAACAAATCAAAACATTTCAAACGAATCAAACTAAACATTTTGACAAAACAAGTGTGTGAGTTCAAGGAATCAAACGAAACATTTTGAAGAATCAAATGGGTGATTTCAAGGAATCAAACGAAACATTTTGACAAATCAAGTGGGTGAGTTCAACGAATCATACGAAACATTTTGACGAAAAAAGTGTGGGATTTCAACAAATCAAACGAAACAATCTTTGCAAAGACAATATTCAATGTTCTACAAATCAAGTGTTTGTTGAACAATGAATCAAGTGTACAATTGATCAATGAATCTAGTATTCTATGATCAACGAATCAAGTACATCTTGTAACAGAATCAAACGAATCAATAAACCATTTTCAAGGGAAAACCTGGGAAATATCAGAGATAACATACGCCAAAACAGACGAAACATAAACCCTACATTTCAAGAAGTCCTAGCTAGACCGTTTGATTTGTAGGTCGTATGTTTGAGGATATTTACAGATTTCCTAACTACTAAGTACCTAGATTGACAGACTAGTCTACTCGAGTTTGACCAAGGCCCCAATCAATAGGACTTAGATTTTATCAAATGTTTATTTATTTATTTATTTAAGCATTTATAACTGTTTATACAATTATTCTAGTTGATCATAATGTATGAAGAACTTATGAAATCAACATGGATTTCAAACGATTGTAATTACAGGGACAACAAACAGAAGGACTTATGGGATTGTGTTAAGGGTAAAAATGCTTAATTATCATTAACAGCAGTGTCATATGCACATTAGTATGTGGTGGGATGTTGGCTAGGGCTTGTCCCTTACATATGCCCTATATATAAGCATACCGATGTGGATATTACATGTGGTGTTAATGAGGTTAGGGTCTTTACCAAAGGAGGTTTTCAAATCATTTTCAATTACTAAAACAATATGAACTCACCAACCATGTGTTGACTTTTATTTTTGCATGACTTCTCAGGTGACGAACAGGTTAATTAAGAAGTAATTTCTTTTGGAATAGGACTTCCCATGGAAGACTTAGTATTTTGGACCTGCATACTTTTGAAGACATCATTATACAATTTATTTTGTATATCTTGTGTAAATACAAGATAGTCATTTTATGATGTTTACAATAGATTTACATTGTTAAATTAAAAACCATACTGATGTAATTTAACTTTGTAATTCTATTATATTTAGCATTTCTCATTTATATCATGTGCAATGTAAACAATCTGATCACTTTCGATTATCACTCATGATATCGCTCCCCGGGAACCTTCCGCCCGACGGGGACTCCGATCCAACCCCGCCGGCTCGGGGTGTGACAGATTGGTATCAGAGCCATGGTTATAGAGGAATATAGGTCACTTATTTAATTGGTTTGGCCTAGACTATAACCTAGGGATCCTGCGTATAGAGAAAACAGGACTTAGGAGTTTTCTTGCATACTGTTTTCTATATTTGATCATTGCACTAACCAATAACTTTATTGGTTATGATCAGAATGCCGCCAAGAAGACAACCTCCCTTGTTACCTCTACCACCACAAGACTTGGCTCCACACTCCTCCACACCGTCACCAAATGATTCACCACCTCTTCCACCTCCTCCTCCCCCTCCTCCATTGATTACTCAAGCATCTGGTTCAGGCACAACACCGACTCTGGATCCTGCTACTATCGCTCTGGCGACATTACTGAGTAGCCAGATGACAAATCAGATGAAAGAAGCAATACCGGAGATGTTCCTTCGTCTTCGTAATGAAATCCTCAACACTGGCAACACATCAGGAGAAGCCAGTGGAAATACTGGAGATTCATCTCATTACTCCTACAAGTCCTTTGTAGGATGTAAACCACCCAGTTTTAGTGGGTCTGAAGGTGCCGTTGGGTTAATCCAATGGATTGAGAAGATTGAGGCAACCTTGGATCTTCGCAGCTGCCCCGAACACCACAAGGTCCGTTACTCAGCTGGAACATTCAACAAAAGGGCTCTGACCTGGTGGAATGGTCAGATCAACGCCCGAGGAAGAGAGGAAGCTATGGCAATGCCATGGGAAGACTTCAATGCACTGCTGCGAACAGAATTCTGCCCCAAGAATGAGCTGCAGGAGTTGGAGGTTGAACTATCCAACCATGTGATTAAGGGGGCTGATCACATGGGCTATACTACTCGCTACCACGAGCTAGTTGCTTTGGTGCCAGACATGGTACCGACTTTAGAAAAGAGGATAGACCGTTATGTAGGTGGACTTCCCGCCTGCATTCAGGGCATGGTTGTTTCAGCCAACCCTACTACCATTGAATCTGCAGTGAGACTGTCTGGGAAACTCACTGACCTCATGGTAGCCTCTGGAATTCTAAAGAAGGAGGCTGAACCCGGCAAGAACAAAGCTGAGTCTTCAAAGAAACCCTCCCATCATCAGAAGAAGAAACAGAAGACCATCAAGAACTACACGGTGGCCACACCTCTTCAACAAGTAGCAGCAGCACCACAGAACCCCAACCGCAAACCTTACATTGGCACGTATCCTCTGTGTGTCAAGTGTCAGTATCATCATACTGCTGACACTCCCTGCAAGCAATGCACGGGATGTGGAAGAAAGGGCCATTGGGTCCAGTACTGCCGGATGACACCTAATCAAGCAGTCAACAATGCTGCTTTGGCTCTCCCTCCACCAGCTAATCAGAACCATGGTGGATGCTATAACTGTGGCGAACAAGGCCACTTTGCGAAGAACTGCCCAAAGAAGGCTCAACAGACAGTTCAAGCACCCCGTGGATGAGCCTTTGCCATCGGAGCACCAGCTGCACGCCAGGACCCAAATGTGGTCACTGGTACGTTTCTCTTACATGACTTTTATGCTTCTGTTCTATTTGACACTGGTGCGGATCAGAGTTTTATCTCTGCCAATTTTGCGTGCCAATTAGATTCTATAGAAGAACAGTTAGATTCCCCTTATATTATAGAAGTAGCTAACGGGAAACAGATCACAGTTAGTACAGTTTATAGGAACTGCCCATTGACACTTAATGGTCATACGTTCACCCTCGATTTGATACCGATGGAGTTGGGCAGTTTTGATATCATTGTTGGAATGGATTGGCTTTCCTCTAATCGAGTGGAAGTCATTTGTTCTGAAAAGCTACTTCGAATCCCCTTGCCGAATGATCGCATATTGGAAGTTAAAGGGGATCAAGCTAAACGAAATGTCAAAATAATTTCATGTATAAAAGCACGTAAGTGTTTACAGAAGCGGTGCATTGCATTCTTGGCTCATTTGGTATAAAAGGAGAAGGACCAGAAAAGAATTCAAGATGTACCTGTGGTGAAAGAATATCCGGAAGTGTTTCCTGAAGACCTACCAGGTTTGCCACCTGTGCGACCGATAGAGTTTCGTATTGACTTAATTCCTGGAGCAACCCCAGTTGCTAAGTCTCTGTACAGGTTAGCAATTTCAGAGATGCAGGAATTGTCTAATCAGTTGCAGGAGCTACTTGACAAGGGTTTCATCAGACCGAGCTACTCACCTTGGGGAGCTCCGGTTTTGTTCGTGAAGAAGAAAGACGGATCGTTCAGAATGTGCATAGATTACAGGGAGCTGAACAAACTAATCATAAAGAATCGGTATCCATTGCCGAGGATTGACGATCTGTTTGACCAATTGCAAGGAGATCAATACTTCTCAAAGATTGACTTACGGTCTGGATATCATCAGCTTAGAGTTCAAGATGAAGACATACCGAAAACGGCCTTCTGAACAAGATACGGGCATTATGAATTTATGGTGATGCCTTTCGGATTGACGAATGCACCAGCGGTTTTCATGGATCTCATGAACCGAGTGTGCAAACCGTACTTGGATCAGTTTGTCATTGTTTTCATTGATGATATACTAATTTATTCCAAGACCAAAACAGAACATGAGCAGCACCTTAAAAAGATCTTGGAGCTGTGAAGAAAGAACAACTCTATGCTAAATTCTCTAAATGTGAATTCTGGCTAAGAAAAGTTCAATTTCTGGGTCATGTAGTCAACAGCGAGGGAATTCATGTAGATCCTACCAAGATCGAGGCGATAAAGAATTGGGACACTCCGAAAACACCGATGGAGATACGGTCTTTTCTGGGATTGGCAGGTTATTACAGAAGGTTTATTTCAAACTTTTCTAAGATAGGTTTGCCACTCACTAAGTTAACCCAGAAAAGTGAACCGTTTGTCGGGGAGCAGAAACAAGAAGATGCTTTCCAGACTCTGAAACAGAAACTATGTGATGCTCCAATCCTATCTCTCCCAGAGGGCTGTGATGATTTTGTTGTATACTGTGATGCTTCTCATCAGGGGCTTGGTTGTGTGTTAATGCAACGGGACAAAGTCATAGCCTATGCATCAAGATAGTTAAAGATTCATGAGAAGAACTACACTATTCATGATCTTGAACTGGGAGCGGTAATCTTCGCACTGAAGATTTGGAGACACTACTTATATGGCACCAAGTGTACCATATTCACTGATCACAAAAGTATGCAACACATCTTCGATCAGAAGGAACTCAACATGCGACAGCGCCGTTGGGTTGAACTTCTGAATGATTATGATTGTGTGATCAAGTACCATCCGGGAAAGGCGAACGTTGTAGCTGATGCCTTGAGCCGGAAGGAACGAGTCAAACCCCTACGTGTTAGAGCAATGGGGATAACTGTGCAGACCAGTTTAAGTGACAAGATTATTCAAGCACAACAAGAAGCACTTGACCGAGGCAATCTGAAGAAGGAACTTGATTGTGGAGCAGAGAAACAGTTCGACACGAAGCCCGATGGAATGATCTATTACCGGGAACGTACATGGATCCCGGCGGTAGACGAATTGAGAAGACTGATCTTCGATGAAGCACACAAGACTAAATACTTTGTTCACCCAGGCGCTGATAAAATGTACCAAGACTTGCGTGGATTTTATTGGTGGCCAGGGATGAAGAAAGACATAGCCGAGTATGTCAGTCAGTGTCTGACGTGTGCAAAGGTAAAGGCGGAACACCAGAGACCATCTGGTCTACTGGAACAACCTGAGATTCCGCTATGGAAGTGGGAACAAATAGCCATGGATTTCATTACCAAGCTACCCCGCACTTCCAGTGGTCATGATACAATTTGGGTGATCATAGATCGTTTAACAAAATCTGCCCATTTCTTGCCTCTGCGTGAGAACTTCACCATGGATAAACTGGCAAGATTATACATCAATGAGATAGTGGAACTCCAGGTGTGCCATTGTCTATTATCTCTGATAGAGACAGCAGATTCACATCAAGGTTCTGGCAATCACTGCAGAAGTCACTAGGGACACAGTTAAATCTGAGTACAGCTTATCATCCACAAACGGATGGTCAAAGCGAACGTACTATTCAAACCCTAGAGGACATGTTAAGAACCTGCGTGTTGGATTTCGGTGGAAATTGGGATTCCCATTTGCCACTTATCGAGTTCTCCTACAATAACAGTTATCACAGCAGTATCGGATGTGCACCATTCGAGGCTCTTTATGGTCGGAAATGTCGATCACCGATCTACTGGACTGAAGTTGGAGACAATCGAATAACTGGGCCAGAACTTATTCAAGAAACCACTGACAAGATAGCTCAGATTCAAAGAAGACTACAAGCAACAAAGAGTAGACAAAAGAGTTACGCTGACAAACGGCGCAAGCCGTTGGAATTCCAAGTGGGAGACCGAGTCATGTTGAAGGTATCCCCATGGAAAGGCGTGGTACGCTTTGGAACGAAAGACAAATTAGCACCACGATACGTGGGACCGTTCGAGATCATCGAGCGTATTGGTCCTGTAGCTTATCGACTGAGATTACCGGATGAACTCAGTGGTGTTCATGACGTGTTTCACGTCTCAAACTTAAAGAAATGCCTTGCTGACGAGTCTCTCGTCATCCCAATCGAAGAAATTCAAGTCGATGAACAGTTACATTTCATTGAAGAACCTTTGGAGATTATGGATCGCAAGGTTAAACAACTGAGGCGAAGCCGTATTCCTATTGTAAAGGTTCGATGGAATTCGAGACGTGGACCCGAGTTTACTTGGGAACGTGAAGATCACGTGAAGTCAAAGTATCCCCAACTGTTTGAAGAGGAAACTGTACCCGATAACAATTCTTAAATTTCGGGACAAAATTTCTCTAACAAGGGGAGACTGTAACATCAGTGCCGGAACCGCCACCGGAACAGTGATCTCTACAGTACATGAACAGTAAAACAGGTACGAACCATATACGTTTCAGTACGTTTCATATTCATATCATTTATCATTATCATAGCATGTTATCATAGAACAAATTCAGAAACATTTAACAGGAACACAATTCAGAACAATGGTTCTTGAGTCAGATAATTATTTGACAATACAGAACCATCTTATGATTATTTGTTTAAGATTTATTATGTATAAACGTATGTGAGGCTTTAAAGAACAAAACACACGAATATTGTTACGTGAATGCTAAATTGACGGGTTATTCGTATAGGTGACGATCTGTACGAATATATCTGAAAGTTTAACGTTCTGAATGATATTCTATAATTAGAAAACAAGATTGAAAGGTATAGTTATCACCGTGTTCGTACGAGTGACGATTCGAACGAATACGCGCGACGATCGTACATTTCGATTTAAACAGTGATTTAATATTTTAGATTATATAATTAGCAGATATTAGTTAATTTATTAGGAATCACAACCTAGAATAATTAAATGATTTCTAATTTTACAAACCGTGTCGTTTCGTAGCTAAAACTACGCGAAACGGCTATTTACGCGAAACCAAACGGAAACGAACAAGCGGGTATTTTTCCCACAATTAATGAGGACATTAAATGCCTCAACCACCACCACCCTCTCCTCTTTACCTCTCATTCACGTCCAAACCCTTTCTCTCTCTAAAAGGTTTTCTCTCAACTTCTCTCTACAAGATCGTGGTCATCTCGTGCCGGATCCAAGCTTATTTGGTGTCAAAACGATCATCACGCTACAAGGATCAAGGAAGTACAAGAATTTCACGAGGTTACCCACTGATTTTAAGGTAAAGCTTTGATTATGTTCGGTTTTAGAATGTGTGTCACGAAACCTCTTTATTTGATGATTCTAATCGGCCAAAACATTCACTAAACACACAGACACACGCGTAGGAATAGTTAGATTGTTGTTGCAACAGGTTTAGTTTCGTATGATGGAGATGATGCTGCATAAATGACTACAGGTTCGTGGCTAACAGTTGGCCGAACCCTCACCCGAATACCAGCCGAACCCACTATCACCCACCGAACCTAGCAGTTCCCGGCCGAACCCTGGAGTCGAACCTTTTTGGCACCTCACGAACCCTGCCACCCTGCCAACGAACCTGTGTTAGGTCTGCAACGAACCTGTGTTAGGTCTGCAACGAACCTGTGTTAGGTCTGCAACGAACCTGTTGCCACAACCAGACCTGACAGCAAACCTTAGTACAGCACCGAACCTATGCTCATCTCGGCCAAACCATTTAGGGTGACAAACCTGTTCCTTCCACGAGCCTTATGATTAGTCGCGAACCTACATGCATGGCGAACCAAAGGATCCTAACCGAACCTTCAGTCACTAGCCGAACCATAGTGTCAAACCTTTACTAGGGGCGAACCCTCCCCTGGCCGAACCCTAAGGGTTCGTTTTAGTTGAAGTAGCCGAACCCTTGCATTAAAAATAGCCGAACCCTTGGCCAAAATAAATAGGTTCGCTGCCATTGGGAGTTAAGATATTCCAAACCATTTAAATTTATGCAATTCAAGGTGTAAGGGTTAATCATATATGCATGAATGCATGGGAAATGCATGTACAAGCTCATGCATGAAATAAAATCCTACGTGGGTGTGCATGGGAGGATAACTAAGGATTATTAGACAAAACTACCCCATAATGATCAATAGCCCAACATGGATAACTAACTTATATAAGTTAATGGGTTATGTCAATTAATGCAAAGAACTTGAATTGGAGATCAATGGGAATTCAAAGACCATCAATTGGGCCTAAGTGGGCCCAATGGGACTTAAATAAGTCCATCACATATTAAGCGTTTGTATAAATTCAAGTAATGATGTTTTATTAAAATTCAAGACTTTGCGAATTTATTGAATTTAAGTTAATAATTTTCTAAAATCTTGTTTAATTTGAAATGGAAATTACTTATAAATGTCATTTGTTTTCTTTTAAGTTTAGTTAGTATAAAAGTTAGTTGTTATTATAAAATTGTTGGGAATTTGTTAAAATAGACAATATAATTGTCTGGATTTAAACAGAAAACAAAGGAAACTCTGCCGAAATTTCTAAAAATGTAAAGGTAAGTTATTACAACTAACTATGGGATTTGGGATCAAAAAGGGTAACTAAGTTAGGTTAGATTCTAGATACACATAGTACTAAGACACATAGTTGCACACACAACAAGACCCGAACATAGGCACAACGACTATTACGCGTACTTATTATATTCGAATTCTTATAAAATAACTCAGGAACTGAAGATACTTAGCCTACAAACAAGAGTGCGCATTCTGTTATAGTACATTAGGCATCAACACATGTGAGTTCATTGCCCCTTTTTCTAACATTTTGTTTTCAAACACGGGGCTGAGAAGCATGCGTGAACTGTTTTCTTTAAATTGTTTACTTAAATGCTTTTGAATTAATATGTTTTACATATATAAATGTTATGCTAGACCATGTCTAGGAAGATTTTATGCAGGTTTTTACTACAGTTAATTACATAGAAATTAAGTGAATAACCGGGTTAAACTAAACATTTCAACAAATCAAAACATTTCAAACGAATCAAACTAAACATTTTGACAAAACAAGTGTGTGAGTTTAAGGAATCAAACGAAACATTTTGACGAATCAAATGGGTGATTTCAAGGAATCAAACGAAACATTTTGACAAATCAAGTGGGTGAGTTCAACGAATCATATAAAACATTTTGACGAAACAAGTGTGGGATTTCAACAAATCAAACGAAACAATCTTTGCAAAGACAATATTCAATGTTCTACAAATCAAGTGTTTGTTGAACAATGAATCAAGTGTACAATTGATCAATGAATCTAGTATTCTATGATCAACGAATCAAGTACATCTTGTAACAGAATCAAACGAATCAATAAACCATTTTCAAGGGAAAACCTGGGAAATATCAGAGATAACATACGCCAAAACAGACGAAACATATGCCCTATATATAAGCATACCGATGTGGATATTACATGTGGTGTTAATGAGGTTAGGGTCTTTACCAAAGGAGGTTTTCAAATCATTTTCAATTACTAAAACAATATGAACTCACCAACCATGTGTTGACTTTTATTTTTGCATGACTTCTCAGGTGACGAACAGGTTAATTAAGAAGTAATTTCTTTTGGAATAGGACTTCCCATGGAAGACTTAGTATTTTGGACCTGCATACTTTTGAAAACATCATTATACAATTTATTTTGTATATCTTGTGTAAATACAAGATAGTCATTTTATGATGTTTACAATAGATTTACATTGTTAAATTATAAACGATACTGATGTAATTTAACTTTGTAATTCTATTATATTTAGCATTTCACATTTATATCATGTGCAATGTAAACAATCTGATCACTTTCGATTATCACTCACGATATCGCTCCCCGGGAACCTTCCGCCCGACGGGGACTCCGATCCAACCCCGCCGGCTCGGGGTGTGACAGATTGGTATCAGAGCCATGGTTATAGAGGAATATAGGTCTCTTATTTAATTGGTTTGGCCTAGACTATAACCTAGGGATCCTGCGTATAGAGAAAACATGACTTAGGAGTTTTCTTGCATACTGTCTTCTATATTTGATCATTGCACTAACCAATAACTTTATTGGTTATGATCAGAATGCCGCCAAGAAGACAACCTCCCTTGTTACCTCTACCACCACAAGACTTGGCTCCACACTCCTCCACACCGTCACCAAATGATTCAACACCACCACCTCCTCCACCTCCTCCTCCCCCTCCTCCATTGATTACTCAAGCATCAGGTTCAGGCACAACACCGACTCTGGATCTTGCTACTATCGCTCTGGTGACGTTACTGAGTAGCCAGATGACAAATCAGATGAAAGAAGCAATACCGGAGATGTTCCTTTGTCTTCGTAATGAAATCCTCAACACTGGCAACACATCAGGAGAAGCCAGTGGAAATACTGGAGATTCATCTCATTACTCCTACAAGTCCTTTGTAGGATGTAAACCACCCATTTTTAGTGGGTCTGAATGTGCCGTTGGGTTAATCCAATGGATTGAGAAGATTGAGGCAACCTTGGATCTTTGCAGCTGCCCCGAACACCACAAGGTCTGTTACTCAGCTGGAACATTCAACAAAAGGGCTCTGACCTGGTGGAATGGTCAGATCAACGCCCGAGGAAGAGAGGAAGCTATGGCAATGCCATGGGAAGACTTCAAGGCACTGCTGCGAACAGAATTCTGCCCCAAGAATGAGCTGCAGAAGTTGGAGGTTGAACTATCCAACCATGTGATTAAGGGGGCTGATCACATGGGCTATACTACTCGCTACCACGAGCTAGTTGCTTTGGTGCCAGACATGGTACCGACTTTAGAAAAGAGGATAGACCGTTATGTAGGTGGACTTCCCGCCTGCATTCAGGGCATGGTTGTTTCAGCCAACCCTACTACCGTTGAATCTGCAGTGAGACTGTCTGGGAAACTCACTGACCTCATGGTAGCCTCTGGAATTCTAAAGAAGGAGGCTGAACCCGGCAAGAACAAAGCTGAGTCTTCAAAGAAACCCTCCCATCATCAGAAGAAGAAACAGAAGACCATCAAGAACTACACGGTGGCCACACCTCTTCAACAAGTAGCAGCAGCACCACAGAACCCCAACCGCAAACCTTACACTGGCATGTATCCTCTGTGTGTCAAGTGTCAGTATCATCATACTGCTGACACTCCCTGCAAGCAATGCACGGGATGTGGAAGAAAGGGCCATTGGGTCCAGTACTGCCGGATGACACCTAATCAAGCAGTCAACAATGCTGCTTTGGCTCTCCCTCCACCAGCTAATCAGAACCATGGTGGATGCTATAACTATGGCGAACAAGGCCACTTTGCGAAGAACTGCCCAAAGAAGGCTCAACAGACAGTTCAAGCACCCCGTGGACGAGCCTTTGCCATCAGAGCACCAGCTGCACGCCAGGACCCAAATGTGGTCACTGGTACGTTTCTCTTACATGACTTTTATGCATCTGTTCTATTTGACACTGGTGCGGATCAGAGTTTTATCTCTGCCGATTTGCGTGCCAATTAGATTCTATAGAAGAACAGTTAGATTCCCCTTATATTATAGAAGTAGCTAACGGGAAACAGATCACAGTTAGTACAGTTTATAGGAACTGCCCATTGACACTTAATGGTCATACGTTCACCCTCGATTTGATACCGATGGAGTTGGGCAGTTTTGATATCATTGTTGGAATGGATTGGCTTTCCCCTAATCGAGTGGAAGTCATTTGTTCTGAAAAGCTACTTCGAATCCCCTTGCCGAATGATCACATATTGGAAGTTAAAGGGGATCAAGTTAAACAAAATGTCAAAATAATTTCATGTATAAAAGCGCGTAAGTGTTTACAGAAGCGGTGCGTTGCATTCTTGGCTCATTTGGTATAAAAGGAGAAGGACAAGAAAAGAATTCAAGATGTACCTGTGGTGAAAGAATATCCGGAAGTGTTTCCTGAAGACCTACCAGGTTTGCCACCTGTGCGACCGATAGAGTTTCGTATTGACTTAATTCCTGGAGCAACCCCAGTTGCTAAGTCTCTGTACAGGTTAGCAATTTCAGAGATGCAGGAATTGTCTAATCAGTTGCAGGAGCTACTTGACAAGGGTTTCATCAGACCGAGCTACTCACCTTGGGGAGTTCCGGTTTTGTTCGTGAAGAAGAAAGACGGATCGTTCAGAATGTGCATAGATTACAGGGAGCTGAACAAACTAATCATAAAGAATCGGTATCCATTGCCGAGGATTGACGATCTGTTTGACCAACTGTAAGGAGATCAATACTTCTCAAAGATTGACTTACGGTCTGGATATCATCAGCTTAGAGTTCAAGATGAAGACATACCGAAAACGGCCTTCTGAACAAGATACGGGCATTATGAATTTATGGTGATGCCTTTCGGATTGACGAATGCACCAGCGGTTTTCATGGATCTCATGAACCGAGTGTGCAAACCGTACTTGGATCAGTTTGTCATTGTTTTCATTGATGATATACTGATTTATTCCAAGACCAAAACAGAACATGAGCAGCACCTTAAAAAGATCTTGGAGCTGTGAAGAAAGAACAACGCTATGCTAAATTCTATAAATGTGAATTTTGGCTAAGAGAAGTTCAATTTCTGGGTCATGTAGTCAACAGCGATGGAATTCATGTAGATCCTACCAAGATCGAGGCGATAAAGAATTGGGACACTCCGAAAACACCGATGGAGATACGGTCTTTTCTGGGATTGGCAGGTTATTACAGAAGGTTTATTTCAAACTTTTCTAAGATAGGTTTGCCACTCACTAAGTTAACCCAGAAAAGTGAACCGTTTGTCTGGGAGCAGAAACAAGAAGATGCTTTCCAGACTCTGAAACAGAAACTATGTGATGCTCCAATCCTATCTCTCCCAGAGGGCAGTGATGATTTTGTTGTATACTGTGATGCTTCTCATCAGGGGCTTGGTTGTGTGTTAATGCAACGGGACAAAGTCATAGCCTATGCATCAAGACACTTAAAGATTCATGAGAAGAACTACACTATTCATGATCTTGAACTGGGAGCGGTAATCTTCGCACTGAAGATTTGGAGACATTACTTATATGGCACCAAGTGTACCATATTCACTGATCACAAAAGTATGCAACACATCTTCGATCAGAAGGAAGTCAACATGCGACAACGCCGTTGGGTTGAACTTCTGAATGATTATGATTGTGTGATCAAGTACCATCCGGGAAAGGCGAATGTTGTAGCTGATGCCTTGAGCCGGAAGGAACGAGTCAAACCCCTACGTGTTAGAGCAATAGGGATAACTGTGCAGACCAGTTTAAGTGACAAGATTATTCAAGCACAACAAGAAGCACTTGACCGAGGCAATCTGAAGAAGGAACTTGATTGTGGAGCAGAGAAACAGTTCGACACGAAGCCCGATGGAATGATCTATTACCGGGAACGTATATGGATCCCGGCGGTAGACGAATTGAGAAGACTGATCTTCGATGAAGCACACAAGACTAAATACTCCGTTCACCCAGGCGCTGATAAAATGTACCAAGACTTGCGTGGATTTTATTGGTGGCCGGGGATGAAGAAAGACATAGCCGAGTATGTCAGTCAGTGTCTGACGTGTGCAAAGGTAAAGGCGGAACACCAGAGACCATCTGGTCTACTGGAACAACCTGAGATTCCGCTCTGGAAGTGGGAATAAATAGCCATGGATTTCATTACCAAGCTACCCCGCACTTCCAGTGGCCATGATACAATTTGGGTGATCATAGATCGTTTAACAAAATCTGCCCGTTTCTTTCCCCTGCGTGAGAACTTCACCATGGATAAACTGGCAAGATTATACATCAATGAGATAGTGGTACTCCACGGTGTGCCATTGTCTATTATCTCTGATAGAGACAGCAGATTCACATCAAGGTTCTAGCAATCACTGCAGAAGTCACTAGGGACACAGTTAAATCTGAGTACAACTTATCATCCACAAACGGATGGTCAAAGAGAACGTACTATTCAAACCCTACAGGACATGTTAAGAACCTGCGTGTTGGATTTCGGTGGAAATTGGGATTCCCATTTGCCACTGATCGAGTTCTCCTACAATAACAGTTATCACAGCAGTATCGGATGTGCACCATTCGAGGCTCTTTATGGTCGGAAATGTCGATCACCGATCTACTGGACTGAAGTTGGAGACAATCGAATAACTGGGCCAAAACTTATTCAAGAAACCACTGACAAGATAGCTCAGATTCAAAGAAGACTACAAGCAACAAGGAGTAGACAAAAGAGTTACGCTGACAAACGGCGCAAGCCGTTGGAATTCCAAGTGGGAGACCGAGTCATGTTGAAGGTATCCCCATGGAAAGGCGTGGTACGCTTTGGAACGAAAGACAAATTAGCACCACGATACGTGGGACCGTTCGAGATCATCGAGCGTATTGGTCCTGTAGCTTATCGACTGAGATTACCGGATGAACTCAGTGGTGTTCATGACGTGTTTCACGTCTCAAACTTAAAGAAATGCCTTGCTGACGAGTCTCTCGTCATCCCAATCGAAGAAATTCAAGTCGATGAACAGTTACATTTCATTGAAGAACCTTTGGAGATTATGGATCGCAAGGTTAAACAACTGAGGCGAAGCCGTATTCCTATTGTAAAGGTTCGATGGAATTCGAGACGCGGACCTGAGTTTACTTGGGAACGTGAAGATCACGTGAAGTCAAAGTATCCCCAACTGTTTGAAGAGGAAACTGTACCCGATAACAATTCTTAAATTTCGGGACAAAATTTCTCTAACAAGGGGAGACTGTAACATCAGTGCCGGAACCGCCACCGGAACAGTGATCTCTACAGTACATGAACAGTAAAATAGGTACGAACCATATACGTTTCAGTACGTTTCATATTCATATCATTTATCATTATCATAGCATGTTATCATAGAACAAATTCAGAAACATTTAACAGGAACACAGTTCAGAACAATGGTTCTTGAGTCAGATAATTATTTGACAATACAGAACCATCATATGATTATTTGTTTAAGATTTATTATGTATAAACGTATGTGAGGCTTTAAAGAACAAAACACACGAATATTGTTACGTGAATGCTAAATTGACGGGTTATTCGTATAGGTGACGATCTGTACGAATATATCTGAAAGTTTAACGTTCTGAATGATATTCTATAATTAGAAAACAAGATTGAAAGGTATAGTTATCACCGTTTTCGTACGAGTGACGATTCGAACGAATACGCGCGACGATCGTACATTTCGATTTAAACAGTGATTTAATATTTTAAATTATATAATTAGCAGATATTAGTTAATTTATTAAGAATCACAACCTAGAATAATTAAATGATTTCTAATTTTACAAACCGTGTCGTTTCGTAGCTAAAACTACGCGAAACGGCTATTTACGCGAAACCAAACGGGACCGAACAAGCGGGTATTTTTCCCACAATTAATGAGGACATTAAATGCCTCAACCACCACCACCCTCTCCTCTTTCCCTCTCATTCACGTCCAAACCCTTTCTCTCTCTAAAAGGTTTTCTCTCAACTTCTCTCTACAAGATCGTGGTCATCTCGTGCCGGATCCAAGCTTATTTGGTGTCAAAACGATCATCACGCTACAAGGATCAAGGAAGTACAAGAATTTCACGAGGTTACCCACTGATTTTAAGGTAAAGATTTGATTATGTTCGGTTTTAGAATGTGTGTCACGAAACCTCTTTATTTGATGATTCTAATCGGCCAAAACATTCACTAAACACATAGACACACGCGTAGGAATAGTTAGATTGTTGTTGCAACGGGTTTAGTTTCGTATGATGGAGATGATGCTGCATAAATGATTACAGGTTCGTGGCCAACAGTTGGCCGAACCCTCACCCGAATACCAGCCGAACCCACTATCACCCACCGAACCTAGCAGTTCCCGGCCGAACCCTGGAGTCGAACCTTTTTGGCACCTCACGAACCCTGCCACCCTGCCAACGAACCTGTGTTAGGTCTGCAACGAACCTGTTGCCAAAACCAGACCTGACAACAAACCTTAGTACAGCACCGAACCTATGCTCATCTCGGCCGAACCATTTAGGGTGACGAACCTGTTCCTTCCACGAGCCTTATGATTAGTCGCGAACCTACATGCATGGCGAACCAAAGGATCCTAACCGAACCTTCAGTCACTAGCCGAACCATAGTGTCAAACCTTTACTAGGGGCGAACCCTCCCCTGGCCGAACCCTAAGGGTTCGTTTTAGTTGAAGTAGCCGAACCCTTGCATTAAAAATAGCCGAACCCTTGGCCAAAATAAATAGGTTCGCTGCCATTGGGAGTTTAGATATTCCAAACCATTTAAATTTATGCAATTCAAGGTGTAAGGGTTAATCATATATGCATGAATGCATGGGAAATGCATGTACAAGCTCATGCATGAAATAAAATCCTACGTGGGTGTGCATGGGAGGATAACTAAGGATTATTAGACAAAACTACCCCATAATGATCAATAGTCCAACATGGATAACTAACTTATATAAGTTAATGGGTTATGTCAATTAATGCAAAGAACTTGAATTGGAGATCAATGGGAATTCAAAGACCATCAATTGGGCCTAAGTGGGCCCAATGGGACTTAAATAAGTCCATCACATATTAAGCGTTTGTATAAATTCAAGTAATGATGTTTTAATAAAATTCAAGACTTTGCGAATTTATTGAATTTAAGTTAATAATTTTCTAAAATCTTGTTTAATTTGAAATGGAAATTACTTATAAATGTCATTTGTTTTCTTTTAAGTTTAGTTAGTATAAAAGTTAGTTGTTATTATAAAATTGTTGGGAAATTGTTAAAATAGACAATATAATTGTCTGGATTTAAACAGAAAACAATGGAAACTCTGCCGAAATTTCTAAAAATGTAAAGGTAAGTTATTACAACTAACTATGGGATTTGGGATCAAAAAGGGTAACTAAGTTAGGTTAGATTCTAGATACACATAGTACTAAGACACATAGTTGCACACACAACAAGACCCGAACATAGGCACAATGACTATTACGCGTACTTATTATATTCGAATTCTTATAAAATAACTCAGGAACTGAAGATACTTAGCCTACAAACAAGAGTGCGCATTCTGTGATAGTACATTAGGCATCAACACATGTGAGTTCATTGCCCCTTTTTCTAACATTTTGTTTTCAAACACGGGGCTGAGAAGCATGCGTGAACTGTTTTCTTTAAATTGTTTACTTAAATGCTTTTGAAATAATATGTTTTACATATATAAATGTTATCCTAGACCATGTCTAGGAAGATTTTATGCAGGTTTTTACTACACTTAATTACTTAGAAATTAAGTGAATAACCGGGTTAAACTAAACATTTCAACAAATCAAAGAATTTCAAACGAATCAAACTAAACATTTTGACGAAACAAGTGTGTGAGTTCAAGGAATCAAACGAAACATTTTGACGAATCAAATGGGTGATTTCAAGGAATCAAACGAAACATTTTGACAAATCAAGTGGGTGAGCTCAACGAATCATACGAAACATTTTGACGAAACAAGTGTGGGATTTCAACAAATCAAACGAAACAATCTTTGCAAAGACAATATTCAATGTTCCACAAATCAAGTGTTTGTTGAACAATGAATCAAGTGTACAATTGATCAATGAATCTAGTATTCTATGATCAACGAATCAAGTACATCTTGTAACAGAATCAAACTAATCAATAAACCTTTTTCAAGGGAAAACCTGGGAAATATCAGAGATAACATACGCCAAAACAGACGAAACATAAACCCTACATTTCAAGAAGTCCTAGCTAGACCGTTTGATTTGTAGGTCGTATGTTTGAGGATATTTACAGATTTCCTAACTACTAAGTACCTAGATTGACAGACTAGTCTACTCGAGTTTGACCAAGGCCCCAATCAATAGGACTTAGATTTTATCAAATGTTTATTTATTTATTTAATTAAGCATTTATAACTGTTTATACAATTATTCTAGTTGATCATAATGTATGAAGAACTTATGAAATCAACATGGATTTCAAACGATTGTAATTACAGGGACAACAAACAGAAGGACTTATGGGATTGTGTTAAGGGTAAAAATGCTTAATTATCATTAACAGCAGTGTCATATGCACATTAGTATGTGGTGGGATGTTGGCTAGGGCTTGTCCCTTACATATGCCCTATATATAAGCATACCGATGTGGATATTACATGTGGTGTTAATGAGGTTAGGGTCTTTACCAAAGGAGGTTTTCAAATCATTTTCAATTACTAAAACAATATGAACTCACCAACCATGTGTTGACTTTTATTTTTGCATGACTTCTCAGGTGACGAACAGGTTAATTAAGAAGTAATTTCTTTTGGAATAGGACTTCCCATGGAAGACTTAGTATTTTGGACCTGCATACTTTTGAAGACATCATTATACAATTTATTTTGTATATCTTGTGTAAATACAAGATAGTCATTTTATGATGTTTACAATAGATTTACATTGTTAAATTATAAACGATACTGATGTAATTTAACTTTGTAATTCTATTATATTTAGCATTTCTCATTTATATCATGTGCAATGTAAACAATCTGATCACTTTCGATTATCACTCATGATATCGCTCCCCGGGAACCTTCCGCCCGACGGGGACTCCGATCCAACCCCGCCGGCTCGGGGTGTGACATCGCGCGTATTCGTTCGAATCGTCATTCGAACGAACACGTCGATGGTTTGGCATACTGATTCTTGTTTTCTACTGTTAAGTCATTATTTTAGAACATTAAACTATCTGAATTATTCGTACAGATCGTCACCTATACGAACAATTCGTCTGTTTAGTATTCCATAACAATAACCGTTAAAGTTTTGTTTTGTTTAACCTCACATACGTTTATACACAATAGTATCATATCAAGTATCTGTGTTTCATCACTGTGTTGTCTGACACGTTTTCTGACTGTTAAACCCTAAGGTTTCAGTCAGATTCAGACAATCGTATAATAGTTTCATGTTAATCAAACTGTATCAATAGCATAAACATATTTGCACGTAAAGTGTACCTGAGTTACTGTACGGTTTACTGTTGCGATCACTGTTCCGGCACTGGTCCGGCACTGATGTTACAGATTCCCCAAGTAATGCTACTCATATACCCGTCGGCTCAACTCTTGGAGTTAATGATTGTATATGGTGTTTCATGTTTAGGGGAACAAATTAAATTTGAAAGGACGTTCATTATCACATAAATATAAATTTTATAAACATTTTGGAGCATGCTTTCAATATTCCTAAACAGTAAAAGAAAAGGGATCAAACGAACTCACCTGAGCTTGTGATGATGTTCGGTTTTATCGATTGATGGATGGTTTGTTATTGCCCTCGATTGGTTCAGCTGTCTAATTCATTTTTAAAAATTTTAGTAAATACTCATGCCATAAGTATATTGATGTGTCAAATGGTTTTATTTTATAAATAATCTGAGGTTGTAACCTCCGTTTCCATTATTTGGGTTTTATGGTAATGGTTTTGTAGGCAAATGATTGCTTGTCTTAACTCATAAGTTTTTAGTTTATCTTTTATTTATTTGTATGTACATAGGTATATACATAAGTGGTCTTGTATGACCATGGTTTGTACAAGTTGTTCATATTGTTAAAGTATTATCATTTTACTTAGTTATTATATTTTTAATGAATTTAAGTACCTTATAAATTTTATAAAATTTTAATATAATTTCTTATTTATTTTTATCAGTAAAGGGTCTGGGTAAATTATTATTTATCCTTCTCTTATTATTTTTATTATTAAATTCTTTATTTACAATATGTTTTTATATGCTAATAATCTTCAAATATTCATTTTTATTTATTCCGACTTCTAAAAATTCCAGAAATTTTGTTATAATTATTTTTACATGGTTTTGACTTTCTGTAAAATTTTCAGAAGTGTTATAGTTAGTTTACTATTTTTAATACTTTTCCCATTGTTTAAGGCATTAAATATTATAATAAATATTTAATGGTCTCTAAAAATTACTAAATTTTTACAAGACATTTTCTAACATGTTACTATTATGAGAAAAATATTTGTTCGCTGTTTTGATCTGTTTTTTGATTTATTTTTCATTTTTATATTGTTTTAGCTTATTAAATGGTAAATAAATAAATAAGCCTTGACTTTTTAATTTCATTATTTTTCTCAGTTCGTATATGATGTTTACTGATGAGTAAAATTATATTTTGTATTTTTAACATTCTAATTCTATTTTGTTCCGAATTTATCTATTATTTTATAGATTTTGTAAAATATATATCTTATTTTGGGTGCATCAAGAAATAACCCAAATTTTTGTGTGTGTCTTTATATTATTATTGACCTATTTTGGTCTCTTATCTGTCGAGAATAATTCTTTTCATAATAATTTCCATTTTATGAACAATTTGTGCTTATTAATTAAATTTTTTAGTTGATAATCAATTATACAACATTTTTTTAATCAATACCACTAAAGTTTCACATTATTTCCAGATTAATACACTTAAAACCTCCTGCTAAAAATCGAATCCCATATAAATCCATTTTTAAATGTCATTTTTATTTCTTAACATGCATGTATGTAGTTTCTAGATGGTTCATATCCTTGTGTTGTGCACTCTTCAATAAGATTCCAAGTGAGTTTTAGAGCTGTTAAGAATGCATAAAGTGGTGAAATTAGCTTTTTGAGCTTGTAAGATTTAAATAGAGTTTTAATCTTTGTCAAAGTTCTTGATTTTTACACATGGAAGACTTGCATGTGTGTAGATGACTCTAAATACTCGTTCACCATGATGTTACAAGCTTTGGTTTTGTTTAAAAATTGTTTTCTATAGTGTTTATTAAGACATGGTTACCTTTTATAGTTAAAACCTTAGTTTTTGTTTAAGAAATGTCAAGTTTTCACCCATGCATGTACATACATGTGTGTTTTTCATGATATGGCAGAATATAGCTTCTATTTTTACAGTTCAAAATAGTTAGAATGGGTGTTTAGGGGCTGTTAAGGTTTGTGGTGAGAAGGGGGGTAGATAGAACACAATTTTAGAGCTTTAGAGACTATCTATCTAACCTTTGTGCCGACCTAACCCCTTGGATTAGTGATGGCTTGTGTTGTCTTCTCCTAGCCATGAGCCTTCTTGAGAATATGGCTGGAAATCTTGAGGGTAATAGAGAGAATGGTAGAGATGATTTGTTTGTGCTTCAAATGAGATGAACGTGATGTGTGTGTGTGTGCATTGTCGAGAATAAGAGAAAGAGAGGGGGGGAGATTCTCGATCAAATGGGGAAGAAAAAGGGAGAGAAGGAAGTGGGTGATGTGTTGTGGGAAAGAGAAGAGGATAGGGGATTGGAGGTTGGAATAGGTGGTGTAAGATTTTGTTGTTTAGTGGTTTGGAATTTGAATAATGGATGTGTGTGTGCCGTGTATATGCATATGTATATTGATGTGTGTCATGGATATGTATGTAGGTATGTAGAGAGTTGGATTTTATTTAATTGTTGTAGTTTTATGTGTATGTGAGATGGTATGGATGTATTGTATATAAATGTGTATATGTAGTTATATATTTATGGGTATGTATGTGTGGGTGCATGCATGGATCCCGAAAATATATGTATATGTATATGTATATATGTTAGTCTATTTTTGTTGTGTTATAATGATAATCTGTGGGTATATATATGGGTATAATTTATTTGTTCTTTCAATTTTATGAGTAAATAACAACATGGATATAAAAAAATATCCTTTGTATGCTATTTGTTTTCTTTGTAAATTATTATTTGTTCATGTTTCATTTATTTGGATTTATGTATTTCATTATAATGGTAATAATTATTCATTATTCTTGCTTGTTGAGTAAAGTTGTTATGTAAAATATAAGTCTCTTATTCTCATTCTTATGGTATGTATATTTGTAAACTAATACATTGCTCTTAAACTAAATGACATATTTTTCTAAGTTGTATGTTTCTAATATTTGTTTCAATCATTTCACGATAAATCTTATTATGTTTAAGGTTTTATTTTAAACCTGAGTTGCGTGTTGTCACAAATAAGCCTAAGAACATCAATATTAACCATATGGGAGTTCATAGTATCAATTCTAACAACCCATCGATACTTATAGTATCGATGGGCATGATTCTAAACCGGATGAACCTTGCGGTGATTATAACTAATATCGATGGCTTTAACATCTACTTGACTTAGTCGATATTGAAACCATGATGAAGTCCAAGTAAATTAGAACAAGTATGTGTCGATATTGGGAGGTTCGAAAGTATCGATGGGTTATAATACTTGAGCCAGTGCTACATTCCATCGATATTATAGTATCGATGCTCTATCCCTTGGTCTAACACCATCGATACTAGTTAATTATACCTATCCAAGTAATTTAAACTTTAAATGAGCCAAGGCAACCATAAAGTTAGTGCTATCCAATCCATTGAACCTAAAAAGTCGGGTAGAAGTGTTTAAGCTCTCACCCAACTTTAGGTGATCAATACTAGACCATTTTTCCAACTTGAACTTAGCCTAACCTAATTATAATTCATGTCAACTATATCAAAGGTCTAACACGTATAAATGGTAATGTTATCATGAACACAAGTGTTCTTGGGTTTTAATAAACTCATGCAATATTATGCATAAAAAAAACATGCATAATAAAGTATATCACATACTTCTAAAAATCATAACATATTATAGTGTTTTAAACATGTTAACAACAATTTCTTTAACAACTTTACAAAACTTGTTACCTGTAAAATATGGCTAATTTTAAGCTGGATAGTGAATGGCTATAAGATCATAGTAGATACAAGAATGTAAGTTACATAAATATTCTTTCATAAAACAACATAGAAACATACTTAGAGCTCACTAAGTAGAAACATATAAAATCTAACACAGGATCTTGAAAACACATCAAATCACAAACAAAGAGCGAGAAAATCGATAATCATACTTCAAGTCATTGTACTATCAATCAAGGTTAGAACATAGCCCCTCTTTTAACTATTTTATAACTCTTTTGGGGTGAAGCATGTGGTCAAAGACTTTCAGTAAACTTTCATCGATTAAACTTTACCAAGTCTGTTATTACAAAGTTCTTCCATACTAACAAGTTTTATCAATGTTTTTACAACTAAATATATACACTTATACATATGTTTTCTTAAAAATCCATTTTAATTAAACTTTTAAAATTTTAAACTTTGGGACATCATTTGTACAATTTTGTTAACAGTCGACGTTTCGACATTTCAACATTTATGCAACATATTCTACAATAGTTCAACAATTCATCTTTTGTCAACCTTTCTACGTTTGGTCAACACTTCAACATCGGTTCAACATTGCTTTCTTGTTTAAAATTACATAACATGTAGTCATGGTGTTTACATTGTATACAAGCATATACATGTTAAGTATCATCATATTATTCTTTATGACGTTAGTACTGGGTGAACACAACAAGGGTAAACGGACACATTAAGACATGGCTGTAGTTAGCGTTTTAAATTTGTTTTAAAAACTAACTGCAGATTGGGCGCGTTTATGACAATATAGATTTCCTGCTAATTAAGTTCACCAGCATAGGTCATATTGGCCGCATTTACGGCAACATGGAGTTGATATTGATTAACTTCAACATCATGGGCCATGTTGGATGCTTTATATCAACTACATATCTAACTCCAATTGTAATTTGGGACTTGATCATAAGTTGGCATAGTGTTATGGACAGTCTTAGACTGGCCACATTCTTCATTTCACTTGATGATAGTTTGGGTTACATCTATCATGTTACATTTATGTTATGTTTGTTTCATATATTATCAACTTCATTCTTTAAATTTTCATTGCTAAACCTATTGTTCTCAGTAACTATTTATAGTTGACGGATACTTTTTCACATGTTTCAGGAAACCAAGGATAGGTACTTTTGGTACTTTTTCACATCCTTTTTGTTTAATTATCTTGTTTGATCTTATGTGTAAACATTATTTTGAGGTGGGTTAGTTGTATACTTTTGGCAATTAGTATGCATTGTAATCAAATTATATTTAACATTATGAAACATCGTAACAATGTGGTTATTCGTCCAATATTTGGTCATGATTCAATCAACAGTCGTCACCACGCCGTGGATTCCTCACGTGGCGTAAGGTGTGATAGGTTGGCATCAGAGTCAAGGTTGTAGAGAACTAGGAAAAACCCAATATTAATGGCATAGACTATAACCTAAGCTACGCCATAGGACTAGATGTTGTAAGCTTGAGGATTTAAGTTTTGAGCTTAAGGTAGCTTTAAGTCTGCGTTAAGCTTTAAGATCTTAGGAATAACTGTTTTATAAATGTTTTCAAGAATCAAGAAAATTTAGGGTCGGGATTCTATATTCTTAGAACTCGGACTATGTTTTCTCAACATTGTTTCAACACAAAACTTCAGAACCATACTGTATTCTTAGTTCTTTTGATCTGAAATTCTCAAATTAATCTTATTGCATCTTAACAACATTGCATCATATTCATAAGGACCTTATGGATCTAGTTTGTGTCTTAGCTTGCCTAATTAAGAGTTCATATTTGGAAATCATAGATAACATAAACATAAAAGCTAAAGGTCTTGGTTCCTTGGAAACCCAGACATATAGGCTTCACAAGTACTACCAACCAACAACAATCAACGTTTGTATTGTGAGATTCTAACTCTAAATACTAGCAGCAGCCTAGCTCTGAAGTAACGAAAAGGTGGGCTGGCGGCTGGGCTTGACCCTACGTATGCTCTATATATAAACCAACTTTGTTATAACAGGGGTAAGCTCACGTGACGATTTAGGGGGAAATCTGGGTAGAAAACAAATCTTTGCAACATAGACTTGAACATAGATCATTGCAACATAAAATCATAAGTCATAAGAGACAATGAACATTGTAGACCAACATATGTGCCAACTTTATGTGACAACATTTGTGTGACAAAATGTTTGGATCATACTTGCTCATACTTGTCAACATAGTATAACATAGTTCAGCATACCAACTTAAGTTCAAGTGTACAACTTGCTTTGCATCATTAAATGTATAACATACGATCATAACATACAACAAATGAGAAAGATATTATTGGGTTAATATGCTCATATGTGTGTTTCCTCATCATCATAATTGAAGGATAATTTTAGTAGTGTGACAATATTACTAAAATATCATACGATTAAATTATGTTACTCTCATTACTAACCCGCTTGTGGCTTTCTCTTCGTAGAATGCCTCCTCGACGTCGACCAAACGACGAGGGTTCAACAAGTAGCAATGATGATGAGATCACCAAGATTACCAGAGTAATCACGCAACAGACGAGGGAGATTATTCTAGGTATGGTTACTAACATCATAAACAATCTGAGTGGTAATGGTGGTGATACTGCTACCAATAATTCCAACACCAACAAAACCAGAACTGCAATTTCACCTTTAAGCAGTTCAACGATGCTAAGCCCTCAAAGTACGCGGGTATTAAGGGAGCTACAAGCCTATTAAAATGGCTCGAGAGCATTGAGGACATTCATGACTTCACTAAATGTCCTGAGAATCCTAAAATCAAAATGGCGTCGAGCACTTGGTTGAGAAGTTGCTTTGGTCCTACCATGGGTTGAATTCAAGCAACTCCTTGTTGAGAAATTCTGCCCCAGATATGAGCTGAAGAAATTGGAGGCGTAAATATGGAGTCTTGTTCAAGAGAGTGGGGAGAATTCAAAATACACAACTCGCTTTCATGAGCTGTGTATCTTAGTTCCACATCTGGTTACTCCTATATCACGCAAGATAGAGAACTACATCGAAGGACTGCCCTTACTGATCAAGGGTAATGTCATGGGAAGTAGCCCTACCACTCTAGAGGATGTTATTCATCTAAGCGCCACACTGATCGAGGAGTATGTCAAAGCTGGCTTACTGCACAGGAAGGGATTCAAAGTGGCCAAGATCGATGAAACAATGAAGCTAGAACAACAACCTAAGAAGAAAAAGCAGAAGACTCTCAAGAACTATGCAGCGATGACTGTAGCTGCTCCAACACAAGCCACACCAATAAAAGCAGCCCCACAAGTTGCTATGGCCAAAAAGGCCTACACTGGTACATATCCTCTGTGTCCTAAGTGCTAATATCATCATCTCCCTACCCTTCCATGCCGACAGTGTACCAAGTGTGGAAGGTACGAGCACTTGGTGGCAACGTGTCGTGCCACAAATCTTGCTGCCACAACAACTACAGTGAATCCTGCTATTGCTGGTGGGAAAGCTTGTTACAACTGTAGGGCAGAAAGGCATTTGAGAAACCAATTACCTCACCTCAACAACAATAATACTACCACTGCTACTGCTCGTGCTTTCATCATTGGAGCAACTAAAGCACGTGAGGAGCCTGCAGACGTCACAAGTACATTCCTCTTCAACAATCATTATGTATCTATATTATTTTAAATTGGCGCAGACAAAAGTTTGTTTTTGCCAATATTGCAACCTTGTTCAACATACAATCGTCTATACTTAAGGCCCCCCGTTTAAGGTAGAAGTAGCTGATGGTAAGATATACTTGCAAATTCCATAATTTGTGATTGTAAACTTATGTTAAACAATCACACGTTCACCATCGATCTCATTCCTATGACACTTAGGAGTTTTGAAGTTGTCGTCGGAATGGATTTGCTATCTAAGCATAACGTAGAAATCGTATGTTCGGAGAAATTTCTCCGAATCCCTTTACCGTCTGGCGAAACGCTGCTACTGTATGGTGAGAAACCATGTTGCGGATTGAAGATAGTGTCATGCATCAAGGCGCAGAAATATTTGAAGAAGCAATAATGCGCATTCATGGCTCACATAGTGGAATCTTTTCATGGCATACGATTTCAGCCCGGTTCTTGGACAACCAGTCCATGCCAATGACTACATCAAAACTGCCTAAGGCAATAGGCATCAAATCAATCTCTAATGTCTGACCCATCAAATCAAGGATACATCCCTTATAAATGTTTTCTACTACAATTAACTTACCATCAGCTAATTCCACAGTATAGGGACTATCTAAGGCAGTGGGACTAACATCTAGTGACTTAGCAAGTGAACTAGATACAAAACTCCGGTCGGCACCAGTGTCAAATAACATAGAGGCATAGTGATTATTTAAGAGGAACGTACCCGTGACAATGTTGGGATCCTCCCGCGCTTGACGTCCTCCAATCACGAACGCCCTGCCTCTAGCACCGTTGTTGTTGTTATTATTGTTGTTGTTGTTGTTGGTGCCATTGCCATTACCGTTGCCACCTCCATTACCATTACCATTGTTGTCCCCGCCTTTCTTAAGTTGTGGGCAATCTTTCTTGAAATGCCCCATCTTGCCGCACTCAAAACAACCCTTCTGCACGTTGTTTTGATTGTTATTATGGTTGTTATTGTTGTTCTGCAGCTCTCACCGACAATCCTTAGCCGCATGCCCAATCTTGCCACACCTCCGGCACTTAGCTCTGTCACATTGGTTACCTGCATGATGGTAACCACACCTGTTGCACTTGGGGTGCTTACCAATATAGCCCCCTGATGATGATGATTGCTGGCCACTGTTGGAATTATGATAGGACTTGTTTGAGTCCTGTTTCCTGTTCTGCTGTTGGTTGTTACCCTTAAAGTTGTTACTTTCCCACTTCCTCTTGTGATCTCCTACCTTGGTAGCAGATGTCCGCTTAGGCAGGGTTCCCTGTAACACTGCCTGATCAGTAAGCTGATGCGCTAGACGAACAGCTTGTCGGATGGTGGTGGGATTTGCTGAAGTAACCATCCCCTGAATCTGAGGCACTAGTCCTCCAATGTACCGTTTGATCCACTTACTGACTGGAGTAGCCATGTGTGGTAGAAGTCTGGCCAGTTCATGCGATCTGGTCGTGTATTCCTCAATATTTGACCCCTCCATCTTGAGGTGCCAATACTCCTCCTCTAACTTCTGCATTTCACTACGAGGACAATACTCCTCTTGTAGTAAAGTTTTGAAGTTGTTCCAGGTCAATGCATTTGCTTCTCCCAACCCCAGAGTCTGAACATTGGAGTTCCACCAAGTCAGTGCTGGACCCTCCAACGTTCCAGTAGCAAATTTCACTTTGCTGTCATCAGGGCAGTTGCACATCTCGAACACAGACTCGGCCTTTTCAATCCACCGAAGGAGTCCTATGGCCCCCTCCGATCCCTTGAAATTGTGTGGCTTGCAGTCCAAAAACATTTTGAACGTGCATGCCTGCGGGTTAAGCAATCCCCCAGCTGGACCATGTGGTCCCGTGTTGTGTGCCTGTGCGTACTGTGCTATTGCCTCTGCAACCCTGTTGTTGATTAGCTCGTTGAGCTCAGCAACTGTCATTTGTACGTTTCCCTCAGCCATTTCCTTCGTATTTACAAGAAATGTTAGCGCATAATCAAAATCCAATTTTGACATGTGTAAGTAAAAACAACAAACACAACATGTAATATAATCAACACAATTGTTGGAAGCAAACAATAATTCTTTCATAGATAGAACTTTCTTTGAGTACAATACTTTTGAAATGAAATACAAATTTTCAAACTACTAATGTAGGAACACAACCCGTTCCTAATAAGTTTAAACAAAACAGAAATAAAATAAGAAAACAATCAATCGTCCTCAACGGCGGATTCAGGATCGGACTCAACAACTGGTGCTGGGCCCTCCCCTTCCTCCTCCTCATCCTCTTCCTCATTCTCAGAGGCCACCAGATCCTCCAAGGCTTCTACTCTACCCTCCAAGAACAAAGCTCGGTTCTCTGCAGCATCGAGACGACCAATCATGTTCACCATCTCATCCCGCATGTCATGAACTAGATGGGCAAGTTCCTCTTGCCTCTCAATGGCATCCCATAGTTCCTGAGATCTCTGTATGAGCTTGTCCTCAGCCTCATCCACATCCTCGCGCAATTTGGCGATCTCCTCCGCGTCCGTCCTTTGCCTCTTAGGCTCAGGAGCATCTAGTGCTGGTGGTGGGTGTGTGGAAGGTCCCTCAGCAGGAATCTGCTGAGTGCCCTCCTCCTCCTCCGCCGGATCCTCATCCGGGTCCTCCTCTGGATCCTCGTCGGGATCCTCGTCTGGGTCCTCATCAGGATCCTCGTCTGGATCTTCCTCCGGATCCTCCTCTGGATCGGAGTCCTCCATCTCATACGGTGGAGGTGATGGAATAGGTGGTGGTGGTGACGATGGTGGTGCCGGAACTATCGGCTCCTCGTCCTCGGAATCATCAATGATAATGTATGGGACTGATGATGAAGCCATGCCTGTTACATAATACCATATGTAAGTACAGTGCCATGGAATACGTAAACAAGTCAATTACATAATGTCATATGTAATTTCTAAGCAATACGTATAAGCAGATGTGTCTAATGTCTAACAGTCATAGTCTAAGTCTACAAATGCAAACCTAGTTCGCTATAACCAATGTCTCTGATACCAATCTGTCACACCCCCAATTTCAACTAACGGAATCATACCGTTTGGGAACGTGACAAACCAGGATCTCAGATCATTAGACATAGCGAAGACCTCTATATGAATTTCAAAGCATACGTAGATCTTTAAAACATAACTCAGAGTTTACAAAAAGTTGCGGAAGCGTTTCAAAACCAAATAACAGTTGATAAGTAAAACATTACAAACCAAAGTACTTAAATATTCAAATGTTCAAATTCAAATTCAAAGTGTTTATAATGCATGAGACTCGATCTTCCTAGTCCATGCCAGCTGTAACGCGCGCCTTAGCGTCCTGAGAAAACATGCAAATCAAGTCAACACAAAGGTTGGTGCATAACACAGGTTTTAAATAATCATAGTGTTCAAAACATCAGTTTGAAAAACAAGTTTGTAGATAACATAATCACAAATGCACAGTCATGATAGCTAGTCATATAAACTATTTACATACGTGTTCGACACCGAAGCTGACTAATTGCCATGCTATAGCATGTTTTCGCCTTGCCACTATTGTCTATCACAACAATAGTAAAATGTGTTTGGTCAGTCAAACACCTGCGTAGATCCCATCTACCAGGTGAGGTTTGTCAAACCTAATAGATCTATTTCCAACTACCACGCTTTGCATTACAGCAAACTAAACGGTTCGAGGTGTGTAAGGACTTTCAAGTTGATATGTTGTCACATAATGTAAACAGATAACTCATGCAAGTGATATGTATCTAAAATAGTTTGTTGCACATGTTTTCTCCCCCAAAACAGTTTAAAATAAGAAAGGGGCCGTGTACGCACCTTTGATAATAGTAGAATGATCAAATGCGTGTGAACTTGCG
The DNA here is from genome assembly GCA_009363875.1 of Mikania micrantha. NCBI lineage: Eukaryota > Viridiplantae > Streptophyta > Magnoliopsida > Asterales > Asteraceae > Mikania > Mikania micrantha. Next base: position 92,912,224 of record CM018692.1, read on the forward strand.
TAGAAATCCTCTACGAAGAATCTGTGATTTAAACAATAACCTAAAGTTATTCGAATTGTCGTTTTGTGCTTGAAATCACATACGTATCAACATACGTATGTTAGAGTGTTAAGAATGTGCATACGAAAGTACGCGTGCTTTTGAAATCGTTTAAATAAAATCATATTCAATTTTATTTAATTAAACGAAATTATACGCGATCTCGTGTTCGGATTAAAATATGGATTTTATCATTTCAACTCGTTCGTATTCTCGTTACGGTTCCAACGCAACTTGAACGGATCAAAACGGAGTTATAACGAATGAGATATGGTCAAAATACTAAAATAATATAAATGACCCAAAAATGGTTGGGGCCGGGATCGAACCCGCGACCTCTCACCCACCGCACACACCTCCTACCATCTCCGCCCGCTAGGGTATCGCATCAGTTTTCTCAAATTAATTGTTTTACTACCCATTCAACAATTTCCCTATTTCATCTTACAATCTACTCTTTTATGAATCAAATTGACATCCAATTCGACTAAGACCCAACCCAATCTGTTAGGGCTTTTATTCCAGTGCTTCATACGAATCAAGAGTGACTTTTAATTCCTCCCTAAACCCAATATAAAGTCCTAATTCAACCTTTAACCAGGTTATGTTCGAACGGTTTGAATCTCACCTCAATCCAGTTGAATTCGATTATATTAACTCCTAAGTTCATAGAGTTTTCATTCTAGATAGATTTCTGAGCTTACTGTGCTATTAAATTCAAATAACAAGCCTTATAGGTTCGAAACACCAACCCGTAACTATCTCAAGAACCCTAGATCCAAAATCATTCAATTCGTTATCTTCTGATGAAATTGTCATAACACTAACCTTAGTCGGCCTCTTCTGAACTATCTATAACATCCAATTTTGATTATCGAACCCAGTTCCTTAGAAACCCCCAAAACATCATTATTCAAGAACCCTATTAATCGAACTCGTTCAATTCGTGCACGATTACTGAAATTGAGTTGTGGTTTAGTTTTATCGCAGATTTCTGAAACTACCCATATAGTTTAATTTCATTTTTAAACCGGTTTAATCAACAACCCCCAAAACAACCTTATTACGAGCCCTAATTACTTGAACCCTATCAATTCGATGTTAACAGCTGAAATTGATCTAGGATAACTCTTAGTCGGCATGTTTAGAAAGTGTAGGAATCAAGAATTACCCGAATTGATCTCGAATTGATGTAGTTCCCTTCTAGGATGATATTCGGCCTACTCCTGTATCAATCTCGCTCCCCGATGTTCTTCTGTTCGAATTGATGAATCAAAGAGGTTCAGAATGTGCCGAAATAGCTCTCTGAGAGTTCAATGTTTCGAAATTTGATCGAATGTTGAGGTTTTGAATATATAGGACTACGGTTTCGAGTTCTTGTAACCGTTTTCAATCAATTCGATGATTGAAAAGCCTCATAACGTCTAAAAACTGTTAATAACCATAATTGTGATGATTATGATGATCCATTTCGGTTACAACCTGAGTTTAATACGAATATTAACTTCAATTTGATGATATGATCGTATTTTGACTTTTAAAGTCAAGTTTTGACATTTCCACTAGTTTACAACCTTAATCCTTGAAATTTAATACTTAAAATCTGATTTTTGATATTTCTCAATCCTTATAAATTATTCTGGATCACTAACATATTGCTTCGATTAATAAAATTGAATTAAAGATCCCGGATTACCATAAATTGGTCCTTTAACCCATTGTTGGGCTAAATTAACCCAATTGGGCTTCTCAAATACAATTGGGCCTCACTGGGCCTTCCTGGGCCTACTTTGGCCTTCCCTGGGCCTGCTTTGCTTTACATTGGGCCTTACTTGAACTTATTGGGCCTTACTGGGCCTCTCTTGGCTTATTGGGCCTACATTGGCTATGTTGGGCCTAATTGATCTTGTTGGGCCTCCATTGGCCTTATTGGGCCTTCATTGGCCTTGTTGGGCCCTCATTGGCCTTATTGGGCCTTGATTTTGTAATTGGGCCTCCCTAAATCTCAATGGGCCTACATTATCACTATTGGGCCTGTGATATCACCAACTCTCGTTAACAAGGTTAGTGTAAAAAGTCGGATTGTCACAGGTGGCGTCGGCTTAATCCAATGGATTGAGAAGATGGAGACTACTTTAGACATCAGTGGCTGTCCTGATCAGCACAGGGTGAGATATGTTGCTGGATCATTCAACAAAAGAGCTTGACTTGGTGGAACGCTCAGATTCAAACTAGGGGCAGAGATGAGGCTCTGTCAATGTCTTGGGATGACTTCAAGACTATGCTGAGGACAGAGTTCTGTCCGAGGAATGAAGTAAAGAAGATTGAGAATGAACTACTCAATCTTGTCATGATCGGTGCTGGGCATCTGGCCTACACTACCAGATTTCACGAGCTTGCCACTTTGGCATCGGACGTGGTGCCAACCTTAGAAAAGAGAATCGAGAGGTATGTCGGTGGACTGCCTCCTTGCATGCAAGGGCACGTGATTTCTGCTCGCCCTACTACCATGGAGTCTGCTGTCTCTCTGTCAGCGACTTTAACTGATGTTATGGTTGCCTCTGGGGCACTAAAGAAGGAGGCTGATTCAAACAAAACTGGAACTTCAAAGAAGCAGGATAAAAGGCCTGCAAAGAAACAGAAAGTGGTTAGAAACTTTGCTGCAACCACTCAAGCCCCCATGCTCAACCAGCCACCCCCACTACAGATCAGAAAGCCATATACTGGCACTGCACCTTTGTGCAACTCATGCCAGTACCACCACCTACCGAACGTCCCGTGCAGACACTGTACTAACTGTGGGAGGTTTGGTCATATGGTGACTCACTGCAGGAGTCCGAAGACTCAAAACAGAAACAACAACGCAGCTACTACTGCTGCTGCTGCTGATCCTAGGTCTTGCTACAACTGTGGCGAACCAGGACATTTCTCTCGGGATTGTCCCAGGAGAAACCAACAAGGGGCTCAAGCACCAAGAGGAAGAGCCTTTCAGATAGGAGCTGCTGCTGCTCGTCAAGACCCGAATGTGGTCACGGGTACATTTCTCTTATCTGACTCATATGCATCCATACTGTTTGATACTGGTGCGGATCAGAGTTTTATCTCATCCGACTTTGCATGCCATCTTAATTATGATAAGGAACTGTTAGACTCCCCTTACACTATTGAGATAGCAAACGGCAAACAGATCACAGTAGACACAATATTTAGGAATTGCCCACTAACACTTGGCGATCACACGTTTTCCATCGACCTGATACCGATGGAGCTGGGCAGTTTCGACGTCATTATCGGAATGGATTGGCTATCTCTTAACAGAGTCGAGTTCATCTGTTCCGATAAACTATTACGCATTCCTATGGAGAACAATGAAGTCTTGGAGATTCATGGCGATCAAGCAAAACGCAGTGTCAAGATAATATCGTGCATGAAGGCTCACAAGTATTTACGAAAACAATGTGTTGCATTTTTAGCTCACTTGATTCAGAAAGAAAAAAAGACGATCAAGATTCAAGATGTACCAATCGTGAGAGATTTTGCAGAAGTCTTTCCGGATGATTTACCGGGACTGCCACCCGAGAGATCGGTGCAGTTCCGAATCGATTTGATTCCAGGGGCAACTCCTGTAGCCAAGTCTCCTTACAGACTCGCACCATCGGAGATGCAAGAGTTGTCCAACCAGTTACAAGAACTTCTCGATAAAGGATTCATCCGACCGAGCTTTTCCCCGTGGGGAGCTCCGGTTCTTTTTGTCAAAAAGAAGGATGGAACTTTCAGAATGTGCATTGATTATCGAGAAGTCAACAAACTCACCATCAAGAATCGGTACCCGTTACCGAGGATTGATGATTTGTTTGATCAGTTACAGGGAGCACAATACTTTTCAAAGATAGACCTAAGATCAGGCTATCATCAGCTCCGGATTCAAGAAGAAGACATACCAAAGACGGCCTTTCGTACTCGATATGGTCATTACGAATTCATGGTAATGCCATTCGGATTGACGAACGCACCGGCTGTGTTCATGGACCTAATGAACCGGGTGTGCAAGCCGTATCTTGATCAGTTCGTTATTGTCTTTATTGATGATATACTGATCTATTCAAAGAAAGAGAAGGAACACGAACAACACCTCAAGACAGTTTTGGAGCTTCTGAAAGAGGAACAACTCTTTGCCAAATTCTCCAAGTGTGAATTTTGGTTGAGAGAAGTTCAGTTTTTGGGTCACGTGATTAACAGTGATGGTATTCATGTGGATCCTGCCAAGATAGAAGCAATCAAGAACTGGGATGTGCCTACAACACCAACGGAGATCCGATCATTCTTGGGATTGGCAGGTTATTACAGGAGATTCATCTCGAATTTCTCTAAAATAGCCTTGCCTCTCACCAAGCTCACACAGAAGTCTGAACCTTTTGTGTGGACACATAAACAAGAGGAGGCATTCCAGACATTGAAACAAAGATTGTGCAATGCTCCAATCTTAACACTCCCAGAAGGCAGTGATGACTTTGTTGTTTATTGTGATGCTTCCCATCAGGGACTCGGATGTGTTTTGATGCAACGAGACAAAGTCATTGCTTATGCCTCACGACAGCTGAAGATACACGAGAAGAATTACACAACACACGATCTTGAACTGGGAGCTGTTGTTTTTGCATTAAAGATTTGGAGACATTACCTGTATGGTACCAAATGCACTATCTTCACAGATCAAAAGAGTCTACAACACATATTTGATCAGAAGGAGCTTAACATGAGACAGAGACGTTGGGTTGAACTCCTGAACGATTACGATTGTGTGATCAAATACCATCCGGGCAAAGCAAATGTTGTTGCAGATGCTTTGAGCCGGAAGGAAAGAGTCAAACCTTTACGCGTTCGCGCAATGGGAATGACTGTGCAAACCAGTTTGAGAGATCACATTTTACAAGCACAACAGGAAGCAGTGGCAAGAGACAATTTGAAACGCGAGCTCGATTGCGGAGCCGAGAAACATTTCAAGACAAAGCAAGATGGAGTTATCTATTATCTGGATCGTGTTTGGATTCCAGCAGTAGATGAACTTCGAACACTCATTTTTGACGAGGCACACAAGACACGTTACTCAGTTCATCCTGGTGCCGATAAGATGTACCAAGATCTTAGGTCGTTTTATTGGTGGCCAGGCATGAAGAAAGACATTGCCACTTATGTTGGCAAATGTCTCACATGTGCCAAAGTCAAAGCTGAACACCAGAAACCTTCGGGTTTGCCGGAACAACCGGAGATACCACAATGGAAGTGGGAACAAATAGCTATGGATTTCATTACCAAGCTACCCCGCACTTCCAGCGGATACGATTCTATTTGGGTCATCATTGATCGATTGACCAAGTCCGCACATTTCTTGCCAATCAGAGAGACATACAAGATGGAGAAACTAGCAAGGCTATACATTGATGAAATAGTAGTGAGGCACGGAGTGCCATTGTCTATTATTTCTGACCGGGACAGTCGATTTACTTCGCGGTTCTGGCAATCATTGCAACAATCTTTAGGGACGAACGTTAACTTGAGCACTGCTTATCATCCACAAACGGATGGACAAAGTGAGCGCACCATTCAAACCCTAGAGGATATGTTGAGAACATGCATCCTAGACTTCGGTGGAAGTTGGGATACACACTTACCTCTCATTGAGTTCTCCTACAACAATAGCTACCACAGCAGCATCGGATGTGCTCCTTTTGAAGCACTATATGGTAGAAAATGTCGGTCTCCAATTTGTTGGACCGAAGTGGGAGACAACAGAATCACTAGGCCTGAACTTATTCAGGAAACTACTGATAAGATTGCCCAGATACAACAACGATTACAAGCAACACGTAGCCGCCAAAAGAGTTACGCAGACAAACGGCGCAAGCCTTTGGAATTCGATGTGGGTGACCGAGTCATGTTGAAAGTGTCCCCATGGAAAGGCGTAGTTCGTTTTGGGGCTAAAGGCAAGCTAGCACCTAGGTATGTCGGACCGTTTGAGATTACTCAACGTATAGGTCCTGTGGCATACAGACTCAGACTCCCTGATGAACTCAGTGGAGTACACGATGTGTTTCATGTATCAAATCTCAAAAGGTGCTTTACAGACGAGTCATTGATCATACCATTGGAAGAAATACAAGTTGATGAGCAACTACACTTCATTGAAGAACCTGTAGAGATTATGGAACGTGAAGTTAAGAAACTGAAACGTAGCCGTATTCCTATTGTAAAGGTTCGATGGAACTCCAAGCGTGGACCAGAATTTACTTGGGAACACGAGGACAACATGAAAGCCAAGTATCCCCACCTGTTCGAGAAGTAAAGACCGATCTTTATGCTTAAATTTCGGGACGATATTTCTTTAACAAGGGGAGACTGTGGCAACCGGTACCCGACCGCCCGGCAAGTCCGTACGGTACGTGTACTTACAAACAGTAACTGTGTGTACATACGTGATATTAAACAATACTTGTATTAATAGAATTCTAAATACAGGAATAGTTGTACGTATTTTCGTGTAAACTTAAATACATTAAGTACAACGTACATTTAAAACATTAGTTGTGTATATTAAGTGAAAACTTAATGACAATTAACACAACAAATCATGAGAAACAACGGTGATTCAAACGATATTTAGAAACAAATCGGTTGCGATCTGATGTCCATAGATTACAGGAATCAGATGGCCGACAATTCAATGTGAAAACAAGATGAAAACAGGATGTTTTAGTTGTGTCCGACAGTGAGGAAACACAATTTAAACATAAACTGCAGTGCCGTTTCAGAATAACAAACTGACAGTGTGTTTGCGTGGGTGACGATTCACACAAACATATCTGTGAGTTTAACGTTCTGAAATGATGACTGGAAAGTAGAAAACAAAAGTCGGAAAGCAAAACCATCGTCATGTTCGTTTGAATGACGATTCAAACGAATACGCGCGATGGTGACGCGATTCGACGAAACGAAAACGAATTACGACGCGAAACGAAATTAATTTTAATTAAATAAAATAATAAACATTTTTACAATTTTGAAACTCATCAAATTAATTAATATAACATTTTTATTTATTTATAATAAATTACGCGTAATTTTCCGGTTACGCGACGAACAAACGAACCGAGCAACCGAAACGGACCCGAACACCCCGCGTGATATAAAAACCTTAAGTAAGCATGATTTTCTCATTTATCATCTTCATCTCTCTCTCTCTCTTCAAAATTTCCGGCCAAGAAACCCACAACCACCAAGCCACCTTCAATCCACCATATCTAGCTCGTTTCTTAACCGATTTGGGTGATTTTCGAACCCACGCGTAGCCCTCGACGTTCTCTACATGAAAGTACAACAGATCTAAAGGTTTAACCACTGAAAACGAAGGTATGAAGCCATGAAAGTCCACGAAAATAGGGTTTTCATATAAGATTTGATACACACACACATAGCCGGTTATCTCACCATTTTGTTCGAACCACACATCTTGTTAACTCGACCTGCATAACCCAGCATGCGTGTGACCATGTAACCGGTTGAAATGGTGGTCATGATGACCTCCAGTTACAGGTCCGTGAGTCATAGGGTGTGGCCGAACCATTTCTGGACCACGAACCCACACAGCCCCGAACCCAAGCAGTTGCAGCCATGCCGAACCATCATCCTTTTGACGAACCCTAGCCGCACCTGCTCGGATCTACGAACCATCTGCATGTAAACGAACCCTTTTGTTGTTCAAGTCACTCTTCACGAACCGTTGTGAACACAGGCGAACCATGTACTTGCATGCTTAGAACAACGAACCCTTGCTAACATGAGCCGAACCCTGTAACTATTTCTCTTTAACCGAACCTTGTAGAGGACTTAAGACCGGCGAACCTAGTTCCAGCTCATAAGATGGTTCGCTGCCATCATGTGCAGCCTTTCATATTTAGTTTAATGATTTTAAACGTAGCCAACCATGTATTCCCTCGGCCCACTTTCAGTTTGCTGTGAACCACATTGAATCAGTTTGGCCCAATGATACAACAGGCCCAAGACCTTTGTTCAGCCCAAAGTCTAGCAGTCTTTTAGTCAGCCACCCCAATTTTGTTGGTGTATTTTGATCGGCCAACAGATTGTTCAAGGCCCAACAGTCTATCAATTCCCTAGGCCCAAATTAAAAACCATCAGCCCAACAACACACAAAGCTCAATTAAAACACAACCGGCCCAACATCCAATCTTGATCCATGGGAGACTTTCAGTTGGGCCACATGCACATAAACGGCCCATTTTAGTTATTTGGCCCACACGTAACTCCTCGGCCCAACAATCCCCTTGTTCGGCCCATGTTGGCCCAATGGGCCCATGGTTTTACTATTTGGCTCAATATCACTAACCGGTCCACACGGATATCATTCGGCCTCTAATAATTAGTGTCGAGAACAAGACATAAAAAGGATTATATATATATGACAAGGTTATGGACTTAAATTCACAACACCTAAAACAATGGGTTTGAATGAATTTACAAATGAAATGTTTGAGTGATAAGTTCAATAAATCAAACCAAGTAAACGGGGCCGAATAAGGATTGAAACTCACAAGTGTTAACCAACTTTAGGGTTAACACCTGCACACACACAAGTTACAATAATTCATTACTTACGAGACAATTATAACATGAAATTAATACAGGAACGTGAAAACACCACCGGAACAATTAAAGAGCGCGTGTCTTCTTTCTTTTAAGCTAAGTCAACCCTACAATTACAAGGTGAGTTCATATGTCCCTTTTACTTTAATCTTGACTGATTTTAACTCTCGGGGCTGAGAAACATGTTTACTTTTATTTATTTAAAAGTTTTGCTAAACATGTTATTTATACTTTGATTTTGATAATATTAAATTGTTTATTATCGTTTATCATTGTATGCATGCTTGTATGATCATGAGATAACAGGGAAACTCAAAAGATTGTGATAATGTACTTTCACAATCATCAAAACATTGGAATAACACTGTTGTAAGATTTATCTTATAACACGTAGTTATTCCTACAGGAATGAACATTGAGACAATTCATACACAAACGAACAATGAGAACTATTACAGTGAAACATGATGACACATCACAGCACATGAATGATCAGAAGATAAAATATCTTCTGAATATCATTCCACATCATAAGCGATCAAGTTGATAAGCCAATTGCTTATAACATTTGATCAACACCTTAAAAACATACTACTAGGTAGTATGATCGCATTGATTATCCACCACCTGCGTCACTTAAGGGTACTAAGACTTGTTCTTACTATGGCTTAAGGATTACATGGTGAACATATGGATTACTGTGAACGGCGACCATGATAACGTAACTTCATGCCTATCACTGCCAATCACACATAATTAACATAATGTAATAAGACTAGTTCTTATTCGACTTTGTTAATTACATGAGACAATCCCCGTAAAGGCCTTGGGATCACACGGTGGGATAGGAGAGAATGGAAAGCATTTTAATCTGATTATGTGAGGATTAAAATGGATTCCATTCGGATCCTATACGCTGCATTTGAGATACATGATGAACAATTAACTAACACTTTTAATTAATTAAAAGTGTAACATCAAAGTTAACACACAGACAATAGAATAATACAAGGAACATATTATTAAATCTAACATCCTTAATATACAAACGGTTGTCAATACTTCGGTTTGATAACTACAACGCTATCATTATATTATTCTATTCATGAGAACACAGATGATCAAGAAATGAGTAAACATGAGAATGGAAATCCATAGTTGTATTGCAAGTAGTGTGAACTTTGTTTGAGCATGTGGTGGGATAGCGTCTGGGCTTGACCCTTATGTGATTCCCTATATATAAGCATGTTTGATCAGGGATCACAACATCTGCACATACCACTAGGGAGAAGCCATTGGGTGACAGATGATACACAATATACAAGCAACATAACAAAACATTGGGACAATGCATGTGATTGAATCATAGTTTTCAACTAACTTACTTATGAACTCACCAACCTAGTGTTGACTTTGTTTAAATACATGTTTTCTCAGGTGACGAACAGGTGTAGAGACATACATGCAAGGTTTAAGCTAGAGGACTTTTAGAAGACCTAGCTTATTTTGTGTTGCATGCTTTTGGTGCCTAAACATTGAATCATCTTTTGTATATCTTGTACATATACAAGATATAGTTACATTGATTCTTTTGGTAGATTTACTTGATTAAATTATGAACGATACAGTGTAATTTAATCTTGTAATTCTATATCACTGATGTATTAGCATTTCTCATTTTGATTATCATGTGCTATGTAACAATCTGATCATTTGATTATCACTCAAAGATATCGCGCCCCGGGAACCTTCCGCCCGACGGGAAAACCCGATCCGTTCCCGCCGGCCCGGGGTGTGACAGATTGGTATCAGAGCCATGGTTATGGAGAAATATAGGTCATATTACTGAACGGTTTGCCTAGACTATAACCTAGGGACCCGCATGTAGAGTTCTTATGACTTAGGATTCTATTTGCGTGTCTTCTGCTTCTGATCACTGCACTAACCGATTTTATTTCGGTTATGATCAGAATGCTGCCGCGAAGACAACCCGCTATACTGCCACCACCACCACAAGATTTGGCGCCGCACTCATCTAGACCTTCACCATCAGACTCTCCTACACAACCACCTCCACCTCCTCCTCCACATGTCCCTCCTCCACAGCCGCCACCACTTCAACAGGTGGACCCTGCTACTGTGGCATTGGCCACCCTTCTGACAAGTCAGCTAAGGGATGTGATTCCGAGATGATGAATCGCATCAACCACAACAACAACACCAACAACGTTGCCAACTCATCTGGAGAAGGCAGCGGCAACACCCGCCAACATCAGGACTACTCCTACAAGAATTTTGTAGGATGCAAGCCACCTAGTTTCAGTGGCAGTGAAGGTGCCGTCGGCTTAATCCAATGATTGAGAAGATGGAGACTACTTTAGACATCAGTGGCTGTCCTGATCAGCACAGGGTGAGATATGCTGCTGGATCATTCAACAAAAGAGCGTTGACTTGGTGGAACGCTCAGATTCAAACTAGGGGCAGAGATGAGGCTCTGTCAATGTCTTGGGATGACTTCAAGACTATGCTGAGGACAGAGTTCTGTCCGAGGAATGAAGTAAAGAAGATTGAGAATGAACTACTCAATTTTGTCATGATCGGTGCTGGGCATCTGGCCTACACTACCAGATTTCACGAGCTTGCCACTTTGGCACCGGACGTGGTGCCAACCTTAGAAAAGAGAATCAAGAGGTATGTCGGTGGACTGCCTCGTTGCATGCAAGGGCACGTGATTTCTGCTCGCCCTACTACCATGGAGTCTGCTGTCTCTCTGTCAGCGACTTTAACTGATGTTATGGTTGCCTCTGGGGCACTAAAGAAGGAGGCTGATTTAAACAAAACTGGAACTTCAAAGAAGCAGGATAAAAGGCCTGCAAAGAAACAGAAAGTGGTTAGAAACTTTGCTGCAACCACTCAAGCCCCCATGCTCAACCAGCCACCCCCACTACAGATCAGAAAGCCATATACTGGCACTTCACCTTTGTGCAACTCATGCCAGTACCACCACCTACCGAACGTCCCGTGCAGACACTGTACTAACTGTGGGAGGTTTGGTCACATGGTGACTCACTTCAGGAGTCCGAAGTCTCAAAACAGAAACAACAACGCAGCTACTACTGCTGCTGCTGCTGATCCTAGGTCTTGCTACAACTGTGGCGAACCAGGACATTTCTCTCGGGATTGTCCCAGGAGAAACCAACAAGGGGCTCAAGCACCAAGAGGAAGAGCCTTTCAGATAGGAGCTGCTGCTGCTCGTCAAGACCCGAATGTGGTCACGGGTACATTTCTCTTATCTGACTCATATGCATCCATACTGTTTGATACTGGTGCGGATCAGAGTTTTATCTCATCCGACTTTGCATGCCATCTTAATTATGATAAGGAACTGTTAGACTCCCCTTACACTATTGAGATAGCAAACGACAAACAGATCACAGTAGACACAATATTTAGGAATTGCCACTAACACTTGGCGATCACACGTTTTCCATCGACCTGATACCGATGGAGCTGGGCAGTTTCGACGTCATTATCGGAATGGATTGGCTATCTCTTAACAGAGTCGAGTTCATCTGTTCCGATAAACTATTACGCATTCCTATGGAGAACAATGAAGTCTTGGAGATTCATGGCGATCAAGCAAAACGCAGTGTCAAGATAATATCGTGCATGAAGGCTCGCAAGTATTTACGAAAACTATGTGTTGCATTTTTAGCTCACGTGATTCAGAAAGACAAAAAGACGATCAAGATTCAAGATGTACCAATCGTGAGAGATTTTGCAGAAGTCTTTCCGGATGATTTACCGGGACTGCCACCCGAGAGATCGGTGCAGTTCCGAATCGATTTGATTCCGGGGGCAACTCCTGTAGCCAAGTCTCCCTACAGACTCGCACCATCGGAGATGCAAGAGTTGTCCAACCAGTTACAAGAACTTCTCGATAAAGGATTCATCCGACCGAGCTTTTCCCCGTGGGGAGCTCCGGTTCTTTTTGTCAAAAAGAAGGATGGAACTTTCAGAATGTGCATTGATTATCGAGAACTCAACAAACTCACCATCAAGAATCGGTACCCGTTACCGAGGATTGATGATTTGTTTGATCAGTTACAGGGAGCACAATACTTTTCAAAGATAGACCTGAGATCAGGCTATCATCAGCTCCGGATTCAAGAAGAAGACATACCAAAGACGGCCTTTCGTACTCGATATGGTCATTACGAATTCATGGTAATGCCATTCGGATTGACGAACGCACCGGCTGTGTTCATGGACCTAATGAACCGGGTGTGCAAGCCGTATCTTGATCAATTCGTTATTGTCTTTATTGACGATATACTGATCTATTCAAAGAAAGAGAAGGAACACGAACAACACCTCAAGACAGTTTTGGAGCTTCTGAAAGAGGAACAACTCTATGCCAAATTCTCCAAGTGTGAATTTTGGTTGAGAGAAGTTCAGTTTTTAGGTCACGTGATTAACAGTGATGGTATTCATGTGGATCCTGCCAAGATAGAAGCAATCAAGAACTGGGATGTGCCTACAACACCAACGGAGATCCGATCATTCTTGGGATTGGCAGGTTATTACAGGAGATTCATCTCGAATTTCTCTAAAATAGCCTTGCCTCTCACCAAGCTCACACAGAAGTCTGAACCTTTTGTGTGGACACATAAACAAGAGGAGGCATTCCAGACATTGAAACAAAGATTGTGCAATGCTCCAATCTTAACACTCCCAGAAGGCAGTGATGACTTTGTTGTTTATTGTGATGCTTCCCATCAGGGACTCGGATGTGTTTTGATGCAACGAGACAAAGTCATTGCTTATGCCTCACGACAGCTGAAGATACACGAGAAGAATTACACAACACACGATCTTGAACTGGGAGCTGTTGTTTTTGCATTAAAGATTTGGAGACATTACCTGTATGGTACCAAGTGCACTATCTTCACAGATCAAAAGAGTCTACAACACATATTTGATCAGAAGGAGCTTAACATGAGACAGAGACGTTGGGTTGAGCTCCTGAACGATTACGATTGTGTGATCAAATACCATCCGGGCAAAGCAAATGTTGTTGCAGATGCTTTGAGCCGGAAGGAAAGAGTCAAACCTTTACGCGTTCGCGCAATGGGAATGACTGTGCAAACCAGTTTGAGAGATCACATTTTACAAGCACAACAGGAAGCAGTGGCAAGAGACAATTTGAAACGCGAGCTCGATTGCGGAGCCGAGAAACATTTCAAGACAAAGCAAGATGGAGTTATCTATTATCTGGATCGTGTTTGGATTCCAGCAGTAGATGAACTTCGAACACTCATTTTTGACGAGGCACACAAGACACGTTACTCAGTTCATCCTGGTGCCGATAAGATGTACCAAGATCTTAGGTCGTTTTATTGGTGGCCAGGCATGAAGAAAGACATTGCCACTTATGTTGGCAAATGTCTCACATGTGCCAAAGTCAAAGCTGAACACCAGAAACCTTCGGGTTTGCCGGAACAACCGAGATACCACAATGGAAGTGGGAACAAATAGCTATGGATTTCATTACCAAGCTACCCCGCACTTCCAGCGGATACGATTCTATTTGGGTCATCATTGATCGATTGACCAAGTCCGCACATTTCTTGCCAATCAGAGAGACATACAAGATGGAGAAACTAGCAAGGCTATACATTGATGAAATAGTAGTGAGGCACGGAGTGCCATTGTCTATTATTTCTGACCGGGACAGTCGATTTACTTCGCGGTTCTGGCAATCATTGCAACAATCTTTAGGGACGAACGTTAACTTGAGCACTGCTTATCATCCACAAACGGATGGACAAAGTGAGCGCACCATTCAAACCCTAGAGGATATGTTGAGAACATGCATCCTAGACTTCGGTGGAAGTTGGGATACACACTTCCTCTCATTGAGTTCTCCTACAACAATAGCTACCACAACAGCATCGGATGTGCTCCTTTTGAAGCACTATATGGTAGAAAATGTCGGTCTCCAATTTGTTGGACCGAAGTATTAGACAACAGAATCACTGGGCCTGAACTTATTCAGGAAACTACTGATAAGATTGCATAGATACAACAACGATTACAAGCAACACGTAGCCGCCAAAAGAGTTACGCAGACAAACGGCGCAAGCCTTTGGAATTCGATGTGGGTGACCGAGTCATGTTGAAAGTGTCCCCATGGAAAGGCGTAGTTCGTTTTGAGGCTAAAGGCAAGCTAGCACCTAGGTATGTCGGACCGTTTGAGATTACTCAGCGTATAGGTCCTGTGGCATACAGACTCAGACTCCCTGATGAACTCAGTGGAGTACACGATGTGTTTCATGTATCAAATCTCAAAAGGTGCTTAACAGACGAGTCATTGATCATACCATTGGAAGAAATACAAGTTGATGAGCAACTACACTTAATTGAAGAACCTGTAGAGATTATGGAACGTGAAGTTAAGAAACTGAAACGTAGCCGTATTCCTATTGTAAAGGTTCGATGGAACTCCAAGCGTGGACCAGAATTTACTTGGGAACGCGAGGACAACATGAAAGCCAAGTATCCCCACCTGTTCGAGAAGTAAAGACCGATCTTTATGCTTAAATTTCGGGACGATATTTCTTTAACAAGGGGAGACTGGGGCAACCGGTACCCGACCGCCCGGCAAGTCCGTACGGTACGTGTACTTACAAACAGTAACTGTGTGTACATACGTGATATTAAACAATACTTGTATTAATAGAATTCTAAATACAGGAATAGTTGTACGTATTTTCGTGTAAACTTAAATACATTAAGTACAACGTACATTTAAAACATTAGTTGTGTTTATTAAGTGAAAACTTAATGACAATTAACACAACAAATCATGAGAAACAACGGTGATTCAAACGATATTCAGAAACAAATCGGTTGCGATCTGATGTCCATAGATGACAGGAATCAGATGGCCGACAATTCAATGTGAAAACAAGATGAAAACAGGATGTTTTAGTTGTGTCCGACAGTGAGGAAACACAATTTAAACATAAACTGCAGTGCCGTTTCAGAATAACGAACTGACAGTGTGTTTGCGTGGGTGACGATTCACACAAACATATCTGTGAGTTTAACGTTCTGAAATGGTGACTGGAAAGTAGAAAACAAAAGTCGGAAAGCAAAACCATCGTCGTGTTCGTTTGAATGACGATTCAAACGAATACGCGCGATGGTGACGCGATTCGACGAAACGAAAACGAATTACGACGCGAAACGAAATTAATTTTAATTAAATAAAATAATAAACATTTTTACAATTTTGAAACTCATCAAATTAATTAATATAACATTTTTATTAATTTATAATAAATTACGCGTAATTTTCCGGTTACGCGACGAACAAACGAACCGAGCAACCGAAACGGACCCGAACACCCCGCGTGATATAAAAACCTTAAGTAAGCATGATTTTCTCATTTATCATCTTCATCTCTCTCTCTCTTCAAAATTTCCGGCCAAGAAACCCACAACCACCAAGCCACCTTCAATCCACCATATCTAGCTCGTTTCTTAACCGATTTGGGTGATTTTCGAACCCACGCGTAGCCCTCGACGTTCTCTACACGAAAGTACAACAGATCTAAAGGTTTAACCACTGAAAACGAAGGTATGAAGCCATGAAAGTCCACGAAAATAGGGTTTTCATATAAGATTTGATACACACACACATAGCCGGTTATCTCACCATTTTGTTCGAACCGCACATCTTGTTAACTCGACCTGCATAACCCAGCATGCGTGTGACCATGTAACCGGTTGAAATAATGGTCATGATGACCTCCAGTTACAGGTCCGTGAGTCATAGGGTGTGGCCGAACCATTTCTGGACCACGAACCCACACAGCCCCGAACCCAAGCAGTTGCAGCCATGCCGAACCATCATCCTTTTGACGAACCCTGGCCGCACCTGCTCGGATCTACGAACCATCTGCATGTAAACGAACCCTTTTGTTGTTCAAGTCACTCTTCACGAACCGTTGTGAACACAGGCGAACCATGTACTGCCACAACCGAACCCTTGTATGCTTAGAACAACGAACCCTTGCTAACATGAGCCGAACCCTGTAAGTATTTCTCTTTAACCGAACCTTGTAGAGGACTTAAGACCGGCGAACCTAGTTCCAGCTCATAAGATGGTTCGCTGCCATCATGTGCAGCCTTTCATATTTAGTTTAATGATTTTAAACGTAGCCAACCATGTATTCCCTCGGCCCACTTTCAGTTTGCTGTGAACCACATTGAATCAGTTTGGCCCAATGATACAACAGGCCCAACACCTTTGTTCAGCCCAAAGTCTAGCAGTCTTTTAGTCGGCCACCCCAATTTTGTTGGTGTATATTGATCGGCCAACAGATTGTTCAAGGCCCAACAGTCTATCAATTCCCTAGGCCCAAATTAAAAACCATCAGCCAAACAACACACAAAGCTCAATTAAAACACAACCGGCCCAACATCCAATCTTGATCCATGGGAGACTTTCAGTTGGGCCACATGCACATAAACGGCCCATTTTAGTTATTTGGCCCACACGTAACTCCTCGGCCCAACAATCCCCTTGTTCGGCCCATGTTGGCCCAATGGGCCCATGGTTTTACTATTTGGCTCAATATCACTAACCGGTCCACACGGATATCATTCGGCCTCTAATAATTAGTGTCGAGAACAAGAAATAAAAAGGGTTATATATATATGACAAGGTTATGGACTTAAATTCACAACACCTAAAATAATGGGTTTGAATGAATTTACAAATGAAATGTTTGAGTGATAAGTTCAATAAATCAAACCAAGTAAACGGGGCCGAATAAGGATTGAAACTCACAAGTGTTAACCAACTTTAGGGTTAACACCTGCACACACACAAGTTACAATAATTCATTACTTACGAGACAATTATAACATGAAATTAATACAGGAACGTGAAAACACCACCGGAACAATTAAAGAGCGCGTGTCTTCTTTCTTTTAAGCTAAGTCAACCCTACAATTACAAGGTGAGTTCATATGTCCCTTTTACTTTAATCTTGACTGATTTTAACTCTCGGGGCTGAGAAACATGTTTACTTTTATTTATTTAAAAGTTTTGCTAAACATGTTATTTATACTTTGATTTTGATAATATTAAATTGTTTATTATCGTTTATCATTGTATGCATGCTTGTATGATCATGAGACAACAGGGAAACTCAAAAGATTGTGATAATGTACTTTCACAATCATCAAAACATTGGAATAACACCGTTGTAAGATTTATCTTATAACACGTAGTTATTCCTACAGGAATGAACATTGAGACAATTCATACACAAACGAACAATGAGAACTATTACAGTGAAACATGATGACACATCACAGCACATGAATGATCAGAAGATAAAATATCTTCTGAATATCATTCCACATCATAAGCGATCAAGTGTGATAAGTCAATTGCTTATAACATTTGATCAACACCTTAAAAACATACTACTAGGTAGTATGATCGCATTGATTATCCACCACCTGCGTCACTTAAGGGTACTAAGACTTGTTCTTACTACGGCTTAAGGATTACATGGTGAACATATGGATTACTGTGAACGGCGACCATGATAACGTAACTTCATGCCTATCACTGCCAATCACACATAATTAACATAATGTAATAAGACTAGTTCTTATTCGACTTTGTTAATTACATGAGACAATCCCCGTAAAGGCCTTGGGATCACACGGTGGGATAGGAGAGAATGGAAAGCATTTTAATCTGATTATGTGAGGATTAAAATGGATTCCATTCGGATCCTATACGCTGCATTTGAGATACATGATGAACAGTTAACTAACACTTTTAATTAATTAAAAGTGTAACATCAAAGTTAACACACAGACAATAGAATAATACAAGGAACATATTATTAAATCTAACATCCTTAATATACAAACGGTTGTCAATACTTCGGTTTGATAACTACAACGCTATCATTATATTATTCTATTCATGAGAACACAGATGATCAAGAAATGAGTAAACATGAGAATGGAAATCCATAGTTGTATTGCAAGTAGTGTGAACTTTGCTTGAGCATGTGGTGGGATAGCGTCTGGGCTTAACCCTTATGTGATTCCCTATATATAAGCATGTTTGATCAGGGATCACAACATTTGCACATACCACTAGGGAGAAGCCATTGGGTGACAGATGATACACAATATACAAGCAACATAACAAAACATTGGGACAATGCATGTGATTGAATCAGAGTTTTCAACTAACTTACTTATGAACTCACCAACCTAGTGTTGACTTTGTTTAAATACATGTTTTCTCAGGTGACGAACAGGTGTAGAGACATAAATGCAAGGTTTAAGCTAGAGGACTTTTAGAAGACGTAGCTTATTTTGTGTTGCATGCTTTTGGTGCCTAAACATTGAATCATCTTTTGTATATCTTGTACATATACAAGATATAGTTACATTGATTCTTTTGGTAGATTTACTTGATTAAATTATGAACGATACAGTGTAATTTAATCTTGTAATTCTATATCACTGATGTATTAGCATTTCTCATTTTGATTATCATGTGCTATGTAACAATCTGATCATTTGAGTATTTACAATCTAACCTATAAAATTTTAAAAATTCAAACTCAATTTACAATTAAACAACTAAAAACTAAATAAAAATTAAAAAGACAAAAAATAAAGGAAAGAAAATAAAAATTTGTAAAAGACTTAGCTGATTTTATGTAACAGCCGTGCATGTCATATCCAGAATAACACAATCGTATAGCATTCCATTCGCGATCGAGTTATTGTAATCCTGTTGATTGCCTTTCTACTACAATATATAAGTTATCAGTACCCAACTGATAAGGGTAATTCAAACCAAACTGCAAATGAAGCTCTAAATAATCCAAACAAGATTAACTATAAAAGAAAAATTTAAAAATAAAAGACTCAAACCTAACTAAAACTAACTTGATTATTTACAAATGACTCAAATTTAAAAATGAAAATCTTTTTGAATTTTATTAATTATTTTTCAAAATTACTAAAAATTACAACTTATTTACTAAAAATTTCAAAAATTTTACAATTTTACACAAATCTCATACCCACACTTAAAATCACACATTGTCCTCAATGTGGAATATGAAATAATCAATAATTCAACAAATATATACAATATACAACATTTACAACTTCCCTGATATGTGACAATTCCTCATAAGTCTTATCAACCACCATCAAATCCAATCGCAATAACAATTAAGTTCCAACTTTTCATTCTGAACATTCACGATGAATTTGGCAATCTACTAACCCTCACAACAAACCATCAACATATACATGGATAATAATAAAAGAAAAACTGTACAAACGTGACATAATAACACGCAAAATCTGGCCCTGCCTCTGCTGCTCCTCCCAAAGACTTTCTAAAGTTATACGGGGAGGACGAGGCTGACGAAGAGGAAATATCTGTGGTGGCCTCTCTGCCCTATGCAAAATCCTCTGTCGCTCAGGTGGTACCTGCCTCTGCAGGACCTCAACATCCGGGGCCCTCTCTCGTGCAGGCCTAGCTGGCATCCAAGTAGCTGGATCGGCCATAGAACACATGCCAGCTAGCCGCATGTCATCCAAACTGTATCGCCCTGTCTCGGGCCCCTCAGTCAAAAATCGGCGTGGGAATCTGTTAAAGACTCCCAGCCTCAATGCAATCCTCCCAATGTAGGGCCCCAAGTCCAGTCTAGCCGTCGCCCCTCCACGGCGAATCCTCGCAAATGATGATAATAAAATGCAGGCTAGGTTAGCCGGGCGACGGCTAATCATGCTATACATACAAAACAAGTCAAGTTGGTTGCACTTCTCTGCACCGGCCCTGCGACCGACGAGAGTGCAACTGACCATCCTATGGACATAAAGAATGAGTGGATCACGAATCGAAGACTCGATAATCGCACTTGTGAACGGTCCATCAGCTATGGACGTCCAAAACTCCTCTAACTGTCTCTCTGTAATGCCCAAGTCACTGGGCTCCCTCACCACTGCCCTCAAGCTCTGAGAAAACTCAGGCGCTCTCACCTGCGCATCAGTGTAAAATCCCGTCGCAATCGCGAACTGCGGGATGCTCATCGAAAATGTACGTCTGCCTAATGCAAATGAGATGGCAGCAGGGTCATCGAACGATCCTGACGTCTGACGGAATGTCGAGTGGAACTCGACTGTCAGCTCCATATACTGAGGCCACCTACAATCTAGGGCAGTCCTCCAATCGTCTCGAACGATCGCATCGAACTCATCAAGACGTCCAAGCCTCTCCAGTAGCTCTCGATCGAATGTACGGTGGTGGTAATGCTCCATCGTCACAAACCTCTCACATCTGGTGGCCTCCTCTGTCCCCTGCTCAAACTGTAGGACAGTGTGATCCCTAAGGACACGGTCGTCAATCGGCACTGGCTCGTCCTCATCAATAGGCAAAATCTCCGGTGATGAATAACTGATCTCCCGAGCTCTCCTCCTGGAGGAACGGGAACCTCTGGCCCTCTTGGCCCCTGCAGCTCTTGCAGCCGAACTCTCAGCTGCTCCAGAGATCCTACAATAGCAGTGTACAAATACACAAAATACAGAACAAATTTTACAAAATTAAACTAATTTAAAACCTAAATTTAACCTAATTACCATTTTTACAAAAATTTCTATTTACAATGTATAAATTTAAAAATTAAAAACCTATTTACAAAATTACAAATGTTATAAAAATTATAGTACAAAAGTTTATCTACAAATCAAAATTTTACTTACAAAATTTACAATTTTAAATTTTCAAATTTTTATTTATGTTACACATAATGAAAACAAAAATTTAAACAAAAATTTATTTACAAATTAAAAATTAATTACAAAATTTAAAGTGTTAAAACCTAATGTTAAGTATTTACATATTTAAATAAATAATGAAAACAAAAATTTAATAAAAATTCATTTACAAAAATTTTATCAAAAATTTATACACAAATACTACAATTTAAAATATAACATTCTATTTACAAAATTTTATTATAAACGTTTTCTGTAAACAACAAATGAAAAAAATTGGGTTCCGGGCGCCGTCGCGTACCGCTAAGGGCTGAGCCGCGGTACGCGGCCCAAATTCTAAACCAGAGAAATCGATCTGCCTTCTACAGTGGCAATCCGAATCCCATTTCGATTCAAACCCAATCCAAATCAATCCTACTACTGATATTATTTTAAATCTACACAAATTTTACAACAAACTGAATCAACAAACCTAAATCTAAAACCGAAAATCGAAAAAGAAAGAAACTAATACCTAATCGCGATGTGAATCGGTGGTCGGTGGTGTGATGGACTGGAGAAGACGATGATGGCGACTCACAGCGGTGGTGGACGCGACGTCGACGGTGGTGACTGGTTGTAGCAGTGGTGGTGAGCGACGACTGATGGAGATAGCGGCGGCGGCGATGGTAATGATGATGGAGATCGATGGCAAGTGGTGGTGCTACGGTGGTGAAAGGGTGGTCTGCGGTGGAGAAGTGGTGAAGATGGATGAGGGTGGTCTGCGGTGGTACCCGAAATCAATCGCGTACCGCGATAGGTATTTGGTTACCCTGTCGCGTACCGCGACAAGTTTCGGTGTTTTTGAAATTTTCAGATTTTTTTTTTCAACTAACTAAAATTCAACTAAATTAAATAAAATTAAAAATTAAATGAAATGAAATAAAATAAAATTAAATAAAAACCTACCTAATAAAAATAAAATAAAATTCTATTCTATTCTAACTATTCTAACTAGGTTACAAAACTAAAAATTTAAATAAAATAAAATGAAATAAAATAAAATTAACTAAACTAAAATTAAATAAAATAACAACTACCTAATAAACCAAAAACGAGTTACGATGCGACTTAAATTTCTGGTTTAAATATGCATTGACGGTATAGGATAAAACCGTACCGAATACCCACACTTAATTCCCGACATAATCCTATTGTTTAAGCCTCGTGAAACTATACCACACTTAAAACAAAAACAAAGACACGAAAAACACGCTAATCTATAAATAAACTAAAAATACACAAAATAACCAGAAATCATGCGACATATATTACAAACTCTACAAATCAGGCCTAATTATCCTCACCTACGCAACTCAAGGAGTGCTACCTCCTTCTCAGTTCCGATCGGTCATCCGATGTATAGCTTCAAACGATGCCCGTTAACCTTCCATGTCCGACCTTCTGATTCAAGTTCAACTGCTCCGTGTGGAAAGATCTCATGCACAACAAACGGTCCTTTCCATTTGGACTTCAACTTACCTGGAAATAACCTGAGCCTTGAATCATAAACTAGCACCTGATCACCTTTCCTAAACTCCTTCACACCTCTCAACTTACGATCATGCAACGCCTTCGTACGCTCTTTATAACTCCACGATCGTGCGTACGCCTCGTCACGCAACTCCTCTAACTCATGCAACTGCAGAAACCGATTCTTCACAGCACTCGGCAAATCAAGATTCACACTCTTCAAAGCCCAAAATGCCTTATGCTCTAATTCAACTGGCATATGACACGCTTTACCATAAATCATCCGAAAAGGTGTGGTCCCAATCGGATTCTTAAAAGCTGTCCTAAACGCCCACAACACCTCGTCTAGCCTATCTGCCCAATCCTTACGGTTTCTACCTATCGTCTTCTCAAGAATCCTCTTCACACCCCTATTGGCATTCTCAACCTGGCCACTAGTCTGTGGATGATAGGCAGTCGACACTCGATGGGTTACCCCGTATCGTGCCAACACCTTCTCCAACTGTGCATTATAGAAATGCGTACCTCTATCACTTATCAATGCCTTGGGGGTTCCAAACCTACAAAACAATCTCTTCAGAAATCCCACAACTCCTCGTGCATCATTCGTGGATAAAGCTTGAGCTTCTACCCACTTCGAAACATAATCAATAGCCACGAGGATGTACCGATTCCCTCGGGATGAAGGGAACGGTCCCATGAAGTCAATACCCCAAATATCAAAGACCTCAACACCCTGGATGGGGTTCTGGGGCATCTCATTCCTACGTGAGATGTTTCCGGTCCTCTGACACGCATCACATCTCCTCACAAACTCATGTGCATCCTTAAACACTGTCGGCCAATAAAACCCACAATCAAACACCTTCTTCGCCGTGTACGATGGCCCATGGTGTCCTCCAGTCAATCCCTCATGACAATGTCTTAGGATGTCTAATCCTTCCTCATGACTCACACATCTACTCAAAATCCCGTCTGCTCCCTCGCGAAACAAATATGGAGCATCCCATATATAATGGTTTGCTTCAGTAAAGAACCTCTTCCGCTGCTGTGAAGTCAGACCCTTCAACATGTAACCTTCAGACAAGTAGTTCGCAATGTCTGAGAACCACGGTAATCCCTGCTCACCTGCACTCACCATTCCCACTATCTCTCTGTCTGCAGAAATCAAAGTCTCATGTGGGAATGTGTCTCCAATCATCTCTTCATTCATCTTCTCCCGAGCAGGATCCTCAAGCCGCGACAAATGGTCGGCTGCAACATTCTCAGCTTCTTTCTTATCCTTAATCTCTATGTCAAACTCAGAAAGGAGGAGAATCCACCGAATCAAACGAGGTTTTGCGTCCTTTTTCGCGAACAAATATCGCAAGGCCGCATGATCGGTGTAAACAATGGTCTTGGAATGGACAAGATAAGACCTAAACTTATCGAACGCATACACGACCGCTAACAACTCCTTCTCCGTAGTCGTGTAATTTTCCTGAGCATCATCTAAGGTCTTACTTGCATAGTAAATCGGATGAAAGTGCTTATCCTTCCGCTGACCAAGCACAGCCCCTACTGCAAAATCACTAGCATCGCACATCAACTCAAAAGGAAGGCTCCAGTCAGGGGCTATTAGAATAGGAGAACTCACCAACTTCTCCTTCAGAAACTCAAATGCTCTCATGCACTCCTCACTAAACTTAAACTCCACATCCTTCTCCAAAAGTCGGGTCATCGGTCGGGTAATCTTAGAAAAGTCTTTAATGAAACGCCTATAAAACCCTGCATGACCTAGAAAACTAAGAACCGCTCTCACGTTCGTCGGTGGTGGGAGTTTACTAATTGTCTCTATCTTAGCCCTATCAACCTCAATGCCATCTCGTGAAATCTTGTGCCCTAGCACAATACCCTCAGTCACCATGAAATGGCACTTCTCCCAATTCAGCATCAAATTAGTCTCCACACATCTAGCAAGCATCCTATCCAAATTCTGCAAACAATGATCGAACGAACTTCCAAAGACTGAAAAATCGTCCATGAAAACTTCCATGGAAGTTTCGATCATATCCTGAAATATAGCCACCATACACCTCTGGAATGTGGCTGGAGCATTACATAATTCAAACGGCATACAAAGATACGCAAAGGTACCGTATGGGCATGTAAACGTGGTTTTCTCCTGATCCTCCGGTGCTATGGGGATCTGGAAATAACCAGAAAAACCATCAAGAAAACAGTAAAACTGTTGTCCTGACAACCGCTCCAACATCTGATCAATGAAAGGCAGTGGGAAATGATCTTTCCTAGTGGCATCATTCAGTCTCCTGTAATCGATGCATACTCTCCAATCAGTGACTGTCCTAGATGGAATCAACTCCTTCTTCTCATTCACAATGACAGTCATGCCTCCCTTCTTGGGAACAACCTGTACCGGACTAACCCAAGCTGAATCTGAAATGGGATAGATCAATCCGGAATCTAAGAGCTTAAGAACCTCTTTCTTCACAACTTCAGACATGTTAGGATTTAGCCGTCGCTGTGGTTGGACCACCGGCTTGTAATCCTCCTCCATCAAAATGCGATGCGTACAAAACGAAGGGTGTATGCCCTTTATGTCCATCAACTTCCACGCAATCGCCTGCTTATTGGCCTTAAGCACCCCAATCAATCTCGACTTCTCCTCCTCCGTTAATGAAGATGAAATAATGACGGGCAAATCAGAATCACCATCCAGAAATGCATACTCCAAATGAGATGGCAACTCTTTAAGCTCTAGGGATGGTGGTGCCTCTACAGATGGTTTCTCAACCGGATCTGTACTCTCAAAAACCTCAAAAGCAGTCGGGTACTCAGGAGGCTTACTAGCCAGGCTGCTCGGAATGTGCTCGGAAGAAGCATCAATCTCAACAGCCTGGTTCTCCTCACCCAGGTCTTGATCTTTCAATAAATCAGATCCAGAAATGTAATCTAGACACCGATATATGTAAGGAATGAAAGAATCAAGAAAATAAACAGAATCATCCTGGCCGTTCGAATGCTTCATCGACTTCCTCACGTCGAATGTAACATTCTCCTCACCCACATGCAATGTAATCTTACCTTCAAAAACATCTATCATTGCCTTAGCAGTGCGTAGGAAAGGACGTCCCATAATGAGCGGGACTCGGTCATCGGCCTCCATGTCTAGAATGAAAAAATCCGCTGGGAATACAAACTTATCAACCTTCACCAAAACATTCTCCACAATTCCCCGTGGATACTTGACCGATCAATCGGCCAAAGTGATGCTCATGCGCGTCGGCGATGGGTCTCCAAGATCTAGCTTCTGATAAGTCGAATATGGCATCAAGTTAATGCTAGCACCCAAGTCAGCCAACGCGTGGTTCACAGAAGAACTGCCAAATAAGCAAGGGATAGTGAAAACCCCTGGATCATCGAGCTTCTCGGGCAGTTTGTTCTGGACCAACGCAAGAAACATCGAGCTCCTAATGTGACTGTAGAAAGTGACTCCAGCTTCTTCTTGTTAGACAGAAGATCTTTCAAGAATTTAGCATATTTGGGCATATGCTGGAGTGCTTCTACAAACGAGAGGTTAATCTTAAGCTGCTTAAACATTTCTAAGATATGTCCAACTCCTGTGCATACTTCTGCTGCAATGCACGTGCCGGATATGGAAGCCTGCTTATATCAACCTCGAGAGTCCTCTTCTCTTCCATCTTCTTCTTCTCTGCCTCAACTCCCTTCTTCTCAACTGAAGACTCTCCTACTGGTGCTGTACTTGCTGGGCCTAGCCTCTGGTGCACCCTATCAGGAGTCTCCAACTCTATCTCCTCGTCTACCGGTTCCTCTACATCGACATCCGGTGACTTCTCCACCTCCTTCTCACCTCCACAACCACTCCTAGTCATCACAGCCTTCACATGACCCTTTGGGTTTGCCTCAGTATTCCCCGAGAAGGATCCACCCTGCCTCTCATCCAACCTCTTCGCAATGTCACCTACCGAGCGCTGTAGGTCCAGAAATGCTGATTGTTGATTTCTCAGCAATGTATCATGCTCCTGAAGCTTCACCTGTGTGTGTTGATCCTTGGCGATCAATTGCTGTAGCATCTGCATCTGCTGCTTGAGCATGTCCTTCACTTCTGGGTCACCACTGCTACTTGGACCCGCTCCTGAATTCTCATTTGCTGCCTGATTCTGACGTGGTTGATAGGAGTTGTTACCACGCCAGTTGTTGTTGGAGTTTCGCCAATTCGAGTTAGGATTCCAATTAGGATTGGAATTGGAATTGAAGTTGGAAGTGAAAGGCTTGTTCCAACCAGAATTAATGGAATCTAACTGCTCCTGATCAGTAATGGGGCACTCGGCAGTCGCATGTCCTCCTCGACATATCTCACACTTCTTCAGCTCTTTCTTCAGTTCCTTCATGTCTCTCGCTAGAGACTCTATGGTAGCAGCAAGGCTAGTGTCAGGAGTGACCTGATAAACACCTCGAGCAACAGATGAGGTGTTGGTAGCCTTAGTGGTGGAGGATCTAGTGGATGGCTTCTGCTGCTGCTCGGCTCTAGCAAAACTCTCAAACATGTCAATACACTCATATGTATCCTTCATCTCCATGATATGCCCTCCTGCAGCTGTATTGAACATGATCTGCTTCTCACGTGTCAACCCATTGTAGAATTTATCTGCAAGTGCCCATTCAGAAAGTCCATGCTGTGGACATTTTCTAAGCAAAGTGTGGAATCGCTCCCAAGCTGCAGAGTAAGACTCATCGGGTTCCATATGAAAAGAATGGATTTGGTCCCTCAGACGAGCAGCTTTGGAAGGTGGAAAATATTTCTTCAGAAATTTCTTTCGAAGATCATCCCATGTGCTTATGGAGTTCTCAGGAAGGCTATCGAACCAGGTGGATGCCCGACTAGCAAGAGAGAATGGGAAAAGTTGTAAGCAGATGTTATCCTCAGAAACTCCATGGAGATTGAAAGTGTTGCAGATCCTAGAAAAACGGGACAGATGTCCGGGAGCATCCTCATCATCAAGACCATTGAACTGAATGGAATTGGTGATAGTAGTCATGATGTAAGAAGGGAATTGCCAAGTAGCATCATTAGCAAAGACGGGACGATTGACTGGGTTGCGAACTCCGGTGAATCCATCGCATGCTCGGTCGTGAACGGAGCGTCTCGCCGGTGGTGATATCTCCTCGGTCATGTCGAAGCAAACGGGTGGGATCTGGGAAGGTGAAGTGGGTGTGTGCGAAGGTGAACTAGGTGTAGAACAAGAAGGTGAAAACAAAATCGGGGCAAGAACACGTACCTGGGAAAAACGACTCCTAAGGTTCGTGTGAAACTCTTGCTCCGGTTCTTCAAAAGCTAAAACTGGTGGTGGTCCTTGTGATCGAGTATGTGGCATGCACTGTAAACGATTACAAGTAAAGGATTTTAACAAACAAAACAAAGAAAAACCTAAAAACTAAAAGACAGAAAATAATTAAGGTACATAAGAAAGAAAAGAAAAGACTCAAAACCTAAAATAACAAAAATAAACAAAAAATTAGACCTACTAATTCTTAAAATCAAAATCTAAGCTAATTTCGCTATTGCCAAGTGTCCCCGGCAACGGCGCCAAAAACTTGATGTCCTCGAAAGTGGTCTAAGAAAATAACTACAAATACTAACATAGACTTAACTTAATTACAACGAGTTAAAACCGAAAATCCTAAACTAAACCACTACGACAGGCAAGTATACCTATCAATTATAGAATAGCTAACGAAAGTCCGGATATCGAACCCACGAGACACTGACTTAACGAAACAAGATTAGAAAATGATTTAATACAAAGATGGAGGGAGGTTTGATTAAAAATAACAATTCAATTAAACTAATTATCCTAATTAAATTAAATAGAGCAATTTAACTAATATTTAAACCTTAAAACAAATTAATGAATTTAATTAAAAGAAATGATTTACAATTTAAGAAAAACTTAAACAATTTGGAAAACTCTACTTAGGTAGAATTCCTGTTTGTGATTATTGACACTATTGACTTTGTTTGATATGATGGAACTAGGATCTTAAACAGCAAAACATAAGTAACCTAATGGATTCTGGATTAATTACCAAATGTAACAAAATTAGAAAACCTTATTTTGCACTAAACACACTACTTAATTGAATCACCTCCCGGATTTTTCCAATAACACTTTGTACTCAATTGAACAAGTCACATTCCTGATTTTCTCATTCCAATTACACCTAAAATGCAAGGAGTAATCTTAAAATGTCTAATTTGACACGAAATGACAATAACATTAAGTATTTCAATTAAACAACCCTCCCGGGTAATTATCATAAAAACCCTAATATTAAAGATCACCCGACAAGTCTATCACCTTCCGGATTTCTAAACTTAGATACACAAATAACCCTAAAAACATCAATTATATCTTTTCCTATGGCTAGTGATATCAAACAAACCATAAACTAGTCATAACACCAAGTCGATGACCTAATACGTGTCTAACACCGAAAGACATTCAATAAACACGTATGGAACATGATATAAACTGATATAATCAAGATTAAATATGAAAAACTCATCAAAATGACAGAATAAGATCTGTTACAAAAGTGTTTTCCATCATAAATCAAAGCAATAGTCAATAATCATCAATACTCATTCAAACATTCATTCTAACCTAAGTAGAATCAAAGAACTAGCCTAATATCATTATTCTCAGTCAAGAAATCACAGAAACAATAGTATAATATGAAATAGAATACTGAAAATTAAGAACAAATGAGAACAAAGAGTGACCAAGATGATTTCACATGTAAACAAGGTCTTCTAGCCCTCTAATGCTTCCCAAATGCTTCCTAAAGCTCCTGGAATACTCTCCTGCTCCAAAAATGGTCGACAAAGATCCCTCAAACGGCTGGGGAGCGTCCCCTATTTAATCTCAGTTGAATCTTGACTTTTTTCAAATTTCAAACCTTTCGCGTACCGCGGAGCCTATTTAAAAACCATATCGCGTACCGCGATAGAAAAATAAGCGGGGAACCCCCGAAATCCTTCGCGTACCGCGAAGGTGAAATTCTTCCTCATCGCGTACCGCGATGACGTCATAATGATGAAAACTTGTCTTTTTCTCTTGATTTCAACCGGGGCTCGATTACTTCGGGTTTCTAACTCGATTTCCGTTCATTTCATTCGACAAGCCTGTAAAAACAATAAAATGTAAAAAGAATTTAAAAATAAACTAAAACGACATATTTACAAACTAAAATCGACTCAAATTCACTTAAAAACCAGATGTGTTTTACAACCCATCAGCCCCTCTTAGGCAGCTTTCCCTAGGCTACCGCCAGGTTAGTTAGACACTGAGCTATATGGATAGCTGGCTGGATGAGAGTAGGGTCTGCTGTTGTGACCATACTTTGAATTTACTCGGGTAGTCCATTGATGTACCGCTCAATCTTCTTGTACTCAAGTGTCACCATGCCAGGGCATAGCCTAGATAGCTCATGAAATCGAGTGGTTTATTTCTCAATCTCGGATCCTTCCATCTTGTGGATCCAGAACTCCTCCTCTAGTTTCTTGACCTCGTTGCGAGGACAGTACTCCTTGTGCATCATCAGGATGAATTCCTCCAATAGGATTGAGTTGGCGTTCTCCCGTCCAAGTGTTTGAACATGGGAGTTCCACCAGGTGAGGGCTTGACCCTCAAGAGTTTTCGTAGCAAATTTCACTTTGTTTTCTTCTGCACAGTTGCACATGCAGAAGACCGATTCCGCTTTATTTATCTATCGGAGCAGTCGACTGCTCCTTCAGATCCCTTAAAGGTGTGGGGATATCGGCTCAGGAATGTCTTGAATGAGTATCCCTTTGATTGGTGGTGAGATCCTGAGTTTCAACAGTTAGAGTTGTTTAGAATTTCGGATTAGGGTTTGGTATCCCTTTCGTTACGTTATTCAAAAGAATAAGGGATTCGCTTACCGTTGTCATTGCCACTCGAGTCGCTTTGAATAAGAGCAGCTTCGTAGTCAGCTATGGCTTTGCTGACTCGTCTCTCCACAATGGCTTTGATTGCTACCGAACCAATGGCTCGTCCGTTGGGTAGCGTGAAAGGTCCTCTTCCAGCCATTTCTCTTTACTGAACAAAATAAAGGAAATGAGGCAATACATACTGTTAAGTCATGAGTGATATAATACACATATAAACACAACACATTTAAAACATAACGCAATATTTGATCAATAACTTGCAACGAGATTACAAGGCACTTTAATTCAAACATTCCAATTCAAAAATAGTTGTATGGGCACAACCTGCCCATTTAGGTTTATGGTACTAATAATAAAATCTCTATCCCTGGTTCACCGATGCGATAATGGATGCGGAATCTCCACTTGCGGTTGGTTCTTCCTCTTCTTCCTCCATATGCTCTTCCTCCTCTTTAAGTTCGTGTATAGTGGCCACCAGAGCCACTACCGCCTTGACCATCTCCTCGGATGCTGCCGCTCTGGCCTCGGCTACATCTCTCCTAGCCTTGGCAACCTGTAATCGGGCGGTGAGATCATCTGAATACGCATCCGAAGTACCACATCGACCAGGTTGCTGTGACACTGATCGGTAATGGTCAACTCATCTGCGAGTCCCTGCACCTTTTTTGTTGTATGATGCTCTCCCTTGAACAATCAAGTGATAGCTCTTGCCGCCTCTCGCAAATGACCGATCTCTCGGTCCATAGTCGCTACGAAGGCTGCAAAAGCCTGCTCCATCGGGTAGGGCTGGAAATTTCAGACACGAACACGTTAACATGACACGACTTTAACATGTTTCGTGTTTACCCTTAACATGTTTCGTGTCTAAAACAGGTCGACACGTTAAGACCTGTTTATTTTTCGTGTCTAAACAGGTAAAACCCGCTAAGACCCGTTAAGACCTGTTAAGATCTATTAAGACCTGTTAAGATCAGTTAAGACCTGTTAAGACCCGTTAAGACCTGTTTAAAATTTAAAATAAATAATATAATAAAATATATGGCCATATGTGTAACCGATTAGCTTCAAAAAATTTCTAATTGTCTAACCTTAGTTCTTTAACAGGTTCTTTAACGAGTTTTAACAGGTTCTTTAACAGGTCATTTATCGTGTTAATTCTTAACAGGTTCCTTAACGGGTCTTTTCGTGTTTACGGGTTTTTAACGGGTCGTGTTCGTGTTTGAAAAAACAGACACGATAAGAATTCGTGTCGTGTCATGTCTTACTAGTTCGTGTTTCGTGTCTTAACGTGTCGTGTCTTAACGGGTCGTGTTTGACCCGTTATGACAGCCCTACCATCGGGAAACCCAATGCAGGAAATGTGGTCGTGCTCGCGACTGGTTTCGGGGGTGGAGGTACCCGTTCCCCACGCACCCATCGCCGAAACATGTCTGGTACCAGTCCTAGTGCAGGTTGTGGCTGCGCGATCGTACATGGACGATCTCATCGTGAATTCGAGTCTCTACTAGAGGCTCCACCCGACGCCTCATCGTGCCAGTCTCCTCCTGTGATGTGGCAGCTCATCGTTTTCCCGAGTTATTTCTTCTATTGTTTGACATTCCTATTAACGAGTATTATGCTACTATAAGTGTATGAACTGTGTGAATCTACATGTAGAAACTACGGCTATAGTCTAAGTATACTAAATGCAAACCTAGTTCTCTATAACCAAGTCTCTGATACCAATCTATCACAACCTCAAATTACTGTTTGCGGTGTCGGAAATCTGGGTGTGACGTGGCAGGATCAGAAACATTTGTCATATAGAATGACTTTATATGAGTTTTGAAAATACATGGTTACCATATAACACAACCATTAAACTAAGGGTTTTTATAACGGAAAGTAAATATTGTTTTAAATCACAACATCAGATATAGTAACATAACAATAACAAAAGGTTTTCCTAATATATGCATAGTAACTTCAAGGACTCCATGTTGTACTTTCCTAGTGCTTACGTGCTTTAGTTACCTGAAAATTTCATGCTAAGTTGTGTCAATATAAAGTTGGTGTGTTCACAGGTTTAATAAGTAAGTAGTAAATAGTTAGCATGACATATACTGGAAATGTTAAAGTTGTAGACCAATGGTCCCGAATGTATGTGTTGCACCACTACCGAAACTGGACTGTTAGATGCCTCTACCATGTTTATCGTAAAAAAAATGGCAATTTGGTCGTAATTACGCTCGTCTTGACCGCCAATCAAATCTGTCGTCAAGCGGGGTTTGTCAAACTCAATAGTACTATCCAATAACGTCTTGCTTTCGTTTAACTAATGGTATGACTTTGTGAGGACGTTTTTACGATATAAGCACACTCAAAATGTTTGTACAACATATGAGTCATATATAAAAAATGTTTGTATGAATTCTCCCACAGTTTAAGATAAGAAAAAGCGGGGGGGGGGGGGGGGTCGTAAACTAACCTGTGTTGAGTTTGGTTGCGTTCGTGTAATGTTTGTCCTTAATTGTCACTTATATCACATAGGTAGTATGGATTCATGTTCGTGCTGGTCTACATAGACTGTGTTCGTATCCAAACAACTCCAAATTGTTTTGTTTGACTATGTTTGACCGTGTTTGACTGTGTTTGGCCGTGTCGACTCAACGACCCGTTGGTGACACGTTTTAGTTTGCTAGTATTTGTTTAGTGTTTTTCAAGCTTCCTTAGTTAGCAAGTAGAGCACATAAACATATCAAGCACATTTATCAAGCATCTTACTATTTATAGTAAGGTTCCATATTTAACATGTTTCTATTTTTAGTAAGTTTCTATATTTGGTAAGTTTGCATCAAATATCATCTTTTATTAATCTAGGTATGCTAGTGTCCTTATATGTTCATGTCAACTCATAACACATCATCATGTAACACCAATCATTGTTTATAACTCATTTTAGCCAACCAAAGTTACTATTTTTAGTAAGCATGACATATAATCATGTTTTCTTCCAACTAGTCATACAAATATTCTCATATCATCATAATATAACACATTTCGATATTTCTCATCCCTAAACATGCTTCTACACTCTTATTTCACAAGATGCCCGTATAAAGTTTCCATAAATGGTAAGTTAAGCATAAAACTCATTATATCAATAATCAAACTATTCCATGATGTTACTATGACCATTGACTTCATCATAATACTTACACATGATTGAAACCTACATGTAATACATGTACTTTAAAAGTAAAGTTTCTATATTTAGAAATGTACGAACATACTTTCCATTTTATCAAATCAAACTTATTTAGCATGTTGTGACACCCCGTAAATTCCAGGTCAGCATTTGATTTAATTAAATAGTTATTTAATTGATAATTGCATACGTGACACTAGAATTAGTTTAATTTAGTGTGACACGTTGCATGACAGTATAAACACTGACACAGACACGATAATTCGATAAACTATCGCAACACGCACACACGTGTCCAAGAAAAACACGAACGTTGGTGAACGTTTAGCACATCGTGTAACAAAACACTAGAAACCTCACGAAACGCTCGAACATTGAACTTGAAAGTTCAAACGATGCCGAAAAATAGTCCGTAAACGTGAAAACGGCGAAAAACGGGCTAAACCATTGAAATTGGGCCTATTGGGCTCTTCCGGGATCCGTCGCGGTACGCTAAGGACCCCGGAGAAGCCCATGGCAGTACGCGACGAGTGGGCAGGGAGTTTGAATTCCCGAATTCCATCGCGGTACGCCGAGCATCTTTTTGAACTCCATGGCGGTACGCTACGACATCCAGACGCCAAATCTTTATAAAACCAAGACCATTATGCATACTCTACCACTTTTAATCATTTTCTTCGGCCAAGCACGCTATCACTCAACTAAATCTTCCCCAAACCCACCTGGTTAACCACTTGGAAGCCATTGAAGAGCATTTTGGATCTCAAGGTTTGAAGTTTGAAGCTCTTCATCCACAAAGGAGCTTGAAGGCCATCACCACCATTTTGTTGCTGCACATCCCTACTGTCTAGAAGCTCCAGGAGCTGTTGAACCCACCATCTCGGCCATTTGAAGCATTCAAAGGTACTTTCCATGAGTTCTATGCACTTTCGACACACACAAACACACATGCAAGGCATAAAGCCCACATGCAAGCTCTCTAGCCTTGCATGCATGGATTTCTTGATGTATGAATCTATGTTTGTTGATTTTAGAATGTATATTGATGATCTAGAATGATTTGTGAGATAATTTGACGATCCATGATGATGTGTATATATATAATGCATGATTTGTCCTTAGATGATCAAAATAACGACAAGCATGTATGATTTATGACTTGTTGGATGATTTTGGATATTCAAGTATGATGTTGATGATGATAGTAAAGTGTTACATGCTTTGGTATTGTCAAAATGGTTAAAATATGGATTTTTGATGAACTTACTATTTTTAGAAGCTTTTAAATTACAACATGGTTATATTGGTAAGATTTTGAACATGCATGTGTATATATTTGTTATTGGAATGATAATATGATGATATTATGTGTAAGAAATCGATTTGGAATTTATTCGGGTCATTTTAGGCCAAGTTACTAATTATAGTAACTTTTGTGAACCGATTCTTGATAAATAATGATTTTGACTAAATGGTCATGGTTAGATGATGATAAATGATGTTATGAGATGCTATTTGATATAAAAATGGATTAGGAACACTTAGGATTAGGGGTGTCGTTCGGGTTGGTTCCTCGGGTTTCGGGTTGTTCGGGTCGGGTTATTCGGGTTTTTGTAATATGAAATTGGAACCGAGAACCAAACCATTTAACTTCGGTTTAATTGGTTCTCGGGTTTCGGTTCTCGGGTTTAATCGGGTCGGGTTAAACGGTTCTCGGGTAATACTTGAAAAACTAATATTCTTTTTTTCAAACAAATAAATTTAAAACATGTTTAACCAAAACATGTATTTCCTTAAAAATTTCAAATGTTTAACCATAACATACCTAAAACGTGTTTAACCAAAACTTACATATTTTCAATAATGTCAAAACATATAGAGGATTTGAAAATAAAAAAATGTTACCGTCTCTTAGAACCCTAGTTCGGGTTATTCGGGTTTACCCGAACAAACCTTATGGGTACCCAAGGACCGAACCATTCTAAGTTTTCGGGTTCGGGTAATATGCTTTTTCGGGTTGGGTATTTTAGGGTTCGAGTTTTTCGGGTTCGGGTACGTGTTATTCGGGTTGGTTCTTCGGGTTCGGGTAAAAAACACACCCCTACTTAGGATGATCACTTGGTGAATAATGTTCATAGTTACTATTTATAGTAACTTTATCTTTAGAAAAACGCTATATTGATGTATGATACATGGTTGCACGTGCTAAATGACTCAACATGACTCGATATGATTATTGTATGTTAAGTTAGATGGTTTCTGATGATAAGCATGCTAGATTTAAAAACTTTCCTTTTTAGGAAACTTTAATGTGAAAATGGCATATATGTTTATTTGACCACGTATGTTAATGTGTTATGTGCTAACATGATCACGTAGGACTAACGAGCATGCTAGAACCTTAAAAACGATATGTGTGATAGGACTTGCTATAAATGGAAACTTTCTATAAATAATAAGTTGTCCATGAACGCGATTTGCGCGTTTTGCACACGACGAACACAATCATGAATGTTACACGAATCACAACCGACACACGGTTCACAAACGGGTCGTTGACTTGACATGGTCAAACACGAGCAAACATGATCAATGTGGACCGACGCGGACAAACATAACAACCGAGGGTTGTTGAGCACAAACACGAGCTCAAACACGAACACGGTCACTTACAAGAACTCACGTATGGTATACGATATAGGTAGCCGTTGACCGATATCTTTACGACGCAGGAGCTTACGCTATCTATCTGATTTTCACTAAGGTGAGTTTACGGCCCCTCTTAACTCTTTTAGAAGCTTTTCAAATAGGGGGAGAATACTTGGGGAATCGAGTCAAACACTATTACTGTACAAACATTATTGTGTATGCTGGTTTATTAGACAAACATAAGTGTTGTAATCGTAACAAGCCCTCACAAAGTCTTACCGTTAATGTACAAACAACGAGGTGAATTTGAATAGATCTGTTTGGGTGTGACGAACCCACGTGGCACAATACTAATAGGAGGTTAGGACACATGAAATCTCGACCTATCTTGCTATGTTATTACGAGACATTGCGAAGGCAAGGACTAACAAGTCTAGTTCGGTAGTGACGCACTGACACTTGGAGCCTAGGGCTCGGGACTAACATTTTAATAAACAACATGACACATGTTTTCTGATTACTATCTATATATATCAAAACTTGTGAACTCACCAACCATTGTGCTAACACTTTTTCTTAAACTTTTATTCACATGTAACTAGCTGCCTTTGGATAAGGATGCACGTAAGGGCCGAGCAAAGGAGCACGTGCATACTTTTTATATCATTTGAACAACCATCTGTTTTGTTATGTACTTTTAAACATTGTAGTGTGTGACAATTTATATTTCCGCTGCGATATCAAACATATATTATTCTGCTGCTCTATTTATATAAACTATCACACCCCGAGCCGGCGGGACGGATCGTGTTCCCCGCCGGGCGGAAGGTTATCGAGGCGCAATATTGTGAGTGATAATCGTGATGATCAGATTGTTTACATAGCATCAATGTCAAGAATAACTAACCACAATAAAACATTAAACTAGGATTACAAAGTTAAATTACAATATCAATGTTCAGTAATTTAACTAAGTAAACCTATCAAAATAATCAAATGTTTCTATCTTGTATATGTACAAGATATCAAAAGTGTCTCGTATTAATAACAAAAGTTGTGTTTTCCAAAGTCTACTAGGTCCTCTATCTGACAGCCTAGTATGCAAATCCTGGAACCTTAGTCTATTCCTGTGCGTCACCTGAGAAAGCATGTAAGAAAACAAAGTCAACACAATGGTTGGTGAGTTCATATAGTTTTTGTATTTGAAAAATAGTTTTGCAACCTCTTCGGTAAAACCTAAACCCATTAACATCACATGTATCATCCAACTCGGTATTCTTATATATAGGGCATACCCCTGAGTCGAGCCTACAACCCACCCAGACGCCGTCCCACCACATACTAAGTCACATAGGACATTGCTGTTAATGATAATTAAGCATTTTACCTACCATTCAATTCCGTCATAGTTTCAAGCATCACGTCTAAAAGTTTAAGTTGTCTACCCATTAGCATTTACGAATCCCCTCGGTAACAACCCTAATCTCATTAACACCACCTGTATCATCCAGCTCGGTATGCTTATATATAGGGCATACCCCTGAGTCGAGCCTACAACCCGCCCAGACGCCGTCCCACCACATACTAAGCCGCATAGGACATTGCTGTTAATGATAATTAAGTGTCTTACCTACCATCATTCCCGTCGTAGTTTTAAGTGTTCTGATTATGAGTTTCAACACGCACTAATTAGCATTTGAGTATCAAGTTTTGAGAGTCACCATTATGGACAGCTGAACACCCTAGGGAATTCAACATCCATCCATAACGGTACTAAATATGACTCGCGACGCATTATGATAGAGAAATCCTCAAGCTGACACAAAGTCAGCTAGAAGAACTCAAATCATTCTAGTCACTTGTCATAACCTTGGATGAATCAAGAAGGACACTGAATGACTAGTTGGGCTTGACCACTGTCAAGACGCGTCGGTCAATCGGTCTGCCTTACATGATCCCGACAAAGAAGAGCACTGATGACTAGTAGGGCTTGACCAATGTCAAGACGCGTCGGCCAATCAGTCTGTCTTACGATGTCCGATAGCTTAAGCATACACGTTTAGAGCATTCACATAGTCTTACTGATGACTAGTAGGGGTTGACACATAGGTCAACACGTGTCGGTCAATCAGTCTGTTGTCTGAGCATTCCAAGTATACCAAGCATTCATGTGTTTCAAGCATTCCAAGCATATCGAGCATTCATGTGTTTCAAGTATTCCAAGTATATCGAGCATTCAAGTGTTTTAAGCATTCCAAGCATAACGAGTATTCAAATGTTTTAAACATTTCACACATATAAGTCTTTCTGAGTTTAAGTTTTCAAGTTTAAGTTTAAGCAAGTAAGTGTAAGTGTAAACTGAATTAACATCTAGATTATGAGTGTAAGATATTAACCTTTAAAATAATTGTATAAAGTATTAGTATTTAGAATATGCATTTATAGTACTAGCTTTCAGAACGAGTGTATCAAGTGTTAGCATTTAGCGTAAGTGTTTCAAAGCCTTAGCATCGAGCATGTAGTATAAGCATAGAGTTTATACCATAAGTATCGAGCATAAAGTTTAACCATTGAGTTTGTAGCAAAATCAGCAAGCATATAGTTTAAGTATCATGAATAAGTATAAAAGCATTTATTAAACATTTCAATAATTGTTTAAAATGTCTAACATGCTTCTCAGTCCCGAGGTAAAAACAAATACATTTGAAAAGGGACAAATGAACTCACCTGTGTTGCTAAGTATAAGTTACCATAGAAAATGCGCGCTCTTTGATTGTATCTTAAGTATCTTCAACACCTAAGTTGTTTTAAAAGATTCGAATACAATAAGTCGTTATAATAGTCGCGAACTAGGGTTTCGGTCTCGGTGTGCAACTACGTGTGCTATATCATTAATGTGCTTTCTAAGACTTCAACTAATTAGTCTAAGGCATAATCCCCTTATTAAGAATCCTTAATCCCATAAGCAATCATTTCTAGACTTATTTTAAATGTTTATAAGTAATTTATTTTAAATGACTCTTAAATTAAAATTCCTTTAATTTAGTAAGAGAGTTTATTATCAATTTTATTTAAACAAAACATATTTTATTTTTAAAGAAAACATAACTTAGTTTATTAGGCTTACGTTAATCCAACTTGATTAATCCTAAGCCTAATATAAATTCTTAGATTTCTTCTGTTTCTTGAACCATTTGTACGTACAACTTAGCTTAGAAGTCCAGTTGAACTATCTAAGTTAGTTGTAAGTAGTAGAATATTTACTAAGTCTTGGGTGTTAAAATGAATTAACCTCAACACTTAGTCGATTCCTTGTTTCCTTGCATTTCATGCTTTACACTATAATAAGTAATGTTCTCGTGGTTATAGCAGGATTCTTTGTTTAACTTCAATCCCATTTGTTAGACAAAAGATTTGTTTAAAATGTGTTTAAGAATGTATGTATGTCTTAATTTTTAGCATAAGCCACTTGCAAGTTCATCACCTTTGTTTGCAAAGGATTTAGTTTGCATATTATTAAGAAACCCTAATAGTTTTCCCATGTACACTCCCCCCATGCATAGGGTTTACGTGGGTGTTCCCATGCACACACATCCTTAACCCATGCAATTCATGTGTCCAACCCCTTAATTATAGTTGGTAGTTCACACCCCCATTTATTAGTCGAAGGGTATCTGGCCGAATCAATAACGTCCACGAATAACATAGGCTGAATGAGTGTTTTCCGAATGAGGTGAAGGCCGAGTAGGTAACGATCGAATGAGGGTGTGGCCGCATGAGGCCTTGGTCCGATTGGGTTTATGCGACCGAACGAGCAGGGCCGAATGGCTGCGGATGCCGAAAGAACCTAGGTCTAGCCGAATGGGGTTGGCTCACGAATGAAGGCCCGATTGAATGAGCTAGGGCGACTGGACAGCTGACCGACCGAATGAAAGGCATAGGCCATTCGGCCGAAGATAGTCATTCGACCTTCCTGCGAAGGGCTATTCGGCCAGGCCACTTTCGAACAGGTGCAACCATAGAGCCCGATCTAATCGACCCTGGTTCTCAATAGTACTTGTTCCTACATCATTTTGTGGTGTTGTAGTGTGTTTTCCCTAAGACTTGCAGTGTTTAGAACCAGGTTTTGAAGGGGTTTCGAACAAGGGTTTTGAAAACCCTAAAATCGCAACATAAACATGATTTTTACCTCGAATTTGTTGGACAAAAACTCAGATCCTTTGTACTTCTAGGTAGAGGACGATAAGAGCTTTGATTAGGTTCAAGAATGGAGTGATTTGGTTGAGTTTTGAGTGAGTTATGGTAGAGAGAAGTTAGAGAGAGATGAGCCGGATTTGAGTTCTAGAGAGAGAGTAGGGAGAGGAAAATGAGGAAGAAGACCCTCATTTAGGGTATTTATACCCCGGGGGTGTTCGGGTTCGTCTCGGTTGCTCGGTTCGCGATTTCGTTGCGTTTCCGGATCGTTGCACGCGCGTTTTATTATTTAAATAAAAAGAATTTATTTTAACTGTTTGGAAGATGATTATTTCTAGTAAATGTTTTAAATATTATTTTCTTGAATTATTTATCGTAATATATTATTTTTACGCGTTTCGTTATTTCTTTCGCGAATATCACGTATTTTAATTAAATGAGTTTCTTCTTAATTTATTTCTGATGAGTTTCAAAATTGTAAAACAGGAAATATTATATTTCCTTAAATTTATTATCGTTCGTATCGTTTTCGTTTCCGTTTCGTCAGAACACGACACTTACGCGCGTTTTCGTACAGAGCGCTAACTGTACGGACACGATCGTACGTTTCACTTTCTGATTTTGTTTCCTACTTTTCAGTCATCATTTCAGCTCGTTAAACTTTCAGATTTATTCGTACAGATCGTCACCTATACGAATAATTCATCGGTTTAACATGCTGTAACAACAACTGTTCTGGTTTTGTTCTGTTTATCCTCGCATACGTTTATACATAATAGTATCAAATTAAGCATGTGTGTACGTGTTCAGTGTTATCTGATGTGTCTCTGACTGTTAAACCATGAGGTTTAAATCAGATTTCAGAACAACATCATAATAGTTTAATGTTAAGCATCAAATGTACATAGCATGAAATAGTTTCACGTAGTTTGTACCTGAGTTACTGTGCAATATATTGTTTGAGTTTACTCATCCGGTGACGTTTCCGGCACTGATGTTACATAAACTGTTTGGTTGAATTTATGTCAAACAATGTATTTTGAAAACATATATAGAGTTGTTCTATATGACCATGAGTTGTGATTCTGGCCACGTCACACCCAAGTGGACTGACACCACACATGGAAATTTGGGGGTGTGACACATGTTAATAACATCATTAATATGCATCAATTATCATTTGAGACTATATAGCATGTCTATAATCACATTTATCAACACCTTTCACCATAAACAAATTAGTCGAGAGTAGTGGTAAAGGATGAAATGGGTGAGAATGGGTTGGTATTTATAAGATTTTTGGAGTCTAGGGGCCTTCTGTACCGCCAAGGGTGCTCCCTAGGACTCTTTGCAAACAACCAATGACAAATTAGTCGAGTCCCTATTTTAGGATGCGCACGTACCACCAAGGGAATCTAAATCTTCGTCGCTTACCGCGTTGACTTGTCAACGCAAGTGTTGGGATTCTCCGTTGCGTAAGCGACTGATATCAGCGGGATCCTTCGCGTACTGTTTCCATTTCATTTGATCTGAACTTGCTTTAGTGTTTGATTCGCTATTGTTTACTTAAATGTTGTAGTCCGTTTTACTGTGTGTTTATTTTATGGTTAGGATTGTATGTTCGATTTCTATAATAGTATAGTTTACCAACGTTCATGACCCAACTTTGTGTGTGCATTCGAATTACCGGTAATTCCTTGAATCATCGTTTCGAATATGTTCATACTTAGACGTTCGTGCCACGTGCCACACTAGTTTATTCTAATTTAAGTGCCATGTAAGAATAAACATTTAAATAATATTAAATTAAGTTGCGATGCTGACATGGATTTTACGGGGTGTCACATCTTTCTTGAAAAAGAGAAGGATCATTTTACTTTGAAGAAATTCAAGTTACCGTGTTTAGCATGATCTCAAAAGGCTAAGACATGTCACCCTGCCTGGAATGCACTAGGGTTACCTAGCTTGGTTCACCTTACTTTGAAGAAGCTCAGGTTACTGTGTTTATAAAAAGCTCACGAGGCTAAGCCAAACCAATCTTCATGAATAGAGCCATAGCTACTTTGCTTTAGAAGGCAAAATCTCTTTACTTCGAAAAATACTAGGCCACCATGCTTAGCAAGACACCAAAGTCACCTTATGTGATGGTAAGGTTACCTTGTTGTGAAAGAACTAAAATTAATTTTCCTAAAGGTAAAGTCACCTTGTTGTGAAAAGGAAAAAATAATAAAATTATTTTACCCTCCAAGAAATCAAAGTTATCTTACTTCACAAGAAATCACGTCACATTGCCTATAAAAGCACTATAATTTCCTTGCCAGATAATAGGCAAGGCGGCCTTGTTCTGAAGAAACTCAAGGTGTATTGTTTAACAAAAGCTCAAATAACTTTTCCAGATAATATGAAAAAGCTTCATTTTTCGTAGAAGAGTTGAAGTAAACTTGCCTAACCTAAGGTAAGGTCATATTTACTTGCAAAAGATGAAGAAAACTTACTCACCAAAGAATACAATTGCCTTTTATCCTTGCCAAAAAGAATCTTAAATCATCTTGACTGGTAAGAACTCAAGATACCTTGCATTATAGACAACACGTTCATATTTCCCTAAAAGAAGTCAAGTCA
Organism: Mikania micrantha; assembly: GCA_009363875.1. NCBI lineage: Eukaryota > Viridiplantae > Streptophyta > Magnoliopsida > Asterales > Asteraceae > Mikania > Mikania micrantha. Next base: position 92,955,921 of record CM018692.1, read on the forward strand.
AACAAGAGTCTAAGTAAACATTTTGTCACCTTGTCTTACCAGTAGCAAGTCATTCATTTAGCCAAGATATGCTACATACAAGGTGATGATGAAGGGAGGTAAAACCCCAACATCCGTGCTACACTTTCGCAGGCATAATTGCTAACAAAAGGAAGGTGAAAGTCTTTCTGAACTAATTAAAAATAGCAACTTTTTATAAACTAATTAAAAATAGTTAGGGCACGGATGGCTAAATCACATCTTTCACAAAGTAGATAAACCCCTCTGTCTTGGCTAAGAGAACCAAGTTAGCCTAGAAAAGAATACTGATAATGTGAGGGGGGGGGGGTTAATCCTCTAATTCTGACTAAGCATATAAACTCAGCTTTGCTTAGTATTAATCAAAATTTTTATCCTTACTAAGCCACAAGAAAGGCATTCTGCTAATAACTAAATCTATCAATAAAAATGGTCATACTACAAAACATAATGAAAATACACTCGATGAAATGGAAAAATATCCTTACTTTGAAAAAAGTATCATAATTATCTTTCTTGACAAAAAGCAACTTGCTTTGAAAAAAATAATAAACAAATAAAGCAAAAAAAAGTCACCTTCACCTCATCTTGCAATTAACAGGAGACATTTTGGCTGTAAAAAACCAAAGCAGCTCACGTGAAAACAACGAATCCCATTAGATTTAAAAGAGCTCATATGGTTTAACAAAAGCTCAAGTCACCTTGCAAAGAAAAAAGTAAGGATATCTAAGCTCGTGAAATTTTAGCATTCCCATCTTGCATGGATGTGAAGATAATACACACAACTTACATCTGTCTAGAAATTGTTTCATATAAACAATTGTTTATAATCATTATAATTACCTTGCCACAACAATTCAACCAAGGTTGATTTTCAGGTAATGACCAATTCCCACTTGTCACTTTCTTATTAAATATGACTTTTTTATATTAAGTCAAATGACTAAAATACCCGTTTTTAATTAAAAATACATGGTGACACATTGCAAAATCTTGTTAAATCAAGAATTTTTGAACCATTGGATTTGAGTTATTGGGTTATCACAATTTTGATGGGTTCTTATTTGATGGGTTAGCACTATTGCAACTTGAGAACAAAATAAACTATTTCTAGTCACAAGTTTAAAGGGTAAAATAGTAACTTTCCTACTTTAAAGGAAAATTACTTTTATATCTTTTAAATCATATGTTTATAAATATGGTTCCTTTGGTTCTTTACAACTTGTTGGTTCTTAATAAAATGCGTTCGTGTGTGTATATATATATAGTGGATGGTTCAAATGGTAACCCACTCCAATTATGGTAACCCACTCCAATTATGGTAACCCATTAACTCATTTTGATTGGTTGTTTAAATAAAGTCTTTATAAATGAGTGGTTCATATTAATTCTGGAAAAAATAAGTGTACTTTATTTCATTTAAAAAAAATTACCACCCAATTTTTTAAACCTTCATAACTTTTATGTACATTATTTTTTTTTTATAAAAATTAAACTATTAAATTTGTCACATTTTTATCTTTAATTCAATTATAGTATTGTAAAATTTTTACAAAGTGTTCATAATTACACCGATGTAACAAACTGGATTTATTCAAAGTGTTCCTAATTACACTGATGTAAGGAGCTAAATTTTTTTAAAGTGTTCCTAATTACACTGATGTAACGAGATTAAATTTTTCAAAGTGTTCATAATTACACAAATGTAACGAACTGTAACTTATTCTTTTTTATAATAAGTTTTTGGCACTTTTTCGAAAAAGTTTTTTCCTTCTATTTTTTTTTAAAAAAAATCCCTATTAAAAATTTATTCACTTCTAAAAAACCCATATAATTTTTTTATAGACATGTTTTTTAATTATATAATAAAAACACATAATCTTACATTAACGTAATTACACTGACATAACGAACTGAATTTTTTCAAAGTGTTAGAACTTACACAGATGTAACGAACTGAGATTTTTCACAATGTTCGTAATTACACTAACGTAACGAGTTGGATTTTTACAAAGTGTTCCTAATTTTTTCAAAAATTAATGAACTAAGTTTTATAATAAAAAATATGTTTGTAATGTATATTTAAGATGAGGAAACATTTTTTTTAAAGATGGAAAGTTTTTGAAAAATGAGGGAAAATTATTGTAGTTATTGCTCGTTACGTTGGTGTAATTACAAACGTCCGATTTTTTTTTGCATGACTATAATAAAATCAACTAGAATAATATGGCGATTTTAATGGTGCAATTTTTATAAAAAATAACATAGTATAAAAAAGTTATAAGTGTATTAAAATCAAAGGAAACTTTGACTTAAAAACAAGAAAATGAATGATTTTTAAGAGCGTGATACTTGTCACCCTCTGGTTAAATCTGACTTTTTTTATATTAAGGCAAATGACTGAAATATTCTTTTAATTAGAAAAGAGTTGGTGATACTTGGCAACATCTTGTTAAATCTAGAATTTTGGAATCATTGGATTTGAGTTAATGGGTTACCGCAATTGAAGTGGGTTACCATTTGAACCATATCCTATATTTATATATGTATATATATAGGAGATCGAGGAAAGTATACATAACCCACTAAAAATGAACTAACATATTAACCATAATCTAATTGTTAATTTAAAATGTAAGTACATATGACGGTGACATGTGTTATTTTCTATTTTTTTTAATATAGAAGGGCATTTAGGACATTTTGTAACCACTTAAATAGCTAGATTTAATATGGTGGTGACAAATGTTACAATCTAATATATTTTAATAAATCTAATTTTTTACATAAAGTTTATCACCTTTTTTAAACATTCATAAGTTTTTTATACTATATTATCATTGTTTTTAAAAAAAATTGCACCATTATACTTATCTCATTTTTCTCCTTAATTCTGTTATAGTTTCGACTAGATTTTTTTTTTTTGCTTTTTTAGATGTCATGTATTTACATCATTATAACGAGTATAAATATAACAAATGAATTTTAAATTTTTTCTAAAATGGTAAATTACAGTGATTTAACACATTTTTTAAACAGATATAACTTATTATTTACAGTGATGCATTTTTTCTTTAATTCCGTTTCAGTCTCGACTACTTTTTAATCTTTTCTCCAAATATCCTGTTTTACGTTGGTGTAACGAACATAAATATAACACATTATTTTAATTTTTTTCTAACATCGTAAATTAAATTAATGCAATACAAATTGAAGTAATATGAATGATATAATTTACGGTAATGTAAGACATTATTTACAGTTATGTAATTTTCTCTTTAATTCTGTCATAATCTCGACTGGTTTTTAAAATTTTTTCTCATATCTCATTTATTTACATCGATGTAAAGAGTATAAAAATAACACATTATTTTAAATTTTCTTCTAACAATGTTAAATTACAGTGATGTAATATAACACATTATAATAACATATTATTTTGTTTTTTTTAACAATGATAATTGCAGTGACATAATATACAGTTTTGTAATTTACAGTGATATAATTTTACAACTTTTAGAAAAAAATTCAAATTAATTTGTTATATTTAGGCTCGTTACTATTAGGGGTGAGCAAAAAGCCGGAAAAACCGAACCAGAACTTAATTAACCAAAAATCCAAACCAGAACCGAATTAATCGAAAAAAACCAAACAAAAAACAGAAACGATTTTTAATTATGTTTAATAATATATATATATATATATATATATATATATATATATATATATATATATATAGTTGGTGTTTGATCAATTAATTTATGTTGTAAATACATGACATCTAAAAAATAAAAAATAAAAACTAGTCAAGACTGTAACGAAATTAAAGAGAAAAGTAGGATGAGTATAATGGTGCATTTTTTTAAAACAATATAGTATAAAAAAGTTAATTGTCACCCCCCACCTCTCATCACCTGATGATGATGTAACTGATCACTTTTTGAATGTTGCGGAATCATACTGGCGATGTCTCAGAGATGGGGTGTAACTTACTTGAACCGGTATCATAACACACAAGATTAACTTAAAGAGAATACATTGCAAGGATAATAGTGTTATTAAAAACCGCCAGTTGTTGTTCACAACTTAAACACAATAGCATCCCAAGTTACTTATTTACAGGTGTCTAATAGTGCAGTTTTCTCACATGTCGTCACTGTTTACTTACAAAAGTTTGTAAGTGTGAAAAGTCAGCACAAAGCTGGTGAACTCATACACAAGACTCTATATAATATGATATGATATGTTAAGTGTAGTCAATAACACATATTGACACAACATGAATAATCATGTGACCCAAATCTAGTGCCTTTCTGACAGTAAGATATGACAATACCTAACGGTAATCATATGTGCCTCATTAGAACGTATACACGTTGATGTTGATATTGAAAACGGTTAACAAAAATTCACACTAGGGGAGATGCAATTCTCCTAGCAAATGGGGTTGTCAGCCTGATAGTACTACCATTGTTTACTCATTCGGTCCCACATGGGTTCATTAGATACAGTTCTCAAGAACGGGGACTTTTTGATATGTCATTTCGATACCCACGGTTATCCCATGATATCCCAAAGCCAGCACACAATTATACAAAAATATCATAACTTGTGAGGCCCCGAAACCGGGAGACCCCACAGAGGTTGGTTTCGTCATAACACATAGCTCTTAAACTAAAAACTTTCATAATCATGCAGCGGAAATATAAACATAGTTTGATAAACATAATTCTATATAAAAGGTCTGTATCAAAAACATATCGAACTGCCAAAACCAACGGATCGTCTGACTCGATGCCCGAGCTCCATGCCTTCCCTGACCATAGCTTAACCGGACATACATGCTAAATCAAGTCAGCTTACGCTGGTGAGTTCTAGTTTTCATAAAACAACATTAAACATACTTAACATAAACATCGTTATGTACACATAGTCCATAACCTTAGCACATAACATCGTGAGCATCATCATCATACATTCCACTGTCACCATACGAACAGTGGGCTTATGCCGGCACAAGGCTCCATGTTTATAGTCCGATCGACTCTTACCATGTTTATAGCCCGATTGGCTCTTACCATGTTTATAGCCCGATCAGATCCGTGTTCATAGCCCGGTCGGCTCCATGTTTATAGTCCGGTCGACTCCATGTTTATAGCCCGATCGGCTCCATGTTTATAGCCCGATCGGCTCCATGTTTATAGCCCGATCGGCTCCATGTTTATAGTCCGGTCGACTCCATGTTTATAGCCCGATCGGCTGGTCATATCCTGATATAGTCAGGTCATCATTCATACTTACCGAGTACAAGTACCGGAGCATCATCATTCACACATATCCTATAGCACGTATAGGGACATCATTCATTCATCATACATGATACACTAGCATCATATCATCATTCATCATAATCCTCATACATTTCGTGCTAGCATTATAACATCATTCATCATAGACCTCATGGCATCCTAAACATGTCCTACTAGCACTACTTCATCATATCAATCTCCTAATAACATAGGAATCATCATACTATATTATGCTAGTATCATGTCATCGTATCATAACATCATGGCATCACATACAGGTGGCATTAGTACATATTCATCATTTCCTACATCGCACTTTCATCCTAGCAACCTAGGATTTCATCATAGCATGGCATCTATACTTATCAGCATAGCATGTTATCATACAGTTTATCATCATATCATACTAACGCACATTCATCATACCTAGCATACTTTCATGCATAACTCATGCTAACACATAAACATGCATACATAGTCCTGGCATATCATAATTTGTTCATCCTCATCATAAGCACATAACATCATAGATATAAAAATAAGCATGTATGCCAGCCCAAAACTTTACACATAAAATAGGGTGTATAGAACTCACCTGATAGCAGTTTCTCTTCTTCTTAACCTAACTCCTTAGCGAAGACTCAAGATCCTACATCAGTACATCATATCATCACATACCATTGTTAGACTTAGAATATTTCCTAAGTCTCCATAGCCTACTAGTCCCCCTTTTTGATTCCAAGTTCTCGAAACTTAGCTAAGTATTCGAAACCCTTGAATTCCATCAAGTTTCCATGTACACGAAATTACAGAGTTCACGAAATGGCTGGTACTCGCAACCATCATCTGTATTCGAAATGACCAGGGTACTCGAAATGACCAGTGTATTCGAAATAACCTGTGTATTCGAAATACCCCTTCGTATTCGAAATAGCCTTTGTACTCGAAATAGGTGTTTACTTCTAATTATGAATTTCGAGTACCCCTCTGTGCATGATTTCGTGTACTCATCATTCCGTCATTAAACATCTCAGAAATTCATCTAAGACCGTGGGGATCTAGTTCTAGGTTCCTTATGTTGTTACCAACATGCTGGAACCTCAAAGTTCTGAAACTTTATGCATAAAGGTGCAAGTTTTACGCACAAGTTCACTTTTGTATAACAATCCTAACCTTTGTATAAAAATCCGAACTTTTATATATAAATCACTTACTTGAAGGTAGATGAGCACCCCTGTAGATCCCCGTGCGTTTCCTCTTCCATTTGATCAATTAAAAACTTGATCTTTGATGTTCTCGAAATCTGCTTCGAGTACTCGAGAGCAGATGAGTTTCCAGCCAAAGTCTGTCACGTTTCCCAAGGCACTCCTATTTATAGGCAGTGTCCTTGTACTCGAAAATTGGAATGTCGACTACAATATCTTCGAGAACATGTGTACTCGAAATTGAGTTCGAGTACATGTTTTTGGGTCTGAACTTGTTTTTATTCTTTCGTATTTTTCCCTATACGTATATTATTTGTTACGCATGTGTAAATTCAAATAACTTGTATTTTAGGAAATTTTGGGTTGTTACAAGTCTCCCGTCCTTACAATAGGTTTCGTCCCGAAACCTGCCTCGTTACATATCGAACAAATGAGGATACAACCTCCTCATCTCCTCTTTCATTTCCCAGGTGGTGTCTGAACCCCTTTGGTGCTTCCACTGAACTTTGACTTGACGAACCGTTTTATTCCATAGCTGCTTTTCCTTCGTATCCACAATAGCGAATGGTTCTTCAATGTAGTTCAGCCGGTTATCTACCTCAATGTCATCCAAAGGAACATGTGCCTGCTCGTCTGCTAGACACTTCCTAAGATGTGACACGTGGAAGGTAGGATGAATCCCATCCAGCTCCTCTGGTAGGTCCAGTCTATACGCGACTTTCCCTACCCTTGCCTCTATCCGAAACGGTCCGATGTACCTCGGACTTAACTTTCCTCTTCTTCTGAATCGAATGATTCCCTTCCATGGTGATACTTTCAGCAACACTTGATCGCCAACATTAAACTCGATCGGTCTTCGACGCTTGTCAGCGTAGGACTTTTGGCAATCTTGTGCAGCTTTCATACGTGCCTTAATCACTTGTAACTTTTCTGCCATATCGATCACTGCAGCTTTGTCTCCCGTCTCTTTCTGTCCAACTTCACCCCAACATACCAGGGGCCTACATCATCTTCCATACAACGCCTCATATGGGGGCATTCCGATACTAAAGTGGTAGCTGTTATTCACGAACAACTCAAACAACCTTTCGGACGTATACGTTTCCCTGATGGGAAGAAAGTGTGCACTCTTCGTCAGTCGGTCCACAATTACCCATATGGTATCATGTCGTTTAGCTGTTCTCGGTAGCTTGGTGATGAAATTCATGGTGATGTGTTCCCATTTCCATTCCGGTACCTCAAGAGGTTGCACATATCCGTAGGGCTTCTGATGTTCAGCCTTCACTTGCGCACAAGTAAGGCACCTGTTCACATATTGCATCACGTTAAACTTCATACCCGGCCACCAATAATCTTTCCGAAGATCCTGATACATCTTTGTTGCACCGGGATGCACTGAATAACGTGATTTGTGAGCTTCATCTAAAATTCTCGATCGAATGTCCCCATTTCTGGGCACCCACATACGACCGAATCGTACTTTCATGCCATGGTCATTTTGTTCCAAGTTCTTGACTTGCTCGAAGACAAGTTCAAAACCCACGTTCTCTTCTTTCAATCCTTCCTGTTGCGCCTGCTTGAGCTCGTTCAGAAAGTTTGGCGTTATTACCAAACTATACGATTTTACTCGTATGGCTGGATGATCAGTCTTGTGACTCAAAGCATCTGACACCACATTGGCTTTTCCCAGGTGATATAAAATGTCACAGTCATAATCCTTTAGCAGCTCAAGCCATAGTCTCTGCCTCATGTTCAATTCCTTTTGCTCGAAGAAGTACTTCAAGCTCTTGTGGTCAGTATTGATGGTACTCCTTACTCCATACAAATAGTGCCTCCATATTTTCAATGCAAACACCACTGCAGCGAGTTCAAGATCGTGGGTCGGGTAGTTAACCTCATGAATCTTTAGCTGGCGTGAAGCATAAGCTATCACCCTTCCCCTTTGCATCAGTACACATCCCAACCCTTGTCGTGACGCATTGGCATACACAAAAAATCATCATTTCCATCCGGCAGTGCTAGAACAGGAGCTTGGGTAAGTTTCTCCTTTAGCACTGAAAACGCTTGTTCTTGGTTCGGACCCCATTCATACTTTACCTATTTCTTCGTTAGCTTTGTCAGCGGTGTCGTTATCTTGGAGAAGTCTTGAATAAATCTCCGATAGTAACCGGCCAAACCAAGAAAACTGTGTAATTCCGTCGGTGACTTCTGAGGACTCCATTTCATAACTGTTTCAACTTTTGCTCGATCTACCATAATGCCTTTTGGGTTCACCACGTGACCCAAAAACTGTATCTCTCGTAACCAGAAAGCGCATTTGGAGAAATTAGCATAAAGTTTCTCTTTCCTCAGGATCTCCAATACCTCACGTATGTGACAAGCATGGTCTCCCTCGTTCTTTGAGTAAATCAAAAGATCGTCAATAAACACTATCACCGATCGGTCCAACATCGGTCAACATACTCTGTTCATCAAATCCATAAATGCTGCAGGAGCATTCGTCAATCCAAATTACATAACGAGAAACTCGTAATGACCATAACGTGTACGAAAAGTAGTCTTTGGAATATCCTGCTCTCGAACTTTTAACTGACGGTAACCGGATCGGAGATCTATCTTTGAGAACATGCTTGCACTTTGCAATTTATCGAACAAATCATCAATTCTGGGTAGAGGATACCTGTTCTTTACGGTCAGCTTATTCAGTTCCCTGTAATCAATACACATACGCATACTTCCATTTTTCTTCTTAACAAACAGCACCGGTGCTCCCCATGGTGAAACACTCGGTCGTATAAAACCTTTATCCAGGAGTTCTTGTAGCTCGGTCATCATTTCCTTCATTTCAGTGGGAGGTAAACGGTAAGGTGTTTTGGCAACGGGTTGTGCCCCCGGCACTAAGTCGATTTGGAACTCAATTTCCCGTTCCGGTGGTAATCCAGGCAATTCCTCAGGGAATACATCGGGGAAGTTACGCACCACAGGTACATCATCAAGCGTCCTCATATCCGTACGTTCCTCAATCACGTAGGCCTAGTAGGCTACACTCCCTCGCCTCATCATAACATCAACCTTGATCATCGAAATGATCTTCGGTGCATACATCGTTTTATCACCATAAATCGTTACGGAGCTCCCATCCATCGTACGCAAACATATCATCTTTTGTCGACATACAATGTTAGCCTCGTATTTGGCTAACCAGTCCATACTCAAAACCACATCGAATCCTCATAAGGTTATAAGAAACAACCAGACAGGGAACCTATGACCTTCTATCTCAACATAACAATCATCAATAGCCTCAATCACCCTGGTCATCTTCCCAATAGCCGTCTCTACATCAATTACCCGATCTATCTTCTTAACCTTCCTAAATAACCCATCATAGAAAGTAGAAGATGCAATACTCATACTGGCACCAGAATCAAACAATACAGAAGCAAGAATATTGTTGATAGAAAAGGTACCTGTGACCATGTCAGGGTCCTCGATCGCATCATCCTTCGTCATCGTAAAGGCTCGGGCTTTAGCCTTCTGCTTCTATTTACCTTTGTTGTCTTTCTTTCTAGAGCCCGAAGCATCGGCTCTTGGTTGTCTGCAATCCTTGGACATATGTTCAATACCATTGCATTTTTAACATAAGATAGTCCCGGGACAGTTGGCTGAAAAGTGCCCCACCTTTCCACATCTGAAACATAAGTTTGTGCCTACACGGCACGGCCCAGAGTGGCTCTTGCCACACTTACGACATAGGCTTGTTTCCTCCCGCTTAATCTTCTTGCCTGAAGACTTCCGTTGATCTGTTCGACCCCTTTTTGTCCCGGAGGACTCCTTTACCTTGACTTCCTCTTTCACTGGCTCATCAGCCATCACATCATCCCATACAATGCCACTGAGTTCAACAGTGGAATCAAAAGTATTGGGAGCATTGGCCTTGACATTAATGCTTACTTTTGGAGGCAAGCCCTCCATGTACAACTTCAACCTGCGTTCCTCGGTAGAAACCAGATGAGGAACTAGTCTTGCCATTTCATTGAATCGTGAAATGTACTGTCTGTGATTCAGGCTTCCCGCTTTCAGCACCAGAAACTCCCTTTCAACCTTATCAAGCTCATTCTTGGGATAGAACTGCTTAGTGACCAGTTCCTTTAGATCATCCCAAGTCATCTTCTCCATATCGGCTGCAGCCTTGGACTGCTTAATGGTGTTCCACCAGTGAAGTGCCTCCTCAACAAAAGAGTGAGCTGCAAATTTGACAGCTTGGTCGACTCGGCATTCACTGATGGAGATAACAGCCTCCATCGCAGATATCCAGTGGCAGGTGGCCGCATCATCCTTCTTCCCGTCGAAGGTCGGTGGGTTGCATCCTTTGAAGGTCTTGTAATCACAGCCCTTTAGTTTCCCAGTCATGGAGTCACCGCTCTTTGTCTCGATGATCACAACTTCTTCATCTCCCTTGGAGCTTTCCTTGGTCCCCTCAGACTTTTCCTTCAATGCATCCTTTAATGCCTTAGCAATCATTGCCGGCATCTTTTCATCCATGATCCTGCAGACCTCCTCAGAAATAGCCTTTAATACAATAGGATCTAGTGTGAACTCTTCTTCATTTTTTGATGGCTCACTGTGCTCATTTTCTTCTTCATTGACAGGTTTCTCGGTCTTGACATGTGGCTCCTCAGGTTCCTGTGGTTGCTTACGTGGTCTACCCTTTTGTCCAGCCATCTAACTATCTACAGGATGCAACAATTGATGAGTCAGTGAAGGAATCAGTTTAGCATGAAATAAGCTTTGTAAATCGTTAATGACGTTGATCAAGTGCAGTTAACCATTTACCCAACTCATAGGCTCTAAACGTTTCCCATCCTATCTCTTCAATGTGCAAGACACTAACTACATACATAACCTTACATCTAACCCTTAACTCATACATAAACATTTAGCTCGTGGCATCCGTTCATCCGTGGTTGGCAATCCGCATCAATTAATCCCATTCTCAGTTTAAGTCTTAGCATTTGGGATGCTAAGATCTCTCAAACTATGGCTCTGATACCAACTTGTGAGGCCTCGAAACCGGGAGACCCCACAGAGGTTGGTTTCGTCATAACACATAGCTCTTAAACTAAAAACTTTCATAATCATGCAGCGGAAATGTCATAGTTTGATAAACATAATTCTATATAAAAGGTATGTATCAAAAACATATCGAACTGCCAAAACCAACGGATCGTCTGACTCGATGCCCGAGCTCCATGCCTTCCCTGACCATAGCTTAACCTGACATACATGCTAAATCAAGTCAGCTTACGCTGGTGAGTTCTAGTTTTCATAAAACAACATTAAACATACTTAACATTAACATCGTTATGTACACATAGTCCATAACCTTAGCACATAACATCGTGAGCATCATCATCATACATTCCACTGTCACCATACGAACAGCGGGCTTATGCCGGCACAAGGCTCCATGTTCATAGTCCGATCGACTCTTACCATGTTTATAGCCCGATCGGATCTTACCATGTTTATAGCCCGATCGACTCTTACCATGTTTATAGCCCGATCGGCTCCGTGTTCATAGCCCGTTCGGCTCCATGTTTATAGTCCGATCGACTCTCATGTTTATAGTCCGGTCGACTCCATGTTTATAGCCTGATCGGCTCCAAGTTTATAGCCCGATCGGCTCCATGTTTATAGCCCCATCGGCTCCATGTTTATAGTCCGGTCGACTCCATGTTTATAGTCCGATCAGCTGGTCATATCGTGATATAGTCAGGTCATCATTCATACTTACCCGGTACAAGTACCGGAGCATCATCATTCACACACATCCTATAGCACGTATAAGGACATCATTCATTCATCATACATGATACACTAGCATCATATCATCATTCATCATAATCCTCATACATTTCGTGCTAGCATTATAACATCATTCATCATAGACCTCATGGCATCCTAAACATGTCCTACTAGCACTACTTCATCATATCAATCTCCTATTAACATAGGAATCATCATACTACATTATGCTAGTATCATGTTATCGTATCATAACATCATGGCATCATATACAGGTGGCATTAGTACATATTCATCATTTCCTACATCGCACTTTCATCCTAGCAACCTAGGATTTCATCATAGCATGGCATCTATACTTATCAGCATAGCATGTTATCATACAGTTTATCATCATATCATACTAACACACATTCATCATACTTAGCATACTTTCATGCATAACTCATGCTAACACATAAACATGCATACATAGTCCTGGCATATCATAATTTGTTCTAGGTTCCTTATGTTGTTACCAACATGCTGGAACCTCAAAGTTCTGAAACTTTATGCATAAAGGTGCAACTTTTACGCACAAGTTCACTTTTGTATAACAATCCTAACCTTTGTATAAAAATCCGAACTTTTATATATAAATCCCTTACTTGAAGGTAGATGAGCACCCTTGTAGATCCCCGTGCGTTTCCTCTTCCGTTTGATCGATTAAAAACTTGATCTTTGATGTTCTCGAAATCTGCTTTGAGTACTCGAGAGCAGATGAGTTTCCAGCGAAAGTCTGTCACGTTTCCCAAGGCACTCCTATTTATAGGCAGTGTCCTTGTACTCGAAAACTGGAATTTCGACTACAATATCTTCGAGAACATGTGTACTTGAAATTGAGTTCGAGTACAAGTTTTTGGGTCTTAACTTGTTTTTATTCTTTCGTATTTTTCCCTATACGTATATTATCCGTTACGCATGTGAATTCAAATAACTTGTATTTTAGGAAATTTTGGGATGTTACATAAGTTAAAAGAAAATTTCATAAAAATACCTTGATGTTTGGATAACATTAAAAAGAAAAGGGGTTGCATGAAACTCACATGAAGTGTTGGAATCAACAGTTAGTACGCAGGCTTGTGTTTGTATTTCAGCTCTGCATTAGTTAAGGTTTTATAAGTTCTTTGTGTTTTAATTTACTTACTAAATCTTCCTTAACGTTCATAGTCAAGGACATTGCAACTCAAGTTATCAAAGTGATATTAAATCCTTAATCAATTATCTTAATTGAATATCATACAATGTATGATAATATGGGAACCTATATTGATTTAATTTCCTATTACAAAATTGATGACTCATTGGATTAATCAGAATATCCTCAGATTAACCAAATAGTAATTGTTGCTAATTATATCGTCGAAATAGTTTCCCGGTTGACTTTTGGTCTAGGAATAGCCAATTCTTGTTATTGATCATTTAGATATCATGAAACATAGGATTATCATGTTGGAATAGGTTTAGTAACCATATTCAATATACTAATCTGACTATTAACATAAACATCAGATCATTATTCCAATGATTATCTAAATTCTTGTCATTAGCTTGAAACAGTTGGATTTGATCTAGCATTTCAAGGAATGGTCAAGACAATCACAACCATTTTTATAATCAAATGCTTAAAATACTTATAATCTATAATATGTTTTCATGATAATCAGACATTATAACGGATCAAAACAAAAATTTCATCGTTAAGATATCGAGTTCTTCGTTTCTAACTATTCCTAGCTATCATATAGGCAATAATCAACAACAATAACTATTGCATTACATTCAAAAACTAGATCTAATCCATACATTATCAAACTAGTAGTAGAAATCAAATCATTACCCATTCTGAAGGATTTTCGGTTGCAAAACGATGATTGGGTGTTGTAGAATCGTTCCCTAGCTTGATCTTGATGTTCCTACATCTCCAGATGATGAAGAACTGAGATTTGGTTGATTTGATCATCTTTGAATGTTGAAAGTTTGAGAGAATGAAAAAGATTACGTTTTCTGCATGCAATATGATGTTTCTAGCTGATTTATTTTAACCGACCTATCTTCGCGTACTGCCAAGAGGGCCTGAAAGGGGCTTGGCGCATCGTGAAGAAATCTGGAGGATTTTAGATATTTTGGACTCATCGCGTAGCACCAAGGGGACTCAAAACAGCCTTGGCGTACCACGAAGAGTTCCGGAGCAAGATATTTTCGAATTTTTCTTGTTTTTATAATTTCATAGAATCACGAACTCCGTTTTTTGCACGGTTTTCACCAACGTTCATGATTTCTCACGTATTTTCAAATCGTTACCATTTCAATTGTATTAATAACGTGGATTTCTAACAAAGATAACGTGATCTTTTAACGTAATTGTCACATTCTCCTCTTGTTAAAGAAATTTTGTCCTAAAATTTGTTGGAAACTTGTCTGGTGACAATCGTTTGTGAAAACAAACGTGGGTATTTTTCTTTCATACCATCCTCACGTTTCCTTGTGTATTCATTTCCATGTTGAGAGTTCCATCTTACTTTAACGATTGGAATGCGGATTCGTTTAAGCACTTTGACCTCTTGATCCATTACCTCTACTGGTTTTCAGTGAACTGGAGTTTTTCATCAATATGAATTTCTTCAATATTTACGATCAATGATTCATCCGTTAAGCAGTTTTTTAGATTTGATAAGTGGAAGACATCGTGTAGTTAGGAACTAATTCAAGTTTATAGGCTACCGTTCCAATTAGTTCTAGAATTTTGAATGGTCCTACAAATCTTGGTGAGAGTTTACATTTCTTTCCAAATCTGAAGATGCCTTTCCATGGTGAGACTTTCAACATGATTTGATCATCTATTTGAAATTCTTGGGGTCTCCGGCGATTATCAGCAGAACTCTTTTGACGATTGTGTGCGGCTTTGATTAGTTCTTGAATTAGTACGATCTTGTCTGTAGTTTCTTGTATAAATTCTGGGCCAATGATTTGACTTTCACACACCTCCGACCAACATATAGGAGATCGACATTTGCACGCATAGAGTGCTTCAAATGGAGCGTATTTAATACTAGTATGATAGCTGTTATTGTATGAGAATTCAACGAGTAGAAGATGAATATCCCAGCTACCTCCGAAATCAATCACACAGCTTCTAAGCATATCCTCAAAAGTTTCATTTGTACGATCTGTTTGTCCATCCGTTTGTGGATCATAAGCTGTACTCATATTGATTTGCATACCTAGAGCATTTTGAAGAGTTTGCCAAAATTGTGACATAAATCTACTATCTCTGTCAGAAATGATGGAGATTGGTACTCCATTTCGGGATACAATCTCACTGACATAGAGTTTAGCTGATCGACCCATGAAGTAATCTTCTCGAATTGGTAAGAAATGTGTACATTTTGTTAGGTGATCAACTATAACCCATATAGAGTCATGATTGTGTGATGTTCTGGGTAGTTTAGTAATGAAATTCATAGAGATTTAATCCCATTTTCACATGGGAATTTCCGGTTGTTGTAATAACCCAATATGTCGTTAATGTTCTGCGTTAACTTTAAGACACGTTAAACATCTATCCACGTATTCTGCTATATATTTCTTCATCTCAGGCCACCAATAAAAGTCTCTAAGGTCCTTGTATTTTGATTCAGATGCTCAACCAAACATTTTTAATTGGTTCAACACTTAATGGTTAAGAGCTTGTTAACCATTTAGACATCTTAACCATTCAGCTCTTAATGATTTAGATGTTATCAAACGGCCCCTAAACAACAATATAATATATATATATATATATATATATACATATAGGGGAAATATCAAATACAAAATTTATTTTGCCTAAGAAAGCTAAAAAGGATTTTCAAAACCTCCGAAACCGACCCCAACGAACTCTGATTGAACTCATTTCGATGGCATTGTAACCGTCTTATCGAACCCCACAATATTATATTTTAGGTGTTAACTTTAACAACAGGTTTTATACTTTAAATTTTAGGTCTTGGCTTTTATATTTTAGGTTTTGTCTTTTGGTTTATGGTTTGTTTTTAAAGTTTTGGTTTTAATATTAGGGCTTACTGTTTATGATTTAAGGTTTGGATTTTAGGGTTCGACAAGCCGGTTCCAATGATGTAAAAATGAATTCAATCGTAGTTTATTTGAGTCGGTTTTTGAATTTTTAAGTATCTTTTCTAACCTTATTAGGCAAAAGAGACTTTTTAAAGAAACTTTCACATATATATCATAGATTATATGCCTCTATGTCTTTTAGCAATAATCCACTAACGTTACTATTTAAGTAGACATGTAAATTTATATAGATATATATAATTGTCTTTATAAATTAAAAATAGTAAAAGATTAAAACACTTATTGATCTTCGAATAGACTCATACATCTTGCTTAAAGCTAATTCATCTTCTTATTATCTTTGCGAGAAAAGCAATACGGTAAGACAGCCGAACAACAAAGCTATCAATACAGAGAGTTGATTCACCTGATATCGATAAGGACAAGGATGAAAAGATGGCAGGTAGCACGAAGTCTATTCTTTATCCAGGAGATAAAGAATAGATATAAGGCATCAGAACAGCTGGCAGAAGCAAATCAACTTATTATACAAAAATAGAGAGATAGAGGATACACGAGGGGGACGTTTAGAAAGTAGGAGGCTCCACCTATAGCAAAGGAAGGTCCCGACTCCCAGGAAGATCAAGCTCCCAGGCACCTAGATAGTATAAATAGAACTATGAGGGTAGCAACTAAGGCATCTCACCCTTCACTTTCGAACTCTTTTCTTTCTCTTAGTTACAACCTTTCCAACCAAATACTTATTCTCACACCGGAGTTCAATCGCAGGAGGCTCCCTCCTGCGGTAAGGCCAACAATGTCTGTTTTCAATTTTTGGCACTACAAGGATAAGGCGAGAAGTCCGGATCGGAAGGAGACACTGAACCGTTACTTCAACAACAATGCTAAATAAATTTTTTCTTATTAAAAGCACATGTTTGAGTATTGGTAGATCGAATTAACTCAACTCAAAAAGATATAAACAAACCTGAACACGATTTGATCCTAAAAATCTTGTTACATGGATTTGTAAGTCGACATGAATACTAACACGTTAACAAACATTATTTTTGATGTTTTGCATATTAATACTTAAAAGGGTTTCAAGCTTACATATCATTTTTATTTTGTTAAAACAATTAAACAACGCCAAAATACAACTTCTAAAATTTTATATAAAGTATCTAAACCATATATTTAAATTTTATACTTTCGTGGTAGGATTAAAATTTCACACCGGTGAGTCAATAATAAATAAATCGACTAGTTATTTACGCATCCAACTTTTTATTTTTGCCCCTTATCGAACGATACGTCTTGTGTAGGTCTATACGAGACGTATAACTCCCTCTGACACATACTGAATCAATAATAATTGGTCTAGTATATGACTCGTATAGGACTTATACGATGCGTATAGGACGTATATGTCCTATACGAGGCGTATATAAGTCCAATAATTAACACTAATTTTTTTGACAAACACTTATTGCCTATATATAAAGTCATATAAGGATGTGAAAGGTGTGAATTAGTTGTAAGAATTACACGACCCTAAATAAATTAGACATGCATTTTCCAACCATAACTCTTCAGTACTAGTGTTTTTATGCCAACTCTATTGTCACACCCCCAATTTTCAACTAACGGAATCATACCGTTTGGGAACGTGACAAACCAGGATCTCAGATCATTAGACATAATGAAGACCTCTATATGAATTTCAAAACATACTTTGGTCTAAATCTGTAACATCAAAGTTTTCAAAGTTTGCGGAAGCGTTTTAAAACAATAACAGTTGTAAAATGTAAATTACAATTCAAAGTTTTCAAATGTTCAAATTCAAATAACTAAAATGTAAAGACATGCATGCGACTCAATCTCCTAGTCCATGCTGGCTTTCTTGCGCACCTTAGCGTCCTAAGAAAACATGTAAATCAAGTCAACACAAAGGTTGGTGCATAACACAGGTTTAAGCATTCACAATGTTTAAAACAACAGTTTGAATATCAAGTTTGCAGATAACATAATCACACATGCATAGTCATGATAGCTAGTCATTTATACTATTTACATAAGTGGTCGACACCGAAGCTGACGATTGCCATGCTATAGCATGTTTTTGCTATGCCGCTATTGTCTAGCACAAACAATAGTAATGTGTGTTTGGTCAGTCAAACACCTGCGTAGATCCCATCTACCAAGTGAGGTTTGTCAAACCTAATAGATCTATTTCCAACTACCACGCTTTGCGCTACGGCAAACTAAACGGTTCGAAGTGTAAGGACTTGTAAATGCTATGTTGTCACATAATGTAAACAGCTAACTCATGCAAGTGATATGTATCTAAAAATGTTTGTTGCGCATGTTTTCTCCCCCAAAACAGTTAAAATAAGAAAGGGGCCGTGTACGCACCTTTGATGGTTGCAGAATGATCAAACGCACTTAAACTCGCGTAGAAAATCCTCTACGAAGAATCTGTGATTAAACAATAACCTAAAATTATTCGGAATGTCGTTTAATGCTTGAAATCACATACGTATCAACACACGTATGTTAGAGTATTAAGAATATGCATACGTATATACGCGTGCCTTTGAAATCGTTTAAATAAAATCCTATATGATTTTATTTAAATAAACGTAATTATACGCGATTTTGTTTTCGATCTAAAATGTGAATTTTATTATTCAAATGTGTTCGGAATTCCGTTACGGTTCCAACGCAATTTGAACGAGTTAAATCGGACTTGTAACGAAGAAGTTATGATCGAAATACTAAAAGTTGGTTTAAATGACAAAAACCTAAAAACTGTTGGGGGCCGGGTTCGAACCCGTGACCTCCAACCCAACATACACCCAACTTACCATCTCAGCTATCTCCCATTTCATAAACCAAGTCCTGTTTCAATTTCTTTAACCAAAACTGATCGGATTCCCCTATGTCATACTATAGCCGAAGCAACAAGTCCCAATTGACCATGAGTTCGAACCTAATCAGTACCAAAACCATAGGATTTTCACTACTACAAGATTTTCGAACTGTTTTATATCAACCAATTGAATTTCTGTGATCATTACAACCAAAACCCAAACTTGTGTTTAACATAAACCCTAGAAACCGGTTAACACCCAATTCAATGTTAGATGTTAAAATTAACATGGGATTTATGTAAATCGGCCCATTCTGAGAATGAGATACCATTTAATTTGAAAACCAGGATCATTTAATCAAAAATCCTCAAATCGCTTTCATCTAAGAACCCTTGAATCGAAACTTGTTTAATTCGCTACCTTCTGATTAAACTAACTTAGGGATTTCATTAAGAACTTCGTTGCGAATGTGTCTGCAACAATTAATTCAATTATTACACCCAACCTTATCATTTCCCCCAATTCGTTTAAACTTAGAACCCTAGAATTCGTTCCCCTACAATTCGTGATGATTTTAAGGATTTTACTTAGGGATTTCTTTTATAGAGTATTGCGAAGCTATCTGTAACACTTGATTTGATATTGAGATTCATTTGTATCGAAACCCCCAAATCGTCCCAATTATAAACCCTAGAAATCGAACGTGATCAATTCGTGATTATCATACTCAATTTTGTTAGGATTTTGCTTTGACATGATAAAAGGAATGTGTAGGTATTAAGACTTACCCGAATGATTCTCGAATTGACAAAGATCGACTAGGTGGTAACTTCGGCCAAGCCCTAGAATCCAATCTTCTTCCCGTGGCTTCTACGATCAAATTGGCTTGTGTATAAACTCCTGAGAGTGCCGATTGATGATATTGAGTGATCAATTCGAAGTGTTGTAGCCTAATGATGTGATTTCCTAATGTAACCGTGAACGGTTTCGACTTTTGGTCTAATTGAACCTTTAATTCGATTGATGATGATGGTAATTACACCTGGTAACCGTTACTAATCATTAAGGTACTGATTATAACAGGTTTAATTCGATTATAATGGCCTATTGATGTGAATTCGAATTCCTTTGATGTTCTAGTCGAAATTTTGACAAGTAAAAGTCAAAATTGACACTTATAAATATTTACAAGTTAAAACCTTATAATTTAAGTATTCTAGACTTTATTTTACTTAATTCTAATCCCTTAGATCATATTTTGTTCGATTACATAACATTTCGGTTTAATCTAGAGTTAACAGAGTTAATCCGAATTGCCGAATTGTCACTAATCGAGTCAATTGAACTATTATTGGCTAAATTAATCCTTTTGGGCCTCATAAATACAATTGGGCCTACCTTGGGCCTCATTGGGCCTACCTTGGCCTCATTGGGCCTACCTTGGCCTCATTGTTGCTATTTTCAGTTAACGAGGTTAATTCGAAAAGTCGGATTGTCACATCATCCCCTTGTTGAAAGAATTTTCGTCCCGAAAATTAGTAAATGTTAGGAGTAGTTAGGAAACTACTTACGAGTTTAAATCGTACGTGTTAGTGTGGTTTGATCATTCCGTGTGCTTGTGTGTATTCACACACAAAATCTAATGCTTGCAACATCACAACTAAATGTGATCGTTCAATGTGACTCTTTGTGTGTACACTAGTTAGTTCACCTAACTGTGACTATTTGTGTTTGATCATACTGTGCTGTGTAACCTTACACATAGTGAGTGTCTGTAACTGTTTGTACTATGCAACCCTGCACATAGCAAAATGTGTGTAACTAATCATGCATGTACTACCATAACATGTAACATATGAAATGTAGCACATAAAATGTATAAAATGTAATGTAGCACAAATGTTTGTAACACAACCAATTGAATAAAGTGTTTGTGCTTACAGTTGAAATTTGCAGTGTTGATGTGTGAAGCATCACTTCATCCCCTTGTTGAAGGAAATTTCGTCCCGAAATTTAATGTGCGCTCTCAGTGTTTGTAGTTGCTGTTTTGAACAGATGAGGATACTTCTTCATCATTTGGTCTTCCCGTTCCCATGTGAATTCAGGACCACGTCTCGAATTCCACCGAACTTTGACTATCGGAATCTTGCTTTGCTTAAGTTGTTTGACCTCTCGGTCCATGATTTCTGCTGGTTTTTTAATGAATCGTAAATGTTCATCTACTTGTATTTCTTCCAACGGTACAATCAATGTCTCATCAGAAAGACATTTCTTTAAGTTCGATACGTGAAAGACATCATGAACTCCACTGAGTTCATCCGGTAACTTGAGTTGATACGCAACCGGACCAATCCTTTTCAGGATCTCAAAAGGTCCTACGTAACGTGGACTAAGCTTCCCGCGCTTGCCAAATCGTATCACACCTTTCCAAGGTGATACCTTTAGAAGAAGTCGGTCTCCTACTTGAAATTCCAACGGCTTACGACGTTTGTCAGCATAACTCTTTTGTCGATCCCGGGCCGCTGCCATACGGTTCCGGATTTGAACTATCTTCTCTGTCGTCTCATGCACTAGTTCAGGACCTGTAATCTGACTGTCACCAATTTCAGCCCAACAAACTGGTGAACGACATTTGCGACCATACAAAGCTTCAAACGGTGCTGCTTGAATACTTGTATGATAACTATTGTTGTAAGAGAATTCCACTAACGGTAAGTGGTTTTCCCAGCTATCACCAAAGTCAATTACACAAGCTCGTAACATATCCTCGAGCGTTTGAATCGTACGTTCACTTTGACCGTCGGTCTGTGGATGATATGCGGTACTCATATCCAAACGAGTTCCCAATGACTTATGAAGTGATTTCCAAAAGTTGGAAGTAAATCGGGCATCCCGATCTGATATAATAGATATTGGCACGCCATGCCGTGCTACCACTACCTTGATGTAAATGCGAGTCAGTTTCTCCATCTTATCAGTCTCCTTGATTGCTAAGAAGTGTGCAGATTTAGTTAATCGATCAACAATTACCCATATCGTATCACAACCACTCGGTGTACGGGGTAACTTAGTAATGAAATCCATCGATATCTGTTCCCACTTACATATTGGTATCTTGGTTGTTGCAGTAAACCAGATGGCTTCTGGTATTCAACTTTGACTTTCGAACAAGTCAAACATTTGCTAACGTACTTAGCAATGTCAGCTTTCATGTGAGGCCACCAATACAGTGCCTTCAAATCATGATACATTTTTTCTGATCCTGGATGGACTGAATACCTGGACTTGTGTGCTTCATCCATCACGAGTTCCCTTAAACCTCCATACAAAGGTATCCACAGTCGATTAATGAAATAACGAATTCCATCAGGTTTAACATCCAATTGTTCTTCCATTCCTCGTAAGGATTCATGTACCAAGTTTTCCTTTTTCAAAGCCTCGAGCTGAGCACTGCGTACCTTGTCAGGTAAGTCAGTATGTATCGTCATCATAAGTGCACGAACCCGTCTTGTTGAAGTGTCTTTTCTGCTTTAAGCATCAGCTACCACATTAGCTTTTCCCGGGTGATACTTAATCGCGCATTCGTAATCGTTCAACAACTCAACCCATCGTCGCTGTCTCATATTAAGTTCCTTATGATCAAAGATATGTTGCAAACTCTTATGATCAGTGTAAATGGTACACTTAGTTCCATACAAGTAATGCCTCCAGATCTTCAAAGCAAAAACCACTGCTCCTAACTCCAAATCATGAGTAGTGTAATTCTTTTCGTGTGGTCGTAGTTGTCTTGAAGCATAAGCAATCACTTTATCACGTTGCATCAACACACATCCCAAACCCTGTGCAGATGAATCACAATACACCACAAAGTCTTTCGTCCCTTCCGGTAAGGACAGAATCGGTACACTGCAGAGTTTCTGTTTTAGTAACTGGAATGCAGTTTCTTGTTTATCCGTCCAGTTATACTTCGTTCCCTTGTGTGTAAGAGCTGTGAGTGGTTGAGCGATCTTTGAGAAACCCTCAATGAATCGTCGATAATAACCCGCCAAACCAAGGAATTGTCGTACCTCAGTAGGGGTCTTTGGCGCTTCCCAATTCTTAATCGCTTCAATCTTCGCTGGATCAACATGTTTACCCTTTTCATTGACTATGTGACCTAGGAATTGAACTTCTCGCATCCAAAAGTCACATTTTGAGAACTTAGCGTATAGTTGCCCTTGTTTCAGTAATTCTAGTAGCAATCGAAGATGTTCAGCGTGCTTCTCTTCAGTCTGAGAATAGATGAGAATGTCATCAATGAAAACAATGACAAACTTATCAAGATAAGGTTTACAAACACGATTCATGAGATCCATGAATACTGCTGGAGCGTTTGTCAACCCAAATGGCATGACCAAGAACTCATAATGGCCATAGCGCGTCCTAAATGTTGTCTTTGGAATATCCTCCTCCTGAACTCTTAGTTGATGATAACCCGATCTGAGATCAATCTTCGAGTAGTAACTCGAACCTTACAACTGATCGAACAGATCGTCAATTCTGGGTAACGGATACCGGTTTTTGAAAGTGACCTTGTTCAATTCCCGGTAATCGATGCACATACGGAAAGTCTCGTCCTTCTTAACAAACAAAATTAAAGCTCCACACGGTGAAAAACTAGGTCGTATAAAGCCCTTATCCAACAACTCTTGCAGTTGTGTAGATAATTCTTGCATCTCTGAAGGTGCAAGTCGATAAGGCGCCTAGCTATCGGTGCTGCATCTGGTGTAAGGTCGATTCAGAATTCCACCTGTCTGATAGGCGGTAATCCCGGCAAGTCTTCTGGAAATACCTCCGGAAATTCACAAACTACCGGTATATCTTCAATTTTCTTCTCAGCTACCAGCTTTTCAGTTATAAGTGTTATAACTGCCGTATGACCTTTCCGCATACATTTGTGTGCTTTCATACAAGATATGAGACGCAGTGGCATACTGCTCTTCTCGCCTTGTACATACAATGTCTCTCCATGCGAAAGAGGTATACGAACAATCTTTTCATGGCACACGATTTCCGCCTGGTGTTTGGATAACCAATCCATGCCAATGACTACATCAAAACTGCCTAAGGCAATAGGCATAAGATCAATTTCTAATGTTTGACCCATCAAATCACGGACACTTCCCTTATGAATATGTTCCACTACAATTAACTTACCATCAGCTAATTCCACAGTATATGGACTATCTAAGGTAGTGGGACTAACATTTAGCAACTTAGCAAGTGAACTAGATACAAAACTCCGATCGACACCAGTGTCAAATAACGTAGAGGCATAGTGATTATTTAAGAGGAACGTACCCCTAAAAATGTTGGGATCCTCCCGTGCTTGACGTCCTCCAATCACAAACGCCCTGCCCCTAGCACCATTGTTGTTGTTACTGGTGCCATTGCCGTTACCGTTGTCGTTGCCATTTGCATTACTATCCCCGCCTTTCTTGAGTTGTGGGCAATCCTTTTTAAAGTGCCCCATCTTGCCACACTCAAAACAACCCTTCTGTGCGTTGTTCTGATTGTTATTGTGATTGTTGTGGTTGTTTTGCAGCTCTCCGCGACAATCCTTAGCCGCATGCCCAACCTTACCACACCGTTGACACTTAGCTTTATCACACTGATTTCCTGCATGATGAAATCCACACCTGTTGCACTTTGGATGTTTACCAATATAACCCCCTGATGATGATGATTGCTGACCACTGTTCGAATTGTGGTAAGACTTGTTTGAATCCTGCTTCCGGTTCTGCTGAAACGGCTGTTGGTTATAGTTCTTGGTGTTGTTGCTTTCCCACTTTCTCTTGTGGTCACCTACTTTAGTAGCTGATGTTCGTTTAGGCAGAGTCCCCTGTAACACTGCCTAATCAGTCAGTTGATGCGCTAAACGAACGGCTTGTTGAATTGTTGTGGGATTTGCAGAAGTAACCAATCCCTGAATCTGAGGCACCAATCCCCTGATGTACCTCTCTATCCACTTACTGACTGGAGTAGCCATATGAGGTAGAAGTCTGGCCAGTTCGTGTGATCGAGTCGTGTACTCCTCGATGTTTGATCCCTCCATCTTGAGGTGCCAATACTCCTCCTCTAGTTTCTGCATCTCATTACGAGGGCAGTACTCCTCCTGCAGTAAAGTCTTAAAACCATTCCAAGTCAGCGCATTAACCTCCCCCAATCCCAAGGTCTGAACATTCGAGTTCCACCAAGTTAATGTTGGACCCTCCAATGTTCCCGTAGCATACTTCACCTTGCTCTCATCAGGACAGTTGCACATCTCAAACACTGATTCAGCCTTCTCAATCCATCGAAGGAGTCCAATGGCCCCCTCCGATCCTTTGAAGTTGTGTGGCTTACAGTGCAAGAACATCTTGAGCGTGCATGCCTGTGGGTTAGCCAGTCCCCCTGCCGGACCCTGTGGCCCTGTGGTGTGTGTCTGAACATAGTTCGCGATTGCCTCCGCGACCCTGTTATTAATCAGCTCATTGAGCTCAGTAACTGTCATGTGAATGTTCCCGTCAGCCATTATCTTCCTAGTTAATACAACAAACACAACATGTAATATATAAAATAATACAACAAACACAACATGTAATATATAAAATAACACAACTGTTGGCAATAAATAATAGTTTTTCAATAAATAGAAATTTGATTTGAGTACAATACTTTTGAAATCAAAACATAAATTTTCCAAACATCTAGTGTAGGAACACAACCCGTCCCTAATAAGTTTAAACAAAACAAAGAAAATCAATCAACCTCAACAGTGGATTCAGGATCAGAATCAACAGCTGGTGCTGGTTCTTCCCCTTCTTCCTCTTCATCCTCTTCATCCTCTTCTTCATTATTTGAGACTACCAAATCCTCTAAGGCTACTAGTCTGCCTTCCAGAATATCAGCTCGGTTCTCCGAAGTTTGAACACGATCAATCAAATGGATGATCTCATCCCGCATGTCATTAACCAGATGGGCAAGGTTATCTTGTCTTTCATTTGCATCCCATAGTTCCCGAACATTATACTCGATCCTGTCATTCGCCCAGTACAAGTCCTCACGCAGTTTGGCAATCTCCTCAGCATCAGTCCTTTGCCTCTTAGGCTCAGGGACATCCAATACAGGTGGTGGATGAGTAGAAGGTCCCTCAGCAGGGATCTCCTGAGTACCCTCCACTGGCTCCTCCTCCGGATCCTCATCCGGGTCCTCATCCGGATCCTCCTCCGGATCCTCCTCTGGGTCCTCCTCCGGATCCTCCTCCGGATCCTCCTCCGGGTCTGAATCATCTCTCTCAGATGGTGGAGGAGATGGGATAGGTGGTGCTGGTGATGATGGTGGTGCTGGAACTATCGGTTCCTCATCCTCAGAATCATCAATGTAGATGTACGGTGCTGATGATGAAGATGCCATGCCTGTTACAAAATACCATATGTAAGTGCAGTGCCATGGAATGTGTAAGCAAGTCTATTACATAATGGCATATGTAATTTCAAAGTAATATGTGTAAGCATATGTGTCTAATGTCTAACAGTCATAGTCTAAGTCAACAAATGCAAACCTAGTTCGCTATAACCAATGGCTCTGATACTAATCTGTCACACCCCCAATTTTCAACTAACGGAATCATACCGTTTGGGAACGTGACAAACCAGGATCTCAGATCATTAGACATTACGAAGACCTCTATATGAATTTCAAAACATACTTTGGTCTAAATCTGTAACATCAAAGTTTTCAAAGTTTGCGGAAGCGTTTTAAAACAATAACAGTTGTAAAATGTAAATTACAATTCAAAGTTTTCAAATGTTCAAATTCAAATAACTAAAATGTAAAGACATGCATGCGACTCAATCTCCTAGTCCATGCTGGCTTTCTTGCGCACCTTAGCGTCCTGAGAAAACATGTAAATCAAGTCAACACAAAGGTTGGTGCATAACACAGGTTTAAGCATTCACAATGTTTAAAACAACAGTTTGAATATTAAGTTTGCAGATAACATAATCACACATGCATAGTCATGATAGCTATTCATTTATACTATTTACATAAGTGGTCGACACCGAAGCTGACGATTGCCATGCTATAGCATGTTTTTGCCTTGCCACTATTGTCTAGCACAAACAATAGTAATGTGTGTTTGGTAAGTCAAAAACCTGCGTAGATCCCATCTACCAAGTGAGGTTTGTCAAACCAAATAGATCTATTTCCAACTACCACGCTTTGCGCTACGGCAAACTAAACGGTTCGAAGTGTAAGGACTTGTAAATGCTATGTTGTCACATGATGTAAACAGCTAACTCATGCAAGTGATATGTATCTAAAAATTTTTGTTGCGCATGTTTTCTCCCCCAAAACAGTTAAAATAAGAAAGGGGTCGTGTATGCACCTTTGATGGTTGCAGAATGATCAAACGCACTTAAACTCGCGTAGAAAATCCTCTACGAAGAATATGTGATTAAACAATAACCTAAAGTTATTCGGAATGTCGTTTAATGCTTCAAATCACATACGTATCAACACACGTATGTTAGAGTATTAAGAATATGCATACGTATGTACGCGTGCCTTTGAAATCGTTTAAATAAAATCCTATATGATTTTATTTAAGTAAACGTAATTATACGCGATTTCGTTCTCGATCTAAAATGTGAATTTTATTATTCAAATGTGTTTGGAATTCCGTTACGGTTCCAACGCAATTTGAACGAGTTAAATCGGACTTGAAACGAAGAAGTTATGATCGAAATACTAAAAGTTGGTTTAAATGACAAAAACCTAAAAACTGTTGGGGGCCGGGTTCGAACCCGTGACCTCCAACCCAACATACACCCAACTTACCATCTCAGCTATCTCCCATTTCATTAACCAAGTCCTGTTTCAATTTCTTTAACCAAAACTGATCGAATTCCCCTATGTCATACTATAGCCGAAGCAACAAGTCCCAATTGACCACGAGTTCGAACCTAATCAGTACCAAAACCATAGGATTTTCACTACTACAAGATTTTCGAACTGTTTTATATCAACCAATTGAATTTCTGTGATCATTACAACCAAAACCCAAACTTGTGTTTAACATAAACCCTAGAAACCGGTTAACACCAAATTCAATGTTAGATGTTAAAATTAACATGGGATTTATGTAAATCGGCCCATTCTGAGAATGAGATACCATTTAATTTGAAAACCAGGATCATTTAATCTAAAATCCTCAAATCGCTTTCATCTAAGAACCCTAGAATCGAAACTTGTTTAATTCGCTACCTTCTGATTAAACTAACTTAGGGATTTCATTAAGAACTTCGTTGCGAATGTGTCTGCAACAATTAATTCAATTATTACACCCATCCTTATCATTTCCCCCAATTCGTTTAAACTTAGAACCCTAGAATTCGTTCCCCTACAATTCGTGATGATTTTAAGTATTTAACTTAGGGATTTCTTTTAGTAGAGTATTGCGAAGCTATCTGTAACACTTGATTTGATATTGAGATTCATTTGTATCGAAACCCCCAAATCGTCCCAATTATAAACCCTAGAAATCGAACGTGATCAATTCGTGATTATCATACTCAATTTTGTTAGGATTTTGCTTTGACATGATAAAAGGAATGTGTAGGTATTAAGACTTACCCGAATGATTCTCGAATTGACAAAGATCGACTAGGTGGTAACTTCGGCCAAGCCCTAGAATCCAATCTTCTTCCCGTGGCTTCTACGATCAAATTGGCTTGTGTATAAACTCCTGAGAGTGCCGATTGATGATATTGAGTGATCAATTCGAATTGTTGTAGCCTAATGATGTGATTTCCTAATGTAACCGTGAACGGTTTCGACTTTTGGTCTAATTGAACCTTTAATTCGATTGATGATGATGGTAATTACACCTGGTAACCGTTACTAATCATTAAGGTACTGATTATAACAGGTTTAATTCGATTATAATGGCCTATTGATGTGAATTTCGAATTCCTTTGATGTTCTAGTCGAAATTTTGACTAGTAAAAGTCAAAATTGACACTTATAAATATTTACAAGTTAAAACCTTATAATTTAAGTATTCTAGACTTTATTTTACTTAATTCTAATCCCTTAGATCAGATTTTGTTCGATTACATAACATTTCAGTTTAATCTAGAGTTAACGGAGTTAATCCGAATTGACGAATTGTCACTAATCGAGTCAATTGAACTATTATTGGCTAAATTAATCCTTTAGGGCCTCATAAATACAATTGGGCCTACCTTGGGCCTCATAACTACAATTGGGCCTACCTTGGCCTCATTGGGCCTACCTTGGCCTCATTGTTGCTATTTTCAGTTAACGAGGTTAATTCGAAAAGTCGGATTGTCACATCTATGCTCAATTGTTGTTGGTTTTTAAAGTTATTTGTGAAGAAAAAGACTATTTATCCATGACTTAAAAAAACCAGATTAGATACCTCCTAATCTATATCCAAACTCAGGTCAATCTCCCACTAGTTACTAGGGGAGTGTCGAGTGCGTGAGCTGTTTTGGGTTGGTTTTTAACTATATTTAAACTTGTCACACCCCTAAATTCCCACTCGTGGTGTGAGTCTACGTGGGTGTGACGTGTCCAGAATCACAGCTCAAGGTCATATAGAACAACTCTATATGCGTTTTCAAAATACAAGTTTGTCATAAATGATAACAAAATAAGTTGTAGCGGAAATACAATATCATAGTAGCGGAAATGTTATAAGTTTGATAAATGCAGCGAAAATACAATTGTTAAACACTACGATGTTTAATACATAACATAATTAAAATTGTTTGAACGAAAGACATAAATAGATGCATATATGAGTCCTATGCTCAGTCCCCTAAGTGCATTCCTGATCCTTGATCATGTCAGTTACCTGAGAATACAAGTTTAAGAAAAAGTGTCAACACAAAGGTTGGTGAGTTCACAGGTTTTGATAAGCATAGGTAGTAATTCAGAAATCATGTGTCATACTGTTTATTAAATGTTAGTCCCGAGCCCTAGGCTTCAAGTGTCAGTGCGTCACTACCGAACTAGACTTGTTAGTCCTTGCCTCCGCTATGTCTCGTAATAACATAGCAAGATAGGTCGAGATTTCACGTGTCCTGACCTCTAGTCAGCTTTTCGCCACGCGGGGCTCGTCACACCCAAATAGATCTATTCAAACTCACCCCGTTGTTTATACATTAATGGTAACACTTTGCGAGGGCTTATTACGATACAACACTTATGTTTGTCTAATAAACCAGCATACACAATTTGTTTGTACAGGTATAAATGTTTGACTCGATTCAACAAGTATTCTCCCCCTATTTGAAAAGTTTATAAAAGAGCTAAAGAGGAGCCGTAAACTCACCTTAGTGATCGTGTGATAAGCAAGCGTAAGCTCCTCAAGTAGTAAGCGCGTCGGTCACCGGCAAACTATATCGTATATCGTATGTGAGTTTGTGTAAGTGACCGTGCTAGTGTTCGTGTTAGTGCTCGTGCTTGTACTCAACAACCCTTGGTTGTTCATGTTTGTCCGCGTCGGTCCACAATGACCGTGTTTGCTCGTGTTGGTCCACATTGACCGTGTTTGACAAAAGTTGACCGTGTCTAGTCAACGACCCGTTGGTGAACCGTGTGATGGTTGTGAATCGTGTAGAAATCGTGTAAGTGCTCGTTGTGTGCAAAACGCGCAAGTCACGTCTATGGAAAACCTACTATTTATAGTAAGTTTACATTTATGGAAAGTTCACAAAGCATAACGATTTTAGAGTTCTAGCATGCTCGTTAGTCCTACCTGATCATGTTAACATATAACACATCATCATACGAAGTCACATAAGTCATTTATATCATGTTTGCACATAAAAGTTTCCTAAAATGGAAAGTTTCCATTTATAGCATACGTGTTATCGGAAACCATCTAACTTAGCAAACAATCATCATGTTATAACATATTAAGCCACTTAGCATGTTCAAATCATACAAAATATTCATATGTTAGCATTTCTAAAAATAAAGCTACTATAAATAGTAACTTTGTAGTTTTTGCATAAAAATGACCATTCTAACACCTCTAAACCATTTTTATATCACAAATCATCATAACAATTCATTTAACATCATTTGAAAAATACCAACATAGCCAAATCATCTCCAATCATTATTTTGACCCGAAAAGTTACTAAATATAGTAACTATGTCAAAAGTGACCATAACCACATCAAAATCACATTCCTAAGTTTCTAATTATCATAATATCATTCAAATAACAAGTTCATACACATGCATGTTCACCATTTTCACCAAAACACCATTTTATGAAAAAAAAAGTTTCTATTATTAGGAAGATTCATAAAAACCATGTTTCTAACCATTTTAACACAATCTAACCATGAGTTAACCTTCCAATATCATCAATAAACATCTACAATCATTCCAAATCATTCCACCATTCATGGATCATACATGCATGCATATATATTGTCATAAATCATCATTTTAAGCATAGAGACTTATACCCAACATCTTGGATCACCATAAAACATCATAAAATCATCATGGATCATCAAGAAACTCATTTAAGTCAACAAACCCAGAAGTACATCTCGTGCATGTGCACTATAGGTGCTTGCATATGGGCTTTAAGCCATGCATGTGAGGGTAAAGGTGTGAAAGATGGGTTTTAAGCATAATGCTACCTTCCAAGCTTCAAAGATCATGATATGATGATGAGGACAACCTCTAGAGCTCCTGGACAGCAGGTTTGAGTGAGAACAAGGAGGCAATGGTGGTGCTCGAGCTTCGACAATGACTTTCTTCAAGTTCCTTGGTCACCTCCAAGCTCTAAAGCTTCAATGGGAGCTCCAATGGCTTCCACCAAGTCAAATCAGTGGGTTTCAGTTGCTTGGGAGAGCAAATGGCCGAGCTAAGACGTGTGGGTGTAGACAAAATGAGTGTGTAGTGTGATGATGAGTTTGGGGTGTTTAAAAAGCTGATTTTGCGATTTTGACGCCCCAGGCGTAACGCCTGGCGTGTGTTGTTCGGCTCCAGTCGTTGCGCGCAGGTGAGCCGGCCAAGAGGCGCCCCTGTTACATTTCGCGCGTATCGCTAGAGGTCGAGGTCTCGGGTCAGGTGTACCGTCTGGCCCACTTGTCAGGCCCAATAAGCCTGTTTTGTTGTTCAGGGCCCATTTTCGCCCGTTTCTCGACTGTAGAACATCGTTCGAGCGTCGTTTGGACCCTAATAGCCAATTACTAGCCATAATTGACTCGTGAAGTGTTTATGTGCCTAATTGTTGTTACGTTCACCAACGTTCGTGTGTTTTGACACGTGTGTGCGGTTTCTTAATAATTCCTCGAATTATCTTGTTGGGTGTCAATGTTCGTACTGTCGTGCCACGTGTCACAAATAACAATTAAATAAATATTTAATAAAATCAAAGCTGACCTGAAATTTGCGAGGTGTCACAAAACCCAAAACCGAATGTTCGGTTTTTTGTGTTTGTAAAAGTCATTTGAGTTCGGTTATAGATTTGGGTTCGGTTTCAATTATTAGTTTTTTTAATTGGATCTTAAATTTTTGGGCCTAGAAAAAACTAACACAAAATATTTTATTTTAACTAAAAATATTTATGTAATAATATTACTTAACATTTAAAATTATATGACTTTTGGTATTATGAGTCTAAAAAATAAAAAATATACGTTTTACACATACATACATATGCATATTCATATATATATTTATTTATTTATCATATATTTTCTATTATTTTATTATTTTTAACTAATTTATTATATATTAAGGTTTTGGCCCCTATGGTTTGAGTGTTTTAACTATTTTAGCCCAAGATATAATCTTTTATCAATTTTGCCCCCTGTGATCTTGACAACTATCGGGTTTGGCCCTCAAACTTAACTATTATAT
Source organism: Mikania micrantha (assembly GCA_009363875.1). Classification (NCBI taxonomy): domain Eukaryota; kingdom Viridiplantae; phylum Streptophyta; class Magnoliopsida; order Asterales; family Asteraceae; genus Mikania; species Mikania micrantha. The sequence continues at coordinate 92,989,173 of CM018692.1, forward strand.
CGGTTTTGATCCAAAATCTAACTATGGTTAGGGGCCAAAAACGTTAGTTGTCTAAACCACAAGGGACGAATCGATAGAAGATTATATTTTGGGCCGAAATAGTTTAAACACTTAAACAACATGGCCAAAACTGTAATTTACTCTATATTTTAATTCAATCAAATTATTATTGTTTTTTTAATTCTTTTCAATCAACTCACATTTAATTATGATTTTTATAACTTGTTTTCAGACATACTCCTACGAAACCAAGATCGAAAAGATGGAACAACCAGCAGAGGTGATGGGTCAAGAAGTCAAAGTATTGAAACGAAGCCGCATCCCAATCGTTAAAGTTAGATGGAAATCTTAACGCGGGCCTGAATATACTTAGAAACGAGAAGATCGTATGAAAAAAAATATCCTCATTTGTTCTCATAAATGATTGTCTCCAGATAAGTCTTCACTAAATTTTGGGACAAAATTTCTTTAACAGGAGGAGACTGTGACAACTATGTTTGAAGCTCACGTCATCATGTTTGAAATCCACGTTAATAGAATAATTTTGATTATCACGAAATCTCATATATATATATATATAAATATATATATATATATATTCAAATTGACGTTTGTATCATAACACAGATATCCATTTAGCAAAATTGGTATAAGCGGTGGAGTAGATAGTACGCGGGGAATAGTGAACGTGGGCGAAAACCGTGCGAGAAACGGAGCTCCTGATTCTCCGGAATCGTAAAAAGAAGAAAAAATAAAAGATATTTTCTTCCGGAACTCTTCGCGGTACGCCAAGGCCATTTTGAGGTCCCTTGGCGGTATGCAATGAGTCCAAAATATCTAATGGACTCCGGATTTCTTCGCGGTACGACAAAAAAAAGTTAGCCTCCTTGGCGGTACGCAACGACTTGGTCGGCTTAAATGATCAAATTGAAAAATCAAAGTGCATGCAGAAAACTTATCTTTTTCATATTTCGACTCCAGCACACACATAGACGCATCAGATCGTGATTTTAGCTCCAAAACTCCATCTTGAAGCCACATAATCATCAAACTAAAGTTAGGGAACGATTTTACATCACCGGATCGCTGTGTTACAACCAAAAAAATCCGTCCGATCAGGAAACGATTCGTTTTATCCTTAGTTTGATAATGGTGAGATCAGATCTTGTTTTTGAACGTAATGCAATAGTTATGATTGTTGATTATTGTCTAGATGATGGCTAGGAATGGTTAGAAATGAAGAACTAGATATGTTAACGGTTAAATCCTTGTTTTGATCCTTTGTAATGCCCGGTTATCATAAAACTATATCTTAGTTTATAATGGTTTAAACCATTTGATTGTAACAATGATTGTGATTGTCTTGATCAATCCTTGAAATGCTAGGTTAAATCCATGTGTTTCAAACTAATAACAAGCATTAATATAATCATTGGAATAACGATCTGATGTTTATGATAACAGTCAGATTAGTACATTGAACATGATTATTAAACCTATTCTAATATCACATTCTTATGTTTCATGATATTTGGGTGATCAATAACAAGGATTGACTATTTCTAAGCCAGAAATCCATCTATAAACTATTTCAGTGACATAATCAGCAACAATACCTATTTGGTTAATCTGAGAACATTCTGATTAATCTAATGAGTCATCATCTATGTATGAGAAACTTGAATCATTGTAGGTTCCCACATTATCATATATTGTATGATATTCAACTAAATTAACTAATTAAAGACTTAATATCAGTTAGATGACTTTAAATACAGTGTCTTTGACAATGAATGTTCAGAAAGATCTAATCAGTAAGTTAAAACATAAATAACTTATTAAGCATTAACTAATATAGAATTAAATCATATCTACTAGTCTGTGCGTTATTCTGCTAACTTTGAGATCTTAGGTGATTTTCATACAACCTCTTTTCTTTTCAATAATTTACAAACATCGGGGAATTTCTGTGAAATCGTTTTTGAACATATGATATTTATCAGTATTATCTGTGTGATTTCATGTGAACTCATGGTGAACTTGTAAGATTTCATGGGATTTTGCCGGTAGCTCTCTATCACAGCATCGAAAAAGTCCTCATCTCTTGAACTGTATCTAGTGAACCCATGTGGGGCTAAACACGAAACAATGATATTAGTATTGTATGACAACCCATTTGCCGGGAGCTTGCAACTCCTCTTGGTGTAAATGTTTGTTACCTGTTTCCATTATCCTCTTAATGTTAGTGATGGACATTAAGACAATGAGGGAATAAGATATTTACCGACGGGTAGTATCTTCGTAGAATAGAACACTTCGTCCAAAAGGAACTAGATAAGGGTCCCATGGTTATCTTTGGAACTGTGTATCAAGAACTTGCATATCATATCATATTGTGTAAATTAATCATTAGAACTCACCAGCTTTGTGCTGATTTTTCAAACTCAAACATTTTGCAGGTAGACAGTGACAATTAGTGAGATTGCACAGTCATGCACTTATAATTAAATAACTTAGTTTGTAAACTATAACTTTTTGTTTGTAATAACGTTGCCCTTGTAATGTAATATTTTAAAGTTAATCTGTGTGGTTGTGATACCAGATCAAGTAAGTTGCACCCCATCTCTGAGACATCACCACTAAGTTTCCGCAACCTTTTCAGTGTGATCAGTGACATCATCAACATGTGACGGAGGTGAGGGTCTGACATCAACCCCCCGTGACCGAGAATTAGTTGGATGACAGGTTGGCATCTTGTAAAAACGGTTCATAGAGATTAGGCAACATATCAAATCATATAACAGTTATATAGATAACTATAGAAAAATTACTTGAAAGCGATCAAGAAGATGGAAATAGAACACCATGTATACATAATTTGGACAGTAAAATTATGTCTATAAATTAGCCTAGTCGAGTTATTCTGGGTTTGTGCTTAGCTCGTTTATAGAGATGAATCGAGCCGAGCCGAGCATGTTCACGAGGTAATTTATTTGATTTTTTAAAGAAAATTGATATTGTTCTCTTATCCACACGTTCATATACATAAAAAAATAAATAATATATTTTGTATCTTTTTATCTAGCTTATTCTATAAATTAAGTGATAAAGATTCAGTGGCTACAGTTATCATCCACTTATTAATATTAATTTTTTTATTAAAAATATATTAAAATGACCATAAGATTAATGTTAATTGAATATTTAGCTGATATTAAATTGAAGTTTAGATAATATCTCCTGTTTTGGGTTAAAATTTGTAAAAATTATTTAGGCTTAAACCAAATAAGCCAGCAAACCACAAGTCTAACTTACCCTATGCTTGGCTTGTTTGAAGCCAAGCCAAGCAAAATTGGCCAGATTTTTTGTGAGCTTTTCTCAATCTAATTTCAAGAGAGGCACAAGTCATGTGCTATTTTAATAGCAAACGCCTGATTACCCGGATCACCCTGACAAATAGATCACCCTTTCGTCCGACAGAGCGTGGTGAACTGACCCACCTAAGCTAGAAGTCATTTGGTATATTAAATTCACGTTATTATGCTAGATTCCTATTGTGTCATAATCATATATTGGTAGGTAATGGGTAACATCGTTAATACAGCAATCTAGACACGTGAATACTGCAAAATTTGTTGGCCCAAATGATCGTGAATTCAAAATCAGAATCAAGAAGTTGAATGTGTATACGTATGAATATGTACGCATGAATGTATTCGGAGATATGAATGTTTACTTCTAAATGTTCAGATTGAATTATTACATTTATCTTACAGACATTGGGTTTATATAACCCCATTTGCAGTTTACAATTTTAGTTCTTGACATCTAGGACCCTTATATTTACATAATTACATGTTTGACTTTAAATACAACTTTAAACAAATTACATAAATGACACAATAACTTTGACCCACATGGATTAAGGAATTATAAACCAATATTCCCCCCTAATTTCTTAATCCATGCCTTTAACATCTCCATGCTTTAGTATCTTCTTTAGCTAGTAGAATGAAGTCTTCATCTTTCTTTGGATCTTCTTCAACTTGTGCCATCAAAAGAGTTGGTTCTTCGTCTTCTTGAATGAGATTTGATGCTTCTTCCTTTTTGTTTGATTTAGGACAATCTGAGGCATAGTGTCCATACTTATTACAGTTAAAGTATCTTACTTTACTTATGTCAACCACGAACTTGCTTTGGTTTCTTGGGTATCTCCCACTTTTATCATAATCATCGTGTGACACATCTTTTCTTTCTTGTCTAAATCTGCCACGACCTCGGCCTCGTGACAGATTAAATCTTTCTTGTTCACGATTGTCAAATTGTTGTCCACGACCAATATTATTGTCGTGACTTGTAAACAAGAGTTCATCTGATTTGTTCACTTGGATTGATTTCTTTGACTTAATCCTTTCTTCAAAGGTTTTTAGTCTGCCAATAACATCATCTAGAGACATTGTGTCCAAATCATTGAATTGCTCAATGGATGCATCAATTTGAATAAACTTTTCTGGTACAGAGTTTAGTAATTTTCTGACTAAACTGGGTTGATCAAATGTTGATCCTAGGCTATTTGCCTTAGAAACAATACCATTTAACTTTGCAGTGAATGAATCAATAGATTCTTCTTCTTTCATCTGCAACATCTCAAACTCATTTTTGAGAGTTTGTAATCGTGCCTTTTGCACCATATCTACACCAACATGTCTAATTTTTAGTGCATCCCACACTTCTTTTGCACTTTTGCAATTTGCAACTTGTAATACAAGATCCTCTGTTAGTGCTTGAAACAGATACGCAATTGCAGTCTTATCTTTCTTGACATCCGGTTGCGTATTAGCACTTGGTTCAATCATTTCCCATAATCCATTTGCTTCAAGTATGGTTTTAATTCGGATTGACCATATCGTATAATTCGTGGATTTCAATATGGGACATTGAAAATGAGTCAAGGATCCTACATCTTTGTGTATTACAATTTCTTTATTAGTTGATGATTCGTCTCCCATAACTAATGTTTAGTCTGAACACTAGATTTTATGACAGTAGGGATTATCCACTAAAGTTTTCTTATAAAAACTTTAAGTTTCACAAGCAATGTCACACTGAAATTTTCCTTTTGTGTCTTTATGATCAAGAATTTATCAACAGTTTTTAAATTCTATATACGATATATATAGAAAAATACGTCACAAAAAAAAACCTGAAAATTAAGCCTTCTCACGTGATTGATGATTCTGGTCCTTGTTATTCGCACCTCCAAAACTCTTCTCTCAATTTTGATATTTAAGAACCAAAAAAATCAAAAATATGCTTTGTACTTATCTTCTTGAATAACTCGATAAAAAAGATTTTGAATTCCCTTTCAATTTTTGATCAAAAGCAATCTAATATATGGGTGGTCTGCAACCCAAAGAAACAAAAAAAATCTACTCTTTTGAGATTTGCTTTTTATATATCGGTCAAGATGCAAACGACCCTCTATCTTGTACAGCAACACACGGAGGCGACACTATCCTTAAACCCTTCTGCAATTGCAATTGCAATTTCTGAATTTTTTTTTTCGGTTCTGAAATCGTCGAACAAACCAGGTGTGTATCTCTTTTAATTTTTGTTCTGAAAACAAATTCCTTTTAATCACCGAATCGATTTTTCGTTTCAGAAATCGATCTTTTCTGGCTTCTAGTTTCTGATCGATTGTTATCTTCTTTCTGAATCGATTTTACTGAACCGATTGTGTGTCGTTTGATTCTGAATCGATTGAAACTCGAACGATTTTAACCTTTTCTGAATCGATTATACTGAATCGATCGTGTCTGAATCGTTCTTCCTTTCGTACTTGGCTTCGTGATTTTTGATTCTGAATCGATTGTATCTAACCCGATTTAATGTTCTGAATCAATTTGTATTCTGAATTGATTTTTCTTTTCTGAATCGATTTTGTTTTCTTTCACTGAATCGATTTTCCTGAATCGATTTTTTTTTTCTGATCACGAATGCCAGATGAATTAAAGAACTTGAATTCGATCAAACCCTAGGCTCTGATGCCAATTGTCGGCCCAAATGATTGTGAATTCAAAATCAGAATCAAGAAGTTGAATGTGTATACGTATGAATATGTACGCATGAATGTATTCGGAGATATGAATGTTGACTTCTAAATGTTCAGATTGAATTATTACATTTATCTTACATACATTGGGTTTATATAACCCCATTTGCAGTTTACAATTTTAGTTCTTGACATCTAGGACCCTTATATTTACATAATTACATGTTTGACTTTAAATACAACTTTAAACAAATTACATAAATGACACAATAACTTTGACCCACATGGATTAAGGAATTATAAACCAATATTCCCCCCTAATTTCTTAATCCATGCCTTTAACATCTCCATGCTTTAGTATCTTCTTTAGCTAGTAGAATGAAGTCTTCATCTTTCTTTTGATCTTCTTCAACTTGTGCCATCAAAAGAGTTGGTTCTTCGTCTTCTTGAATGAGATTTGGTGCTTCTTCCTTTTTGTTTGATTTAGGACAATCTGAGGCATAGTGTCCATACTTATTACAGTTAAAGCATCTTACTTTACTTATGTCAACCACGAACTTGCTTTCGTTTCTTGGGTATCTCCCACTTTTATCATAATCATCGTGTGACACATCTTTTCTTTCTTGTCTAAATCTGCCACGACCTCGGCCTCGTGACAGATTAAATCTTTCTTGTTCACGATTGTCAAATTGTTGTCCACGACCAATATTATTGTCGTGACTTGTAAACAAGAGTTCATCTGATTTGTTCACTTGGATTGATTTCTTTGACTTAATCCTTTCTTCAAAGGTTTTTAGTCTGCCAATAACCTCATCTAGAGACATTGTGTCCAAATCATTGAATTGCTCAATGGATGCAACAATTTGAATAAACTTTTCTGGTACAGAGTTTAGTAATTTTCTGACTAAACTGGGTTGATCAAATGTTGATCCTAGGCTATTTGCCTTAAAAACAATACCATTTAACTTTGCAGTGAATGAATCAATAGATTCTTCTTCTTTCATCTGCAACATCTCAAACTCATTTTTGAGAGTTTGTAATCGTGCCTTTTGCACCATATCTACACCAACATGTCTAATTTTTAGTGCATCCCACACTTCTTTTGCATTTATGCAATTTGCAACTTGTAATACAAGATCCTCTGTTAGTGCTTGAAACAGATACGCAATTGCAGTCTTATCTTTCTTGACATCCGGTTGCGTATTAGCACTTGGTTCAATCATTTCCCATAATCCATTTGCTTCAAGTATGGTTTTAATTCGGATTGACCATATCGTATAATTCGTGGATTTCAATACTTCGTTTCGCGATTCCGAACAATCCGTAACTCCGTTTCGCGCACCGTTTTCGCCCACGTTCATCATTTTTCGCATACTATCATCCCATATTAATTTCGGTTGTCAACTCCACGTGGATTCTAAACACGATCAACTGTGCTCAATTCATTGCTGACGTAACTCCTCGTTTATCATCGATTGACCTTGATTACTAATATTCGGTCATCTGTGACTCAATTGATATTCAATTGTTTGTTCACCAACTTCGTGAGACTCGTGTGTGTTTCGATAATTCCTCGAATTATCGGTGATCGTTTGTGTTTGTGTTTTACGAAGTGTTTGCACGCTTGATTAATTCCAATCAACGTGTAATGCACAATTCAGTAATTCCCCGAATTATTGTTTTGTGTAAGTGTTGTGTTCGCCACACTTGGTTTCCAAAACCAATGTGCGTTGTGTTTGCCACACTTGGTTTCCAAAACCAATGTGCAATGTACGATTCGATAATTCCACGAACTATCGTTTCGCAGTAGTTTGTGTTCAACTCATCTAATTAAACATAATTAAATGAAATGCAACAAGTATGAATGTGAAATGTAAAGAATGTAAGAGTTGCAATTTACCTGAAATTGCCAGGTGTCACATCATCCCCTTGTTGAAAGAAATTTCGTCCCGAAATTTGGTTGTTGTTGGTAGTGTTTGAGAAGCAAAAGTGTTTATAAAACAAAAATTTTCTGGTTGTCACATCATCCCCTTGTTGAAAGAAATTTCGTCCCGAAATTTATTCGTTGTTGTCGGCGTTCGACGCTGTTTGCTTGAAGAGATGGGGATATTTGCGCATCATCTGATCTTCACGCTCCCATGTGAATTCAGGTCCATGTTTCGAGTTCCATCGGACTTTAACAATTGGAATCTTACTCTGTTTGAGTTGTTTGACCTCACGGTCCATGATTTCTACCGGCTCTTCCACGAACCGTAGTTTTTCATCCACCTGGATCTCATCCAGTGGAACTACAAGTGTTTCATCAGATAGACACTTTTTCAAGTTTGAGACGTGAAACACGTTGTGAACTCCGTCGAGTTCGGCTGGTAAGTTGAGTTGGTATGCCACCGGACCAATCCTTTTCAGGATCTCGAAAGGTCCAATATACCGTGGATTCAGTTTGCCTCGTTTACCAAAACGAATGACACCTTTCCAGGGTGAGACTTTCAAAAGGACTTTGTCTCCTACCTGAAATTCCAGAGGTTTTCGGCGTTTATCGGCATAGCTCTTTTGACGATCACGAGCTGCTGCCATGCGGTTCCTGATTTGCACGATTTTCTCAGTTGTTTCATGCACAAATTCCGGACCAGTGAGTTGACTGTCGCCCACTTCCGCCCAACAGATGGGTGATCGGCATTTCCTGCCATAGAGTGCCTCAAAAGGCGCTGCCTTGATGCTCGTATGATAACTGTTGTTGTAAGAAAACTCCACCAACGGTAGGTGAGTTTCCCAGCTGTTACCGAAGTCTACTACGCATGCTCGTAGCATATCTTCGAGTGTTTGTATCGTGCGTTCACTTTGGCCATCAGTTTGTGGGTGGTATGCTGTACTCATATCCAACCGTGTGCCAAGCGACCTTTGCAATGATTTCCAGAAATTAGAAGTGAATCTGGCGTCTCGATCTGAAATGATGGAGATCGGCACTCCATGTCGCGAGACCACTTCCTTGACATAGATTCTGGCTAGTTTTTCCATCTTGTCATTTTCCTTGATCGCGAGAAAATGAGCTGATTTAGTCAGTCGATCAACAATTACCCAGATAGTGTCACACCCACTAGGAGTACGGGGTAATTTGGTGATGAAATCCATGGTTATTTGTTCCCATTTCCACATGGGGATCTTAGGTTGTGTGAGTAATCCAGATGGTTTCTAGTACTCGATCTTGACTTTGGCACAAGTCAAGCATTTGCCTACGTAGGTGGCGATGTCGGCCTTCATGTGTGGCCACCAGTAGAGTATCTTCAGATCATGATACATCTTATCAGATCCTGGGTGAACGGAATATCGTGATTTGTGAGCCTCATCCATCACAAGGTCTCGTAAGTTCCCGTAATGTGGAACCCATACACGTTCCATGAAATATTGTAAGCCATCGGCTTTTTCCTTAAGTTGTTGCTCCATTCCCCTCAGTGATTCAGCTGTTAGATTTTCTGCTTTAAGTGCCTCCACCTGGGCACTGCGTATTTGTTCAGGAAGATTGGGATGGATAGTGAGTTGTAAAGCCCGTACCCTCTTGGGTTTCGATGTATTTTTCCGACTCAGGGCATCGGCCACCACATTGGCTTTCCCTGGGTGATACTTAATAGCGCACTCATAGTCATTTAGAAGCTCGAGCCAGCGACGCTGCCGCATGTTCAGTTCCTTTTGCTCGAATATGTGTTGGAGACTCTTGTGATCAGTGTATATCGTACACTTTGTACCGTACAGGTAATGTCTCCAGATCTTGAGTGCAAATACCACGGCTCCAAGTTCCAAGTCGTGGGTGGTGTAGTTCTTCTCGTGGACTTTCAGTTGTCGAGAAGCATATGCGATCACCTTCTCTCGCTGCATCAGCACACAGCCGAGTCCTTGTATTGAGGCATCGCAATATACTACAAAGTCATCCGTTCCATCGGGAAGGGATAGAATAGGTGCACTACAGAGCTTCTGCTTGAGAAGTTGGAATGCAGCTTCTTGTTTGTCAGACCAAAGATACTTCTCGTCCTTATGGGTTAAGGTTGTAAGGGGTTGAGCTATCTTTGAAAATCCTTCAATAAATCGTCGATAATAGCCGGCCAATCCTAGGAATTGTCGCACCTCAGTTGGGGTCTTTGGTGCTTCCCAGTTCTTAATCGCCTCTATCTTAGATTTATCCACCTGAATCCCTTGTTCATTAACAACATGTCCCAAGAATTGGACTTCTCGAATCCAGAAGTCGCGCTTTGAGAGTTTAGCATACAGCTTTTCTTTCCGTAGCAGTTCAAGAGCCAATTGAAGATGCTCTTTGTGTTCCTCCTGGGTTTTCGAATAAATAAGGATATCATCAATAAAGACAATAATGAACTTGTCGAGGTATGGTTTGCACACTCTATTCATGAGATCCATGAATACTGCGGGTGCGTTTGTCAGCCCAAACGGCATAACCAGAAACTCATAGTGGCCATACCGAGTGCGAAAAGCAGTCTTGGGTATATCTTCCTCCTGAACCCTCAACTGATGGTATCCAGATCGCAGATCGATCTTAGAATAATAACTCGATCCTTGCAGTTGATCGAACAAATCGTCAATGCGAGGTAAGGGGTAACGGTTCTTGATTGTCATTTTGTTCAACTCCCGGTAATCAATACACATACGAAACGTGCCATCCTTCTTCTTTACAAACAAGACCGGAGCTCCCCAGGGTGAGAAGCTTGGTCTAATGAAACCTTTGTCCAACAGCTCTTGCAGTTGATTGGACAGTTCCTGCATCTCTGAAGGTGCAAGTCGATATGGTGCTCGTGCAATAGGCGCTGCTCCCGGCACAAGATCTATGCGGAACTCCACTTGTCGAGGTGGTGGTAGTCCTGGTAGATCCTCAGGGAATACGTCAGAATAGTTGCATACGACTGGGATATTTTCGATTCTCTTCTCCTCTTCAGTCTTGTCGGTGATAAGTGCCAGAATGGCTGTGTATCCCTTTCGTAAGCATTTGTGAGCTTTCATGCACGAGATGATGTTCAGAGGAGTGTCACTCCTTTCACCCTTGATATTTAGAGTTTCTCCGCCAGGGAGAGGTATGCGCACAACTTTGTCGTGGCAAATGATTTCAGCCTGGTTTTCAGACAACCAATCCATGCCCACTACGACATCAAAACTGCCTAGTGTAACCGGCATGAGGTCAATCTTAAATTTATGGCCTGCTAGCTCTAATGTGCATTCTTTCAGAATATGATTAGTCACAATTAATTTACCATCAGCTAGCTCTACTGTGTATTCAATATCTAAGGGTGTCGGGGTAATGGCAAGTATCTCACTACGATCCTTAGATATAAAACTTTTCTCAGCCCCAGTATCAAACAACACAGATGCATATTTATCGTTTAAAAGATACGTACCAGTAGCAAGGTTGGGATCTTTTCTGGCCTCCTTTGCCCCGATCACGAAGGCTCGTCCCTTCGGACCGTTGTTGTTCCCGTTATTGTTGTTATTTTTCAGCTGTGGGCAGTCCCTCTTGAAATGCCCTGGTTTCCCACATTCGAAGCAGCCCTTCGGTGCTTCAAATTGTTGTTGCTGTTGTGGCTGTGGGGTCTTTACAAGTAGTTCACCCCTGCAGTCTTTGGCAAGGTGTCCTCCTTTGCCACACCGTTGACATCGGATAGAGCCACACTGCCCCAAAACATGGTGTAAATTGCATTTGTTGCACTTGGGGTGTTTGCCTGCATAGGTTCCAGGGTTTTGATTGGTTGGGATGGGTGGTGCGTATGCCTGAGACGAACCAAACTTACGTTGTTGTGGTGGTGGTTGGAGAGTAGAAGTCTTGCTCAGGGTGTCATCCCATTTGCGTTTACCCTTGTCATTGGTTGTGGTTACAGTACCACGAGGTGGTAAGAGTCCTTGTGCAACTGCCGAGTCAGTGAGCTTTTGGGTTAATCGCACGGCTTGTTGCATGGTAATGGGATCAGCAGAGAGTACCATTCCTTGGATTTGAGGTGGCAATCCATCAATATACTTCTCTATATGTTTGAAAGGTGGGGTTGCCATTTCCGGGCACAGGTGTGCCAGCTCATACGATCGAGCTATGTAAGCCTCGACCTCGGAACCAATCATCTTATGGTTCCAGAATTCCGTTTCCAGTTTCTGCACCTCACCGCGAGGACAGTATTCGCAGTTCAGCATCCTCTTAAAGTCATCCCAAGGTAGGGCGTTAGCTGCATCAAGCCCTAAGTTTTGCACATTAGTATTCCACCATGTGAGGGCAGCTCCCTCAAATGTCCCTGCAGCGAATTTGACCCTGTCATCATTCCTGCAGTTACTCATGGCAAAGGCTGATTCCGCCTTTTCAATCCAACGCAATAATCCTACGGCTCCCTCAGTGCCGCTGAATGAGTGAGGTTTGCAGTCCAGAAACATCTTGAACGTGCAGAGAGGAGGGTTAGGATTTGCTCCTGTGATATACAGAGAATAAAGTTGAATTACGTATCGGTCAAACGTGTTGAATTGGAAACGAGTGATTGTGATGCAAGATGTATATGAACCGATTCATCACCTTGGTTCAGTGGATTTTGATTACGGGCAGCTTCCCGTGCAGCAATTACCTCCTCAACTCGCTCATTAATGAGTGCATTCAACTCAGCTTGCGTCAGATTGATGTTTCCACGTCCACCTGCATTCCTACGTCCTCCACGTCTTCCAGCCATGATCTTCATAGCAAGAATAAGTGTTAGTGTTTGTCCAATGACTAATGTAGTATGTGCGATAGGTACTGTTAAGAACATGTAGAGCTATCGACTCTCCCCATCATGGGTAGTCACATGCGATGATGAACGTAATGCATACCAGATGTGACATGTGTGCAAGTATCACAATACTAGGCACTAAGTGTAGTGTGGAGACTAGTGGTTATTGACTAAGTTCACTAAATGCAAACCTAATTCGCAATAACCGGAGGCTCTGATACCAATCTGTCGCACCCCGAGAAATCCCGTCCCTTTTCCGGAGCGCGAGCGTCGGCAGATTGTCAGGATCGCAGTCTCCGGTCACACAACATGCGAGACCTATATGTCTGGTTATGTACGTACATCCAAAAATTTGGATAAAACAGTTTAGTAATATCAGAGTTGCGGAAGTAAAGTATACGTTATCTAAAACAGATTTAAAATTTACGATCAGCGGAAGCATTCATAAAACGGTTTTCAAACAAAACATAAGACTTCAGTTTGCGTAAACGTTAGAAGATGTTTAATATTACATAACATGTCAAGTAGATATATGTCCTCAAAATATACTAAGACATTTAAGCAGATGCATGCGACTCCAGCCTAGCATCCTAATCCTTGTGAGCGTGTCTTAGTTACCTGAGAAAACATGCGAGTAAAAGGATCAACACAAAGGTTGGTGAGAGCACAGGTTTTCATAAGCAGTAAACATCCCATGTTTAAAGTAAGAGTTGTTATTTATGTATCATTACAATGCAGTATCGATTGATAGCTAGTCAATACAGTTATATTATATGCGGGGTCGTACCGAAGCTGACAGTTGTGCCTCCCGCCATGTCCATCACAAGACAATGGCAAAGTGTTGGTCAATATTGCACCCATTCCGACCTCAAGTCGGGTTGGCCTCCTAGGCGCGATGGGTGGGGCTTGTCAGGCCCAAATAGTACTATTCAAGATTACCACGCTAGGCGCTACGCGCTACTAACGGTCCATGGAGTATCGCGAGGACTTTTAGTTGTGATGTGGTCCACAAATATACATATAATGATAAAGCATGTCCATACATAAATGAAATGAGTTGTTTTCCAAAAACAGTTTATCATGCAATGTTTTCTCCCCCAAAGGTAGTAAAAGTAAAAAGGGGCCGTGAACTCACCTGATTAGCAGTTCCGGTGTGTTTGTGTGTTCGCGTCTGCGAATGCTAGCAATCCTGCTAGTAGGCACCTATAACCATATAGGTGTGAGTATGTGTTTTATGGTGTGTTGTATCCCATACAACTTCAAGTGTCTGTGTGCCCAACCGAGTGTTTGCATGTCAAGGATTTATCAAACTAATCCTCTACATCGTCATAATCAAATGGTTTAAACCATTATAACCATTGCTATGATTCCATGCAAACTGGGCATTACAACGGCTCAAAACAAGGTTTTACCCATTAACAGTTTGAGTTTGTCATTCAAAATCAATCCTAGCCATCATCTAGGCAATAATCAACAATCCTAACTATATCATTACGTTCAAAACTAAGATTTAATCATTCATAATCAAACCAGAAGGTTTAAAATGAACCATTACCTAATCTGGAGAAGTTCAGAAGATAGAAAGATGATCAGAACTTGTTTTAACGCTTCTGGATGTGATCTAAACGTCGTGACACCTTTAAAATAGAGATTTGATGATTGAAAGATGAAATTTTCGTGGATGAGAGCTGATTTCGTCGAGGATAAGAAAAGAAATAAGATAAGAATGGAAAAATGGATATTTTAGCAAGTTGGTCGCCAGAATCACCCCAGGCGCATCGCCTGACGACCCGCAGCCAACCCAGGCGTACCGCGCAGCAGTTACTCAGCTTCCAGAAGCTTTTGGTCCCGCGCGCATCGCCTAGACTTCTCTCTCGACCCGGGGCGTACCGCCTCAGGGTAATTTCACCCGTTTTTCGACGGAAACTTCGTTTCGCGATTCCGAACAATCCGTAACTCCGTTTCGCGCACCGTTTTCGCCCACGTTCATCATTTTTCGCATACTATCATCCCATATTAATTTCGGTTGTCAACTCCACGTGGATTCTAAACACGATCAACTGTGCTCAATTCATTGCTGACGTAACTCCTCGTTTATCATCGATTGACCTTGATTACTAATATTCGGTCATCTGTGACTCAATTGATATTCAATTGTTTGTTCACCAACTTCGTGAGACTCGTGTGTGTTTCGATAATTCCTCGAATTATCGGTGATCGTTTGTGTTTGTGTTTTACGAAGTGTTTGCACGCTTGATTAATTCCAATCAACGTGTAATGCACAATTCAGTAATTCCCCGAATTATTGTTTTGTGTAAGTGTTGTGTTTGCCACACTTGGTTTCCAAAACCAATGTGCGTTGTGTTTGCCACACTTGGTTTCCAAAACCAATGTGCAATGTACGATTCGATAATTCCACGAACTATCGTTTCGCAGTAGTTTGTGTTCAACTCATCTAATTAAACATAATTAAATGAAATGCAACAAGTATGAATGTGAAATGTAAAGAATGTAAGATTTGCAATTTACCTGAAATTGCCAGGTGTCACAGTACGTGGCCGGAAAATATTCCGGTGAAGAGGCTGACGACTTGCAGGATCGGTGATAGAGAAAGGACCGGCGAGAAAAGAAAAATCTAGACCGAGACGATCGACCATTTCCTGCCAGAAAGAAAGTCCGAAATTTGCTAGTTACCGAAAGAAAGCTCAGATTGAAAATGGTTGAAGCTTAAGACCTAAAGAAAGAAGAAAAAAAAAGAATCTTAATAGTGAAGTGGTATTTCACCAAATATTCATAGAAGGACTGAACGTATTTATTTGTTTTGTCTAGATTGCATCATCAAAAAAAATAGCAAGGAAGTATGGCGATGGTGCAAGCAAAAGAAGCAGGATCAATGTCTTACCAAGTTCCAACTTTAACCGCAACCAACTATCCGGTATGGGCTATCAAAGTTAAGTCCATTTTGGATGCACATGGTTTATTAGAGACTGTGGAACCAAGGGCTCTTGGGGAAGAACCTGATGCTAAGAAGTCAAAACAAGCTCTAGCTTTCTTGTTTCAAGCAATACCGAAAGAGATAATATTGCAAATGTCGAGTCACACGGACCCAAAGAAGGTGTGGGATGGCTTAAAAACTCGATACTTGGGTGTAGATAGGGTGAGAACGGCTCGAATTGCAACATTGAAAAGAGAGCTTGAAGGTTTGAGAATGAAAGAAGGAGAACTTGTCGATGATTATGCTACTAAATTGAGCGGTTTGGTTTCAAAGTTGAGGAGTCTTGGGTATGAAGTTGAGGAAGAAGAAATGGAGAGAAGGATACTTGATGCAATGCCAAAATCGTTTATTCAAATTATGGCTTCAATCGAACAATGTTTCGAGTTGGATATAATGTTTTTTGATGAAATGGTTGGAAGACTTAAGGCTTATGAAGAAAGACTCAAAAGCTATGGAGAAAAGGAGGAAGACAAAGGGCAACTTTTGTTGGCTAGTGAACAAAATTATGGTGAAAGTAGTGGACGCGGAAGAGGTCGTGGAAAGAATTATGAAAGAGGTGGAAGAGGACGAGGTAGAGGAATGGGTCGAGGTGATAAAAGTGGAATGCGGTGTTATGATTGTGGAGTTTTCGGGCACTTAAGCTACGAGTACACAAAGTGGAAAAACAAAGACAATGAAGCCAATTCGATCCAAGAGGATGAACCGACTTTGCTTTGATAAAACGAGTAGAGGTGATTGTTAGAAAATATTAATCTTGAATATATTATTTATTTTGTTTATTAATTGATATTTTAGTTAGTTTATTTAAAAATAAAGTGGGTAGTTGAAAGTCATAGGTTGACCGAATATTATGGATATACGTTGGGTAGAAATAGTCACCAATGTACCATAATAATAGCTAGTTTTTTGTTGCTTTGAATCAGCCTGTGTAAAGCAATTTATAACTCTTTCTTAAATGAATAAAAGTATGTCTTGATTTTAACTTTTCTCCACTTTAACTGTTCTTCTGCATTCTCACATACACAACTTTTGGAAGAGGTTTATGTGTTTCATTTTTGTTTGTGTTTTCATCAGGCTTGACTACTAACAGAATTACGGTTTGGACATGAGCAAGAGAAGAGATGCAATACGAATACATGTCTTGACCGCCATCAAATCAATCCGATTAAAAACATTCTGGTGACGATGAACGACCACTACTTCCATTGGATTCTTTGCAAGTGCCCCAACGTCCACTACGTTGTAAACACATATCACGACAAAGAAAATGGAAGGGTTGTAGATTTCTAAGATTTCATCATGAAATTGAACCACAAAAGTAAAAGATCAAGAATGAAGATAATGGTTCGGTGAGGTAGAAAAGGGTCTGACGATAGACTTTCTCTCACATAGGCTCTCAATTGAACTAAAACATCACACTTTGGTGACTGAAAAATGAACTCAAAAGAAAATTCGTGTTGAACACATGACCTGAAATTTGTTTATTTTGTGAGTGAGGATCATATGTATATAATTATAAAATTTCTTGATTTTCTGTGTTTCTAAGCGTCAAATACCCTTAAAACTAGTTTTATATTAACTCATAACCGGGTACTTTAGTATAATCATATCAATTCATTCTAACAAAAAACAACAATTGTTTAAAAAATTAAATAAGAAATATAAGTTGAACGCAAAACCATAAAGCATATTGTAAGCACATAAAAGAAACAGAAACAACTAAAATAAATAAAAGTACTAAATAATATATTCCAATATATTCATTCATTAATATTTTGGGTTCTTGAATAGTTCTTTTTGGCCTAAATTTGTATGATGATCCAAGTTCTTCAACTTTGGTATTGCCAACACATGACAATAGTTAAATAGTCGTTTCAGCATTATTATTCCCAGATAAATCATGTACTGCCAATGTGGGACTAGCTCACTTGGTATGAGAGGCCTCGAACCCGGGTACCTTTCAGAGTTGGTTAACATCATCGTCACATAGTTCTTAAACCAAAAATTTTCATAACATGCAACGAAAATTAACATAGTTTGTTAAGTACATAGAACATTAAAATGTTTGTATCAAAATCATATAGGATTGCCGAAACCATTGGATCTTGTAACTCTGTGCCACGAGCTTCTTTACATCCTGTTACATATTCTTCATCCTGACATAAATACTAAAAAGTCAGCTTTCGCTGGTGAGTTCTAGTTTAATTAAAACATCGTAAGTATTTAATCGAGTAAAAACCTCATCATCATAAAACATCATTACATTCACCTTAACCATAAACCATATCACGTAATCATCATAATCATCATGCAACCACTATCACTAAACATGACCAGTGGGCTTAATAATCATCATAATCATCATGCAACCAACTCTGAAACAACTCACTTACCACAGGAACATGTTCCCTTGAGGTACTTAACGGTATAATCGTTTCCACCGGATTCATTTTGTTGTATCTTTGAAACAACTCGGTACCTAACTCGTCTATAATCAAACTCTGTAACCATGTGTTCTTGTAAACGGAGGTCACGTTTGTTAAACAGACGCCAAATGCGAGGGGTAACAATGTATCACAATTTGTAATAATGTTAGTGTTTCGCCTAAAATGTTTCACTGCTTTATTGAACGTACAATCAATGATAGCCTTTATTGGCATAAGCCGGACTCCCCTTAGCGTATTGTTAAAACATTCTGAAATGTTTGTCGTCAAGTTTTCGCAACGACGACGATTTTTGTCATTAAGCAATATCCACTAGCTCTCTTTAATACCTTTTAGGTATTCCTATGCTTGTGGATTTAAGCTTGATAACATATACATTATCAATCCAAGAAAGATAACTTCATAACTCTTAGATGTAGTGATGTATCACCATCATAATCTTAGGTATGACATTATTAAATTTCTTGAATCATAACACATATATTATTATTCATCAAAGGAAAATGACATCATAGCTTATGAGATGTAGTGATGTTGACTGTTCATTAGCTCATGGTGCTATGTTACAAGTTTCAATAATTAAGGCATTTGTATTAAAGATTCAATAAACCAAACATAAATGCATTCAAATCAAACACTAATAATGTCATTACAAGTATTCATCCTCAACCAAACATTACATAAATCAAAGTCTGAACAATTGTTTTAAATAATTTAAACTAGGTCTCTAGACCTATCCTATGTCTTCATTCAATCTTCCTTAACCTGCCACACACGTAAAATAGAGTTTGTCAACTATTTGCATAGTTGGTGAGTTTACACACTAAGTTTGAATAATAAGTATAAAAAGGATGCAAAATATATCCTAACTAGAATATGTATCATAAGCATAGCATACATACAAGTTTGAATAATAGAATAAAACAATGAATAACAATAGCTTGTGTCCAAATGATATTATGTTTTATTTTCTGTTTAACTCCTCTAAAAAGGTTTTCAACCAAACAAGTTTCTTACCAGCTTTAGCGGGTGTCGTATATTCAGCCACAGTAGTTGAGAGTGAAACACTTTTTTGAAGTCTGGACATCCAACAAATAGCTATGCCCCCAATGATAAACACATGCACTGTAGTAGTCTTGAAGGTCTCTCTACATTAACCTAAATCAGCATTTGAGTAACGCTTGAGAATCAAATCTTTACCTTTAAACCACATTGCCTTCCTAGGTGTCCCCATTAAATACCTAAGAAGCCATTTGACTGCTTCTCAATGTTCTCTTCCTGGATTAGACATAAACTTGCTAACAACTCCCATTGCATGAGCAATGTCGGGTCTCGTGCAAACCATAAGATACATGAGACTGCCATAGGGAACCTTTTCCATCTCAGCCCTGTCTTGATCATTTTTAATCCTTTGAAAGCTTCATGTTACTATCCGAAGGTGTACTGGGTAGTAGTTTTCTCATCACTCATTTTGAACTTCTTTAAAATCTTTTTGATGTATTTCTCGTGAGATAAAATTGGAGAAATTTCTTTTTGACATTTGGCGATGCTCATGCCAAGAAGTTGTTTGGCATGACCCAAGTCCTTCATCATAAATTCCTTAGACATTTTTTGTTTCAATTTTGAAATCTCTATCATATCGGAGCCAAATATCAACATATCATTTACATATATTAATAAGATAATATAGGATTTTGAAAAATTATTTAGATAACAACAATGATCCATGTCACATCTTTTATGACCATTTTTGCCCATGAAATCATCAAACTTGATATACCATTGTCTTGGTACCTTGTTTGACATACAGATTATTCCTCATTTTGCACACCGAGTTTTCCTTACCAGCTGTAAGAACCTTCTTGTTGTGTCATGTAGATATTTCACTCAAGGTTACCATGCAGAAAAGATGTCTTCACATCTAGCTTCTCTAGATGTAAGTTTTCTACAGACATCATACTATGGCATAAAGCCTAGAGATCGTAATACATGAAGCCAAAAAGTCTATCCCAATGAGTGGTTGGTTAAGGTTCATGGATCAATGAAGCGAAAACACATGCCCTGATTAAGAAGCAACAACGATCAAGCCGAGCCTTTAATCGAGAATGAACAGTCGATCAAGAAACATATTCTGCAGATGCAACAAAGATGCAACTACAAGCCTCAAAATGGTTAACCATTCCTTTAACCAAGAAGAAATAGTCGATAACAACTAAACTAGTTGTGACACCTAGTACCTGACCGGCCGGCAAGTCCGTAAGGTATGTGTACTTTCTACAGTAACTATGTGTACATACGTGATTGTAAACAGTGTTTGTATTAACAGAGATCTAAATACAAGAAACCGTTGTACGTATTTTAGTGTAAACTTAGATACAGTAAGTACAACGTACAATTGAAACATTAGTTGTGTGTATTTAAGTGAAAACTTAAGTACAGTTAACACAACAGATCACGAGAAACAACAATGTTCAAGTAATTAACAGAAACAAATCGGTTGCGATCTGATATCCATAGATGACAGGAATCATATGGCCGACAATTCAATGTGAAAACTATGTGAAAACTATGTGAAAACAGGATGTTAGTTGAGTCCGACAGTGAGGAAATACAAGTTAAAACAATAACACAGTGTCGTTTCAGAATAACGAACTGACAGTGTGTTTGCGTGGGTGACGATTCACACAAACATATCTGTGAGTTTAACGTTCTGAAAAGATGACTAGAAAGTAGAAAACAAAAGTCGGAAAGCAAAACCATCGTCGTGTTCGTTTGAATGACGATTCGAACGAATACGCGCGATGGTGACGCGATTCGACGAAACGAAAAACGAAACACGACACGAAACGATAATAAATTTAATAAAATAAAATAAATAACATTTTACAATTTTGAAACTCATCAAATAATCAAAATATCATGCTTTTGTTTAAAACATATTAAATACGCGAAAAGTTCCGGATACGCGATGAAATTACGAACCGAGCAACCGAAACGGACCCGGACACCACACTTGATATAAATACTCTATATGAGAGTATTTCTCTCATTTTTCACACCCACACTCTCTCTAACTCTATTTTCCGGCTACACTCCCCCACCACCATTAAACACCTTCAATCTTCCATAACTTCTTCATTTCTTAACCAATTTGGGTGATTCTTGCGCTCAAACGAAGCCCTTGATGAGCTCTACATGAAAGTACAACGGATCTAAAGACTTAGCCACTGGAAATCAAGGTATAATCAAAATAAAACTACGAAAATTAGGGTTTTCTATTATTTTGTTTAACCCAACTTGCAATCGGTTAGAGGAGGTAACCTACACGACCTCTAGATCTTGTTCGAACATCAAGAGGGTGGCATCGATCAGCATGAAGGAAGGAAACGGTTTGGAACGACTAGGTTTGTGGAGGATGATAGGCATGAACCAGGGTTCGTGATGCCTCGAGCCGAACCTTTCATGGCTCACAAACCAGTTAGCCGAACCTACCTATGCCGAACCTTCCTATTGGCGACCACCATAGACGAACCAGTAACCATTAGCTACGAACCCTACTATGGTGCCATGCGGACGAACCCTATGCACGAACCATCACATGGGCAACGAACCATCCCCTCTTGGTTGAACCTTCATTGGAAACGAACCTACTATTGTAGACGAACCATGAACAGGACACGAACCCTTAGCCATCCGCGAACCCTGTGCCGCCTGAGGCCGAACCCTGTGCCGCCTGGGAGCCGAACCTTACCCCATGACCGGCGAACCCATGCTGTAACAGTCGAACCTCCATAGGTGACAAACATGTGTCCAGAAGCAATGCCGACGAACCTTCCTTTCCCGGTGGACCAATCCTTCGTGAATCCTGGTTATAAACCACGAACCAGCATAAGGAAACTATGGCCGAACCCATTAAAAATGATAAGGTTTGCTGGGCAAATC